>CAWUFW010002170.1:0-600000 GCA_963921515.1 Calotriton arnoldi
CCCCCATGAGTTGGGGTGGTGGTAGTGACAGGCATCCAGTCCCCCTGAGTAGGGGTGGTGGTAGTGACAGGCATCCAGCCCCCTGAGTAGGGGAGGTGGTAGTGGTAGGCATCCAGGCCCCCATGAGTAGGGGTGGTGGTAGTGGTAGGCATCAATTCCCCTATGAGTGGGGATGGTAGTAGTGACAGGCATCCAGCCCCCATGAGTTGGGGTGGTGGTAGTGACAGCATCCAGTCCCCCCTGAGTAGGGGTGGTGGTAGTGACAGGCATCCAGCCCCCCCTGAGTAGGGGTGGTGGTTGTGGTAGGCATCCAGGCCCCCATGAGTAGGGGTGGTGGTAGTGGTAGGCATCCAGCACCCCATGAGTGGGGATGGCGGTAGTGACAGGCATCCAGCCCCCCCTGAGTAGGGGTGGTGGTAGTGGTAGGCATCCAGGCCCCCATGAGTAGGGGTGGTGGTAGTGGTAGGCATCAATTCCCCTATGAGTGGGGATGGTAGTAGTGACAGGCATCCAGCCCCCATGAGTTGGGGTGGTGGTTGTGGTAGGCATCCAGGCCCCCATGAGTAGGGGTGGTGGTAGTGGTAGGCATCAATTCCCCTATGAGTGGGGATGGTAGTAGTGACAGGCATCCAGCCCCCATGAGTTGGGGTGGTGGTTGTGGTAGGCATCCAGACCCCCATGAGTAGGGGTGGTGGTAGTGGTAGGCATCCAGCACCCCATGAGTGGGGATGGTGGTAGTGACAGGCATCCAGCCCCCCCTGAGTAGGGGTGGTGGTTGTGGTAGGCATCCAGGCCCCCATGAGTAGGGGTGGTGGTAGTGGTAGGCATCCAGCCCCCATGAGTGGGGATGGTGGTAGTGACAGGCATCCAGCCCCCCTGAGTAGGGGTGGTGGTAGTGGTAGGCATCCAGGCCCCCATGAGTAGGGGTGGTGGTAGTGGTAGGCATCAATTCCCCTATCAGTGGGGATGGTAGTAGTGACAGGCATCCAGCCCCCCTGAGTAGGGGTGGTGGTTGTGGTAGGCATCCAGGCCCCTATGGGTGTGTATGGCATTGGTGATAGCCATCCCGCCCCTATGGTTCGGCTGTTGCTAGTGTACGTCATTTCTGCATCCCTATGTGTGTGTGACATATGTCGGGTACATGTCGTTTGTTTGTGTAGTGGGTGTTTGACTTACCGTCTGCGCCGTACTCGTCCGAACCGGTTCCGGTAATAGATGTACAGTATTGGTTGGACCTGCGCGATGGGATTCATGGTTGGGTCGTCTCGTTCGGGTTTCTCGTGGCTTCGACTCGTACTCGTAGCTGGCTTGTTCGCCTCGTAGCCGTGGATCGTCTTGTGGCGTGAATCGGAGCTTATGTGCGGCTCTCCCGGATGCTCTGACGTGCCGGACGTAGCGACCAGTTCGGCGCGTACGGAGTGCGCATCGAACTTGTCCGGCTGGAAGGTGCTGTGTATTTACTTCCGTGCGACTCGATTCGGCGTTTCCGGATCCAGCTCGGTCGGGGAACTGGAGCTGGAATGGGTACCTACGGCTCGCTCGGAATTTTAGCAGTAATACGCATCGTTCGAATCGTTCGGGAAAAACGCGTTCGGCTCGTATTTTTTCCGAACGAATCTTATTCGGTGCGCTTCTGGCCGAAATAAAAAACTCATCTTTATGCTGAATACATTTTTTTGTGATATTAGGCCAAAAGGAAGAATCTGGTTGAGTTGCCCCATAAATATTAAAAACTGTAGGAGAAATATTATTAATGAGCAACTTGACTAATAACCATCTACCATCTGAATCAGTTTCCTTAGAAATAACAGAACATTTCAAACGTTTATGTACTAAAATAATTACCCCATTTTTCTTCGTAGTCGTAGGAGATACTAAGACTAAACCCACCCATTGCCTTTTAAGTTTCAAAGCTTCTGACTCTGTCAAATGAGTCTCTTGCAGTAAAACTAGATCAGGATTGTATGTAGCTAAATGGGATAATATTCTCTGCCTCTTTATGGGGTTAATAAAACCTTTTACATTCCATGAGATAACTTTGAATGTAAATAAAGTGAGTTAAAAATAGGATCACATGATCAACATTGATGCAAGGAAAAAAGCAGAAAAAAGAGAAGAGAAAGGTATAGAATAAAGATGGTGAAGAAGAGAAATAGGAAAGAAAAGGGAATAATAGAAGAGACAATAAGAAAAGACAGTACATGCCAACCATTGAAGAAAAAGAAAGTAGTAGAGAAGGCAAAATACATCATCTAGCACGCAGATGACAGATTTTTATTTTATGTAGATAGTAAAGTGGGTTACTGCTTTTAACACAGAAATCCTTTTGTTACCTGCAGTTCATAAATTGTAATCCTTCTAAAAGACCACAGTGAGGTATGAAGGACATGTGACTCCTACACCTTGTAACCCTCACTGTCTCATGTAACTCATCTTGTACATTGATTTACACATGCACATGATTTATTGTCAATGTATAATGAGTATGTTACGTAAAGAGCTCTGACATCCAGCATTGGGTTGCATACCACTATAAAAGAAATAAAATAGTGCTATTGAAATTGTTATTTGTGTAAATACTGGGACAGACCAACACACCTGACATTCTTACAGTGCATGCATCTATTATATACAGGGACTGAACAAAGGCAAAAGCTGCCTCTCTAAAGTACTTGTGCAGAGATAACAAGCTGTGTGCCTTTGTTTCCCCTCCGTGGCATTTACATTTAAGTGTGAGGTTCCAGGCTGCCTCCAGTCAGGATATTCAAACAAAAGGAGGCCTGATGGTCCCTTAACTATGGCCCAGCTAGAGGTGAAAAAAAGCTTTCCTTGCTGCCTGCACGTTGCTGCTGGGAATGGAAAGTAGACAACGTGCAGGTCCTGCTGAACGTGTCCTGATGTCTGAAAATTACACGGGACAAGTTCCGCATATTTCTGTGGGTCCCAACTTCTTGGCAGGGGGGGACGGCGTGCACCCTGTGAAAAGAGTGGGTGGACGCTGTGTACCTGCGTGTACCCCTGACTTCTGCCCTGCTGCCACTTCACCTAGTTTTTTAATGATGAGTAGCCACGCAAAGGGCTACCCATATGTTTTTTCTTAGTTTTAGTCATTTTACCCTGATAGATTTCGGCAGGACTGACCTACCAGAATGTATCAGAGGAAAACTGTGTGATAATTACTTGTTATTCCAAACCCTTTGAAAACACGTGTTTTCTATAGGGATCGGAATTGTGTCCTTAATTTGTAATGAGGATATAGTCACTTGTGAGCAGAGCTTGACCTTGTCAGGCAGAGACACCAGTGCGTGGAACAAGGTTGCCTTGGCTCTCTTCTCATTTATAGTGGCTGTCCACTGTCTGACCACATCTGTGAGGACCTCTGATTAGCAGTTCTCGCCTTCTAGAGCTGACATGGATGTCCCCTTGAGCTCCACTTCCGGACAAGGAGGCGGGCAGAATGCGGGCTGCCCCGGGTCCACATGATGGCACACGAGGCAGCCGCCCAGTGTTTGCGACCCCCTAAGGGTCCGCATGCCCGCGTCACTTCCGGGCAGGAGTGGGCGGGGGCAAGGTACATATACCTCTCCCGCCCACTGGGCGCCCTCTTTTCCAGTTGCCCTGATGCCGTTTCCCTCCCTATCGCCTACCCGGCATACAGGCAGGGGGTGGGGGGTGTGTTTGTCTAACTTATTATTTAGTGTTGCAGGCAGAGTTACAGGGCGATCCAGAGGTTGTAAGGTACAGAGGGGTACCCTCTGCAGGAGCACAACAAGAGTGCAAAGGCCAAATATCCCGAGGGAGGTCCTCGCGTTGGACCCTGGAGGAGCAACGGCGCCCCGTTAGTCCTACGGGCGGTTGTGGATCTGAGCAACCGGGGGTTGCCTGGAATGCTCCGTCCCCTTCTGGGGGCGTGAGTAATGGGGTTATCCCCTCCCCCAAATCTGGCAAACACCGATTGGCTATGGCCACGGTGTAATTTGGCTCATCAGGTGGGCAGGCGGCGAGGGGCTGCCTGCCCTGGGATCGCCCGTAAGATAACCCACCATGTTGGCATATTTGTTATGCAAATAAACCTGCAGCAATTTTCTCCACAAAGAAGGTGTCTTGTCTGTTTATTTCTCCAGGATATTGCTGTGGGGGGGATGGGGAGTGTTGCCGATATTGGCACTAAGCGCAAGGTCACTGCCTAGCGGTGACATGCAGCATGTAACATTCATGAGCCAGAACGCCCCACAGGTCGTGTTTGTGATTGTCGAGGTGCTCCAGCCTGGTTCAGTTTGTGGGAGCAGTCACTTCTTAATCAGGCAGTTTGCAGTGTTCAGCTGTTCTTTATTCTGTACTTGGAAGCTCCGATGAGGACTGCAAAGCCCAGACACGGCATTCCAAGTGCGTGTAGACAATGCAGGACAGAGCTAGAGGGTTACCGGGGGCCTGTGGCTGGACAGGGGGAGTGAACGATAATGTGTAAATGAACAGCAATGCAAGGTAGTAGTGGGGGGGGGGACTCACAAGGAACCGTGTCTTGAACATATCAAACCTGTGGCTCCAGGGTAAAGCCACACACACATATCCAGCTGCAGTATCAACTGAAAGACAATATGAGTGGCATGGCTAATAGTAGCGTGCGGCGTAAAGGCTGATGATAGGGAGCATGGATAACCAGACTGTGACAGTAGGGGGCAGTGCATCCCAGAATTCCACGAAGGGGTCTGATACCCTCTCAAATAGTGGAGCCTGGCTTTGCAAGCTGTATGGGGGGTATTCATACGACGCAAGTCGAAGGGGTTCTGTTGACCATTCATCTTGGGTGGGCAGTGATGATGAATGCCAGTATCTTAATACACACCTTAGTGTTTGGATTGTGCCGTGACCAGTCTCCCCGCCAGTAGGCTGTGGTGCCATCCGAGTCAGAGGAATAGTGAAAAATGGCCGACTTGGCTGAGGGGTGAGATGGACAGTCACTGGTGGCCTTCAGCAAATGTCCGACCCCGTTCTACTAATCAGTTAACCGGGAACAGAACCACTGCACACGTAGCAGGTCACAGAGGATGTACAGCCCCAACAGGGGTCTTTCATGCAAAGGTATGCTCTATAAAGTTCGGAAGGGGACCAATACCAACTATGCAGCATCCTGAAGTCAGTGTATTTTAGCTGCGCCTCTGTACCTTGTCATGAGTTGCAAGCAGTGATGTGCATTCTATGTCAGTGTGTTCTGTAAATAGTAGGGTTTGCCAACGGTCTGTAGTACTGCAACAGAGTGTATGGGTTAGGTCAGTTTATTGTATAGGCCTGATTCCAACCCAGCTCGCCTACCCAACACAATATGTAAGAAAGGACTGCTGACCCTGGGACTGCCAGGGTTCCAGGCCCCATGTTCCTAGTCAAGCAGTCACTAATTGTCTTCATTTCCAGCACCGAGAAGGGGAAAGATGGAATTTGCTGCGTAGGTTAATGAACATTTTCAAAGTTCCATTATGTATTGAGATTTCTAATGTGTTTATGCTGTGAATGACCCACTTATGCCAGTTGTACATATGGCTTTATTCCAGACTTGGGGGCGCCCCACATATTTATGTATACAGAGCCACATATGGACTAGAGACCAGGAAAGCAGGGTGCTTCACCTTCTGCCATCGGACAGTACCGGCAAGCGTATGCCAGCTAAGAAGTCATATTCGGCTGCAGTAGTGTCAGGATAGCCAGAGCTATAAACTGTTGGAAGAAAGTGACAAAGGACCTGGGAATATCTACCGGATGCATGACAAGGGTGCTATAATTATAAAACACCCCAGGTATGTGGGAGAAATAAAGTTTTTGAGGTTGAGTGACAAATATCTAATGAAAAGAGGATTCTACTGTTTAGGTAAAATAACAATGAAAACAATAGACACCATTAAACACAAAGAATGACTTGCAAAAACCAACTGAAATCCATAATAGTTTAGTAGATGTCAAAAACCCTTGGGGTGGCAACTGGATCAATAGAAGCAGTATATAACTTGTCAGCTGGGGGGCGTGGCCTAGCAACATGGCGATGTAGATGCTTTTCCCGGGGCTCCCGTCAACGCCAGTGATCCGTCAACATTCTGTGCGGTATAAGCTGTAAAATTCATCAATATTGGCTTGAGAAGTCTGTATCCCCTTCCTGGCCGCTAACTGCGATCTTTGGTTGGCCGTGAATTGTTGATACTCCCGGACAAGCTCTGACAACTGGGAGCTCTGCTGGCGGTCATCTTGCCTTCGCTGCTGGAACCCGGTACAGTGGTCTATTTGATGAGGCGCCCGGAGGAAGAAAAGGACGGAGCACGAGAGCGGGCGCCTTCCATCCTGTCAAGGGAAGTACTCCTGACTGCCCGTCGATAGGGCGCCCCACCCGTGACAGCCCGATCCCCTCGGATGACAGGTGAGGATGTTCAGGCGGCTGGCCTGGGCCAGAGATCCAGGGGCGATCGGCCTCGAGGCTGCAGTGGCGCAGCGCTGCCGGAATTGAGGACGTGCACCGGAGGGCAGCGGGGGCTGAGTGAGACCCCTCCAGAGTTGGGATTGATTGTGGGGGCAGCCCTGCCGCCGGAGTTGCCGTATTGAAGATCACAGGAGACGGTGACAAGCCCGACCCTGCGCGGCGCGGGATGTGCCCGGGCAGCCAGCGGGGTGCGAGATTGGTTCCCTCACTGAAAGATGCCACGCTCAGATAATGGCACAATGGGGATAAATTGCCTGGCACTTCCACTGGGGCAGAGAGGGTTGATCTGTAGTGCTCCTTAGGCGGATATTTGAACTGGAACCCAACGGAGGACTCAGAGGTCGCTGCTCTGATTTGTGAACCCTAAACATAGGCGATGAGAGGTGCCGGTTCTGGCGGCGTTGGGCGGTATCTCCGGAGTGAGGAAAGCAAGAAACTGGCGGCTCTGCAGATGACCAGCACTGGGGAGCAGCAAGGACTATCATATGAGGCCCACACAGCTATTAATCCAATGAAACGTACACCTCTGTAACAAGTCTTCGTAAGCCACCAGCACAGGATATAAGAGGGAAAGGCTGGCATTCTTCCCCCCATACACCGAGCTGCCCAGGGTGCAGGGGACACTCTGTCTGCTGAGAGGAATGCACAAGTCCGGGGGGGTACCAGGTCGGCCTACTTTCTGAAGCTGCAGTCTGACACGGGTCTGTACAGTGCAGGAGATCAAGGCCAGTACTCGCAGTACAGACATAGGCACGCTGCCTAGTATTGTGAGGGGTGCTTTCTGGGGACCTGCAGGTGGCACCCAAAGGTCTTGTGATGAATGGGGGTGCGCAGCTCAAAAAGTCCAATAGACCCAAAAATTGTTTAAGAAAAAATAACTTCTTTATTCCAATCAATTTCCTTTGTTAAAAAAACTTCAGATACAAGCAATCCAGCCAACGCGTTTCATTCCCATATAGGGAACTTCCTCAGGGCAAAAAATACGTCTCTAGTAAGGAACACTCTATAAGAGATACCTTCAATGTTTTATAACCATAGGTAAACAACAGCGATTAACCTCTTTGGTTTGTTCCTTTATATGTCTTAATGATTTCTTGCTGTCCCAAAACACTTTCACAAAGGAGTCCAAAGATATCACCAAATTATTTCAAAAAGAAGCCCAGTGTATTACACCGTAGCCCATGTGCATTCTTAGTAGAATATGTAGAATCCTTGTCGTCGCGCACGAACCCGTCCTGTTCCGTAGTGTGTAATGTTCAAATTATGCACACCTTCTCCCCCTCGATCAGGGAGCACACACAATGTTTTCGGCTCCACATGGTGACGGGGCACCGCAGGCCGAGGAACAGGCCCCCTCTATAGCTGATGTGCTGACAGCCAACCATTCCACGTGGGATGAAATGATGCACAAAATAGACTCAGTTGCAATAGAAGTAAATTTGCTGCGGTGTTATCTACGGAAGGTTTCAGACAGGGTGACCACCACTGAACAAACAGTGGATACCCTACAGACGGAGCTTCATACCCTGTGAGAAGCAGTTACAGACCTTCAGAAACGTGTGGTGCGCCTAGATGATCGTGCAGAGGATGCTGAGGGGAGGTCACGCAGGAAGAACCTCCGCTTTGTGGGATTCCCCGAAAAAGCGGAGGAACCGTCTGCTGAGCTGTTTTTGGAAGAATGGCTTACTACCACTCTGGCCCCGAGGAAGCTTTCAAAGTACTTTACTGTGGAGCGGGCACACAGAGTGCTGGTTCCTCCACCCAAGCCGGGTGCGCCGCCCAGAGCCATCACAGCCAGGTTTCTCAATTTTCGAGATCGGGACGCTATCCTGCATCTTACCAGGATCCGAGGCCCGTTGCTCTTTGAGGGCCACCCGATATCAATCTATCCGACTATACGCTGTGAGTCCAGAACCAACGAAGAACCTTTCTAGCAGTGAAGCGATGCCTAAGAGACCTAAATCTCAAATATAGCCTCCTCTTCCCGGCCAAACTGAGGGTTGAAAGTAAGGGGAAGGCGCTATTCTTTTTCTCTGAGGCGGAGGCGAGGGACTGGCTGGACTCGCGGGGTTCCCCGGGAGCCTGTCTGGTACCCTCGACGGAGTCACCTCAGGTTGCCGGGTCGGACAGGCCGCCCCGGACCCGACAAAAGCAAAACTTCTCACAGGCCAGCGCCCAGACTCGGAGTCCTGGTCAGATCAGAGTGTGCCCGGATTGAACGCTACAGGCCTCGGACGTCGTCCCGGACTCAAGAGCTTCGTCATCAGCTACACACATGGCCCCTAACCCAAATGAAGACACTGACAAGTAAGGAGGGTGGGCGGATGAAGAGTAGGAGATACATATGCTAAACATACATTAACATTTGTCCGAAAACACTCCACGCGGGTAAACTGCGGGGTGATAACTATGGAGGCAGGGGAGACATACATAAGGGATGAACGCTACCCGCAAGACAAGACCAGTTGACGGGGTCCACCCCCCACAGAGGCGGACATCTGGCTGGGAAGCTGGAGGATTGACCTCGCACCCCGCCGGCTGACCAGCCACTGATGTTACAGTGGGCGGGGAAGGGTTTCCGAATTCTAAATCTACTGTTTTTTTTAAAGTTGTGGCACTTTCCTTGTGGGTAATGGGGCGACATCTACATGCCTTCACCATGTTGTTTTCATGTTGGGTGGGGGGTGTGATATTGTCCATGGTGAGGGGGAATATTGAATGTGTTGGGGAATGGTTTAAATTGTTTTTCCTACCTCCATGTCAGATGACAGAATTTGCAGAGTTGGATACAGGTCTAAGGTCACATAATTGGGCTGAGGCAAAATGGCCGCGTAGCGGCAACATGGATGATCTGTGAGCTTCATGGCTGCCACCATGACTAAGTTGCTTACATGGAATGTTCGAGGCATAGCTGCTTTTGAAAAACGAAGGCGGGTATTTGCCTACATGAAAAGGTATAAGATAGCTGTGGCATTCCTGCAGGAGACACACATCTGGGGGGATACTATACCATGCCTATGAAAACACTGGAGAGGGCAGTTGTATGCTACTTCATGCTCTGGTTTTGCTAAGGGGGCTCTTATTTGGGTGGCTCCTGGGGTGCCCTTTCAACCCTTGCACCACATTGCGGACCCGGAAGGAGGATATGTCATATTACATGGGAGATTTGACGATACGGAAGTGTTTATTATTAACGTTTATGCCCCTAATGATGACTGTTCCTCCTTTTTCCCAACTCTAATGGAGGCAGCATCACCATATCTGTGGGCACCAATGGTGTTAACCGGAGATGTAAACTGTATCCTTGATGGCTCCCTCGATCGTGAATTGCCGGGACCCCACACTAAGCCTCGCATGACTGGCACATTACGGGATATACTTGAGGGCATGCATCTGAGGGATATATAGGCAGTTTTCCTGCCACACCCCTGCTGCGGGAACTTTTAGCAGACTCGATTATTGGTTTCTCTCAACGGACTTTGGATGGAGTGTGAGTGGGTTAACCTATTTACACAGATATCTCTCAGATCACTCTCCTGTCCTACTGGAGCTTGGGGAATGCGGGCCCGGTCCGAGATACCCCTATGGCGATTAAGCACTGAAGCCTTATAGGCCCCCATTTGTGGCCACGCTCTCTGAGGAGCTGAGCCATTATTTTGAAGACAACTGGGAGTCGGCCTCATGCCGTGCGAGCGAATGGGAGGCCATGAAGGTGGTCATCAGAGGAGTATGCATCAAAACATCCTATGGGGTCCGTCGACAATTGGAGAGAGATGTGGCCGCGTAGGAGGAAATTCTGGGTGGACTGGAGGCTAAGATCCCCCGGCTCCCCATAAACTGGCGGAGTGGTGTGCAGCCAAGGAGGCCCTATTGTCGGACCGTCGCAGACTGGAAAAACACGTGCACACGGCCTATCATCAGAGATTGTATAGAGAGGGGGATTGAATGGGTGCCGAATTGGCATGACTAGTTAAGCAGGAAACCCCTGTAGCCCCCATACTACAGATCCATAATAACAAGGGAAAAATGGTCTACATGCAACGGGTGATCTCGGAGACGCTAGCTAGTTATTGCGAGGCTGTATATGCACATCGGCCTTCCCCCCGGCAGGTGACAATTCTTACCTTTCTGAACACCATCGAAATCCCCCAGCTGGAGCCTGAGAAGTCTGAGTTGCTCTGTGCCCCGATCACAAAACATGAAATCATGCTGGCTATACCCCGACTTAAACCGGCCAAAAGTCCAGGCTCCGATGGGCTCCCTGTGGAGTTCTATCGGCAGTTCACCCCACTGCTAGCAGATAGACTGTTAGAGGTGTACAATGAGGCGATAGAGACTGGATCTCTACCACCCTCAATGCGAGAAGTGCTGGTTGTGATGATACTCAAGAATGTCAGAGACCCGCTCCTACCCAGCTCCTATAGACCAATCTCGCTATTAAATATCGATATGAAAATAATCAGTGGGATCATGGCTGAGTGTCTCCTCTTGAGGATGCCCCGCCTTATCTATTCAGACCAAGCAGGGTTCATCACAGGACGGAGCACTGCCCATAACTTACGGCGCTTGGCACATATCTGGCACGCCCCAGGATTAATGGAGAATGACTATGCCAATACTATGCTAGATATCGAACAAGCTTTCAATTCCGTTGATTGGTCCTCAGACGAATTGGGGTGGGAGAGCGTTTTCTCAAATTGGTACAGCTACCGTATACGGCCCCTACGGCCAGAATTAGGGTGGGAAGAATGGTGTCCAAATCGCTTACTCTCTGTCGAGGTACCCGGGGTACCCGTCATGGGTGCCCATTCTCCCCACTATTATTTGCCTTGGCTTTGGAGCCTCTGTCGGCACATCTGCGGGGTGAACTGGGACCATGGGGCATCAAACTGGGAGCAACCAATCATGTGGTCTCCCTATATGCGGATGACACATTAGTTTACCTATCGCATCCGGCGTGTTCAGTGCCCTTACTCCTTAGGGAGGTGAGGAACTTTGGGGATATCTCGGGACTGCATATCAACCCCAGGAAGTCCAAGTTGATCCCCGTTGGAAGGCTGGCCACAGTACCTGGGGCAGAGCTGCTACATGTCGTGTTGCCATGGGTGGGCGAGGGGACGCGATATCTGGGGATTCGTCTGGCGAGCACAGCCTCTGCCTACCTGGATCTCAATATTGGACGTGTGATTGCAGGGCTGCGGGGGTCTATACGTTTTTAAAGGGATCTGCCGTTATCGCTCATGGGGCATATTGCAATTGCTAAAATGATTGTCTTACCTCATTGCCTCTACGCAATGCAACACTCGCTCTATACAATACTGCAGCATTATTTCCACACACTAGAGAGTCTAATGATAGACCGCTTATGCAGTGGCGTAGCTAGGCCTTAGGCCGCCCGTGGTGGCCACTGCGTCTGCCGCACGCAGCCGCCCAGGGCTTTAAGTGGGAAAAAAAACCTGGGGGTGCTCTAAAAGGGGCGTGGCAAACCTCGTAAAGGGGTGTGGCCTATCCAAGTAGGGGCGTGGTTTAAATCAAGAGGCTCCTTTCAATTTCCATGAGCCTTTAACAAGATACAAGCCCCACTGTGTGTGAAGGCTTTGCTTAGCTGAGGACCATCAGGTGTTTTTCAACCTCCCTGGAAAACGGGTGGCAGGCCCAGAACCCTTGGTTAGAATTTTTGGAGGAGTGCTGGTTCAAGTAGTGCTGTCCTCTATGACCGCCAAGTCTCCTGGTCTCACCCACTAAGACACCCCTCAATTGCTGCTAAGTCAGTGACTGGCTCAAAGCATTGCCTCCTTTAAGGTCTCGCCGCCTCTCTCACTGTGAAAATATTTTGGCAGGTCTAAGTTAAGGTACAGTAAACCAAGAATAGAAGCAATGCTTTTGTGGCCATGTATCCTTTGCTTTGATCTGGTTCTTAAATCTCCAGAGAGAGAGAGACATTATTAATGTTATTTTAGACTCAGTGGTAAAGTGCTTCTCAGTGATCCTGTTTCACAGCTCCCTCTTTGTGCTAGAAGAAGACTGTCAATAAAGCTATTACTTTTAGGAAATTATATAAAAATGAATTTACTTTTGTAACTACCATTGGATGAGTTAGTTTGCTTTCTTATCTGATCTCCCTTTCCTACGCTTTTATGTAGAATTGTACCCTTCTTTGAAAACTATGAGCTTGCTTTGACCCTTCTGCACAGGAAGATCAGCATCACCCCCTCTTCCGAACCTCCTCCGTCCCCCGGGCCCAGTGAGTTTGCAAAGGTCCGATAAAAGACCGCATACCAAAGGGCATTGTAGCAAACCATTATGGTTTTTTTTTCTAACACTAAACCTCTTCATTTGCCAAGTTTATATTTGGCTCTTTCCTCCACTTGTAGATGAACCCCTGATGGAGGGGGAATGGAGGCGGGCCCACGAGGGGGTACAGAAGGTCAATGCCAACACACGGTTTAAGATACTCCAATACAACGAAGTTCACCAGGTGTACCTTACTCCACGCACCCTGCACATAATATACCCATCACGCACAGATGAATGTCCAAGATGTAACGAATGTGCAGCGGATTTCCTCCACATGATCTGGTCCTGTCCGCTCCTGCTCTTTTACTGGGAGGAAATACTTGCACGATTACAAGGAGCAATGGGATGGAGTATCCCTAGGGAGATTAGACAAGTCTTGCTGGTACTGTTGCCTGCACGGAAGCGCAAGAAGCTGAGTAGACAGTTCGTTCTCCTGGGGCTCGTCTTGGCCAAAAGATGCGCTGGTATTAAGCCTGGGCGGAGTTCGCGGAGCTATGCGGAACTCCGCAAAGTGCAAAAAAAACTCTGCCACGCTATGCGGAGCTCTGCAAGCGGAGGAGCGCGTTAGATAAATGCTGTTCGCGATGATTTTCAGTGCCAGATGCTTGTCTGCACTGTGCAATCATCACGAATGGCACCATACACAGCACAAGCGGGCGCTGCTTCCTTTCTGCCGCTCGAGTAGATTTTTACTCGAGCGGCAGCTTTCTCAACGTGAATGGACAGTTTCTCAATGCGAGCATTCAGGAGCATATGCGGCAACTCGCAATGAGATATCTGACCACCCGCGTTGAGAAATCCTGCCGGTAGGTTGATTTTCCACGCTTGCGATTGCCAACTTGATGTTGGCAAACGAGGAAAAATCTCGCCGGGAGGGAGATTTTCCTCGCTCGCGCTCGCCAACTTGACGTTGACGAATGCGAGTGAGGAAAAAAACTCTGCTCCGCTACGCGAAGCAGAGTTTTTTGGAACTCCGCAAGATTCGCATAACGCGGAGTGCGGAAAACTCCACAAACTCCGCGAGCGGAGCAGAGTTCACCGCCCAGACTTATTTGTTATTGCATGGATGCGTCCTTGTTCCCCACGGCCCAAGGAATGGTTCAGAGATGTATGTGAATGGGCGACTGCGGAATCAGTCCAAATGAAATTTGTGCGAAAGGATGATAAGGTGGAAGAAGATCTCCTGGTATGGGCTTCTATGTCATCAGAACTCAGGGATGAACGGGCCCCTGAGGTCTACGAGTTTCCAGTTGAGGGGACTCCCTCTGGGGGGGAATAAAATGGGAACAGTGCCTAGATTAAATCTGGTAACCCTAGGGCTTCTGTATAGTGTTCAATCTCTCTATGTAACCATATAACCTGACACGGATCGGAAAGGGAATGGTGGGGTGGGGAGGGAGTTTGGGGAGTTATTTCACTGTGATCCCTTTAGTAATATGATAAGGAGGCCTATATAGGTCGGGACATTGCTAATAGATGACGGTTCCGCCAGGGATCTGAGCTCTAGGGTTTGGTTTCACCTCAAGTCAGTGTAGATCTTCCAGGTGTATCTGGCATGAAAATCTGTATTAAAGGATATATTAGAACATTGGAATGTTGAAAACAATGGAGTGCTCCGGGCTTCTACTAGCTGGTAGAAGCCTATAGAGCAACATTCCAATGTTTTTTTCATTTTACAGCTCTTTCTGTGAACAAAGGCCTCTCAGAGCCCGTGGGGATTTAAACCCCCCATCGCGTCCGAGAGGCCTTTGTTTTGACAAATTAGAACATTATGCCCTCTATGGGCGGAATATTCTAATAGCCTTAGAGCCCTCCATAGTGGGCTCTACCAGCCATTAAAGGCCCGCTCCCTTGTTAAAGGCCTGGAGCATATCTTTAACGGCCTGGAGAGCCTGTTATGTCAGACTGTACGGCTATATTAATGTAAATATTCTCTGACAAGATTTGGTGGCAAGAATCTAATTAGAGATATGGTGCACCCTCATTTATGAGAATCCACTATGTTGATGTGCAGTAATATAAATGGCACTACATCAACCTGACCACTACTGAGAATGATATATGTACAAGGATACGTAATAGGGTAATGGTTAGAATAAGGGTATTGTTATATGTATGGTTAGACTCAGGGAAAGGGATAATTGCAGGTTTAGAGGTTTGTGCACCTTTAAGGTATGGGTAAGAATTTGGTTAACTTTAGGTTTAAGATTAGGGATCATCTAAACTTTAAAGATAGGGCTCATGTTTGGACTAGATTTTGAGTATGAGGCTGTCAGGTTATGGGGCAGGAAATGCTGTTTACCATGTCAGGTTTTTAGGTGAAGATGCAGTACCTTGAGATCATCCACACTGAGGGCCTTCCAGCAAAGGAAAGGCTTGCCTAATGGATTCAAGCTGTGCCTGTGTTGGGAATACGCTGCTCTGTAGAGCATTAGCAGTAAACTGTTTCCCAGTAGGCCACGACACTTGCGCATCTACACAGAGAGTGGCCATTTTGGATATTCAGGTGTCACTCACCTTGGGGTGCTTGGCATCCTTCCTAGGCAATCTGTTTCCTAGTAGGCCTCAGACCGTCGTGTACCTAGATAGAGAGCGACTATTTTGGATCTTCACTGCAGGAATAACGTTCCTTGCGGTGCTTGGCATCCTTCTTAGGTAATTGGGACTACAATTATGCTGTAGTTGGCCAGACTATATGGATGCTAGTTTTCAAGCATCAAAACCTATAGTTCCCTTAAGGATTGGATTATGGGCATGTCTCATTCTCAGAGAAGTGTCTTGAAGTCACGTGTGATTTGAATATGAACTTTGAACAATTTGCTTAAACTCTAAAGACTGGCCTAGTACTAGCTGTATCTTCGAAAGAAAATGAAATATTTTCTTCCATGTTCTGATAAAGTTACAGTGACGAAACAGGACATATCAAAAAGACATTTAATTTGTAACATAAATGTTAATGCAATGTTGGTGTATACGGTATAAGAATTACAGTATGTATATATATTACTAAATCTAAATACTTAGAAGGTCTTTAATTGATTTCGTGTGGTTTCAGTTTGCAGCAATCAAATAAAAAACTGTATTCATCTTCCAAAAATGAGTATATAGTAACACAACTTCTGGTAATTATTCTAACACAGGAAGAGTTTGATGTATAGGTATGTGTGCATGTATTTGGTATTTTCATAACCTGCACTAAGCCCAAAGGCCGCAGAGCTCTATACGGGGTGAAACATAAGCATAAAGTCAACGATTGTTAGGAGAGTTAGCTAGTTTGTGGACTGCTAATGCATTGTGATGTAGTGTTCTTTAATGAGGTATATCTTCAGCTCTTGCCTAAATAGCAGCAATGCTGGGACAGTCCTGATGAATACAGGAAGGTTCTTCCAGATCCAGCATCCATAGATGGAAGAAGTGTGCTGCGTTGTTTTTTTCTTTTTTACACTTCTTAGTCTGTAGTCTGCTGGTGTCCTGCCTGCTGAGGTGCCCATAACTACCAAGATGGTGAGCTTGTCTTTTAGATAAGTGGGTGTGCTGGTTGTGATGACTTTGAAAAATGATGTAGTTGGTTGTGGAGATGGTGTGGATCGGCAAAGGGAGCCAAGGAAGTTCCATTGGGATGGGGATGATGTGATAATATTTCTTCAGGTCCCGGGAGAGACACATTGGGGGATATTCTCAAGAACGTGCGATAATCATCGCCAAAATAGGTTAACGCAATTTTTCATATCGCCGTCTATCGCGGGAAAATAACGCCGTGTTAACGTCTTATTCTCAACACGGCGGTAACGTGCGATAGTCTCCAGATAACGCGTCAAATGTCCGTGATAAAATTACCGGGACAGCGATAAAAATCTAAAGCCGAACGTGAAAAAAGTGGCGATGGGCCCAACCGCGATAAAAAAATCAGCGATAAGCTGCTCCAGGCCTGCAATTCACACACGTCAGACGGGAAAAATCACCGTAAAAGCAGGAAAAAACCCACAAACAAAACAAAAACAACTGCGAAGCACAATGGAGGTAGCCGGAGCAAGTACAGAGGACAACCAGAACCCCACAAGCCCCACGGAGGACCAGCCTGGGACCTCGGGGTCAGGGAAGGACAAGGAGAAGAAGAAGAGGAAGACGCGGTTCAGTCCGCAGGAAAACAGGATCCTGATAACGGAGGTGATAGAACACCATCAACAACTGCTCGTCACCTCCACTGTGTCATTGGCAACAAAAAATGCAATATGGCAGTCCATCGTGGACAAGGTGAATGCAGTCGGAGTGCTGAGGAGGACAATGGAAGAGCTCAAGAGGCGTTGGAATGATGTGAAGCGCAAAACCAAGCAGAAACTCTGCAACAACCAGAAGGCAGCAATGCAGACTGGAGGTGGGAGTCCAGCGCCACAGGAGGAGCTGGATGAGATGGAGGAAATGGTGTCCACAGTCATCAGTGTGGAGATGGTGGCAGGAGTTGGGGGACCGGACACTGCTCAACATGACCTGACACAACAGCAACAGGGTGAGTAATGACCAGGGACTGGGGGGACGGGGGGAGATGGGCACAATGTCACACATGCACAATTAAGTATAGCACAGTGCACACCCACAATGACTCTGGATCATGTCCCTGATCCCCTTGGCACAATGCAGCACACCTAGAAACAGCAAGTAGGCCCCCATCGACTATGTGCCCAGAGGGTCCCTTCCCACACATCACCAATCTCACAACCAACCCATGCACATGTGCCAAACCCAGCAAAGCAGCGTGTCTGTGAGCCACACTGACAATGCAAGTGACACTGCATGACGAATAGCATGGCTGCAGTCAATATATCATGACATGTTGCACGCCACGACACTGAGGTGGCTGAGTGTGGACCACATCCATAAAGGAGCAGGTCACACTCTGACACATCCACGTGCACAAACAACCCCTGACGTCAACAACACATCTGCGGACAAACCATGCCCCAGAGTCCCAACTCCCACCAAGAACCCAATTTACCCAAGTATGCAACATCTCAGCACTGTATAAGCACAGAAGTCAAAGCACACCTCCTGAAAGGGATAAGGGGCAGCAAAATCAGAGCTGCAGGGGCGACTCTCCCAAAATGCAGCACACACACATAACATTCAGAGCACATCAACATTGACAACAATGTGGTACAAACTGCAACACGTTCACAACAGAACAGAGGACACAACTGGTGCCGCTTGTGTGTAGAAACTGGCCAATCACATTTGGCATAGCAGGGAAATGTGAGATGATAATGTACAAGTACAAACACACATCTGTGATGTTGTCGAAATGTCCACTGTCCCGCATCAAATAGGCAGCTCCTCCCAAACAGTCACAATGTACATTGTCATGCAGTCTGTATGTAAACTTGTACAATGCGTCAACATACATGTGAACACAATGTTAAACTGCATCTCCCCTTCACATTGCAGAGGGAGAATCAACACCTCCTGCAGAGCAGACCGAACATCTCTTCACTGATGACGAAGAGGACCTCCCCACCTTCGACACCGACGCCCTCCAAGAGCTCATGGACAGCTTCAGCACCTCACCTCACCTCCAGGAGCAGGGCAGCCCAGCTGCATCGAGGAGACCTCACCCCCTGCACAGACCACACAGCAGGAAGCGCCCACCACCCCGGCTGTCTCCCAGGACCCCCACGAACAACACATGGCCTTCCAACGCCGTGTGTTAGGGTGCCAGGAGAAGATGGCTGATCAGGTGCGGGTGGGGTTCGACCTCCTGGCAGTCAAACTAGATGCCATACGTGGGTGTCTAAGTCCCATCAGGGAACACTTACAGTCCCAAACAGACACCCACAGTCCGCTCCATGCTTTCCAACGATCCATGGCTGACATCGCTGGAGTCCTGACTCTGAGACAAGGACAACTGTCTAGTCAGAGTGGCTCCAGCGATGTCAGCCGGGAGTTGGGACACATGCGGAGGATCATGGAGAACAGGGAGCGGATGCAGGCGGAAAGAATGGCTGCCACGGCTGCACACCAGCGAGATGTAGCTGGGATCTTCCATGCCCTGCAGACCTTCATCATGGCATTGCTGCCACAAGGCCTGGCACCGATGAATGCTGCTGCTGCTTCTACATCCACATCTCCGCCCCCTGATGTGTCAGTGACACACAGTGCTGCAGACAATCCACCTCCGGCCACTGATGTGTCACTACCACACAGTGATGCAGACAAAACAACACCACCCACATGTGAGACACATGAAACATCAGATGACGAAGATGCGGATGATTCTGCCTTAGTGGTAAGAAGGAAGCGGTAGCATTCATCTCCGCCATATGGCCTGTTTCTACTTGGTTCTGCCCTCTGCATCATCACCTTCCACTGTCCCCCGATACACTCTGCGACACTCACCTTGGACCTCAACATGGACTGCCATATTCTGTTTGGTTACCAATGACACAGCAATCAGACTGTGGACTGAACTCTTCCTCTTCCGATGAACTTGTCATTCCCTGAAGGACTCTGGCTGGCCCTCCATGGGGCAACAATGTAAAGTGGGGTTTGCATGGCCCTGTACTGCTCCAGCTTCAACACTCCACTGAATGTGAATAAAACATTCAAATTCACACAGTTGTGTCATGTCTATGATCATTCAAGTATCAAAGTATGGATGAATGTAGGGTCAGTGATTCCCCCTTACGTCCATGTTGCTCATGTTGTGGGACTTGAGTCACAGGGTGCAACATTGCCGATTGCGGTCCGGGTGGCGCCGACACTACAACAGAGACACACGCATTAGTTACTTTCTTGTCCAGCCCAGAACTGAACCACGCCCAGAGCCCCAGGCTCATTGTTCACACCCCTACGCTGGACTGGCATACGCCAGCCCAGCCCACTCTGCTTACGCTTACAGGGGGGGGGACAAAGCTACATGTCCCAGGTCTTCCCTGTAGTGATCTGCTGATCACTGGTCTAGTTGTCAGCATATAAATAAAAACATAAAAAGTCCCTACATCAATCTCTGTAGTACTTATATGTTTATAAACTAAGTAAGTGTCTAAAAAGGCTCAAAAGGACCATATATTTATACAATTAATTAAACAACATATATTTATACACTTGATTAAACAACATATAATCAGCGCAACACTGAGAATGAATAACCAACTAAATGTAAAATCAATATAAAATTTATTCAATACAGATATGCAATTAAAGCCATAAAACACCAATTAAAGATTAAAAAAGCACAATTTATGATTAAAATACACAGTTACAAAATCATTAGAAAACAGAAAAGTCGACGCCACGTTTCGGTGAATCGTAAATATATCACCTTCTTCAGGACAGTTTTCTAAACAGATAAAAACATTCAGTTATAAATCATCTCAAGTGTTGCTACTAACAATATATAAATCTTATTAAAATTTCAAAAGCATAATTAAATAAAATAAATATATATCATATTTCATCCCAAACTATAATTTCTTGTTAGACTAGACAAACCAGTGTCACATGAAACTTTACACACTATATGGCTTTCCAGTATTTCAGTAAATACACATCACAGAAATAAAAACAAAAAACATACCTAAACAATTAGTATGATGATTAAATTTCAACTTGTAGAAGCGATCTTCTTACAATGAAAAGCTGGAAATATGCCAGTCAGTGAACACCTATAGATTAAAGAGAACCAAATTAAATATCAAAGGTAACTCCAAAAATAGGAAAATCTGTAAAATACCAGAATGATTCTTAATACCTATTGAATAAGAGGCCACGTTGAGGAGAATGTGTGTGTTGTGGCCACCATATAATTCTTCTTCATAAATATCCAAAGGCTCTATACGAGATATAAAATTTACATTCAGCCTGTGATAAAAATTATTATTAAAAAATTATTTAACAAATTTTAAAAGAATATATAGACCAATAGGATTACTAAAAGCGTGTTGGGCTCACCAGGTATCGTAGGAGTGGATGTGCCGATGGCTGATAAACCGTGATACAGGCACAATATCTATACTCCAAACCCTCCAAAAAAGCGGTAGTTTAGCTTTGATACTAACTTTGGGACTTTATCGGACCTGTTGTAAATTTAGAGTTAGGTCCATGTAACCAGGATAATATGTGGTTTGATACTTCCCCTCTTATAGGGGTGTATGTATTTGTATTCTGTCTATGACAACCGCTACGATAATTAGACTTAGGGTTGATTAAGGAACATCCGAGCATGTATCTCTAATAATGGGGTTATGATCTTCAAAAAAGGTATATATAGAATCACATCGATAAAATTACCCCTTTAGGTAACACTGGCTTCTAAATAAATTGGCAGTATGTTTATAAGAATAGAGTATATAATAGCACCTTGAGGCTTATTAGTGAAACATGTATTTCTTTCCGTAGGTTTTTAAATTTATCCAATGACCTAGACGGTGATATAATCAGAATATCTCCGCCCGAATAAAAACTTACTATCGTAAACGGCGAGGGTTTGGAGTATAGATATTGTGCCTGTATCACGGTTTATCAGCCATCGGCACATCCACTCCTACGATACCTGGTGAGCCCAACACGCTTTTAGTAATCCTATTGGTCTATATATTCTTTTAAAATTTGTTAAATAATTTTTTAAATAATAATTTTTATCACAGGCTGAATGTAAATTTTATATCTCGTATAGAGCCTTTGGATATTTATGAAGAAGAATTATATGGTGGCCACAACACACACATTCTCCTCAACGTGGCCTCTTATTCAATAGGTATTAAGAATCATTCTGGTATTTTACAGATTTTCCTATTTTTGGAGTTACCTTTGATATTTAATTTGGTTCTCTTTAATCTAGAGGTGTTCACTGACTGGCATATTTCCAGCTTTTCATTGTAAGAAGATCGCTTCTACAAGTTGAAATTTAATCATCATACTAATTGTTTAGGTATGTTTTTTTGTTTTTATTTCTGTGATGTGTATTTACTGAAATACTGGAAAGCCATATAGTGTGTAAAGTTTCATGTGACACTGGTTTGTCTAGTCTAACAAGAAATTATAGTTTGGGATGAAATATGATATATATTTATTTTATTTAATTATGCTTTTGGAATTTTAATAAGATTTATATATTGTTAGTAGCAACACTTGAGATGATTTATAACTGAATGTTTTTATCTGTTTAGAAAACTGTCCTGAAGAAGGTGATATATTTACGATTCACCGAAACGCGGCGTCGACTTTTCTGTTTTCTAATGATTTTGTAACTGTGTATTTTAATCATAAATTGTGCTTTTTTAATCTTTGATTGGTGTTTTATGGCTTTAATTGCATATCTGTATTGAATAAATTTTATATTGATTTTACATTTAGTTGGTTATTCATTCTCAGTGTTGCGCTGATTATATGTTGTTTAATCAAGTGTATAAATATATGTTGTTTAATTAATTGTATAAATATATGGTCCTTTTGAGCCTTTTTAGACACTTACTTAGTTTATAAACATATAAGTACTACAGAGATTGATGTAGGGACTTTTTATGTTTTTATTGATACTTACCCTGTCCCTACTATAAATATTAGGGTACCTCCCTTTTTTTGTTTCTTATATTACGCACAGCTTGTTAGCTGGGGAGTTTCTATATCCATCCGCCCTATATAAAGTGGGTTCATAATGGAAGGATTGAAGACCTATGGTTTCTCAGAGGACCAGTTTAATCAGATTATCAACGGTACCTCCAAAAATATAGCCACTGTGACGCTTGATAGCGGAGACGAGGAACAGTGGAAAACATTATGGAATCTCAAAAGAAAGCAATAAGAACAGAATTACATGCAGATTTTTTGGTTGAATACTGCAAAAAGGGTATCATTCCTAAAGGCCTTCAGGTTCATAATGAACCAGGTGTCTTTATAAAAAACCATAAATTTATTGAAAATTGGACTTTTATAGCCAACAGGTGCAGTCCGACTGGATGCTTCTCATAATAGAAACGGCCCATGAAGTTTTAATCATTGAACGAGTAGAAATTGATGAGATGGAAAAGAAACTTAAAGAAAGTACTGGACTTGAAAAAGCCAAAAAAAAGCTTGAAGAAATCCAGGGAGATATTTCTGGCTATAGGGAATATCTAGTTAACAAAAAATCTAATAAATTAAGGAAAGACATTTCTAAATATAACTTAGAATTTGTTTACCCGTATCTCCAAAAAGATTTTTATGAAAGACCTAGAGAAGATTTTTCGAATAGAAGAACATGGCAACAGCCCATAAGAAATTTTCCTAAAAAGAATGTGAGGTTTTTTGATACATCTTATACTAGTTCAGATTCTGACAATGAGATTCCACAGGAGAATCATAATAATAAGGGAAGAGACCCAACCCCCGGTTCCAGTAGAGAAAGTTTGTCTTTTTAGAACAACGTCAAAATTTTGGCTCAACAAGGGGAGAGGAAGAGGAAGAGGAATTTCAATCCACAGAACCAATTCCAACATCGTCCCTACACAAGGAGTCAGAAAAAATGGGATTAGATGATAAGGCCCCAATTATAAATCTTTCACAGAGAACCCTACTACAGGAGGAGGTTAATGTATTAGAGAAAGGATTAGGATATGCAATTTCCTCCCCTATTGATAGGTACAACCTGGAAAGAGACCTATTAGGTTTTTTCAGAAAGATAAGATTGAATGCTTTCTTTGAAGGTAAAAATAGATTACTAACGGATAATAAGTCTGGTTTAAAACCCAAATCGAATTGGACACCTCAGATTAATTTAGTAAATAAAGATATTGAAGTATTCGAACGAGTTGTCAGTAAAAGTATAGATGACTTATTGAACAAAAAAATATGGATTAATAATAATTTGAATTCTCAAGAACGGCTAGCACTTAAGACCTTAGAACAGTGTCATAATCTTACGATTAAACCAGCTGATAAAGGTGGAAGCATTGTTATAATGGAAACTGAAGATTATAACAATAGAATGTATACTCTTCTCAATAATAATTTACATTATCAAAAATCAAACAGAGATGAGTGGAATAATTTGAAAAGAAATGTCATGAACTTGCTAAATTTCGCAAAAGAAGATGGCATCATTTGTAGTGATGAATTTAGTTTCCTGAATAACACAGATCCTGTCATTCCAGCACTATACGGCCTTCCTAAGGTGCATAAGAATATGACAGATCCACCTATGAGACCCATCGTCTCTAGCATTAATTCACTCACTGAACCGTTAAGTAAATATGTAGACATTTTTCTGCAACCCTTGGTAGCCCAACAAAGGGCTTATATTAAAGACACCACTGCCATGATTAAAAAGGTAGAAGGTTTGGAATATAACCCAGAATTACAATACCTTGTGACTTTAGATATCGAGGCCTTGTATACAATTATTCCCCAAGATAGTACTATAGAAATGATTAAAAATATCCTTGGTGAAAATGAGGAAGACTTATCCCCTCATGCAAATTTAGTTGTGGAATGTGTAACTATTATACTAAAGAATAATATTTTCCTGTTTGATAGTGATTTTTATAGGCAAATCAAAGGGACCAGTATGGGAGCCACATGTGCTCCTAGTTTGGCCTGTCTGTATGTGGCACAATTTGAAGAGAGACACGTCTTCAATGTATCGGCACCTTTTTTTGAAAACATCTCACACTGGTCCCGATACATTGATGACGTGTTTTTTATTTGGACAGGTACTGATGAAACTCTTATGGAATTTCTGGAGTGGATAAATTTAGGAGATGTTAATCTTAGATTTACCTCTTCCATTAATAAATATGATTGTGAGTTTTTGGACATCAAAATAAAGCATGTAGATGGGCTACTTAATGTGGAATTATTCACAAAACCAACTGATCGTAACACTATGCTCCACTACAACAGTAATCACCCTGTTTGTCAAAAAGACAATATCCCTTTTGGACAATTTTTACGGTTAAAACGTAACTGTACAACCATTAAAGATTATGATAAACATGCAGAAACTTTGACCAAAAAATTTCTTAATAGAGGTTATCCAAAGAGAATAGTAAGACATGCATACAAAAGAGCTAAATATTTTGATAGATGTTCCTTTTTGAGAATAAGTCTGAAAAAATGACTTCGAAAGTTACACCTATGATGTTTGTTACTAACTATAGCAATATTAGTGTTAAAATCAAAAATATCATTAATAGAAATTGGCATCTTATTACTAATCAGAAGAAAGAGATTCTTCCTAAACCTATGTTTTCTTTCAGACGCAACCGAACTATTAGAAACTGTCTTATTCACACATATAGAGATACCAGTGATAACAGACAACCCTGTTTATTTAATGCCCCATTACCTATGGGTACGTTCGCATGTAGTGGGTGTAATAATTGTGATAACATTATTAAAGGACCTATGTTGGTACATAATGATGTGACCCATAAATTTAATGCCTTCATGAATTGCCGTACAAAGAATCTGGTATACTTTATTATGTGCCCATGTTCTTTGGGCTACATTGGAGAGACCTCGAGAGAGATTAGGATCAGAATAAATGAACATAAGTCCTCAATTAGAACCAATAAAAGAACTGCCCCGTTAGTAGAACATTGGCATACTGCTCAGCACAAAATTGATGATCTGAAATGGTGCGGTTTAGAAACTATTCATTTGAACATCAGAGGTGGAGATTTAACTCTTAAAAGGAAAAACGAGAACAGTTTTACATGTCCCGTTTTAATACCTTTAGTAAAGGACTCAACAGTAAAGAAGACTGGGAGAGGCTTATTTAAATAATAGTCCTAGCCCCGCAGGAGATTCTGTTTCTGAACTATGGTAAATATGCATTTGAATATAGTCCACTGTATCTAGTATATCTCCCTCAATATGAGGATGTTTGTTACCAGATTATATTAATTATATTTAGGTTGTAGGTATATCTGATTGGTTCGCATTTTGGAGAATTTGGGTTTTATTTGTATTATCCCGCTCCATTATGTCCTATGAAATTATGTTTAAGTTGGACTTGCTAACTTTACTAGATAAACTATAGATTATTATGTTTTTTGGTTTTGATAAACCATATTGATTAGTGTATTTCATAAAGGGCAATACTGTGGAGATATAAACCAAACCGGAATGCAATTACCGATTTTAAACCCGTTCCAAGATGGCCGACACCTTTTACGGTTGTTCGCTTCATACGCACACCTTTAAACAACTAATTTGTTTTTGTCTCGGATCTCGGGATCATAATACAGCATTTGATTATAAATGTAGTGTGTTGTTTCTTTCATTTATACAAGAAACATCGGTTAATACAATTAGTATACACATATCATGTGACCGCCAACGGCGATATAAAAGAAACTCTGGGTCGTGAACATATGCGTATCCTGACCCGGAAGTTGCTGTGGTGTTGTTGTTGGCGAGGAGGCCATTCTGCCTCTCTTAGGTAAGCGGTAGTTTAGCTTTGATACTAACTTTGGGACTTTATCGGACCTATTGTAAATTTAGAGTTAGGTCCATGTAACCAGGATAATATGTGGTTTGATACTTCCCCTCTTATAGGGGTGTATGTATTTGCATTCTGTCTATGACAACCGCTACGATAATTAGACTTAGGGTTGATTAAGGAACATCCGAGCATGTATCTCTAATAATGGGGTTATGATCTTCAAAAAAGGTATATATAGAATCACATCGATAAAATTACCCCTTTAGGTAACACTGGCTTCTAAATAAATTGGCAGTATGTTTATAAGAATAGAGTATATAATAGCACCTTGAGGCTTATTAGTGAAACATGTATTTCTTTCCGTAGGTTTTTAAATTTATCCAATGACCTAGACGGTGATATAATCAGAATATCTCCGCCCGAATAAAAACTTACTATCGTAAACGGCGAGGGTTTGGAGTATAGATATTGTGCCTGTATCACGGTTTATCAGCCATCGGCACATCCACTCCTACGATACCTGGTGAGCCCAACACGCTTTTAGTAATCCTATTGGTCTATATATTCTTTTAAAATTTGTTAAATAATTTTTTAAATAATAATTTTTATCACAGGCTGAATGTAAATTTTATATCTCGTATAGAGCCTTTGGATATTTATGAAGAAGAATTATATGGTGGCCACAACACACACATTCTCCTCAACGTGGCCTCTTATTCAATAGGTATTAAGAATCATTCTGGTATTTTACAGATTTTCCTATTTTTGGAGTTACCTTTGATATTTAATTTGGTTCTCTTTAATCTAGAGGTGTTCACTGACTGGCATATTTCCAGCTTTTCATTGTAAGAAGATCGCTTCTACAAGTTGAAATTTAATCATCATACTAATTGTTTAGGTATGTTTTTTTGTTTTTATTTCTGTGATGTGTATTTACTGAAATACTGGAAAGCCATATAGTGTGTAAAGTTTCATGTGACACTGGTTTGTCTAGTCTAACAAGAAATTATAGTTTGGGATGAAATATGATATATATTTATTTTATTTAATTATGCTTTTGGAATTTTAATAAGATTTATATATTGTTAGTAGCAACACTTGAGATGATTTATAACTGAACGTTTTTATCTGTTTAGAAAACTGTCCTGAAGAAGGTGATATATTTACGATTCACCGAAACGCGGCGTCGACTTTTCTGTTTTCTAATGATTTTGTAACTGTGTATTTTAATCATAAATTGTGCTTTTTTAATCTTTGATTGGTGTTTTATGGCTTTAATTGCATATCTGTATTGAATAAATGTTATATTGATTTTACATTTAGTTGGTTATTCATTCTCAGTGTTGCGCTGATTATATGTTGTTTAATCAAGTGTATAAATATATGTTGTTTAATTAATTGTATAAATATATGGTCCTTTTGAGCCTTTTTAGACACTTACTTAGTTTTTAAACATATAAGTACTACAGAGATTGATGTAGGGACTTTTTATGTTTTTATTGATACTTACCCTGTCCCTACTATAAATATTAGGGTACCTCCCTTTTTTTGTTTCTTACATTACGCACAGCTTGTTAGCTGGGGAGTTTCTATATCCATCCGCCCTATATAAAGTGGGTTCATAATGGAAGGATTGAAGACCTATGGTTTCTCAGAGGACCAGTTTAATCAGATTGTCAACGGTACCTCCAAAAATATAGCCACTGTGACGCTTGATAGCGGAGACGAGGAACAGTGGAAAACATTATGGAATCTCAAAAAGAAAGCAATAAGAACAGAATTACATGCAGATTTTTTGGTTGAATACTGCAAAAAGGGTATCATTCCTAAAGGCCTTCAGGTTCATAATGAACCAGGTGTCTTTATAAAAAACCATAAATTTATTGAAAATTGGACTTTTATAGCCAACAGGTGCAGTCGCGACTGGATGCTTCTCATAATAGAAACGGCCCATGAAGTTTTAATCATTGAACGAGTAGAAATTGATGAGATGGAAAAGAAACTTAAAGAAAGTACTGGACTTGAAGAAGCCAAAAAAGCTGGAAGAAATCCAGGGAGATATTTCTGGCTATAGGGAATATCTAGTTAACAAAAAATCTAATAAATTAAGGAAAGACATTTCTAAATATAACTTAGAATTTGTTTACCCGTATCTCCAAAAAGATTTTTATGAAAGACCTAGAGAAGATTTTTCGAATAGAAGAACATGGCAACAGCCCATAAGAAATTTTCCTAAAAAGAATGTGAGGTTTTTTTATACATCTTATACTAGTTCAGATTCTGACAATGAGATTCCACAGGAGAATCATAATAATAAGGGAAGAGACCCAACCCCCGGTTCCAGTAGAGAAAGTTTGTCTTTTTTAGAACAACGTCAAAATTTTGGCTCAACAAGGGGGAGAGGAAGAGGAAGAGGGAATTTCAATCCACAGAACCAATTCCAACATCGTCCCTACACAAGGAGTCAGAAAAAATGGGATTAGATGATAAGGCCCCAATTATAAATCTTTCACAGAGAACCCTACTACAGGAGGAGGTTAATGTATTAGAGAAAGGATTAGGATATGCAATTTCCTCCCCTATTGATAGGTACAACCTGGAAAGAGACCTATTAGGTTTTTTCAGAAAGATAAGATTGAATGCTTTCTTTGAAGGTAAAAATAGATTACTAACGGATAATAAGTCTGGTTTAAAACCCAAATCGAATTGGACACCTCAGATTAATTTAGTAAATAAAGATATTGAAGTATTCGAACGAGTTGTCAGTAAAAGTATAGATGACTTATTGAACAAAAAAATATGGATTAATAATAATTTGAATTCTCAAGAACGGCTAGCACTTAAGACCTTAGAACAGTGTCATAATCTTACGATTAAACCAGCTGATAAAGGTGGAAGCATTGTTATAATGGAAACTGAAGATTATAACAATAGAATGTATACTCTTCTCAATAATAATTTACATTATCAAAAATCAAACAGAGATGAGTGGAATAATTTGAAAAGAAATGTCATGAACTTGCTAAATTTCGCAAAAGAAGATGGCATCATTTGTAGTGATGAATTTAGTTTCCTGAATAACACAGATCCTGTCATTCCAGCACTATACGGCCTTCCTAAGGTGCATAAGAATATGACAGATCCACCTATGAGACCCATCGTCTCTAGCATTAATTCACTCACTGAACCGTTAAGTAAATATGTAGACATTTTTCTGCAACCCTTGGTAGCCCAACAAAGGGCTTATATTAAAGACACCACTGCCATGATTAAAAAGGTAGAAGGTTTGGAATATAACCCAGAATTACAATACCTTGTGACATTAGATATCGAGGCCTTGTATACAAATATTCCCCAAGATAGTACTATAGAAATGATTAAAAATATCCTTGGTGAAAATGAGGAAGACTTATCCCCTCATGCAAATTTAGTTGTGGAATGTGTAACTATTATACTAAAGAATAATATTTTCCTGTTTGATAGTGATTTTTATAGGCAAATCAAAGGGACCAGTATGGGAGCCACATGTGCTCCTAGTTTGGCCTGTCTGTATGTGGCACAATTTGAAGAGAGACACGTCTTCAATGTATCGGCACCTTTTTTTGAGAACATCTCACACTGGTCCCGATACATTGACGACGTGTTTTTTATTTGGACAGGTACTGATGAAACTCTTATGGAATTTCTGGAGTGGATAAATTTAGGAGATGTTAATCTTAGATTTACCTCTTCCATTAATAAATATGATTGTGAGTTTTTGGACATCAAAATAAAGCATGTAGATGGGCTACTTAATGTGGAATTATTCACAAAACCAACTGATCGTAACACTATGCTCCACTACAACAGTAATCACCCTGTTTGTCAAAAAGACAATATCCCTTTTGGACAATTTTTACGGTTAAAACGTAACTGTACAACCATTAAAGATTATGATAAACATGCAGAAACTTTGACCAAAAAATTTCTTAATAGAGGTTATCCAAAGAGAATAGTAAGACATGCATACAAAAGAGCTAAATATTTTGATAGATGTTCCTTTTTTGAGAATAAGTCTGAAAAAATGACTTCGAAAGTTACACCTATGATTTTTGTTACTAACTATAGCAATATTAGTGTTAAAATCAAAAATATCATTAATAGAAATTGGCATCTTATTACTAATCAGAAGAAAGAGATTCTTCCTAAACCTATGTTTTCTTTCAGACGCAACCGAACTATTAGAAACTGTCTTATCCACACATATAGAGATACCAGTGATAACAGACAACCCTGTTTATTTAATGCCCCATTACCTATGGGTACGTTCGCATGTAGTGGGTGTAATAATTGTGATAACATTATTAAAGGACCTATGTTGGTACATAATGATGTGACCCATAAATTTAATGCCTTCATGAATTGCCGTACAAAGAATCTGGTATACTTTATTATGTGCCCATGTTCTTTGGGCTACATTGGAGAGACCTCGAGAGAGATTAGGATCAGAATAAATGAACATAAGTCCTCAATTAGAACCAATAAAAGAACTGCCCCGTTAGTAGAACATTGGCATACTGCTCAGCACAAAATTGATGATCTGAAATGGTGCGGTTTAGAAACTATTCATTTGAACATCAGAGGTGGAGATTTAACTCTTAAAAGGAAAAACGAGAACAGTTTTACATGTCCCGTTTTAATACCTTTAGTAAAGGACTCAACAGTAAAGAAGACTGGGAGAGGCTTATTTAAATAATAGTCCTAGCCCCGCAGGAGATTCTGTTTCTGAACTATGGTAAATATGCATTTGAATATAGTCCACTGTATCTAGTATATCTCCCTCAATATGAGGATGTTTGTTACCAGATTATATTCATTATATTTAGGTTGTAGGTATATCTGATTGGTTCGCATTTTGGAGAATTTGGGTTTTATTTGTATTATCCCGCTCCATTATGTCCTATGAAATTATGTTTAAGTTGGACTTGCTAACTTTACTAGATAAACTATAGATTATTATGTTTTTTGGTTTTGATAAACCATATTGATTAGTGTATTTCATAAAGGGCAATACTGTGGAGATATAAACCAAACCGGAATGCAATTACCGATTTTAAACCCGTTCCAAGATGGCCGACACCTTTTACGGTTGTTCGCTTCATACGCACACCTTTAAACAACTAATTTGTTTTTGTCTCGGATCTCGGGATCATAATACAGCATTTGATTATAAATGTAGTGTGTTGTTTCTTTCATTTATACAAGAAACATCGGTTAATACAATTAGTATACACATATCATGTGACCGCCAACGGCGATATAAAAGAAACTCCGGGTCGTGAACATATGCGTATCCTGACCCGGAAGTTGCTGTGGTGTTGTTGTTGGCGAGGAGGCCATTCTGCCTCTCTTAGGTAAGCGGTAGTTTAGCTTTGATACTAACTTTGGGACTTTATCGGACCTATTGTAAATTTAGAGTTAGGTCCATGTAACCAGGATAATATGTGGTTTGATACTTCCCCTCTTATAGGGGTGTATGTATTTGCATTCTGTCTATGACAACCGCTACGATAATTAGACTTAGGGTTGATTAAGGAACATCCGAGCATGTATCTCTAATAATGGGTTTATGATCTTCTAAAAAGGTATATATAGAATCACATCGATAAAATTACCCCTTTAGGTAACACTGGCTTCTAAATAAATTGGCAGTATGTTTATAAGAATAGAGTATATAATAGCACCTTGAGGCTTATTAGTGAAACATGTATTTCTTTCCGTAGGTTTTTAAATTTATCCAATGACCTAGACGGTGATATAATCAGAATATCTCCGCCCGAATAAAAACTTACTATTGTAAACGGCGAGGGTTTGGAGTATAGATATTGTGCCTGTATCACGGTTTATCAGCCATCGGCACATCCACTCCTACGATACCTGGTGAGCCCAACACGCTTTTAGTAATCCTATTGGTCTATATATTCTTTTAAAATTTGTTAAATAATTTTTTAAATAATAATTTTTATCACAGGCCTGAATGTAAATTTTATATCTCGTATAGAGCCTTTGGATATTTATGAAGAAGAATTATATGGTGGCCACAACACACACATTCTCCTCAACGTGGCCTCTTATTCAATAGGTATTAAGAATCATTCTGGTATTTTACAGATTTTCCTATTTTTGGAGTTACCTTTGATATTTAATTTGGTTCTCTTTAATCTAGAGGTGTTCACTGACTGGCATATTTCCAGCTTTTCATTGTAAGAAGATCGCTTCTACAAGTTGAAATTTAATCATCATACTAATTGTTTAGGTATGTTTTTTTGTGTTTTATTTCTGTGATGTGTATTTACTGAAATACTGGAAAGCCATATAGTGTGTAAAGTTTCATGTGACACTGGTTTGTCTAGTCTAACAAGAAATTATAGTTTGGGATGAAATATGATATATATTTATTTTATTTAATTATGCTTTTGGAATTTTAATAAGATTTATATATTGTTAGTAGCAACACTTGAGATGATTTATAACTGAATGTTTTTATCTGTTTAGAAAACTGTCCTGAAGAAGGTGATATATTTACGATTCACCGAAACGCGGCGTTGACTTTTCTGTTTTCTAATGATTTTGTAACTGTGTATTTTAATCATAAATTGTGCTTTTTTAATCTTTGATTGGTGTTTTATGGCTTTAATTGCATATCTGTATTGAATAAATGTTATATTGATTTTACATTTAGTTGGTTATTCATTCTCAGTGTTGCGCTGATTATATGTTGTTTAATCAAGTGTATAAATATATGTTGTTTAATTAATTGTATAAATATATGGTCCTTTTGAGCCTTTTTAGACACTTACTTAGTTTATAAACATATAAGTACTACAGAGATTGATGTAGGGACTTTTTATGTTTTTATTGATACTTACCCTGTCCCTACTATAAATATTAGGGTACCTCCCTTTTTTTGTTTCTTACATTACGCACTAGTTGTCAGCATGCCACAGCCACTCCCTGAGGGCTGGTTTACACCCACACCACACCCATCCAGCACAGGTGTCACAGGACATGTGACTCTGCCAATAAAAGGGGCCTACCACATCACATTCCCCACTGCCGGAGGTGACATGATGGCGTCCGCACCACAAGACTCAACCATAAAGGGTCCATGACTTGTGGTGCACTGGGTTAGTGGCACCCGATGCACTGCGGCCGGCACAGGCCTACCGCCACGGGACGCTGACTTGCGGTGCACAGAGTTGGTGGCACCCGAAGCACTGCGGCCGGCACAGGCCTACCGCCACGGGATGGTGACTCACGGTGCACGGAGGTAGGGGCACCTGAAGAGCTGAGCGGGTGTGCAGCCTGCGATGATGCGTAGACCTCGATACGCCGTCCTGCCAATCAAGATTTGATTTGAATTGAGAGCCCTGCTGGACCGCAGTGTACGCCGAAGGCAGCAGTCAGCACACACATGACTCCGCAGTGCGGTGCCACAGGGTGCGCTGGGGGCCTGTGGCACAGAATCCAGAGATTGGCTGAGGAGGTTGCACCGGCACGTGGTGGGCCCTCTTGGAGACAAGCCGGTGGCGGCAGGTGAGCATTGAGGCCTGGGTGCGCAGGGGCGGCCAGTCATAGCTGGGCGGCGGACCGGTCTGGGGACCAGGGCTGGGGTGCAGCAGGCGCACAGGATCATGCAGGCACCACCGGTCACGGCGGCGGCGGCCTCGTGGCTGGGTGGGGGGCGCCACCCTGGCAGACACGACCCTTCATGCGATGACGATATGTGCGCGGGTTGGCTTGGGATGTAGCCACCTCGTCTCCAGTGTAAATCTGGCCGTTGAAGGTGGTCGACCACGTGTGTGTAGGACAATGGACAGGATATGGCGGACACAGAGACTCACGCAGTAGTTACTTTGGTGGCCATCCCGGAACTGAACCACGCCCAGAGCCCCGGGCTATTTATTCACGACATACGCCGGCCAAGGCCACTCCGCTCATGCTTACAGGGGGGGGACGACAAAGCTACATGTCCAAGGTCTTCCACACTGCCTGGGAAGTTTGCGACGACATTCGTGAACAGGCCCCGGTGGTCCACTTTTGCCTGCACATTGATGGAATGCGTGTGGTTTCTGTTGCGGTTATTGTGTGCAGTGTCGGCAGGGGGCACAAGTAGTACATGTGTGCAGTCAATTGCCCCCAACACGTGCAGGAAGCCAGCTATGGCGTAGTTCCCTTGCTTGGTCTCCAGCTGTTCCTGCGCAGTGTGGGGGAAGTGAAGGTGCAGGGGTATCAAGCTGATACAAACCGTGATGCTTGCAGGTATGATAAATCCTGCATAATAAGACCGTAACAGAAGTTCGTGTGGTCGTAACCTTCCTTTTCTTTCCTGCGAAGGTTACGACCACACGAACTTCTGTTACGGTCTTGTTATGCAGGATTTATCATACCTGTTAGCATTCCGGTTTGTCCAAGTGCAATAAACTGTGCCAGATTACGTTTGTGACTATACGGACGCTTGACCATTGTCACCATTTATCCAACAGGTTTCTGAATACTGACTTTCGGAATATGGAATTGTATTGGGGAGTTCCCGCAGCATATGCAGTTAATTGAATCCACACGTTGCCCTGATGAAGTTCCCCGTTGGGAATGGAATGCGTTGGCTGAGCTTTTCGTATTGTTGATTTATGTATTTGTAATAAAGAACTGTTTTTACACTACTGTTGACTACTGGACTTCATGATCTGGCACACCCCCATTTCAGTAACTACAATCTTGGATCTGGAGCACAGAGGCGTCAAGCAACGGCTGGCGTTGGGGTTGGTTGCGCAGGAACACTACGAATTGGAACTAGCGTGTGGTGCAGATACAGGGGCCCGCCGTTGCTTTTGTGGACATGCATCCAAGACAGGTGTGAGGAACTTTGATAGGGCTTGCTGTGAGACTCCTCCGACTCTGTCAGTTGTTGGTTGGAAGGTACCAGAGGTCAACAGGTGCAGCACAGCCAGCAGCTTTGTCTGCGGAGGGATGTTGGTTCTCCGCTGTGTTGGTACCGTCAGCCTGTGGGCAATGTGGGTCAGGATGCGGAGGATGGTTGTCCTTTTGAGCCTGTAGTGGGCAACGGCATCCTCTGGCGTTGAGTGTCTGAGGCTGGTGCATTTTAGGAACGACCGCTGTCTTCTTCTGCGTTGCCTAGGTGGTAGTCTAGGGGGGGTGGTCTGGGGGGAGGGTCCAGGGGGTGTGACGGTGGGTGTTGTGGCCCTCTTGGGTCTCCAAGCTGCATGATCATTGGCTCCATGGCATCTGTTGGTCTTCAGATGTGGCTCTGGGCTGGGCTCCCTTTCTACTGCAGGTTGTCATCCTGCTTAACTGTCAGGAATCCAAATTCTAGGCTAAGGAAATGCCTATTAGTGGGAGCTACCACTAATTATTACAGAGGAAATCGAATAAGTAACTCAAGTTTCCATCGGGATCGTAAAAGCCAGTCCTGGACAGAACTGGTCAGGGAGAATACCCTAAAGATGGCTGACAGCGCTTTGGTTAGCGCTTCAGCCTATTTCCAGTTGCGCGAGGCTCTAAGCACAGCTGAGGCTCGCGTTCGCCCTCAGCTGTGCGCACTTCACCAAGACCGTTACGAGTGTAACAGTGCTTAGCAGAACGTCCGTGTAGATTCAGAGCAGTTAGGCATCAAACGAATTCCGACGGTAGTTAATTATTCAACTACGCATCGGGTTGGCAGTTTCCGCAGCGAGGAGAAGCTTCCCTTCATTGTTTAGGGATTCCAGAGATTCCAGTCAAGTTCCTGCATACCTTCTTCAGTCCAGCCTTCTGTCAGTCACGCAAGTACTTAGCAGAGGAAGGCTGTTGATTTTCCTTAGTTGTATTCGCCTGGTGTTATTTATTTTCATGAACCAAATCTATAGTTACCGCTTATCTGAAGGAACAGTTTAAAAGGTTATTTAGAGAGATAATACGTTAAAATCTCGCTAGCCTTACCTGAGTGTTCAGCTCCTGTTGAGTTCTGTCCATAGACCGCCCTAAAAAAGAAAAGAAAGAGAATTAGCTCGACAAACAAGAAGGCAAAAGGTTAATAGTTTTCGCCAGCAATATTAAATAGAGAGAGAAAGACCAATGAGTACATTCTAAGCATTTGCTTATCTCCACAGATTTGCTACGCACAATTCACTACAGAGTGAAGCAAATTTAAGAACAACATTAATAGAAGAGGGGCAATAGCCAGGTCTCCTTTGGGTACGTTACTAAGAGGTTTTACTGAATATAATTAAATATCAAGTTTTACTTAGACAGCAATAATTTGTGTCTTTTGTGTTACAGTGTCTAATACAGAGAACAGCACGAGGAACAGCTAGACGTAGCGGTTATTGAAGACACCAGATATAGAGGACGTGGCTGTCTCTTCTCTGTCCCATACCCCTTTCCCCCCTGGAACTTTCTTCATGCTGCCCTAGTTATAGGTGGGCGCGTGGAGGAAGGCTCAGGGAGGCGTTGGGAACAGTCGCCATTCTGCTCCTGTGAAGAATCTGGGAAACTTCAAGTAAAACTCTTGACAGAGTGAAGTGCCCACGATTTTTTACTCACCTGAGCAGAATGGCTGAGGGGTTAGACCTCAAGAATCTGGGCTCAGTATTAGAAGCCATACAAAAAGAGTTAATAGGGGTTAGAGAGGAGAACAGAAGTCTAAGACAAGACCTAATAGCCTCTAGAAGAGAAACTACCGACTTCGCTACTAAAATGGATAGTTACTTTTCAGGTACCAGCTTTGCAGCCTTTTCACAGGACACGCAGACTTCAAGTTCCACCCCAATTTCTCACACTAGAACACCCACACAGGTTGTGCATTCCTTATCCCCAGTTATTCCACTAGCCCCTCCTGAGCGTTTTAGTGGAGACCCACAAAAGGCCCAAATCTTTCTTACTCAATGCTCCCTCCATTTTATGTGTAGTCCCGCCATATTCCCTGTTGCACAATCACGGGTGGCTTTCATTCTTTCATATTTGAGTGGTGATGCAACGACCTGGTCCTTACCGTTAGTTTCAAAAGATTCTGCCATTTTGTATGACTTTGAAGAATTTAAATAGGAGTTCTTGAGAATATTTGATCGTAGGAAGGTGGCTCAAGCTACTGATAATGAGTTGCTCGAATTGAGGCAAGGAAACAAGGAATTAGTGGCGTACTTGGCTCAATTTAATAAACTCATTGTGGAGACAGACTTGCCAGAAAATAAAAGAGCTGCATTGTTCTACAGGGGCCTGAAAGACGAACTTAAAGACGCCCTATCGCAGATACCTAACAGACCAACTGAGATTTCCGCTCTTATTGATTTAGTTTTGGAACTGGATTACCGGCAAACAGAGAGAAGAGGAGAAAAACGTAGAGAGTTTCGCCCAAGCGTTCCTAGGTTTGATCGAATGAGATCCGAAGGCATTAAAACAGTGGAGAGCAATCAAACAGTTGAGCCCATGCAAATTGGCCCCCTTACTAAAGAAGAGAAGGAAAAAAGAATATTGAACAATCTTTGTATGTATTGCGGCACCAGCGGCCATTTTGTCAAGGTTTGCCCGAAAAAACCCAGGACTCAGTTGAAGGAAAACTTGCGGCACCACCAGTAGGAGTGGTTGGACTGGTGGATGCTAAAGAAATTACAACCCCGACACACATCAATTAGCAAACACTTTACAATCAGCAGCTCCACACTTGACTCTCCCGGTCACTCTTAAATACCGAACCTTGGTCCAAACTGACATTTCGGTTATGATTGACTCCGGTGCAACCAGGAATTTTTGTGATCTGAAGTTCGCTTCGAAAATTGGGTTGCAGGCCTTGCGAAAACAAAGAAGTGAAGCGGTGAGAGCAGTGGACAGAACTAACCTATCTTCTGGCCCCATAGTTAGCCATACGGAAATGGTGGAACTTGTCCTTCCAGATGGACACCGGGAGTGCTTACAGTTCAATCTCATCGACGCTCCGCAATTTCAACTAATCCTTGGTCTTCCCTGGCTAACGGAGCACAATCCCCAAATTGATTGGGAGAAGCGTTCGATAAAAATGAACTCGGATTACTGTAAAGAGGTATGTTTTCATGGAAAGGAACTAGAAAAAGAATCCAGTATGGCAAACAGTTTATGTGACAGCGGAGTTTCGGTGTGCGTCATCCATACCGAAGAGATTCCTGAAATTTACAAAGACTTCAAGGACGTGTTCAGTGAAGTAGATGCTGAAAGGCTTCCTCCACATCAACCCTATAATTGCAAAATCGAGCTGGAACCAGGGGCGAATCTTCCATGCAGCAGGATCTATGCTCTGACAGAGAAAGAGGATAAATTTCTGAAGTAATATATCCAGACTTATTTGAAGAACGGCTTTATCAGGCCTTCACAGTCTCCCGTCTCCTCGCCGTTATTTTTCGTATCAAAGAAGGAAGAAGGCGATCTGAGGACCTGCATAGATTATCGAGCCCTGAACCGGATTACAATAAAGAACAGATACCCTTTGCCTCTAATTTCTGTGCTCCTGGACCAAGTTAAGGGTGCTCAGATTTAGACTAAACTTGATCTTCGACGAGCATATCACCTTGTCCGGATCAGAGAGGGGGATGAATGGAAGACCGCGTTCAGGACCAAGTTTGGTCTATATGAGTACCAAGTAATGCCTTATGGACTCTGTAACGCGCCAGCCGCCTTTCAGTTCTTCATTAATGATGTCTTAAATCAGTATATTGACAAGTGTGCGATCGTCTATATTGATGATATTTTAATTTACTCTGCATCTGAAGAAGAGCATCAAGAACATGTTAAAGGAATTTTGGAGAAGTTGCGTGATAACAGTCTTTATGCCAAGCTTGAAAAATGTGCCTTCCACGTACGTTCCATGGATTTCCTCGGTTTTGTTCTGTCTCCTGAAGGTATCACCATGGGTACACGCAAGATAAAGGCAGTTTTGGATTGGCAGTCCCCAACTTCTGTAAAAGAAATACAACGGTTTATTGGATTCGCCAATTTTTACAGGAGATTCATCCAGGATTTCTCTCTTAAGGTGATTCCTATTACTCGTCTACTTCAAAAAGGAGTTCCCTTTTCCTGGTCTACTGACGCAGAAAACGCCTTTCAGTCTCTAAAAAGGAGCTTTACCACTGCGCCCATACTCCTCCATGCGGATCCTATGGAACCATTTTATTTGGAAACAGATGCTTCTGATCAAGCTATCGGGGGAGTCTTGTCTCAGAGACATAAGGAGACCGGCCAATTACACCCTGTTGCGTACCACTCTCGAAAACTCCTTCCAGCTGAAATCAATTATACTATCACAGAAAAGGAGTTATTAGCTATCAAGGATGCCTTCAAGGAGTGGAGACACTACTTGATGGGGGCCAGACACACAGTAACCATTTATACTGACCACAAGAATCTGCAGTTCTTAAAATCAGCAAGAACCCTGACACCACGTCAACTCAGATGGTCTTTATATTTTGCGGATTACAATTTTGTGATCACCTATCAGCCCGGAAACAAGAACGGAAAGGCGGATGCCTTGTCCCGGTTGGATACAGAAGGACAAAGGGCCTTGATAGAAGACCAAAAGATTATCCCAGAATCAAAGATTGTTGGACTCATCTCTCATTCAAAGCTCAAAGAGAAAATAAAAGAGTCTTTCTCGCCAGAAGAACTTCAGCAATGGGTTTTGTCTGATCCGTCTCGAGAAATCCGAAAAGATCTACCTTTTCACGGAGGAGCCCTGTTCATACCTACTGTGGAACTACAAGAGCAAATTTTGCATGACTGCCATGATCACCCCATGGCTGGTCACAAGGGAATAAATAAGACAGAAGAGTTGATAAAGAGACAATTTTGGTGGCCTAATATGACTAAGGACATTAAGCAATATGTTTTGGGTTGTGGAATTTGTGCACAGGGAAAACCGACACGCAGTCACCACAAGGTTTATTACAGCCCATGCCAACCCCCCCTACCCTTGGCACACGGTGATCATGGATCTGATTGTGGACCTGCCGTCCAGTCGGGGCTACAATATGATTCTGGTTTTTGTAGATGCATTTACCAAAATGGCTCACTTTATTCCTCTCCAAGACATTCCTAGTGCTAAGGAATTAGCCACACATTTCAGTCTACATGTAGTGAGGTTACATGGAATCCCCAAGGTCCTAATTTCTGATCTGGGCTCTCAGTTCCTGTCCCATTTTTGGAAGGCCTTTACCAAAGGGTTAAATATAGAAACCAGATTCTCCACTAGCTATCACCCAGAGACAGATGGGCAGACTGAGAGAGCTAATCAGGAGTTGGAGCAGTATCTAAGGTTGTTTTTGTTAGATCAGGAAGGGGACTGGACAGATCTTCTCTGGGCTGCTGAATTTGCACACAATAATTCCCAAAATAGCTCTACAGGTCAATCTCCATTCTTTCTAAACTATGGTCGACACCCAAATTTGATGATTGGAACGTGTGAGGATTCAGTTCCTGCAGTCAAAGATCTGGTTAAACATATAGGTGAAACTCATGAGGCAGCTAGAGAGAAGCTAGAAAAATCAAAAAGGCAGTATAAACGTTATGCATACAGGAAAATGAGACCAGAGGATAACTATACTGTAGGTAGCAAGGTATGGCTTAGCACAAAAAATTTGAAATTAAAGGGTAGCCGAAAGTTCCAACCCCGTTTCTTAGGTCCCTTTAAAATAGAGAAAAAGTTAAATCCAGTAACCTATAGGTTAAGTCTACCTCCTCAACTGAGGATTCACCCAGTTTTCCATTTCTCCTTCCTGAAGAGATCCTCGCCATTTCTTAGGCCCAGTAAACGTCCCAAACCTATCCAAACCGAAAATGGAGAAGAATTTGAGGTTAAAAGAATCTTAGATTCTAAGTGGAAGAAGAGAAAACTGTACTATTTAGTCGATTGGAAGGGTTATGGTCCTGAGGAAAGATCTTGGGAACCATGTTCAAATGTGAATGCCCCGAGATTAGTGAAGATCTTTCATGAACAAAATCCTCTCAAAGCGAAACCTGGGGAACCCCCCTTGTGGAGGGGTACTGTCAGGAATCCAAATTCTAGGCTAAGGAAATGCCTATTAGTGGGAGCTACCACTAATTATTACAGAGGAAATCGAATAAGTAACTCAAGTTTCCATCGGGATCGTAAAAGCCAGTCCTGGACAGAACTGGTCAGGGAGTATACCCTAAAGATGGCTGACAGCGCTTTGGTTAGCGCTTCAGCCTATTTCCAGTAGCGCGAGGCTCTAAGCACTGCTGAGGCTCGCGTTTGCCCTAAGCTGTGCGCACTTCACCAAGACCGTTACGAGTGTAACAGTGCTTGGCAGAACGTCTGTGTAGATTCAGAGCAGTTAGGCATCAAACGAATTCCGACGGTAGTTAATTATTCAACTACACATCGGGTTGGCAGTTTCCGCAGCGAGGAGAAGCTTCCCTTCGTTGTTTAGGCATTCCAGAGATTCCAGTCAAGTTCCTGCATACCTTCTTCAGTCCAGCCTTCTGTCAGTCACGCAAGTACCTCGCAGAGGAAGGCTGTTGATTTTCCTTAGTTGTATTCGCCTGGTGTTATTTATTTTCATGAACCAAATCTATAGTTACCGCTTATCTGAAGGAACAGTTTAAAAGGTTATTTAGAGAGATAATACGTTAAAATCTCGCTAGCGTTACCTGAGTGTTCAGCTCCTGTTGAGTTCCGTCCATAGACCACCCTAAAAAAGAAAAGAAAGAGAATTAGCTCGACAAACAAGAAGGCAAAAGGTTAATAGTTTTAGCCAGCAATATTAAATAGAGAGAGAAAGACCAATGAGTACATTCTAAGCATTTGCTTATCTCCACAGATTTGCTACGCACAATTCACTACAGAGTGAAGCAAATTTAAGAACAACATTAATAGAAGAGGGGCAATAGCCAGGTCTCCTTTGGGTACATTACTAAGAGGTTTTACTGAATATAATTAAATGTCAAGTTTTACTTAGACAGCAATAATTTGTGTCTTTTGTGTTACAGTGTCTAATACAGAGAACAGCACGAGGAACAGCTAGACGTAGCGGTTATTGGAGACACCAGATATAGAGGACGTGGCTGTCTCTTCTCTGTCCCATACCCCTTTCCCCCCTGGAACTTTCTTCATGCTGCCCTAGTTATAGGTGGGCGCGTGGAGGAAGGCTCAGGGAGGCGTTGGGAACAGTCGCCATTCTGCTCCTGTGAAGAATCTGGGAAACTTCAAGTAAAACTCTTAAAACTCTTGACATTATCCCTATTGGGATAAAGTCCTTGAATTCATATCTAAACTTTTCCCCTTTGATACAAGCAGGGACCTCCCGGCTCTGCTGTTCGCTCCTACAAGAGCGGACTCCTTGTGCGAAAACGACAAGGCACTCCTTGACCTGCTCCTCACAGCAGCAATTAAGTTAATTCTTAATAATTGGAAGGATACTCGCAAAACGTCCTTTAAACACTGGCTAAATTGGATCACTAATTTGCGAGGGGCTGACAACATAGCGCTCCACAACTCTCCGTGGAAGACCCCGATTAGAAGCATGTGGGAATCCCTTGATCTCTTCTTTGAATCACATAAACCACCGTGAAATGGTTTTATACTAGGATGTCTAACCTCTAATCACCGCCTATGTTTTCACGCTGTGTGGTATTATTGGTCTTTTGATTAGTCGAAAACTCTTGCAATCACTAGATATATATCGAACGTAATAGCCTTCCATGATATATGTTTCTGCCTTAGATACATTCCATGTGCCATCTATGTTATGTATGTTATTTGCTGATGTATTGCTGATAGTCTATTCACCTATTTTGTCTCCATTTAGGTTATTTATGGTTTGAATTGTGCTATATTTTCTTTTGCTTATAGTATCGTATTGTGTGTTATGTAATATGTATTATATATTGTTTGAACAACCAATAAAAACTTATTGAACTCAAAAACTCTTGACATTAGCACCAGTAATAGGCAGGTGTTAAATCCCTGCTGCTAACGCACCTTATCGCCTGTTTTTGGATCGCTTCGCCATTCTGGCTGGTCATTGAGAATATCACGAAGTGGTGTTTTCGTGTGTTTTTGCACGGGAACGCCTACTCTGCATATCATTAGCATTAGTTGTCACTCTCATCCGTGGCAATGTTTTTTGCGCCAGCTATCGCTGGAAAACTGGCGATATCGGCAGTTTGCACCAGCTTGAGAATAGGGCGAAAAATCTATCGCCTCTTTTGCGGCGCTAAAGTGCCGATAAATCGGCGATAAGTCCTTGAGAATATGCCCCATTGTGTCATGTGGGATGTCCTTATGGGTTTGCAGTGTGGAATCTGGGAGGCCATGGAGCAGAGCATTATCACTATCCAGAAGTGACAGTACAAGGGCTTGAACAGCAGTTCTGAAGATGATTTTTGGGAGAAAAGGTTTCATTTTCTTTAGAAGATACAGCTAGTAACAGACCTTCTTTAGTTTTATAGCATGTGTTTCTTTATGGTGAGGCTGTTGTTCAGAGTGAATCCAAGTGACTTGCCGTCTAGTGAATGTTGGGGTTCAAAGCCGTCAAGGTTCATATCATTGAGCCTGGTTTTACTGTTTCTTGTTTGTTGTTCTTGGTAAATAACAGGAATTTTGTTATGGGTTGAGCTTCAGGCAGGCTCTGGATATCAAAGTCTGGATGATGTGCAGGTTGTGATTGAAGCATTAGATGTGTGAAGCAGAGGAGACGTTCAAGGAGAGTTGTGAATCATTGGTATAGTCCTGCTTCGCACTCCCAAATAATAGAAATACAGCACTCCCACACGGAGGCACACACATAGCAAAGCAAGAAAACACCTAGAAAAGGGGTTTCACTCTCGTAAAATGAGGCACATCAAAAGACAGTTTTCAAAATAAAGCGCAGGGTTTTATTTGTGCAACATTCTCTAACAGAAAGGCTTTCCCAGATGTCAAATGAAACAACATGTAAATGAATATAGAAATATATATATATGTGCGAGCAATAATAATACACTTACAAGTAAGCAAATGCAACTGTTAAATGCATGGGATAAAATACAAACAAATACAAATGATAATAATACTGGACGTCCACTGCAAGAAATAAGCACTGTTAAATGCAAGTAATCAGGCACAAGGAATCAAAGTAAAGATTATGACCACTGGAGACTTGATGTGCACACAGACACACTCACACATCACAATGCCAATAATCAGAGAAAATACATCACCGGCTGCAATAGCTTCATCTTAGCCCACACCAAACTGGGGGATATACAGCTGGGGTCAAGAGACTCATCAAGCCGGGAACTGCTACACTGAATAAGACACGTCCGTCCTTCAGGTCCAAAATCCCGCTTTCCAAGTCAAGAAACCCCAGTTTTATCATTTCAATCCACTAGAAGTTCCCGAGAAGCCCTCCTCTGCGCCAAGGAAACTTACTGAAGTTGGCTGATGTCCCACAAGCCTTCCAAAGGCAAAGGAGTTCTCACATATTCTTCTGCGCTCCCACTTGTTCCAGCCCCTTATCTTAGTGAAGCTTGAGAAAGTAGAAAACATCTCCAAAAGTGCAGAAAACAATCTTGAATGTGAATAACCGAAATAACGTGAGTAATCTGGGGGCCTGCTTGTATGTGCAAAGCTCAAGTTAGAGAGAGTCAGAATTCAAGATGGCATGAGGACATGTCAAAGCCAATAGTAAAAACTTCATAAAAACGTCCCAATTTACATCATAATGCACATTTGTGCACCACTGCTTTTAGCACCACACACTTAATTTCTCAAGTTGTACAACATAATGCACATTTGGGCACCACTGCCTATGACACTACACTCCAAGACAGAGAAGTACATTCCACACCTTTCTCTCTCTCTCATGCTTTCAAATGCACATCCCACACGTTCTGTTCCTGGCAAGGCTATTCTACTCTGTGAAACACTCCCACTCTGAAGCTACAAAGAGACACAAAATGCAAGTGCGAAGTGGATTAAAACACATAAAATCAATGAAGACAATGGTAGTCATAGGTCATCACGTGGTCCCAATACATGGGAGTGCCTCTGGCACTACAGGTATACTGTTGAATCTTGATCCTGTTACCTGTGAGTACATCAACAAGTGGATCCATGTAGAGATTCAAGATGACAGAGGTCAGTATGAAACCCTGGGGGTGCTCCACAAGTGATAGGGAACATTTGGGACCTAGAAGTGCCCATCTGACCCCCATGAATCCCATGCCAGATTTCAGCGTGTGCATGAGGGTGGGATGGTCAATTGTGTCGAAGACAGCTGGTCGAGCACTATCAGCATCATCCTCATCTATGTTCAGGGGTACATTATCTATGATATGTAGGCTAGAGGTCTCTGTGCTGCAGCATGATCTGAAGGAAGCCAGACTAGTAGTAATGGTAGTCGTACAGGAGATGGATAGCATTAATTTGATCATAGAGTTGAACATAGACTAGGTTTTCAGTGATCTTCCCAATTAATGTTAGGTGAATGATGGACTCATATTTGGCAAGTTGACCAGGGTCTAATGTAGTTTTTGGGGGGAGTGGGAGTATCTGGCCTGTCTTAAGAGTGTCTTCGATATATAAATCTAGGAAGATAGTTATGGCACTTTAGGTCTAAATTTCAGACATTCCTAGTGTCCTGTCAAAACATAGAGGGTTGGTTAAACAAAGAAATTACTGTTCAAATGAAAATTACCTAAGGTGTTTATTTACCTTGTAGAGATCCTCTACAACCCAAACCCTTCCTTAACTCCAGAAGTAATAAAGCAGAGTCTGGAGTCCTGTGTCTCTGTCTTCTCTCTCATCTCATTCCTTTTCCCCACCTCTATCACTGGCTCTCATATTCTAGTGAATGGGGTCACTTTTGGGGACAGTGAGGCATGGAAAAGAACATCCCATCTTTTGGATTATGCACACAAGGTTAGTGCAAAGCCTGATAGGGACAGACCTAGCCTTAGATTTAGTGTAAGATTTAAAGTTATGCTTAGTGTTAGGGTTAGAGTGAGGTTTAAGCTAAGATTTAGAGTAAGGTCAAAGGTTTAGTGTTAAGAGTTTGACTTGAAGTTAAGACACTGGCCTTTGTACTTAGGTCATTCAATGTAGTGGTGGTCATTCCTATTGTTGGCATTTTTATATAGTGGATTCTTTGTAGTTGTATTTCATTCCAGTTGTATGATATTCAATCACCTTCAACCAGGGATACACCATGTCCCCTACATTCGTGTTACATTTGCTCAGGGGTGGGGGCAAAAAGAAGGAAGTAGGATTGTGTACATTTCTACATAAACACTGAATTGCCTTATGGCTAGTCGGACTTCACAGAGTTTTAACAGCATAGTGAGATATTATACATGCTTCAGCTGTATATATTGCATTGAAAGTAGTCTCAGACAAGTTTTTGTTAGGGCCTCAAAGAAGCAGGTGATTGTTGGCTGTGTGAAAAAAACATATATACAACAGGTGTTTTGTTCTGGTGGCAGAAAAGATTGAAAATGCATGGCTCCTTATCAATTTATTTGACTTGCATAAAGAATCCAAAGAGTTTTTTGTGCAAGCTGTGCTGGCCATTATTATTATTATTATTATTATTAAGCATTTGTCAGAGTTTTATGCTTTGTTGGCAGTTATTATTTGTATTAATTATTTGACTGAGTAAGACCCACTTACCTACCTGAACTTACCACCTTGCCACCACTAGAGAGGTTTTCATATTGACAAATATTTGGAAAATCTACATTGATTTGTACAGTAAGTTTGAGGGTCCATATAGATATATGGAATTTAGTAAGATTATGTGATATTTGCCAGAAATGCTGCCCCAGCTCCTTGGGAGTCTTCATGAGGCGTCTAGGTGAGTCATTGGGGCCTTAATGTCTCCTTCACTTGCCCTTCTGCGTGGTTGGATCTTTGTCACAGCACAGCTCAGGGAGTACACAGTAAGATGCTGCCTACATTGGCAGATCTTTGTAAAAGAAATCTATAGCACACTGTACCTAGATTATGAGGCCTGAGACCATATAAACCCTGTGTCAGGCCCGGGATGCCCATTTTTATCACGGGGAATATCCGCAGTGAACTCCGCCATGGTCGGTCCCAAGCCCAGCTGTGAAAGTAGGAGGGGTTATGTGTTGGGATAGCTACTCCATCATGTAAAAAAATCCTAGCTATAGAAACGTCAACCAAAAGACAGATGACAAACCAATGCCAGCGATATTACACTACCCTCCTCAAGCATGTACAGAAACGGAGTGAATATTCAGTCAACCTCAGTAACAAGTTTCAAGTCCTACAAGAACTAGAGGACAACAAAGAAGCAGTAGAAAGTCAGTGGGAGAAGATCAAAGAAACAGTGACATCAACCTGCCAGGAGGTACTGGTTTCCAAGAAACACCAGCATAAAGAATGAATCTCTACTGAGACTCTCCACAAACTCCAAGAGAGAAAGGAAAAAGAAAGCTTCAGTCAGCACAAGCCGATCAAGAGCAGGAAAAATGAAAGCTCGTGTAGAATACAACAAAACCAACAAGGAAGCAAAGAGATGCTTGAGAGCAGACAAGCAAAGATTTATCGATGGTCTTGCCACAGAAGCCCAGGAAGCAGCAAGCCATGGAAACTTGAAAGAACTCTATGATATAACAAGGAACCTGTCTGGCCGATAGAGCAAGCCAGAAAGATCTGTTAAAGACAAAGCTGGGAAGACAATCATGGGCAATGAAGGCCAACAACAAAGATGAGTGAAGCACATTGAAGAACTGCTGAACCAGCCCGTGTCACAGTCTCCACCAGACATACAGCCATCTGACAAGGGCTTGCCAATCACTGCAACAGACCAACCAAGGAAGGAAAATGGCAAGCCATCAAACATCTGAGAAATGGGAAGGCAGCAGGACCTGACAACATTCCTACAGAGGCACTGCAGGTAGACATTGAAACATCAGTAGACATGCTTACCCCATGTTTGGAATGATCTGGGACGAGGAAAAGGTGCCATCAGACTGGAAGATAGTTATCTCATCAAGCTCCCCAAAAATGGTGATCTGAGTAACTGCGCAAACTACAGAGGGATGACTCTTCTATTAACCTTCAGGCAGAGTGTTCAACAAAGTCATCCTGAATAGAATGATGGAACCAGTCAAAGCTCAGTTGAGAGACCAGCAAGCTGGCTTTCGCAAAGATAGATCCTGCGCAGACCAGATTGCAAACTGCGCAGCAACATTGAGCAGTGGATGGAATGGAATTCCCCCCTCTGTGTCAGTTTCATTGACTGTGAGAAGTCATTCGACAGCGTGGACAGAGATACCCTTTGGAAACTACTACATCACTATGGTGTGCCAGATATACTCGTAAGAATTGTCAGGAACTCTTATGAGGGAATGACCTGCAAGATAGCCCATGGAGGACAGCTCACTGAAGCCTTCCAAGAGAGGAATGGAGTCTGCCAGGGTTGTTTGATCTTGTCTTTTCTCTTCCTGCTGGCAATAGACTGGATCATGAAGACATTCACAGCAAGGAGAAGAGATAGGATCCAGTGAACAGGTTGGACGCAGCTTGATGACCTGGACTTTGCAGAAGACCTGCCCCTACTCTCCCGTACCAATCTGCAGTTGCAAGAGAAGACTGACAACGTGGCAGCCACATCGGAACAACTTTTCCTCAACATCCGCAGGGGAAAAAACAAAGATCCTGAAGGCTAACACGGTCAGTACAACTGAAGTCACTCTTGCAGGTGATGCACTGAAAGAAATTGGAGCCTTCACCTACCTGGGCGGTACCATAGACCAGCAGAGTGGCACAGACACTGATGTCAAGGCAAGAATCGGCAAATCAAGGGCTGCCTTCATGCTGCAGACCATCAAGCATGCCCTCTAGCTGAAATTTGACTATTGTTCATGGCCCGAGTTCTCGATATTAAGCCAATTACAGTTTACCAATTTTTTTAATTCTAGCACTTTACAGATCTTTTTCTCTGATTCAAAAGGAGGGTTGTGCCTAATGGCTCCCCTTGAGTAAAATTACACTTGTATGAGACACATAGACTACTGCTCTGATATCCTGTGTGCAGGTCAAATTCATATTGTGAAAAGTGTGCACAGTCGCAGGACTCCAGGTTGATGTGAGTGAGAGATTGCTAACATCGCTGGATTCCATCTTGGATTGCCCTTAGTTTTATGTGGCTCAAGCTGGAGATTCTGGTAGAACCCCCGGCAAGTAAAGTGTGTTATCTTTATTCCTGAGTGGAAGGGTGTAACCTGAGACAATTTAGGTTAATGGTGGGGAAATGGGGATGAGGCAGAATCTATTTGTTGAGGGAGTGAAGATTCTAGGCAGGGCCTTTCACTTTTGACATTCCCTAAATGGTACTTCAGGAAGGCTGATGATAGCGAGGTGCAGAGGTTTCCAACATCATTGTGCTCAATGTTTTGGTTACTCCTGCCTGGAGCCTGCATCATCAGTGCTTGTGTTTTGGGTTCTCTTTCCGGGGGAAGTATCATCATTACCTTCTCTGAGACCCAACACCCTTTACAAAGACTGTCTAGTCACTGCAGGAATGTAAAAAGTAACCACTCTAAACCAGTTCCTGGTCACTGACAGTGGGATCAATAATCCCTGTCTGAGAACCGTGTTTAAAAGTGAGACCCAAATTACCCCACTTGGTTCTAATTCCAAGTTCTTCAATCTGAGGAAGGAAGTACTTTGGAGAGTCCTCGAAGAACTGCTAAGATCCAGGACTGGAGTCTGTCAGGGATGAGGGGACATCACTTAAAGTCTGTGCATCCTGTGGAAGAGCTACAAGTGTACCTGTGACTTGGGAGCCTGTCTGGTTTGCTGAAAGGGGGGTGACGCATGCGTGGGTCTGCAGGAGCTTAGTGCCCAATAAAGGAGAAGTCCAGCTCTTGAGTCCAGAAGAGGGACGGCCGAGAACAGCACACTGTTTGTGGGAGAGTAACTGGAGTAGACCTGAGCCTGCCTGAAGGTGTTACAGCTGCTCAGAGTATTTCTACATTTAAGCAAAGTGAACAGAACCAACTCACTTCTCCCACCCCTAACAGGCTTGTTCCAGTGACTGCTGCCAGAGAAGGACAACGGATTTGTGCTGGCTCTAACTTCTGTGTACAAGACCTGGGACCCACACCATGGACCAGGGGAAGGAAGCCAACCTCTGAGAGTGCTGGGACAGGCCCGATTGGAGCCAACTTCCCCAAAGCTGCTGCCCTGCACAATGCTCAGCGGAAGGGGCTGCCTGGATGAGTAATTGCTCTTGTGACCACATGTGCTGCTCCGTGTGCCTATAGCCCGTGCATTCGTGCTTAAGCCTATCAAGCACCCAACATCTCAGGCAAAACCATCACCTAACTGAACACTGACTGAACTTTTACTATACCTTTATGTGGGCTCTATACTTTAATAATAGCCTTGCTTAAAGAGAACTATACAGTACAGGAAATCTAGGCTGACCAATGGAACAGACAGAAACCGGGTAAGCTGCTCCTCTGTGCCTACTGTGGGCCTGCACCTTTGTTTAATCTAGTCGATTGATTTCAGAGTAGATAACCCTGGCAGCATCCATAGCGTGCAAACGTTTGGTGATTAATATTTCTTGTGTGTAGTGTCTAGCTTTGGTGTGAGTAAAATGCTTCTCTTTTTACTAAAAAGAAAAACACTGGGCTGGACAATAAATTAGCATGCTCGTCATTGAGTGTTTGAGGTCTGAGTCTCTATTCCCCACACTACCTTCCTGAGAAGCCTTCAATGTGTGACTTCACCACCCTAAGAGTCAAGTGCTGAAAGGGTGCACTTTGCCAGTTAGCAAACACATGCTAGGACAGACACCAGAGGCAAATGACCCCCAACCACCGCACTTGAGGCCCAGTAGCCTCTCCTTGCCTTGTGGCCCCCAAACACAGGGGCAGATTTATCAAACTTTCATGCAGCGCAACAAGCCACCTTGCTGCGCTGCGTAAAAGGGCAGGAATGCACCGTATTTAACATTATACAGTGCATTCCTATCCATTCCTTGCGCTGCCGCCTTTTTGGCTGCCTAGCTCCAACGCAGGCACCCTTGTGCCATGGTGCAAGGGAGCCTGCGTTTGTAGGCAGGATTGTTTTTGTGCAAGAAGGGGCTCCTTCCTGCACAAAAACAATCCTGAGAGGCATTCTCCTCTTTCTAAGTGTGCTGTAGAATGCAGCACACTTAGAAAGAGGAAACAACGAAGTGAAATAAAGATTATTCTCTTCTTTGCACCTCCCCTGGGAGGCGTAGTATTCTGACGCATTTCCAGGTTTACCAGTTTTGGTTAATCTGGAAATGTGCCAAAATCCATTGGTGGATGCGTGGGAACACTCATGCTCCCCCCATGGAATGCCTCCCCGAGGCAGAGTAACGCAACACAGTGATTTGCACTGCCTTGTCTTACTCCCCACAAGGTGGCCTTGTGAGGCTTGATAAATCTAGCTTTAGTGTTGTGACGCCCTTGGGCCCCCTTGCGTGGCACAAGGTTGACACAACACATTGATAAATCTGCCCCACAGTCTGACAATTAGCAGCAAGCGGAGTAGGCTGTTCACATTCCAGTTCTGTCTTGAACAGAACAATAAGTACAACTTGAATACATCATTGTCTGGCATACAAGGATGGTGGAAGTAGACATTGACAGATCATTTAAGTATCAGTGTTCGGAGAGAGGGTGGAGGGTGGAGGGCTTTAGGAATAAGGATAGGGAGAACCTTGTCGGTTTTGTTAAGGACCATTCAGAGAAACTGCACAGTTTGGAGAAAATGATGGACTCTGGGGAGGGTACCATGTTAGGGACCAATGGAGGAAGAATGCTCCCTCAGGATAGGTGGAAGGGTCCTCAAGCTCCTGAAGAAAGCCCATTGATACATTTAGTACAAGTTAGTGAGGCAGAAACCTTCATAGTTACCTAGTACCCCACTCCGCTTCCTGTTTTTAATGTTGCATAGGACAGAAACATTCAAATAAAGCAGCATATTCTTTTCTGTCCTAATTCAATTTTAAATATTGTCCCCGTGACCCCTGACATTTTACAGTAACATTCTTGAAACAAACCTGAAAAAAAAGATTATAAAAGCTAAGGATGCTTCTACCATCCATTGTGGTGTTGGTGAAGGGGAACCTACGATACCACCTAATGTGGGCGAAGGGACCCACCCTTTAAAAAACTCTTTCAATGGGCATCTATCTATAAAACTCTAGAAGACGAGGAACAAGGGAGCATCTCCAGTCTGATGTTATTTATAGTCTGTGCATTGGGAGGTGGAACTGGTGAACTGGCTCTTTAATATACCGCTCTCTCCCCAGACAGTGTTATCTATAAGAAGCACAAAGTCAGCACTAACCCACAGGGCAACATCCTTAGCGTGGACATCCATTATGGAAAGGCGGGGGCTGCAGGTCTACCTCTGCACTGCCCTTTGTTACCCTGGCACTGCCCTTGCTACCCTTGCTGTCAGGGGACAGGAAGGGAGCATCCTGAAGGGAGATTCCAAGCGACGTGTTTACTTTTGGTGTTGTCACTCCTGGCTCCTCTGTTGGCCCCTGAGAAACCAAATTAGGCCGCTCAGTGTTAGAGAAACCCTCTCGATGACATCCTGGGATGCTATTTGAATGTACAAAGGGTCTGTAATGTTACATTTGCTCCTCCAGCCAGCCTCCATGATCTTTATCAATGTACAGCTGAGTGCAACACAGCATTGTGTATGTGTAAAAAACAGATGCACGCTTTGCTGCTTCGCAGATTCCATGCTGCATGCATACCCCTCAGCACCACATCTTATTTCTGGATGCGGACCCAGCTGGACAACTCACATACTGTGCTAGGCAAACCACTTCATTGTTGAGGTGTCTCTGCTGCAATAAAAATATTTGCTTTAATCGTTTTAATTGCAATCTTGTAAGCAGGAATAACTCTTTCGCTTCTGTCAGCACAAGCTCAGGGCCTTAATGCAATTAAAGAAATTAGGTTCAAAACTCTGCTTTGGTAGTGAAAAACAGTCGCTAAATGGGTGGAGCAGGCCCCTCACATTCCTGGACCCGGTGCCTCTGCACCTGCTGCACTCTTGCTAGCTACGCCCCTGAGCATGCTGGGATACATAAAGCATTTGATCTGCGCAGACATTGTCTAGAACTCTGCTTACACCCAACAAAATGGGAGCAATGTTAGCGAGCTCGTGGCTCGACGAAGGGCATCCCGATTGGAGCATATTTCGATGCAAACATTTACATTTCTCATATGTCTATTATTTTGGTATTTGTTCCCAGTCTAGGCAAGTATTAAGCCTTGGATGTGCACAGCGCCTCGAAACCTAAACTGGCCTGTGCTTGATTTACCATGATCGTGTTCGCCTGTGCCGCCCGGCGCTGGGGTGCCACCATGCTTTTTGCAGGCGTTTCTGACGAGAGCCGCAGACCCTGCGATGACATGAGTGCCCTGCAAAGCAACGCCAGCCATCTGCAGTTGCACCTGTGCTGAGTTCAGCGACTGTGAATAATTCATCCGGAAAGGCTCCTCACTGGAAGGGCAATGCCACCCTGCAGACTGGTGAATAATACATCAAAGCTCGTGGTCTTTTATTAGTGCATAGCGGTCCTGGGCCCAGGGTCTCGTGGCGAGCTGCAGGAAGCACTAGGTGGGCCTTCACTGCAGGACTCTATATTAATGGCTGACACAGGACACATCCCCTTGTTTCCAAGGTGAATCCCAGACACGGACTCGCACATGGACAAATCTGAAGTGACTGAGGAGAGCTGGTTATGAACTGGGCTGCTAAAAAGGAATCTTTAACTATTGTTTGGCAGAAAGAAAGAATATGGAGGCTCTCTTAAAGGGGCCAACCGGTGAATCAGTGGCGCAACGAAACTTGAGGGGGGCTCCCTGAAAGGACATGGAGGGGTCCCCTTTCCAGCCCCTGTCAGGAGCTCTCAGGGCAGTGCACAGTGCTGGCTAGTACAGGGTGCGTGACTGCGCGCACGAGCGTAACAAACGAACTGATCCCAAGTCCAGTCAGTCAGACCCCCAAGGAATGGTGGCTTGGGTTGGGACATTTAAGGATGCCAAAATGGAAATTTTGGGCAAGCTTTTCTGTTTTTGCGGCTGCCTTGCCCATGGACAACTGTGCGCTTTGGAATAGAGAACTTTTATTGAAATCAAGTGAGCCACAACATTCAGGAGTAGAGTGCGCTGCAAAACTCCCAACGCGCCCTTAGTGGATCATTTCACCGAGGCAGGACACAATGAAGATGACATTAAATGGACAGTCATAAACATTGTTAAACAACCCCCAAGAGGCGGAGACCTTGCACAACTTCTGAATAAAGAGGAGGTCAAGCAGATTATCCCCATGAACAGCATCAGGAATGGACTGAACAGGAATGAGGACTGGACCACCTTGATCTAGACCACTCCATGTACCAAGAACAATGTTCTGCCCTCACTGTGTCTACCTCTAGTTTGTAATCTGAATACAACTGCCACTAACTGCGTTGATGCTTGTTTTTACCATGGTTCCTGAATATCTCTGTCCAATTGTCACCAAGCATATTTTGTTAATTCAGTTGTTTGGTAAAATTTCCTGTTACCTAAATAATGAATACTGTTTTGTATGATTTACTCTTCTTTTAGTTCACTGCCTCCATTTGGCTCTCTAGTGGTTCCCTTTACTGCATCTAGTCTGTCTTCAATACTCATTAAAACCCTCACCCAACATGGCCACCTTTTGCTGAGTCACCTGTCACTCACACCATAAATAGGAGCATTCCATTGGCCGATGGCTATCCCTGCCATCAAGCCTTGGATCATACAGCATAACGGTAAGCACGCTGCCCTGCGTAGCTCCTGTCTGACTCCTTCCAAGCCACCCCTTTATTTCCTCACTCCTCCCTTCCATCCTTTTTCCCTGTAGTGCATCGCCACTTGCTGTCTTGGAACTGATAACTTTACAGTCTAAACTCCAGGTTATTCACTCTTAGGTGAGAATTCCTGCTGGTTCTATCTTCTTGTCTGCCAGTTGTTATCTAGTAATTTCGGTACCTTACAATTGAATTGAATTTTCACAGAACATCATATTTAATCGGCCTCCACCACTGAGTGTATTTGTGGCTTTACCTTCTGCAAGCCCAATTGAGGTTAGTTATTACTTCCCTTTTGTGCGAACGAGCGTCACCTCACACGCGAAGCGGGCACTCTGAACTCGGTCCTCATACATCTTTAGGCCTTTTCACCTTGCTCACATGTGTACCGTTCAGTTCGCTTGTCACTATCTTGACACGATTGATTGCGTGCGTCCATATCCACACGGTTGTTTCCTTCTACACCTTATTTGAATATGCAGCCATGACGTTCACGCTCACTCACGCTAGCCATCTCCCTTCACAGTTATCGCCCTGTTGAGTCCTCAAATGTTTTCATAACTGCTTCACGAGCATGGTGCGGTCACACCAGGGCTGGTCCCGGACCCCCTGGATAGCATAATGTTTCACGGTCTGTACTAGACGCTCCTTAATCTCCCTTCCCTTTTCCTTATTTTCCACAGGCAATCTCTAATTATTCAGGCTTGTACTTATAACTGTCCTGATGATGATCCTACCATTTTTTTAAGAGGGTCGAAACGTCGTCGACCAATTTAAACAGTTTGCACATTAATCAAATCTGATAAAAAAAAGTGTAATTACTGTTTCCTCAAGCTTGTTAGAAATTGTGTTCAATATTCCACAAGCTACCCTGTCTTGCCTGATATGTTCCTGTCCTAAATGTATTTGTTATGTTTCTATGTAGGATGCAGGATTGTGTCCCACTGTATTGATGTGTTTATATTTTTGGTTTTTGACATTTTTGAATTATTAAATTGAATGTCCGGCTGGACACTCGTAATATAGCACTGATTGGAGTCTATATTTATCCTGATGACCATACTGTTCTTTTTAAGGACCACTGTTCTAATACTATACAACATTCTTCAAGCAGGGTCGCTGGAGGAGGAGACAGGCCGGTAGAGCTGGGGCCAAGTCAGTTGTCGTCTTCTTCTCTACTGCTGCACGGCTCTGCGGTCCATCTTCGTAGGTCATCGTAATCTAAAGGACAAGGTTCAGGGGGAGCCCTTAAATACAAATTTTAAGGGCGTTACTGAGATCGTGGACAGTAGCCAATGGCTACTGTCCCCTAGGGTGACTACACCCTTCTAGGCGCCCCTCCCTTTGGTGAGAGGGGCATAACCCTGTTCCTATTGGCCTAATTCTCCAATTCAAGATGGAGAATGTTTCAAGGAGGGGTTCACCTCAGCTATTGGCCGCCTTAGGTGTGTGTCAGGCCAAGGGGGACACTCCTCCTCTGCCTACTAATTTTCCCAAAAGTGGGGGCTGGACAGGGCGGTGGGCATCTCTAGCATATCACAAGGTGAGAGCCTTTAATGCTCACCACCAAGTGTTGCTGTTACTGCCAGGGGGAGGTGTGAAGCACCTCCACCTAGCGCAGGCTTTGTTTCTTACCTCCGAGAGCACAATGGCTCTCACCGCATGAGGTCAGAAACCTGTCTGATGGTGGCTGGCTGGCCGGGACCAGTCAGCCTATACACTAAAAGTTGGTAGTTTCTCAGGGGGCATCTCTAAGATGCCCTCTGAGTGCATTTTATAATAAATCCAACACTGGCATCAGTGTTGGTTTATTATGCTGAAAAGTTTGGTGCCAAACATCTCAGTTTTCAGTAAATCCATCATGGAGCATGTTGACAAACTCCCAGCCCATGTACTCAAAATGGCTTCATTGCACTTATAATGTCTGTGAGTGGCACATATTGCTCATGCAGATATGCCCTCACCTGTGTTATGGTGCACCCTGCCTTTAGGGCTGTAAGGCCTGCTAAAAGGGTGGCTTGCCCATGCCACAGGTAGTGCTGGGGGGCATGGCACACAGGGATGTGTGCCATGTCGACTCTTCAGTTTGTTCTGCACCAAAAGCCTGCAATGGAAGTGTGTGGGTGTTAAGGTGAGGGGTCTCTGAGGGTGGCATAGTACATGCTACAGGCCCCAGAGGCCCTCTCTGGTCCCAAGGCCCTTGGTACCAGTGGTACCTTTTTACAAGGGACTTACATGTGGCCGAGAAGTGTGACAATTGTGGAAACAAAAGTACAGTTTTGGGAAAGAACACAGGCCCTGGGAAACTGATCAACAGGGACCCAGGGCACACTCAGTCAAGATGGCATCAGGTATCTGGCAAAAAGGTAGGGTAACCATGCAAATAGGGGCACTTTCCTACAGAAGGGATAATGGGTGATAAGAGTACACAAATGGGGGTCCTTGCCGGGCTTCAAAAGGAGCGTATGTGGCAAAGAGCCAATGTCCAAAGATTCAGTGTACATGGCCTGCAGATGTAGAGCCAGAAGTTGTTTAAAAGCTTTATAGACTGCTCCAGTTAGGCCGTCTAGGCCGGGGACCTTAGACCCATCTAAACGCGTCAATTGCCTCAATGACCTCTTTGCATGGTATCGGTTAGTTGAGAAAGCCGCGCAGGCCATCTGTAAGACACAATGGCCACTTCTACCAAGTAGGGTGGGATCCCTTATATGTTGGACAGACAGGATGGGTATAGATGTTCATACTAACGATGGAATTTGGCAAGGATGCCCTCATTGTCAGATATGGGATTCCCTGAGTCATAGCCACAAAGGCAGGTGGGGCAAAGTAGTCGTGCCAGCATACTGCTGAGGTATTCCCCCTCACCATAGCATCTAACCACGTCATGTCTTCCCATGTATGCGATATCCCTGTTGGCCAAGGTACAAAATTCGGTTAGTAAGGCTGAGCTTCTGCATTGGGGGTTACCGTCTGGCAGGGAAGTAACACAGTCAATATCTCGCAAAACGGATTCTATCCTGGTTAATTGGGATTGCACATCATGCAGGATGCCCACACGTTTAGACATGCATACCCCGCATATGTACACCTTGAAGGCCTCCCAGAAAACAGCCTGAGTAGATACTGTTCCAGAATTTAAGGCAAAGTATTTGGTTCACTGATAGAATATCGACCCCCAAAATATCCCCATACACAAATATCGAGTTATAAATATAGATGTCAAAAATATCGTAATCCTATATTTATAATGGTAAGTACAAAAATATCGAAAAAAATATATCGATGTAAAAAATATAGTTGTACAAAATATCGATTTTAATATATGTATAAAAATAATATTAAATATATTAAATAATAAAATTAACTTAAAAAAGTTAGATTTAATATACATTTTAACAAATATAACAAATAAATGTAATAAAAAAATTTAAACATACGTATATAAAATGTAAGATATATATATATTTACTTTAAAACTATTAATAAACTATTAATTTTAATTTATTTTATAATTGTATATATGAAAATGTACAAATAAATATATATATATATATATATATACCTGCTGCAGAGTACAAAAGCACAGCACTCACGGGAAACTGCTAAACCCAGATTTTATTCGGGTTCACCAAGCACAAAAAGACGCGTTTCGGCGACTGCCTTTGTCAATATTACACAGCAGCCCGAGACAGCGTTATTTAAATAAACACATAGCCAGTTCATTGGTGGGTCAAATGCAACCAAAATAAATGAAGGACTGTTACAATGAACATAAAGGAAAAGAAACCATTTCGGCCATCTTTGAACATGCAACTTGAAATCATTAATGCATGTCTATACAGGTAAATGATTCTAATCAACTATACATATGTACATACATATATACAGATATTCATTGATTCATATCTTGCCTTGAATAGGCTATCACTGTAAACAAGTCCATACCACATAATTAGGTCATTATTTACAATAGTACAAATAGAACATATATATATACATACACCAATAACATAAAATCTAATAAAAAAAACATTATATTATAAATTAAAACATTAAACTATTTAAAAGTCTTTAAACTTAAATTTTCCACTGTAGTGAGTGCAACAGTAGGTAAACTGTTGGATAGCGGAGGGGTAAAAATTACTATTCCCACTCCAGTGAGTGCAACAGTAGCGAAAGTGTTGGATTGCGGAGGGGTAAAAATTACTATTCCCACTCCAGTTAGTTCAACAGTAGGGAAAGTGTTGGATAGCGGAGGGATAGGAAATACTATTTCCACTCCAGTTAGTGCAACACTAGGGAAAGTGTTGGATAGCGTAGGGGTAAACAATATTATTCCCACTCCAGTGAGTGCAACAGTAGGGAAAGTGTTGGGTAGCGGAGGTGTAAAAATTACTATTCCCACTCCACTGAGTTCAACAGTAGGGAAAGTGTTGGATAGCGGAGGGATAGGAAATACTATTTCCACTCCAGTTAGTGCAACACTAGGGAAAGTGTTAGATAGCGGAGGCATAAAAATACTATTCCCACTCCAGTTAGTGCAACAATAGGGAAAGTGTTGGATAGCGGAGGGGTAAAAATTATTATTCCTACCCCAATCAGTTCAAAATTAAAAACAAACAAAATATCACCAACACAAAATATAAAAAAATAAAATTAAATTAAAAATATATAAAAATATTTAAAAAATCTAAAAAATAGAAAATTATTTTAATGTTAAAAATATATGACAAATACCTAGAAATATTATATTAAATAAATTTAAAAATAATTTACAAACAAATAACTATTTTTAATTAGAAATTATTTATAAACAAAAACATTAATTATTACATAAATGTAATCTTTTTTATTTCCTACCCTATAACACCACACAATTCACAACACACATCTACATTTTAAAAAAATGTACCTCCATAATTAACATAATTAACTATCAATTAAAGAAACATTATTAATTAAAAAACAAATTAAAACAGATAAAAATGTATTTACTCCCCAAATGTTACACCTATAACACCAAAACACACACACACAAAAAATAAACAATTACCCTAATTAATTATCAATTGATGAATTAATATTAATGATCAGCTAATTATTAATTAATTAAACATACATTACATTCCACCCTCTACCCCTATAAACCCCACAACCCACACCTAAAAATCATTACACAATTTCCGTAATTAATTTAAAAATAATAAATTAATATCAATTAACAACTACTTAATAATTAATTAAAAATAAATTACTTCCCACCCTTTACCACTATAAACCCCACAACTCTCATGTAAAATTATTTACACAATTGCCATATTTACATTTTAAATAATTAATTAGCATTTATTAACAAATAATTATTAATTAATTAAAAATACATTACTTCCCACCCTTTACCCCTATAAACCCCACAACCCGCTCCTAAAAAAAAACACAATTACCATAATTAATGACCAATTAATAATTAATTAACAATAAATTACTTCCCAGAATTAACACTATAAAATCTAAATTAAATAAATATTACTAGATAAAAAATAATCATTAATTTATTATAATTAAATTACTTCCCACCCTAGTCACCTATAAACCCACAACCCGCTACAGAACTAAAAACGCAAAATTTAAGTAAAATAAAATTGATAACTACTAAAAGTTTAACACATATATTAAAAAACAAAAACAATACTCATACAAAAAAAGATCACATACTTTTAAAATACATACTAAAATACATAACACTAATTAAAAATCGATATTTTAAACAACTATATTTTTGCAAACGATATTAATGACTTCGATATATTAAAAACGATATTTCTTACCTTAAAGTCGATATTCTTGACCACGATATTCCTGCTGTCAATATATCTGTGTCACGATATTTCCAATTCGATATTTGTGTAAGTCGACATTTCCAACTCGATATTCTGTCTGCATACCAAAGTATTTGATCTCTTATTCATGAAGTTCAGTGCAGAAGACCCGATCAATCAGAGCATTGCCCGGAAATCTCCAGTTGCCCTCCGACCGCCACCATGAGGGACCTGTAGGTGCAGGAGGACCGGACTGTGATCTGATAAGATACAAGGCAGAAGCTTTACCTCGGTGGTCCCGAGCGAGGCATTTGCCAATAATAGCCAGTAGTCAAGTCTTGTCCATATGTCATGAGGAGCGGAATAGAAGGGAAAACCAGGAATGGAAGGTTGCTGAGTGCGCCAGATATCATAAAGGGCATATGTGTGAACGATGTGGTGGAGTATGCCCCAAGAGTGGGGTTTACTACTCGGTTGAGTACTTGTGGAGTCAGTAGTGTGGTGCAGTACCATGTTAAAGTCCCCGCCTACGATCACTAGGTCTGCTTCCGCACGCCCCATTTGAGAGTAGAGGACATGAAAGAATTAAGGGGTATCGATATTGGAAGCATATATGTTCATTAATAGTGTGTGTTTATCAGCAAGGACAACAGTTAGTATCAAGTATCGACCATTTGGGTCCACATAACTAGTGTACACTGAGAAGGAGATGCTTTTATGTATAAGAATACAGACTCCCCAGGAGTAGGAACTATAACATGAAAAATAGCGATGTGTGCTCCAAGTGGTCGCATATGTCTAGGAATCTTTAGGCAAGAGGTGAATTTCTTGATGAAAGGCTATCTTTGCTTGAGGTCGGGACAGTTATGAGAGAACTTGCTTGCCCTTATGAGGGTTATTAATACCACAGATATTCCACGTAAGGAAGGTGACGTCTACCACCCCCAAGCCCTTAAGTGGTGACATTTAACATGAGAATATGAGCAAGGCAGTTCCATGTCAATGAAGAGCACAGAGTGTACCTGATGAGTAATGTGCAACAAACAAAATATAAACTGTGAAAGACCCAACCCCCACCCACATCAGACGAGAATACATCCAGCCAATCCTGGAAATCAGAAACTCAAACCTGAACAGTCCCACAAAAAACAATTCAGTATACACCACTGGGGATAGTCAACGTCTCAGCAGAATCTGGTCCACCAGAAGAAACGGATACCTGACAAGGATAAGAAGAATCAACCACATAATTACAACATTATAAATCCATAATGACAGAACGATGATGACGAGCAATGAGCAGCACAGAATCTAAGCCCAAGGGACACGTGCAGAGCGGATCAGCAGACAGGAAGGGGAGATGTGCGTTGCTGTCCAGGTCAGCCAGGGAGAGACTTCGTAGCAGGAGTCAGTGAGCTTGAACGTTCTGGCATTCTCTGCCCGGAGGAGGAGGATTTCAAGGCAAATTGTTTGCAGAAGTCAGTCATCTCATCGGGTTATCAAAGATGTGAGACTTTCCATTAAACTCGACTCACATCCACACCAGGTAGAGCATGGCATATTTAAGGCCCAACTTACGAAAGGTGTTTTTGACTTCGCTGAATTTCCTGCGAGCCACCTGGACCATGATGGTGAAATCGGGGAAAAGTGAAATGGATGAGCTATGGTATTGTAAGGGGTCATTCTCACGGGCCAGTCAGAGGGCAGTGCCTCTGTAGTTGTGGACACGAGCAATGATCAGTCACGGGGTGTTCCTGCTGGGAGCCGAGGTATTGGTGTGCGTGCTCAACTGCGATGGTGGAACAGAAGCTGTTGCAATCGAAGAGGTTCGCAAGTAGTTGCTCAATGAATGAATCAGGTCACCCCATATCCGTAGTTTCTGCTATACCAGATATGCAAATATTATTCCTGTGAGATCTCACCTCCAAGTCCTCATTTTTGATGGCTACTGTCTTTAGAATACGTTCCAGCTTCTCAAGACGTTTGAGTATGGTTGTAGCGCTGTCCTCCAGCCCCAAGATGCTCTCCTCCCCGCCATCAATTCAGGTATTTTGACGGTTTAGGCACTCCCCCATGCAATCAATGAGATTAGTGAGCACATAAAGCAGACATCTATGGAGTGGAACCCAGCACTGAGCTCCGCCATGATGGCGGCGTGCCTCTGGTGATGTCAGCCCTGGATTCTCTATATGGAGACACGGCTGTGTCTGAGTGGGATCCTTGGCATCTTGCTGGCTTAGTCTGCTCGAAGAGCAGTTTGCACTGTTTGGGGTCACTCCGACCCATTGTGGAGGATGAGTAGCGGAGATGGGATGAGAGCTGGGGTTTGATACAATGGAGATAGAGTTGCTAGGATAAGGTGCAGAGGGTCGCCTCGCCGCCTCCACCAGCCCCTGAGCTACACCACCACGGGCTCACCTGCAGAGGGCACAGCGATGAAGGGTGTGCCAGGAACAGCGCAAACATTGATGGAGTCTAGCATGCAGGGCAATTGGAGGGGGGCTCAGCAGGCTAGAAGGATTACAGTCTGCCACCAAAAGGGGAAGATGGAATGGCGTAGGAAGAGAGGCACCGATGTCACTGCAGTGTATGCCCGGGGCCTCCCCTGCCAGCAAAAGACCAGATGATCCAGGCCCTAGAAACTGTTAAAACGGACCTCAGTTGTAGATGAAGAGGGTCCACCCCGCCCAGAGAACTCCCCGCTGCTTTGCAGCCGATAGCAGGGGCAGGGATTCCAGGCACCAGCAGAGGTAGCGTATCATGGGGCACCAGGCTCAGATGTCTGTCTTTCCGCTGCAGCCCAGAGTGCAACCCAAAACCTGCTTGTGGGCCACCCCGCTATTAGATTTGAAAATCCCATTCCTGCTATGCACTTGTATCATGCTACATTAGGTTAGCAGTGTGTCGCTAAAAAGATGCCACTTGTATTCACGTTATGCAACCCACTGAGTTATCCCCGCAACGTGCAAGCTTTAGTTAGCAAGTGTGACTCCATTTTGTATTTTGTAATCCTTATTAGGCTGTGTCTGAACTAGGCCTCATTATTCGTACTGCTTGCCTCAGCAGAATACTGTATTTAGTTATTATTTTTTCTCTCCTGTTCAAGGCTGTTTTCTGACTTACTAATGAATAGGCCATTCTGCCCTCGCATACCTATCCAAGTGTGTAGTTCTGCTCCCACGTTGGGAGACGCTGAGACTCAGCGCGGTGACATCGAATCACAGATAGCATGAACACATCTGGCGGGTGGTAGCCCATCCTCCTGTGCCTTCTTTGTTCATGTTCGGCTCAGGCCGGTAACTTTCCACTGTGGGCGTGGTTAGAGGCTTTTTGGGAAGAATGATTACTCACTGCTGAGGGTTGGGGGGTCAGTCCCTCGGCAGACATCGTAGGGTGCAGGTCAGATTGGACTCCTCTGCAGAGTATTACTAATAAAGGTATGTTTGTATTCTCTACTGTCTGACCGACTCTTCATTTCTTGGGAAGGCCTAGCAGGTGGTTGTGAGTAACCTGGGTGGCCCCTAAGGGCCACTTCCTTCAGTTGGCACCCGAACAGGGACCCCGCAAGGTGATCCAGCTCACCCGTAATCGGGTTGCAGCGTCGGGGTTGCGTCAAATCGGGCGGATCGGGGTACCCCACATGATCGAGCTTGGTTCTCTCAGCTGCCCCGCCACTCTGATCGGGCACTTCCTCGTCTAGTGGTCACCGGCTGGGGTCCTGAGAAGGCGAAACCTTGGAGTTGACCGTTTGGTCCAAAGAGTCGGCAGTGGAGAATAACTTGACTTGACCTGTGTGCACCAGGTGAGTGATTTGATTCTTGGAAAAATGGCGCCATTCTTGAACGGCACGAGCCTATGGGCTGTGCCTTGGTACAGTCTCTGGACTGTCTTGGTGCAGCTTTCGGACTGCCTTGCTTGAACGGCACGAGTCGACGGGCTGTGTCTTGGTACGGTCTTCGGGCTGTCTTGTCTTGAACTTGGTGGGTCTGCGAACCCTTGGAAAAGGCACAGAGTGCTTGTGAGCAGTTTACCAGACCAACTGGAAATTTGACCCGCGCTTGAAAAGGTCTGGGACTGTTTGCGAACAATTTGCCAGGCCAACTGGTAATTTGGTCAATGCTTGAAAAGGTCTGGGGCTAGAGCCTGTCTTCTTGAACTTGGTACAGTCTCCGGTCTGTAGGGAGTGGTCTTTGGACCATTTGGTTTGGTTTCTGAATAATTTTTTGTTGCTTATCTTTTCTTTATATTACTGTTTCTAGTGTTATACTTGTCCGTTAGGGACAGTGCATGTGTCTTATATTAAGATGCCTTGCTTAAGTAAACTGGGGTGTTTTGGATGTCGGTGTTGTTCTACTGAGGCTCGATTGGAAGAGAGCCAGCCTGCACCTCCGGAGGGTACCCCAAATTTTGATGTATACGTCAAGCACGGTATTGGCCCTATTATGTTTAGCACATTGTGGAATAAATATACGAGGGACAATACTGAGTTACAGTGGCCACTTACTGGCTCGTTTGATGAGCAAAAATTGAATTTATTGCAGGACAAATTGTTTGCTAAAAAGAGTAGGCAGTCGATGTTTGATTCTCTCAGAGTATGGCAGAAGGAAGCAAAGCAGCGGTGTATAAGAGCAGAGAAAGAGGCCCGGAAGAGGCAGACACAAACAATAATGCAGAAAGCTGTGGCCTATGAAAGGGCAAAGACAGAGAAAGGCATAGAATGTGCAGATAGAAAGTTTCGATTACAGACTGATAAATGTTATGTTACGAGGGAGGAAGGTCATGCTTTTGTTGAGGAGCTATTGGATTCTCGCCCTCCTCTACCTTATGCTCCTGAGCGGATATACCCAAGGGTTTCCACATCTCAGCCCGCGGCCTCTGATGCCGCTCTTCCTAGTATTTCTGCCTCTAGTCAAACTGCTTCAGCCCCAGCCCCGCCTGCTCCTTCCCTGCTCCCGCTAGGGACGGGGGTGGGAGCCGTTAGCTCTCCTGTTCCGTCTACTGACTCTGTATCCACTGCTGCACCCCCTTTCACTCCTACGGCACTATCTCCTTTCATGATGATACCTGTCTCCTCATCAGCACTTTCTACTTCAAATATGACACCCCTAGCACTGCCGATTGGCGAGACCCCTGTACGTGGAATATATGAAGGGAACTGGGCGGCAGCACGAGACCGTATGGACAAAGTGTTGGTGCGTTCTGCTGTGGGTGATGAGGAGAAGCAAATGGTGGCGAATCAGGCGGCTCAGTGGGCTCGGAATTTGATTTATAGTGTGGAAGATGTGTGGCGTGTGATGAAAGATTATGAGCCCTTTATACAGCAGCATGCCCTTAAGCACATGTCCGCCACGCTAATAGGACTGTGGGAGCAGTGTTTTCAGGGTGTTGCACCGCAGGTCATCTATGACTTACGGGACAGGGTATATGCTGCAAATATGGCTCCTAATGAGGTTTTTAGCAATGTAACGACATTGGTGGGTTATCGAGGCAGATTGAACCAAAAGGTTCCGATAATGGTGACCCAGTCCCCATGAGAGAGGTCCATCCCATTTATCATCCTGAAATACCAGAACTGCGCCACTCCGCAAATGCAGTAATTAGGCCGCGAGTCGACGCTCGGTTCCAGGAACAGTGGATCTATACTCCTTGGAAGAGGAGTGAGGTAAAATCCCTTAAAAGTCAGTTGCCAGACCCTCGGAAAAACCCAACTGCGTATTATAAAGAGTTGACAGAGGCGGACTCCTCCACGGTGATGACGTTAGCAGATATTGAGTTGTTCTTTGGTCTGTTGGTACCGGTGAATATTTGGAGGCAAGTGCATACACAGGATCATGTGGTGGAATTGGGAAGAACATGGGATCAGATCAGGGCGTGAGAGAAGGACCGCAAGCCCGGTGACAAGCCGAGGGCAGAGATATTGGCTTTACCGGGCCGCATTATCACCTATATGCATTCCCTTATCCCGCCGAGACGGTGGATTGGGACAAGTTAACTGCATGTCGTCAGAAGAAGGATGAGAGTGTGTCTGATTTCTTTACTAGGTTTGAAGGGGTTTTTCTCGACTTTATTGGCCAGGATCTGTCATTGGAAGGTGGTGTCCGGGTGTTTGTCAGTAGGTTTGTTACCAATTTGCTTCCAGAGATTGTGACTAGGTTGCAGGCTACAGAAAGCACTTGGAGCACATCTTCCCTGTCAGTAATTTTGAGTATGGCACAGTACTATGAGCATAGAGAGAATGAGGACAAAGAGAAGGTGGTGAAAAAGTCAAAGGATTTGAAGACGAGGGTGTTGCTGCAGCAAGTTGCAAGAGGAAGAGGAAGAGGTTCGGGTTCGGCCCAGCGGCTGCCCCGGACTAACAGGGGTGGTACTTCGAATGCACCCCTTGGGCTCAATCAATGTGCATATTGCAAGCAGGAGGGACATTGGCGGTATGAGTGCCAGGAGTTGTCGCAGAGAGGTGAGGCACCTAGAGGTGGGGGGTTTGGAGGACGTGGACGGGGAGGAGGAGGCAGCGGGAATATGCGATCAGAGAGCCCATCATCCAATAGACAGAGCAGGAACTACTTCGACCACCCCCGCGGGGGACAGTACTATCATGACGACTATGACATGGACGAAGTAACAGGAATGTCCCACAGCTAGGACAGCCAGGGTAAGGGACCAGTTCTGGTGCCTGTAGATCAGTGTGGGCCCTATGTCACCGCAGATTTACATGGTACGACCGAGAAATTCTTAATTGATACAGGGGCTATGAATAGGTCTGTTTCCCGTTCACTGGCCCCGGGGGCAGCTCTGTCTGGCCAAAATAATGTTTCAGTGGGTTTCTCAGGCGTGCCGGTTGTCAGCCCCATTTCCAAACCTCTTGCTTTGACTATTGGCCCCTTCACGGTGGATTCATCATTTCTATTAACGTCAAATTGTGGGGAAAATTTGTTAGGGTTGGATTTGTTGAAAAGGTTGCATGCAACAATATTTTGTTCCCCAGACGGTGTCTACATGACTATTGGACCACATGTGGCCCATGCTAAACAATGCCTCGCAAAAGATGCCCTCCTCCCCGCTGAGTTTCAGGATGTGCCACGTACACTGTGGGCTACAGGAGACATGGATGTGGGGTTACTCCAGATCCCACCGGTCTCTATACAGATCAAAGATAATGCTGTATTACCACGTATTCCCCAGTACAAGATATCCCAGGCAGGAGAAAAGGCCTTATTGCAAATAATACAGGATTTGATTAGGTCTGGTGTGGTTGAAGAGACAGCGGCGAATGTGTGTAACAGCCTTATTCTTCCTATTCTTAAAAAGGCACCCTTGGATTCTTCTGATGCTCACCCTGATGTTTACCGCTTCGTAATTGACCTTAGAGAGGTGAACAAGATAGTGGTCCCCCAGTATCCTGTAGTCCCAGACATTACCGCGATTTTGACAATGATTCCCCGTCTGCAAAATTCTTCTCAGTCATCGATTTGAAGAATGCTTTCTTCAGCATTCCAATCCATACAGATAGCAGACATCTGTTTGGATTTGCAATAGCCAGTAGGAGTTTTAGATTCTGCCATGCTCCACAAAGCTATACAGAAAGTCCGAGTATCTATAGTCAAGCTTTGAAAGCTCAATTGGATTCTTTAGAACTTCCCCCTGGTAATGTGCTGTTGCAGTACATTGACGACCTCCTGGTGGTTTCAGACACTGAAGATGGTTGTAAAGAGGCCACAGTTAAATTGTTGTTACATTTGGCATGCCATGGACACAAGGTGTCACTTTCGAAATTCCAATACTGTCGACAGGAGGTCACCTATTTAGGTCACCTACTGTCGAAGGAGGGTCGCAGACTAACACCTGAACGCATAGCTGCTATTACTAACATGTCTGTTCCTAGGACCCCCATGAAGAGGGGCGTCCTCTCGCCCCAAACCAATCGCACAGCTACAGCCACGCGGTTGGCGAAAGATCTGGGTTCGTCTATAAAGCCGGTGTTGAATTTCTGTTGGAAAGTAACTTTAAAAATTCATGATTTTAATAATGGTAATGGTGTTCTTATTTTGACAATTACCATCTTTGGAGCATTGTTATGCAATGGGATCAAGAATGAAGAGCTCGAGCTCCTCTTAGTACATTTAACTGCATTTTGGGAAATGTAGTATTTTGCATGTGAAGAAGTATCAACGGCGGGAAAGTGGTGTAGGAATGGGCCAATTGGGAGGAGTCAGGGCGGGACAATTTGGTTAAATAAGGGAGGGGATTTGTTGTGAATGATTTCTTGCTGCAACAGTGATGTGGACGGTTGATTTTAAACGCTCGTGGCAGGTACGGAAATATACGCGAGGGTGATAACAGCTGTTGGTTAGAAGTGGAGTTGGCGACTTAAATGAAAGTGTGTGAATGTATATATGGGAGGTTATCAACACATATCAGTAGTTAGTTAGTGGAAAGAGAGGGTGGGTGACAGCTGGTTTGGAATATAATGGGGCAACCTGGAACGTTGGTAGAGAAGAGGGAGGAGGACGGAGGGAAAGGGATTGAAAGGCGATTATGGTATCAGGCGCAAGGAATGTTGATAGCAAGTAAGGAAAGATCATTGTTGGGAGAGAGAGTATGGGTGACAGCCGGCTTGTGTAATATGTTGGCAGGTTGGGACGTTGTTAGAAAAGAGAGAGGAGGATGGAGGTAAGGGATTAGGAGAGTGAAAAGGGTATACGCGGGTGTGAAATGTTGACAGCAAGCAGGGAATGGTGACTGGGTGGCAAAGATAGGGGGAATAAGAGGTAACGGTAAAGGAAAACATTGGTCTGTTTAATAGAAGGAGGGCGATCATTCATACCATTATTTATACTGTGTTTTATTGAGGGGACATACGAGCTATATGAAATGCAAAGCGGAATTGTGATAAATTGTACATCAACCTGTAAGGATGAATAGTGTAAGATGTAGAATCATGAAACAAAAACTGATTATTCTCTTATTGTTTTATTGTTACTTATAGTGACCCCTGACGAAGAGCGCTTGTAGCCCGAAATGCATTGGGTATTTTCTGAATAAACACTGCCTTTTACGAACTTCTGCTTCAGTCGTGTTCATGTAAAGAGGTCCGGACGGACACATCTTGGACATTAGAAATTTGGAAAATGGCATAAAATTCCACGTGTGGATGAAAATATAAATGTAGCAAAAATGAAAAAAGATGATGGAATACAAGGAACATACTGATGAATATAAAGGAGTAATGAATGCCAAAACGGCGAAAAGCTTTGCTGTGCGATTGGTTTGGGGCGAGAGGACACCCCTCTTTATGAAGTTGTTATTGATTGGTGTCACATGGGCTGGCACCTTACCGGTCTGCACGCAACCTAAGGAGAACATAGACAAGGTTGAAAATTAGTGAAAAAATGGTGTGCATCCTATTCCCACAATTGATGTTCCTAGGACCCAACGCGAGGTACGCGCGTTCATAGGTATAACTTCATATTGTCGGCACTGGATCCCTAATTATTCCTTACTAACGAAACCCCTCCTTTACCTGACCACTAAAGAAGTGCATGAACCCCTGCGTTGGATATCTGCATGCCAGCAAGCTTTTGAGCGATTAAAGACTGCACTTTGCTCTGCTCCTGTGCTTGGTACTCCTGATTACCAGAAGCCTTTTGTGCTCTATGTACATGAGGCGGATGGTTGCGCGCTTCCTGTTCTAACACAGGGTTTCGGTGGTAAGCAGAGACCCTGTGCGTATTTCTCTGCTATTCTTGATAACGTAGCCAGAGCGCTCCCGAGCTGCCTGAGGGCTGCTGCGGCGGTGGCAGTTTCTATCAGGCAATCGGCAGGGCTCGTCCTTGATACTGCTCTCACAGTAATGGTACCCCATGCTGTGGACACGCTTTTGAACAAGACAAAGACGCAGCACCTTACTAGTGCGCGTCTCACTGGATATGAATTGACATTCTTTGCTCCGCACATTACCATTAAAAGATGTGCTACTCTGAACACAGCCACATTACTACCCCTCCCTTCGGAAGAAAAGGACAATGATGTCCATGATTGTTTATTTCGGACTGAGGAAGAAACGAAGGGACGGGTAGACCTGACCGATGGTCCCTTATCTGACCCCCAAGGGGAACTATATGTCGATGGCTCTTGTTTCAAATTACCAGATGGCACTACCACTGCAGCTTATGCAATCACAATGTTACACACTGTAGTTGAGACATCCCGTATCCCATATCAATCGGCCCAGGCCGCAGAGTTAGTTGCCCTCCTTAGGGCTTGTGAGTTGAGTGAGGGACTGACTGTCAATGTCTACACTGACAGCCAGTATGCCATTGGGGTGGCCCATAATTTTGGGCGCCTCTTTGCAAGAGAGAGGATTCTTGACCTGGCATGGGTTGTGCATACAACATGGTCCATTGATACATAAACTGTTGACAGCACTGACACTTCCTGATAAATTGGCAATAATAAAATGTAGTGCTCACAAAGCAGTACCAGACGATGTTGGAAGGGGCAATGCTTTTGCAGATCAGACAGCTAAGGAGACAGCTAGATCGAAGATGAAAAAGATGTTCGTGGCAGGTCCCGCTAAGTGGGTTCCAGACAATGGAATGTTCAAGGACACATTAGACAATGTCAGGGAAATACAGAGTGAGGCAACAGTAGATGAACTGGCAGAATGGGAGGAGAGAATAGGGTGTTTGGACGAGGATGGGTGTTGGACTGACTTGTCTGGGAAACAGAGGTGGTTGCTGCCCAACGCCTATGTGCTCCCTGTTGTTATCATGGCCCACGGCCCAGCACACATTAGTGCCAAAGGAATATGTAAGCTACTGGACCCAGTATGGCGAAATGATAATATCCCTAAGCTAGCCACACACTTGGTGAAACACTGCATCATTTGTCTGAAACATAATCCCGGGAAAGGTACTCCTACACCCGCAGGTAATTTCGCACCGCCTTCCTTCCCTTTCGAGGTTCTCCAGATGGATTTCATCGAAATGGAACGAGTTAACAACCTGAAGTATGTGCTAGTAGTGATTTGCGCATTCAGTAAATGGATTGAGGCTTATCCCACTAAAGAGAATACGGCTATGGCGACGGCGAAGGCACTCTTAAAAGAGTTCTTCCCGCGCTATGGATTGCCACGTGTGATCTGGAGTGACAACGGAAGTCACTTCAATTCAAAGGTCATTGAATTGGTGTGTAAAGGCTTGCATATTAGACAGAAGTTTCATGCAGCAAACCACCCCCAGTCAGCAAGACTGGTTGAGAAGTACAACGGTACTCTCAAATTGAAGTTAGCGAAGATTCAAGAAAGCACAGGATTGCGATGGCCCGATGCTCTATCTTTGGCTTTGTTGTCTACCAGAGCAACAGCGCATTCTAGAACAGGGTTGTCCCCGTATGAGGTGGTCTTTGGGTGCCCCGCTAATGTGTGGGGCGTCCCAAGACCCAAGCGCTTTTCCGAGATAGAGTACCCCCTACTTGTGGACTATTTGTATGAGTTGACTAAAGATCTTCATTCTGTCCACCAACAGATTCAAGCCACGCTGCAACCAGTACCAGAGGGGCCCGGGCATTAGCTACAACCCGGGAATTATGTCATGGTGAAAAATTTTCAACGGAAGAACTGCCTGGAGCCGAGGTGGAAAGGGCCCCTCATTGTCCTGCTCTCCACCCGCACTGCAGTGAAGCTTGAAGGCCGGAAGCACTGGGTGCATGCATCCCATGTCAAACGGGTGCCTCTACCACTTCCGTATGATCAGTGGGCTGTCGAAGGAATTGCTGACCAGGAAGGGGAGCGTGTGCCCCGTTTCGTTCCTTTCTCTGATGCCCGACTGAGGTAGGCGCAGACAGACGAGGAGAGCGACAAGGCCTTACTTGAGGCGGTCCTCCCTGAGATAAGGGTCGCCCCGTATGCTCCCGCTTCTGGTGCACAGTCACCTGAATCTCAATGCCCTGCTGAGCCTGAATTTCTTCCCCTTTTTGATGATGAAGAAGTGCCTGGGGTGGCCAGGTACAACCTGCGGCCCCGACGGAAGGACAGTGCGCCAGTAGGACAGTCCAGGAGTTAGGGAAGGACTCGAGCGTGGGTGCTATGCCTAAGGTGCCTGCTTTAGATTAGAGTGAGGTACACTGGTGCACTGCCCTGGACACTGGACAGGATTAGCTGAGGGTGTCTTCCAAGGAGGGAGAGTGCCCTATCCTGAAAGAAGAGGATTTGTTTTCCAGCAAGGGCTGCAATCGCGCAGCTCCTCCGTGGGAGTGCTTCATAGCACCGTCATTGATGAACAATAGGAGTCTACCAGTGAGGCTCTGACGGACACTGGGTGATTCGTACCCCTCTGGTTGGTTGTATTTTTGTGGCTCCAATTCTTAAAAAGTTCATTTCTATGTACCCATTTGGCCGAGCAATTATGAAGGAGGAACAGCCTCTGGTGGCTCCACCATTACAGCAGAATGGTCCTGTGTGGTCTAGTTGGTCTACTGGGAGTAGGGTGGTAGTGGTAGTGGTCCTTCTCATTGTGACAATAACACTATTCAGGGTGGGGTGGTATTTAGAAGAACAGCATCCTGTGCACACGTTGATAGGGACTACCCCGGCTCCACCTGAGCATTCCTTTGTTACACTGGCCTCGCATAAGGAAAAACATAGACAGACCTATGTCGAGAACGCGTTTCTGCAGATGCTTCATCAGGTACACAGCACTACTAATGCCACGAATTGCTGGGTGTGTGGGTTACTTCCCTCAGTTATGCATAAGAACGATTTACTGGTGTCCTTGCCCCTGTCATACTTGGGTAGTTGTGAAGCATGGTTCCAATTGCTTTCTATGGTGTACATACACTATTATGCTGGCGCGATGAATATGGGACAGTCTGATTACGAAGCAGTGTTAGAATATATAGTGGTACACCAAAGATATACGCCTGAGGCAGATGGAAAGGAGGGTACCCTGAATCCAGAAGCTTGTATGAACATTTTTGTGGATCATAAGAATGTCACTTGGTTGCAAAACGAAATGCTGGATTTTCAAGGTTTTAATGTTACGGAATATTTTAAATGTTTTCAGGAACGCAATATAACAGAAGACAAAGCCATGCCCGTCCCTGTGATCAATACAGCAGCCAGTTTCTGTGTTGAAGGTACAGGGAACATTCCAGTAGGCCAGAGTAGCTGTAACTATACATACCGATTGAACACTACTAGTAGCCCACCTTTGCTCACGCCTCCAAATGTATACTTTGTTTGTGGGGAACAGGCTTATACCTGGCTTCCCAGGGGATGGTCCGGCCGGTGTTATGTTTCTTTCCTCTTGCCCCCAGTTTATATTGCACCATCCAACTATCACAAAGATGATAGACTACAGCGTAGGGTTCTCCATTTACACCGAGCCAAGAGAGTTGTCAATCCAGAAGATATAGATCAAACAGATTCTTCCCTGCAGCAATTTACTGACATTATGAAGGGCATTTTGCCGTTCTGGGGCCCCATGTTCAATAGCCGTAATATCCGTCGCCTTGCTAGAGTGGTTGAAGGAGTCATTAACACTACCGCAGGTATACTAACTAATATCACAGTCGAGCTTCAGGCCACGAGACTTGTTGCTCTTCAGAACCGGATGGTTTTAGACGTCATCCTTGCTGATAGGGGCAGAGCCTGCCACGTCATCGGCAGCAGTTGCTGTGTTTACATTCCCGATACCGCCCCTAGTGTATACTCCGCCATACAGAAATTGCACAGGCTTGCTTCAGATATCCATCAGGATAATGGTTCATGGTTCCTCACAGGGTGGTTCTGGGATGGGAAACATCCTGAAGAACGACTCCGGAACAACGAGTTCCGGAGTCACGCAAGCCGAACAACGACTTGCACGAACAACAACTTAGCCTGAACCAAGCATGTGCGTGGTTCAGGCTAAGACGGTCTAGTGTACGTGCAGGGCGGAGTTCAGAGGAGCGTCGGCAGGAACAGGTAAGAGGTTTTGGGGTTAGTTTTAAGGGGTGGGGGGTTTGGGTTAGTTTTAAAGGGGTGTGGGGATTCGGGTTTGGTTTTTAGGGGCTTGGCGGGATCGTGTAAGATTTTAGGGGTGGGAGGGGATCGAGTTAGTTTTTAGGGAGTTGGGGAGAATCGAGTTAGTTTTGAGGAGGTGGGGGTTCGTGTTAGTTTATAGGGTCTTGGAGGCTTCGTGTAAGTTTTAAGGGGGTGGGAGGGATCGAGTTAGTTTTTAGGGGTGGGGTTTCGGGTTAGTTTTTAGGGGCTTGGAGGGATCGTGTACGTTTTTAGGGGGTGGGAGGGGATCGAGATAGTATTTAGGGGGTGGGGGTTCAGGTTAGTTTTTAGGCTCTTGGAGGGATTGTGTTAGTTTTTAGGGGTGGGAGGGATCGTGTTAGGTTTTTAGGGGGTTGGGGAGAATCGAGTTAGTTTTTAGGGGTGGGAGGGGATCATGTTAGTTTTTAGGGGGAGAGGATCGAGTTAGTTTTTAGGGGTTGGGGAGAATAGAGTTAGTTTTTAAGGGTTTGGGGATAATCGAGTTAGTTTTAAGGGGGTTGGGGAGAATCGAGTTAGTTTTAAGGGGGTAGGAGGGGAATGAGTTAGTATTTAGGGGTGGGGGGAATTCGTGGTTCAGTATGTCGTGGTTCTTTACTTAGTGGTTTAGATTGGGTCGTTGTTTAGAATTCGTGGTTAGGCACTCGTGATTAAGGAGGTAGTGGTTTAATCATACAATCTTCTGGGATATGCTGACATCATGGGGTTGGAAGATACTCCTTGCCCTCATAGTTATCGCAGGTGTCCTCTTCACATGTTGCCTATGTATTAATTGTCTTCCAGCATGTTGCACCTATTGTGTGAGCAAGCTCACCCCTACCCCTAAATTGCCAGGACATGATACTAAGGTAACAACAATGATGATGCAGGATATCCAGGATATCATGATGATCGATTAAGGCATTTTCGAGTACTAAGTAGATGTTGATTCCCATGTGTTGTTTCATTCTTTCTTGTAACATGCAGTGAGCATACATTCCCTTCCTTCCAATTGTAAAGACCCTACCGGATAGCCTAATAAAGCATTTAGCCACCACTGCTAAAAGGAGGGTCTGTTAGATTTGAAAATCCCATTCCTGCTATGCACTCTTATCATGCTACATTAGGTTAGCAGTGTGAGGCTAAATAGATTCCACTTGTATTCACGTTATGCAACCCACTGAGTTATCCCCGCAACGTGCAAGCTTTAGTTAGCAAGTGTGACTCCATTTTGTATTTCGTAATCCCTATTAGGCTGTGTCTGAACTAGGCCTCATTATTCGTACTGCTTGCCTCAGCAGAACACTGTATTTAGTTATTATTTTTTCTCTCCTGTTCAAGGCTGTTTTCTGACTTACTAATGAATAGGCCATTCTGCCCTCACATACCTATCCAAGTGTGTAGTTCTGCTCCCACGTTGGGAGAAGCTGAGACTCAGCGCGGTGACCTCGAATCACAGATAGCATGTACCCATCTGGCGGGTGGTAGCCCATCCTCCTGTGCCTTCTTTGTTCATGTTCGGCTCAGGCCGGTAACTTTCCACTGTGGGCATGGTTAGAGGCTTCTTGGGAAGAATGATTACTCACTGCTGAGGGTTGGGGGGTCAGTCCCTCGGCAGACATCTTAGGGTGCAGGTCAGATTGGACTCCTCTGCAGAGTATTACTAATAAAGGTATGTTTGTATTCTCTACTGCCTGACCGACTCTTCATTTCTTGGGAAGGCCTAGCAGGTGGTTGTGAGTAACCCGGGTGGCCCCTAAGGGCCACTTCCTTCACCGCACACACAGGAGGAAAGTGCAGCAGGTTCCTGAAGAGAATAGGAGGCCTCTGCCATTCCCGCTGGGCACCACACTCTCCAGAAAGTATGTTGATGAAGCATTAGGCCCCGGAGGCCAAGAGAATGCATTCAGGAGGTGCCCAATGCTGCGCGTTGGGAAGGGCTGGTGGTTGGCAATCCGGGCAGAGAATGGGTCAAGTATATCCCAATCAGGCCCCAGAAGAGCCCCTCAGGATTGTAGCAGATGAAAGCGGGTGGCCCACGGCACCGGTGAGACTTGATAACCTCCGCCTCCGGCTCACCCATGGCCCCCGTCACTGCGGGGCCTCTGAGGCCGTGCTGGGCAGGCCACCTCATGGTGCAGACAAGGTCAGAGAGGGGCACCAGCCTCGGGATAGCCGACATTCAGCGTCTTCTTGACATCGATTGCGCCATCATTCAGAGGAGATTTTGATAGGTGATGAGATGGCCGCAATTCTAATAAGATGCGGGCCACAGCCGCCAGAGCTTCACAAGATAGCAGCCATCTTGGTTGCTGGCGTAGCCACACCCCTTGATGAGGCTTTATATTTTAAGCAATGCTTGTTGAATAATTTACGTAGCAAATATTTTCAGGGCTGGCTTGTGCACAAGCTCTATGATCCAAACCAGGCCCTTAATTTGTTGGCCTGCCCACCTCCACAGAGGGGTTAACACTGCATCAGATGTAGTGGTCGGTACCTGAGACGATGAGGATGCAGCACTAGTTGTTCCTGATAAAATATTATGGTAATAAGTGTTTTACAGTCAGAAAGAAACAGCACTGACCCCTGCTCTGCCAGACTCTGTAGTCCTCTCCATATCAACAGAGAAAAAAATAATTGTCGACTGGCATTTTTTAGACTGGGGCACACCTGCTGCTGTCAGACCCAGAGCCTCAGGCCTTGGCTTCGTGGCACCTGCTGTCATATCCCAGGAACCTGGCTTTATGCCAGACACTGTCCAGAGGAGCTGAAGCCTGGCCTAGCATTCTGGCCACTATGTGAGGAGTCGCACTGAGGGGCTGGGGCCAGGACACACACTGGATTCTCCAGGAGAAACCTGTGCGATGACAGTGATATTATTTTAATATCACAGACACACTGCATTGAGAAAAAAAGTAAACATTCTCCCGTGGTGATTTTTTTCTTTACTGGTGCCTGATTTCTTTTTCTTGAAAATGCACAGAGCCAAAAGTCAAGCAGTATTTTCAAGAAAAGGAAACAAACACCAAAGGAGTCTGTTCCTTTTATCGGAGCAAATAAAGTGGAAATTGCGGGCATCACGAGCCTTTGGCAATTTCGCGCCTAATTAATGATTTGCTAGAAGCTGGAGGGTCTGATAGTCAGTGTAATGTGCTGAGGGGGACCCCTGGAGCTCAAGCCCCCCCACACCGCAGGGGCTGTGGAGGCTAAAGTTAGATCAGTGCGGTGAATCATAACATACATTTTAGAAATGCCCAAGAATACGTCATCAACGTTATAAAATGCCTGTTTTTGTTGCTTGTTAGCGATACAGGATTGGGTAAAGAGAACTGTTTTTTACTTTGCTTTGGATGGACCCTTTAATCAAAGTAACTGCTCTGCGATACATGCTGTAAGAAATTGGGTTATTGGTTGAGGGGGTGAAACCCTTCTCAAGCAACAACTACAATTCTTCTCAGGTTCAAGTCACAAGCAAACCCTAAATTGTCCTGTGCTCAACCGTCGAGTAGCTTGGCACAGAACAGTCAGGCTTCACTCTGAGGCAATGTGTAAAGTATTTGTGCAACACTTCAAACACAATGAAAACACACCACAAAAGGTGCCCACAAAAGATTTAGAAAATTAGAGTAATTTTTCATAAATAAAAGAAGACCAAAATGATAAAAATCTAATCAGTTTATCCACAGATACATTTTTAAGACTTTAGTACAGAAATTGCACCAAAAGGCATAAAGCGCCAACTGTGGATATCTCGTCGTGGCAGAGCAGGACAAAGTCACAAGTTCATGCTAGGAATGCTAGCTAGCTACAGGGACCCAGCTAGGCCTGCTAAACAGAGTACCTTAAATCCTGGTTTGCGGAGCGTTGAGAGGATCCACGTCGAAGATGCGTCACGAGTCCAAGGGATGTGTCGGTTCCAAGATGTGAGGGGGCTGTGGTGCTAGGCCCTCCTGCATCATTTTCGAAGATCTCCTTGTTGAGGACTTGTGATGTGGAGTACGTAGTCATCGATGAGGCTGCTGCCGGCAAGGGCCTGCACCGAGAATGCGTCGCACAACGGTGGTTCTGATGCGGCAATTGACTGCGATATGGGTCTTTGCGGTGGCTCTGATCCACGTGACAGTGGTGATGTGTCAGTTCTGCTCTGGGTTGTGCAGCAGTAGAGATGCGTTGGTTCCTCTGGATCCACAGAGACTGGCAGCGCACCTTAGGCCCACTTCCAAGGGTCCAGGGCTGGGGGGGCACCACTTGGCCAGGTAGACTCACAGATGGCAGAGTCTGGTTGCAGGGCGAAGGTTGTTTGAGCCCTCTGTTCCTGAGGCTTAAGTCAGGAGGCCAGCCAACTAGCCTCTGGAGTCACTCTAGGATTCTGGGTTCAAGAGATGAGGGTCCAGTCCTTCTCACCCAGGTTAGAGGGCAGTAGGCAGCACGTCAGTTCAGCAAGGCAGAAGTCCAGCAAAAGTGTCTGTCCTTCAGCAGCACTGCAGTCATTCTTCCTGGCAGAGTATTCACAGGTCCAGAAGTGTACTGAAGAGTTGGTATCTGAGGTCCAGTATGTATAACAGTTGTGCAGATGAAGTGGAGGAGAAGCTTCTAGGGGTTTCCTTTTGAAGTCCCCAGGCATTCTGCCTTCCCTGCCCTGTCTCCAGCCTAACTACAGGGGTTATGTAGCTCTTTGTGTGGAGGCAGAACACAGCCTATTCAAGTGTAAGTGGGGCTATAACCAGCTCCTATCTCCCATCTGCCAGTGATGGCCAATCCAGACATACCTATGCTCCCTATTGTGTGTGGCTGTCCACGATGTATGCACAAAGCTCAACTGTCAGCTACACCCAGTCATGTGACCCGGGTACCGGCTACAGGCACTAAGTGGCTAAGGGCCTGATTACAAGTCTGGCGGTCCTAGGACAGCCAGGCTCGCAAGGGCGTAGTGGTGGCAGCCCAGCCACCGCTGCACCAGCAGTACAACTGCCCTATTCGGACTTTGGCAGTCGGACCACCATTGCACCACCGCAACTGCCAGGGAACTGCATTCCCTGGCAGTCTCACAGCGGTCTGAGTGTCACACTATGCTTGGTTGTTCCCCAAGGCACAGCCAAGCATATTATGACTTTCCTCACCGCCAGCAGTGTCATAGAGGTTCTTCCTCCATGTGACTGCTGGCAGATAGGAAAGAAAGGCCCCTGTGCATGGGGGTGCATGCAGGGGAGCACATGTTGAGCCCTCTGTAGTTTTACAAGGGAAGGAATGCACAACATGTTGTATTCCTTCCCGTGCAGGAATATGCACTGGCGGTCTCGCAGAGGTGCTGTTTAAAGCTCACAATGAGCCTTTGAACAGCACCGCTGCTGGACCACCATGCTGCCCACCCGCCAGACCACAAAATTACTTTTACTCTATTGGGCAGGCAGCAGCAGCTTTTGGTGGTGCGAGGCACAATGGTGGCATGCAGCCCACTTCCACACTACCAAAAGTTGTAATGAGGCCCTATGGCAGAAAAATGGCAACTTTCTAAAAGTGAACTTTTCAAAATTTTAATTTACAATCCAACTTCACCATAAGTTAGGATTTGTCATTACAGTTCCAAAGACACCAAACATGACCTGATTACCTGCTCCCATTTAAAAAGTATAGCTTATTAAATGTAATAAGGTAACTCTAATGTTAGTCTATGGGAGATGTAGGCCTTGCAGTAGTGAAAAACGAATTTAAGAGTTTTTCACTTCCAGGGCGTGTAAAACTCAAACGTACATTTCCAACTTTCTTTTAAATACACGGCACTCAGCCCTATGGGCTGTCCAGGGCCTACCCTAAGGGCGATTTATATGTATTAAAAAGGAAGGCTTGGGACTCGCAAAAAGGTTACTTATGCCAGGTCAAAACGGCATTTTAAAGCTGCACACACAGGCTGCAATGGAAGACTTGAGATATGTTTAAAGGGCTACTTAAGTGGGTGGCACAATCAGTGCTGCAGTCTCACTAGTAGCATTTAATTCACAGGCCCTGGGCACCCGTAGTGCCTCTTTACTAGGGGCTTTCAAGTAAATTAAATACACCAATTGGGGATAAGCCAATATTACCATGTTTCTAATGAGTGAGCACATTAACCCTGGGCGTAGTTCGCGAAGTAGCGCTTCGCGAAGCTACGCAAAGTGAAGTTCGCACTACGCGACCTTCGCGTAGCACTACGCGAACTGCGTAGTGCGTGTTCGCAATGATTACACAGTGCCGGATGCTTGTCCGCACTGTGCAATCATTGAAAACGGCATCTTGCACAGTGCGAGCTGTCTTTTACTGCCGCTCGAGTAGATTTTTACTCGAGCGGCAGCTTTCAACGCGGACTGGTAGTTTCTCATCGCGAGCATACGCGACCACTCGCAATGAGAAACCTGACCTCCCCGCGTTGAGAATCTCGCCGGAGGTTTATTTTCCACGCTCGCGATCGGCAACTTGTGTTGCTGATCGCGAACGAGAAAAGTCTCGCCGGGATGTCATTTTGCTTGCTCGCGGTCGCCAACTTGACGTTGAGGACCGCGAGCAAGCAAAATGACCGCTGCGCTACGCTACGCGTGTTTGCACTGTGCTACGTGCAATTCGCGTTGTGCGAAGTAGCGCAAACTTCGCAAACTACGCGAGCGTAGCGTAGTTTTCCGCCCAGGCCTAGAGCACATGCACTTTAGTACTTGTTAACAGTGGTGAAGAGTGCAGAGTCCAGAGACCAGCAAAAACAAAACCAGCAAAAATAGAGGAGGAAGGCAAAAGGTTTGGGGGAAGACCACCCTAAGGCTAACAGGTGTAACACATGCAAATTGGACACAAATACATTTAAATGCATTACTCCCCATTAAATGCCCTGATTTATGCCTTAGTGTTTTATATCCAATCTTATAGATCAATTTTAACTGACCCCATTAAGGTCTCATGCCCTCGATTATAGTCAAGTAGAAAATGTTGGTGAAAAAAAGCTTGAGATGTGTAACATACACACTAGGGGGCATATTCTCAAGGACTCCTCGCCGATTTATCGTCACTTTAGTGCCGCAAAAGTGGCGATAGATTTATCGCCCTATTCTCAAGCTGGTGCAAACTGCCGATATCGCCAGTTTCCCAGCGATAGCTGCCGCAAAAAACATCGCCACGGATGAGTGCGACAACTAACGCTAATGATATGCAGAGTAGGCGTTCCCGTGCAAAAACACATGAAAACACCACTTCGCGATATTCACAACGACCAGTCAGATCTGCGATGCGAACCAAGAACAGGCGATAAGGCGCGTTAGCAGCAGGGATTTAACACCTGCCTTTTACTGGTGTTAAGCAGGACGACCAACTGCAGTAGAAAGGAGCCCAGCCCAGAGCCACATCTGAAGACCAACAGATGCCAGGGAGACACTGATCATGCAGCTCGGAGACCCAAGAGGGCCACAACACCCACCGCCACCACCCCCAGGACACCCCCCCCCCCCGGACCCTCCCCCCAAGGTCATGAAGTCCAGTAGTCAACGGTAGTGGAAAAACAGAACTTTATTACAAATACATAAATCAACAAAACGAAAAGCTCAGCCAACGCGTTCCATTCCCAACGGGTAACTCCAACAGGGCAACGTGTCTTCAGAAACCTGTGGGAGAAATGGTGACAATGGTCAAACTACCGTATAGTCACATGCCTAATCTGGTACAGTGTACTGCACTTGGACAAACCGGAATGCTCACAGGCCAGATAAACCATGCATGAGAAGACCATAACAGAACTACGTGTGGCCGTAACCATCGTAGGAATGAAGAGGAAGGTAATGACCACACGAACTGCTGCTACGGTCACATCATGCAGTACTCATCACACCTGAAAGCATATTTCTGTGATGGAAAGTTCTGGAATCTTTGTGGATCCACAAAATTCCACCCACCTTGCATTCTCCAATGTCTTCCAATACAAATGGCACCTCACTTGTGAGGGTAGGCCTAGTGCCTGTGACAGGAAACGGCCCAAAACGCAACGTGGACACACCACATTTTTACAGTGAAAATGGACCCTTTTTTTGTAAAGTGCCTAGCTGTAGATTTTGAATCCTAGCTCTGCCGGCACCTAGGGAAACCTAGCAAACATAAAACATTTTTGAAAACTAGACACCCAGCGGAATCCAGGATGGGGTGACTTGTGTTGCTCTCACCAGGTTCTGGTACCCAGAATCCCCTGCAAACCTCAAACTTTGTAGAAAAAAAAAACGCACATTTTCCTCACATTCCTGTGATAGAAAGAACTAGAATCTTTGTGGATCCACAAAATTCCACTCACCCTGCATTCCCCAAAGTCTTCTGATAAAATGATACCTCACTTGTGTGGGTAGGCCTAGTGCCCGTGACAGGAAATGGCCCAAAACACAACGTGGACACACCACATTTTTACAGTGAAAACTGACCCTTTTTTTGAAAAGTGCCTAGCTGTAGATTTTGAACCCTAGCTCTGCCAGCACCTAGGGAAACCTAGCAAACCTATAAAAAATTTTAAATTAGACACCCAGGGGAATCCAGGAGAGCGTGACTTGTTTTGCTCTCACCAAGTCCTGTTACCCAGAATCCCCTGCAAACCTCAAACTTTGTCCAAAATAACACATTTTTCTCATATTCCTGTGATGGAAAGTTCTGGAATCTGCGTGGATCCACAAAATGTCACCCTCCCTGCACTCCCCAAAGTCTTCCAATACAAATGCTACCTCACTCGCGTGGGTGGGCCAAGTACCAGTGACAGGCAAGGGCCCAAAACGTATTGAGGAGACATCCAAATTACCTATCACAAACAACCTGATTTTGCAAGGGGGGTTCACCTGGGTTTTTGGCCCCGGTGGCCATCTTGGGAAACTACCAAACCCACACATTACTGAAAACTAGACACCCGGAGGAGTCCAGTGAGGTATGGCTTGTGTGGGCCCCCCAACGTTTTCCTACCCAGAATCCCCTGCAAACCTCAAATTTTGCTGAAAAAAATCAGATTTTTCTCAAATTTCTGTGTGGGAAAGTTGTGGGATCACCGGGCTGACACAAATTTGCTATCACCCAGCGTTCCCCCAGGTGTCCTGATAAAAATGGTACCTCACGCGCAAGGGTGGGCCAAGTACCCGTGACAGGCAAGGGCCCAAAACGTATTGAGGAGACATCAAAATTACCTATCAGAAAAAAACCTGGTTTTACAAGGGTGCACCTGGGTTTTTGGCCCCGGGCTGGGCGGCCAACTAATGAAACCTACCAAACCCACACATTTCTGAAAACTAGACACCCTGGGGAGTCCAGGGAGGTATGGCTTGAGTGGATTCTCCAAAGTTTTCCTACCCAGAATCTCCTGTAAACTTCAAATATAGCTGAAAAAATCACATTTTTCTCAAATTTCTGTGTGGGAAAGTTGTGGGATCAACGGGCTGACACAAATGTCCTGCCACCCAACATTCCCCCAGGTCTCCTAATAAAAACTTTCCACATATTTTTGCATGGGATCACTGTGCTGGCACAAATGTCCTACCACAGAGCATTCCCCTCAGTCTCCCGAGTAAAATGATACCTCACTTGTGTGGCTGTCCAATGCAGAATTGGCTAAAAATGTATTTTAAAAAGAATGTAGTGCTTAGAATTCGCTCTGCTATACTCTTTATCCCTATGTTTTTGGCTCTTCCCGGTCACAGGGCCTTGGCCCACCCACACAAGTGAGGTATCATTTTACTCGGGAGACCAAGGGGAATGCTGGGTGGTACAACATTTGTGACGGCACGGTGATCCAACACAAAAATGTGTGGAAAAAGTGATTTTTTTCAGCTAAATTTGAGGTTTGCAGGGGATTCTGGTTAGTAAAACGTTCGGGGATCCACGCAAGCCATACCTCCCTGGACTCCCCAGAGTCTCTAGTTTTCAGAAATGTGTGGGTTTGGTAGTTTTCACTAGATGGCCGCCGAGCCCGGGCCAGAAACCCAGGTGCCCCCCCTTGCAAAACCAGGTCATTTTTTGATAGGTAATTTTGATGTCTCCACAATACGTTTTGGGCCCTTGCCTGTCGCGGGAACTTGGCCCACCCACAGGAGCGAGGTACCATTTTTATCCGGAGACCTGGAGGAACCCAGGGTGGTAGGAAATTTGTGTCAGCTCGGTGATCCCACAACTTTCCCACACAGAAATTTGAGAAAAATGAGATTTTTTTCAGCCAAATTAAAGGTTTGTAAGGGATTCTGGGTAGGAAAACATAGGGGTATCCATGCAAGTCACACCTTCTTAGACTCCCCTGGGTGTCTAGTTTTCAGAAATGTGAGGGTTTGGTAGGTTTCCCAAGATGGCCGCCAAGCACGGGCCAAAAACCGAGGTGCCCCCCTTGCAAAACCAGGTCGTTTTGTGATAGGTAATTTTGATGTCTCCACAATACGTTTTGGGCCCTTGCTTGTCGTGGGTACTTGGCCCACCCACATGAGTGAGGTATCATTTTTATTGGGGGAACTGGTGGAGCGCTGGGTGGTAGGAAATTTGTGTCAGTCCGGTGACCCCACAACTTTCCCAAACAGAAATTTTAGAGAAATGTAATTATTTCAGCTAAATTTGAGGTTTGCAAGGGATTCTGGGTAGGAAGACATTGGGGGATCCACGCAAGCCACACATTCTTGGACTCCCCTGGGTGTCTAGTTTTCAAAAATGTCTGGGTATGGTAGGTTTCCCCACATGGCCACTGAGCCCGGGACCAAAAACGCAGGTGACCCCTAGAAAAACCAGGTTGTTTTGTGATAGATAGGTGAGCACCTGAATTTTTGGTTCCAGGTTTGAAGACATCTAGGGGAACCTAAAAAACCCAGACATTTCTGAAAACTAGACACCCATGGGAGTCCAGGGAGGTGTGGCTTGCGTTGATCCCCCAATGTTTCCCTACCCAGAATCCCCTGCAAACCTCAAGTTTAGCTGAAAAAAGAAAATTTTTCTCTAATTTCTGTGTGGGAAAGTTGTGGGATCACCGGGTTAACACAAATTTCCTACCACCCAGCGTTCCTCCAGGTCTCCCGATAAAAATGGCACCTCACTTGTGTGGGTGGGCCAAGTACCCCCGACAGGCAAGGGCCCAAAATATATTGTGGAGACATCAAAATTACAAACTGGTTTTGCAAGGGGGGGCACCTGGGTTTTTGGCCCCGGGCTCGACGGCCATCTAGGGAAACCTACCAAACCCACACATTTTTGAAAACTATACACCCGGGGGAGTCCAGGGAGGTATGGCTTGCATGTTCCCCCTAACGATTTTCTACCCAGAATCCCCTGCAAGCCTCAAATTTAGCTGAAAAATCACTTTTTTCTCAAATTTCTGTGTGGGAAAGTTATGGGATCACCAGGCTGACACAAATTTCCTACCACCCAGCGCTCCCCCAGGTCTCCCGATAAAAATTATACCTCACTTGCGTGGGTGGTCCAAGTACCCCTGACAGGCAAGGGCCCAAAACTTATTGACGAGGCATCAATATTAATTATCACAAAACCACTTGGCATCTAGGGAAACCTACCAAACCCACACATTTCTGAAAACTAGACACCCGGGGGAGTCCGGGGAGGTATGGCTTGCGTGGACCCCCCAATCTTTTCCTACCCAGAATACCCTGCAAACCTAAAACTTAGCTGAAAAAATCCCTTTTTTCTCAAATTTCTGTGTGGGAAAGTTGTGGGATCAACAGGCCGACACAAATTTCCTACCACCTAGCATTCCCCCAGGTCTCCTGTTAAAAATGATACCTTACTAGTGTGGGTGGCCCAAGTACCCGCAACAGGCAAGGACCCAAAACGTATTGAGGAGACTTCAAAATTACCTATCACACAACGACCTGGTTTTGCAAGGGGGGGCACCTGGGTTTTTGGCCCCGGACTCGGCGGCCATCTGGGGAAACCTACCAAACCCTCACATTTCTGAAAACTAGACACCCGGGGAAGTCCAGGGAGGTATGGCTTGCGTGGATTCCTCAACGTTTTCCTACCCAGAATCCCCTGCAAACCTCACATTTTTCTGAAAAAACCACATTTTCCACATATTTTTGTGTGGGATCACCATGCTGGCACAAATGGCCTACCACACAGCGTTCCCCTCAGTCTCCCGAGTAAAATGATACCTCACTTGTGTGGGTGTCCAATGCAGAATTGGCTAAAAAAGTATTTTTTTTAAAATGTAGCGCTTAGAATTCTCTCTTCTATACCCTTAATCCCTATGTTTTTGGCTCTCAGGCCCTTGCCCCACCCACACAAGTGAGGTATCATTTTACGCGGGAGACTGAGGGGAATGCTGTGTGGTAGGACATTTGTGCCGGCACGGTGACCCCACACAAAAATATGTGGAAAATGTTTTTTTGATTAGCTAAATTTGAGGCCGAAAACGTATTGTGGAGACATAAAAATGACCTATCACAAAACGAACTGGTTTTGCAAGGGGGGCACCTGGGTTTTTGGCCCCGGGCTCGACGGCCATCTAGGGAAACCTACCAAACCCATACATTTCTGAAAACTATACACCCGGGGGAGTCCAGGGAGGTATGGCTTGCATGGACCCCTTAAAGTTTTCCTACCCAGAATCCCCTGCAAACCTCAAATTTAGCTGAAAAATCCCTTTTTTCTCAAATTTCTGTGTGGGAAAGTTTTGGGATCACCGGGCTGACACAAATTTCCTACCCCCCAGCGTTCCCCCAGGTCTCCCAATAAAAATGATACCTCACTTGTGTGGGTGGCCCAAGTACCCGTGACAGGCAAGGGCCCAAAACGTATTGATGAGACATCAAAATTACCTATCACAAAACGACCTGGTTTTGCAAGGTGGGGCACCTCGGTTTTTGGCCCAGGGCTCGGCGGGTACTTGGCCCACCCACGTGAGTGAGGTGCCATTTTTATTGGGAGACCTGGGGGAACATTGGGTGGTAGGACATTTGTGTCCGCCCGTTGATCCCACAACTTTCCCCCACAGAAATTTGAGAAAAATGTGCTAATTGTTAGACTAAATGATATCCCTTGTGCAGGACCCTGTTTACTACCAACCATAAGAACACAGGGAGAAAATGGTATCTCGGTTAAATGGTCGGAGATAAATCAGCCTGATTTTGTTGAGAGAATATTGGGTGACTGTAAAAATGAAATAGAATTATGTAAAAGTGGGGTGTCTACAAACAAAGACATTATTAAGGCTTTCGGCAAAATTACTGTAGCAATTTCACAGGGTTTAAAAATTAAGAATAAAAAGAAAAAGGCAGTAAGCTGGTTTAACTCGGATTGTACAGACGCCAATTGCCTACTAAAGAAGGCTTTGAAATATAGACCAAGAGATAATGACCAGATCAAAAATAGGAGGCTGATATATAAACAAACAGTGGCTAGAAGAAAGAAGGAGATCCAAAATGAAGCATGGGAAAAGCTTACGCAGGCAGCCAATACTAGGGACTCCTCTCTTTTGTGGAAAACTATAAATCATCCCTATTTTAAAGATAGTTGTGCTGTAAAAATTGAATGCCTAGTACAATCCCAGGAGTGGATTAATCATTTTTCAAAGGTTTTTAACCCAGATAATGAAACTCGGTCTTCATTGGCACACAGCGATTTAATACATAATTCAGATTTGAATAAAAATGAAATTCTTATAAACTCTGATAGTTTTAAGTTGGATCCCATCACTGTAAAGGAAGTCATATTGGCCCTTGAACAAAGCGCGAATGGAAAGGCACCTGGAGTTGACCGTGTCCCTTTAGATATTTTTAAACTTAATGTGGAATTGTGGGGTACGGTGTTACAAAATGTGTTTAATGCTATTGCTGAAGGTTTGATCCCAAAAACATGGACAGAGAGCATTATCGTCCCTATCTTTAAAAAGGGTAATAGAAAAGACCCTAAGTGTTATCGCCCAATCTCCCTTCTCGATACAACATCTAAAGCAATGGGTAGGATTTTACTGGAGAGATTAGAATTGTGGGCAGGGGAGAATAAGATCCTTACTGAAACACAGTACGGTTACAGAAGGGAGATAGGGACAATAGAACAATGCATCAATCTGCATCTCCTTATTTCTAAATATACAGTAATAAAAAAGGGCCATTTACACCTTTGCTTCGCTGACCTTACAAGCGCCTTTGATTTAGTAAATCGCTCAAAATTGTGGCAAACGTTGATTAATATGGGGACACCAAATGACATAGTGATTTACCTTTCGCAATTGTATAGCCAACTGAGTACTAGAGTGCGCTATGGGGTAGGAGGAGAATGCACAACAAGTTTTAGGGTAACTCGGGGAATTAGACAGGGCTGTGTCCTTGCCCCACTTCTATTCTCTCTATACGCAAATGGAGCGGATGCCGAGTTACAAAATTTAAGTGCTGATGTCCCAAGAGTAGGTAAACGTCCTGTGCCAATTTTACTATATGCGGACGACGCAGTCTTTTTATCGAGAACTGCGAAGGGACTGCAGTCCCTGATAGAAAAATTTGCTGAATGTATGCATGATAGGGATTTAGTATTAAACTTGAATAAAACATTTACGATGGTGTGTGGGCAAGCGAAACCAAAAACAAAGACTCACCATGTAAATAGTGTCCCTATCGAAACCACAAAATCGTTTGTATATCTGGGATTAGTTTTTAACGCAAAGGGACATTGGAGACCTCAGATAGAACAATGTAAATTAAAATTTCTCAGGTCAACAGAGGCAATTTTTAGATTTTCGAAAAAAATTGGTAATAAGCCAATTAAGGAAATCATGACGCTATACAATAGTAAGTGCTTAAATGGAACCTGTTACGGAGCAGTACTGTGGGGGGCGGCTAACTGTGCAACCCTCCAAACTCAAGAAAACATTTTTTCAAGAAGATTGCTTACGGTTCCAAAATCCACCCCTACATATAGTGTACACAAAGAACTTGGGGCACCGTATATTAGCGATTTCATAAACACCATTAGTTTAAATACTTGGTATGGGATATGGAATAAGGAGGGCGCAAGGTTTACGCAAGATGTAATTAGAGATTGTATTGCTTTGGACCACGGACGACAAATTCCGTGGTTGTTATATATTAGAAATCTTTTAAAGGAATGTGTCGAAGAGGTTGATATAGCAAATCCCTCTCAAATACTTGAGTACGATAAAAAAGAATTAAAACGTAGCTTAGTGGACTCACACAATTGGTTGAGGGAAGTAGACGCGAACATGAAACCATTGGCGAAGGAATACAGTGAAAGAATTTCTGAGATTGGGTTACAAAATTATTTAATACAGGTCACAAACACAACACACAGATTTTACCTTACAAGACTGCGGATGGGTCTGGCTAATTTTTTAATAGCCTTCCCAAAAACGGGCAAGTGGAGTCATGACTTGCCAAAGTGCCCCTGTGACGGCAAATCTAACCAGACAACGTTACATTTTATCCTGTTCTGTAATTTTTATAGAGAGCCCAGGAAGTGTTTTTTACGGCCTTTGTTTTTAAAGGAGAGGTTATTTTTATATAGACCAGCCTTTGAATATATCTGTAGCCTAAATAATATCAAAGTTTGTAATGCTGTGGCGGTATTCATTCAGAAGGCTATTAAAATAAGACGTAATAATACACATCTTGAAGCACTTATCTACGAAGAAATCGGGGCATAATATGACAAAGGATGGTTATATGGTACATCTTACCCTGATATGAATACCTTATGCCTTACCACTTAGCACTTTTGTAAAGACGTTGACTACGTTGGCTAATTTCTAACTGTAATGAGCAATATATATATTATGATAGATATTTTGCACATAAAGTCTATGTAGGGTTAACGTTTACTCTTTTTTAAACTTTTTAACTTGAATCTAATTTTTAAATAATGTGATGTATAGATGTTTTTATGACTTTTTAGGATGCTTTTATGGTTTGTGATTGTTTAAAACCGAATAAAGCTTATATTGATTGATTGATTGAGAAAAATGTGATTTTTTCAGCTAAAGTTGAGGTTTGCAGGGCATTCTGGGTAGGAAAACTTTGGTGGGTCCACGCAAGCCATACCTCCCTGGACTCCCCAGGGTGTCTAGTTTTCAGAAATGTGTGGGTTTGGTGGGTTTCCCTAGAAGGCTGCCGTGCCCGGGGCCAAAAACCCAGGTGACCCCCCCTTGCAAAACCAGGTCGTTTTGTGATAGGTAATTTTGATGTCTCCTCAATATGTTTTGGGCCCTTGCCTGTCGCGGGTACTTGGCCCACCCAAACGAGTGAGGTACCATTTTCATTGGGAGACCTGAGGGAATGTTGGGTGGTAGGACATTTGTGTCAGCCCAGTGATCCCACAACTTTTCCACACAGAATTTTGAGAAAAATTTGCTTTTTTCAGCTAAATTTGAGGTTTGCAGGGGATTCTGGGTAGGAAAACCTTGGTGGGTCCACGCAATCCATACCTTCCTGGACTCCCCTGGGTGTTTCGTTTTCAGAAATGTGTGGGTTTGGTAGGTTTCCTAAGAGGGCTGCCGAGCCCAGGGCCAAAAACCCAGGTGACTCCCCTTGCAAAACCAAGTCGTTTTGTGATAGGTAAATTTTATGTCTCCTCAACATGTTTTGGGCCCTTTCCTGTCGTGGGTACTTGGCCCACCCACACAAGTGAAATACCATTTTTATCGGGAGACCAGGGGAAATGCTGGGTGGTAGGAAATTTGTGTCAGCCCTGTGATCCCACAACTTTCCCACACAGAAATTTGAGAAAAATTTGATTTTTTTCATCTAAATTTGAGGTTTGCAGGGAATTCTGTGTAGGAAAACGTTGGTGGGTCCACACAAGCCATACCTCCCTGGACTCCCCCGGGTGTCTAGGTTTCAGAAATGTGTGGGTTTGGTAGGCTTCCTTAGATGCCCACTGAGCCTGGGATCAAAAACACAGGTGACTCCAATGAAAAACCAGGTAGTTTTGTGATAGATAGGTGGGCACCTGTGTTTTTGGTCCTGGGTTTGCAGACATCTAGGGGAACCTAAAAACCCCAGACATTTCTGAAAACTAGACACCCGTGGGAGTCCAGGGAGGTGTGGCTTGCGTTGATTCCCCAACATTTTCCTTCCAAAAAATTGCTGCACATCTCAAATTTATCTAAAAAGTCACATTTCCCACTAATATCTGTGTGGGAAAGTTGTGGGATCACCACACGGCACAAATTTCCTACTACCCAGCATTCCCCTCAGTTTCCCGATAAAAATGATACCTTACTTGTGTGGATGGGCCAAGCGCCTATGACATGGAAGGGTCAAAAACATGTAGATATTGTGGGGGGCCAAAGCGGGTCTAAAAGGGCAGTTGGTTTATACGTGTTTCGGCTGACACTACTTTGGGCTTCCACACAAGTGAGGTATTATTTTTCTCGGGAGACCAAGGGGAATGCTGGGTAGTAGGAAATTTATGCCTGCATGGTAATCCTACAACTTAACCACACAGAAATGTGAGGAAAATTGGACTTTGTAAGTAAATTTGAGGTTTGCGAGGGATTCTGGGTAAGAAATCGCTGGTGGATCCATGCAAGCCACACCACCAGCCAAGAGTCAGTACACGCACATAACCATCCACGCACACCGCCAGCCAAGCGCCATCCACACACACCGCTAGCCAAGCGCCCCTACGTATAAATAAAACAACAAAATCCCTGGCTCCTAGTGGGCTTTCTGTCCCCCAGGGGGGGCAGATTAGGGACTATTGCCCCATCTGCCTCCCGGGGGAGGCAGAAAGACTGTGGCAATTTTTTTGGGGGGGTGCAGGCATTGGCATGCCCATTTTGGACAGCCCCCACCTCTACATATAAAAAAAAAACAATCCCTGGGGCCTAATGGACTTTGGGATTTTGGGGGGGCATTGGATGCCCATTTTGGCCAGCCCCCACCCCTAAATTCAATGAAAAAAAATCCCTGGAGTCTAGTGGGCTTTCTACCCCTCTAGGGAGGCAGATTGGGGGCTACTGCCCCCATCTGCCCCCGGGGGTAGAAAGACTGTAATTTTGTGGGGGGGGGGTGGGTGGGGGTATTGGCACGCCCATCTTGGGCAGCCCCCACCCTTAATTGAAGTGAAAAAAAATCCCTGGTATCTAGGGGGCTTTCTGCCCCCCGGGGGGGCAGATTGGAGGCTACTGCCCCATCTGCCCCCAGGGGGCAGAAAGACTGTAATTTTGTGGCAGGGTGGGGTCATTGGCATGCCCATATTGTGCAGCCCCCACCCCTAATTCAAATTGGAAAAAAAATCCCTGGTATCTAGTGGGCTTTCTACCCGCAGGGGGGCAGAAAGACTGGAATTTTGTGTGGGGGGAGGGGTGGGGGCATTGGCATGCCCATCTTGGGCAGCCCCACCCCTAAATTCAACGGGGGAAAAAAACCCTGGCATCTAGTGGGCTTTCTGCCCCCCCGGGGGGCATATTGAGGGCTACTACCCCATCTGCCCCCAGGGGGGGCAGAAAGCCTGTAATTTTGTGGCGGGGTGGGGTCATTGGCATGCCCATATTGTGCAGCCCCCACCCCTAATTCAAATTGGAAAAAAAATCCCTGGTATCTAGTGGGCTTTCTACCCGCAGGGGGGCAGAAAGACTGGAATTTTGTGTGGGGGGAGGGGTGGGGGCATTGGCATGCCCATCTTGGGCAGCCCCACCCCTAAATTCAACGGGGGAAAAAAACCCTGGCATCTAGTGGGCTTTCTGCCCCCCCGGGGGGCATATTGAGGGCTACTGCCCCATCTGCCCCCAGGGGGGGCAGAAAGCCTGTAATTTTGTGGCGGGGTGGGGTCATTGGCATGCCCATATTGTGCAGCCCCCACCCCTAATTCAAATTGGAAAAAAAATCCCTGGTATCTAGTGGGCTTTCTACCCGCAGGGGGGCAAAAAGACTGAATTCACCCAAATCAATATGGGGGGAGCAAAGGCCCTTGCCCAAGGGGCCGCTCCCCCCTCCCTGGTGCCTAGTGGGTGGATCCCTGCTTGGGGATCACCCTCCTGGGGTGATCCCCAAGCAGGGATCCACTAGGGAGGGGTACCATTGGAAAGGGGAGATTCTCCCCTTTCTAACGATGCCTCTCCTGACTTTCTACGTGCTCAGGGTGCGCGCTGATCGTTATTTCAGGGAAACCAAACAAACAGCCTCAGAAGCTGGGGCAGCTCTTCCCCATCTCCCGGGACTGTTGGGGGGAAAAGAAATGCCTCTGGTGCCCGCACCAGAGGGATTTCAAATGCCATGTGCGAGGACGGCCAGGGGATGTCCTACGCACATGAGCACTGATGTGTCAGACGGCCCCCGGCCGTCCGACGCACCAAAGGAGTGAAAAAGGGACTTGTCTGTCTCACCGGTGCTGAGCACCGGCAGTTTTTTAAAGGGGGCCTCGAAACGGGTCTCTATCAAACTCTGTTTTGTGCCCTGGCACAAGTGGTCTATTTTTTTCCGGACTGCAGTGACAGCAGGCACATCGATGTGCGTGTGCTCACACTGCTCACTTCTCACTAGTGGAGAAGTTACGGCATGACGTCATGCCAGGTGAGCGTTGTAGGGGAAGGGAAATCCTTTAAAGAGAGTCATTTTCTCTCTGGATTTCCCTTCCCTTCTCTTTTTGAAACTTAGGAGCAGCAACATTGTCGTGGTGTCACCAGGGCTTTAAGTTGAAGCTTTTTCAATATTATATACAAGCCATAGTTGTTGCTTATTTATCTTATGCAACAAACAACCATTGAGAAAGCCAATCATCCTGTCTTGTTGTAGGTATGATGTTACCTGTTGTATTATAGATCTGGATGCAATGACAGAAACAGCAAAATACAAGTTGGGCGGCACACTATGCTAAGCACAGATTTTTAGCTTATGTGTTTTTAAGCCACGCCCCTTTGAGAGACCCCCCAGTTTTTTCATCCCACTTAAAGCCCTGCCCCTATGTACAATTGGACTCCTGCTTGTCAGAAGACTACAGCCTGCTCTGCTCGTCCGTTCGCTCACCCGCCATTCTGGCTATCCAGCCTGTGCCACTTTTGAATCTACTACCCAAGTTCTTCGAGTGTGTGGTGACGAGAGGAGCGGAGCAAGGTAAGGCCATAGGGCTGCTGATCGGTGCTGGCAGGTGCGAAGGCGGCCGGCACTAGGTTGATGCGACTTATGCCTGCAAGCATAAGGCTGCACACCAGCTCCGTCTCTCCGTTTATCCTACTCTATCAAAAGCACCACAAAAGCTCCACTCCAATGCACTGCAGCTTGTGAGGCGGCTGCTTAAAACCTGTTAAAATCGGACAGTGGTAACAGGTGGGACAAGGCACTGAGTTGTGCTGGGAGGGTGTGTGTTAAGGTGAGCACAACGGCTGTAGTCAACCACTGCAGAGAAGAGAGCCTGGGCCTCGCAGAAGTGGCCCGGCAGGTCTGGATGCAGCTTGCGGGGTCACCTATTGAGCTCCCGCTCAGACTCCGCCCCCTGAGTCTTCTGGAAGTCCTCCTGTCATCTGCCGGCTGTTGGCTGTGGCTGAAGTCCGCTAGACACCAGTGCATAGTAAGCGCCTCTGGAATCCATAGTCAGCATATCTGGAAGTAGTTACCCGACATGCTCTGGTATGTACCAAGCATAAGTAGTCAATTAGCTAATCGTTCAGCTGGGAACTTTTACTGCGGTGGGCCGCAACTTTATTGCAGGTGGAATGGCAAAAATGACATTAAGGCGATTACAATCTGGTCATTTAATTGCCGCAGACAATCCTGCAATCAATCCTCTGGAATAAAAAAAAACAATTTGTGGAAAAGGCCTCAGCTGCTCCGCCTCAAGTCTTATCCCTCCATTTTGAGTTTCTTTTCTTCAAATATAGGGCTGAGCAAAGAAATGGACATGGTCATAGATAATATTCCAGGTCTAAAGGCGCATAAAGATCCCTCGTCCCTCCCCTTAGTCTCCGCATGGCAGGGGGCTCAAGTTGGTCAAAATCTTCATCTCTCGCCAGAGTCAAGTATGATGAGTAGGTCCCCAGGCTTAAAAGAGAAGGGAGATGTCACCAGGGATGTTGCCACTCATCCGAGTACTCCAAATTCAGAAGGAAATGCCTCTGAGCCAGATATCCTGAGGTTAGATGTTGCCTTGTCTGGCCCAGTACAGAATGGCCATGCTAAGTTGGGCTTCACAAATGGCCCGCTTGACATCCAACAGCAGCACCTAAGTCCCAATTAAGAAACCCTAAGAGCATTCTCCTTGGCCTGGAGGGTGTAACCATAGTCACTAAGGCTATGTCTCCTTTGGCAAATTCCGTTGAGTTTGTCGGTGAGGGGGAGGTCATGCTGGAGGATTATACTCTGCTGGATATAGGCTTGTCTGGCATGAATTCATGTTTGAAATCACCCGCTGTCCAGAGGAGTCAGGTCAGCTCCCACAATGTCATTCCAGTCATCCATCCCTGCCTGCATGTTATGCAGTACTCCTTCCTTGAGGGGCTCTCCTTACTATCTGAACTCTATGAACTGTGATACATTTATGTTTCCTAGGGCTCAACGGAACTCACAGATGTCCATTTATGGAGGGGAAGGGGGGGCCGGGGTTGTCCATCTGAAAAAGAGTTTTGCATTGTGTTAGATTTGGGGGTCTCTAGTTGGCATAGGTAGGTACCCGTGACAAATAGGGACCCTTGCGTCTAGTCAGGGTAAGGGGCTACACTCCTAAAATAACCCCTGCTCACCCCCATGGTAGCTTGGCACGAGCAGGCAGGCTTATCTCAGAGGCAGTGTGTAAAGCATTTGTGAACACATACAGTAATACAGTGACAACACTACAGATGGACACCACACAGGTTGTATTATAAAAATAAGTATTTTTATATAGACTTAACACAAGACCAAACGACAAAAATCCACAATACTAAACTCAAAAATAGACTTTCAAATGTTATAAAATAGCTCAGTTCTCTCAAGTTGTAAATGCGACACTTTACTCTCAATGTACCTTGAATGCGTAACGCAAAGAAAACAAAAGGGTCGCAGGGAAGGTGATGCGTCGGTTCCTTACACGCAGGGGAGTGGATGCGTCGGATCCTTACTGCTGCGCAGGGGAGTTGATGCCCGCTTCCTTACTGTGTGGGGAGTTGATGCGTCGGTTTCTTACTGCTCTCCGGTACGATGCGACAAAATGGCGTCTTGGTTGCGATGCGACAATGTTGGTGTGATGCGTGCACGCCCGACGGCCGTGCGGCGACTCGATGATCTTTGGAGCCGCGACAGGCCCTGCGACGCGCTTCTCCGGTGATGCGACGATGACCTCAGTGGCAGCGTCCCGCTTCTCCGGCGATGCGCCGCGCTTCGGCGATCCGATGATGACAGCGGCAGCGGCGTCTCGCTTCCTCGGCGATGCGATGACAGCGGCTGCGGCGGCGACACGCTTCTCGTCGTTGCATCGCGCTTCCAGCTCCCAGCGACACGCAGTCTCTCAGAAGGCCCAGCACAACAGCAGGCACTTCAATTCCCAGCAAGGGAATTCAGGGGGGAGCTGGTTGGTGAAGTCTTGTACCGAGGCAAACTCTAGTTCAAGCCCTTGGAAATTCTTCTTCAAGTTGATAGAAAGCACACTCAGTCCTTTTCTCCTCTCTTTGGTAATGAAGCAACCACTGCAGGCCAACCCCCAAACACACAGCACTGGGGTAGTCTCCTCCTTCAGCTTCCTGGTTCTTCTCCTCAGCAAAGGTTCGTCTTGATTCCCAGAAGTGATCTAAAGTTCTTGGGTCTGGGTCCCAATATTTATACTACTTTTCTCTTTGTTCTCCGAGAGGCAGAGAGGCCTTTGCCTAGTTCAAACCAGTTCTGGTCAGTCCTGGAGCACTTTGTTTACAGGACTCCTTCTCTTCCTTTGACAGTGCAGGCCAGGGACATCAGACACACCACAGGAGGTGGAGCCAGCATTGTGGAGGAAAGGCACAGCCCTATTCAGGTCCCAGGTGCAACTCCTCCCTTCCATCTGCATGCAGATCTCTCTATTCAGCTCTGTGCTGACTCACCCTGTCTCCTGGAATCCCCCAGCCCCTGTCACTCAAACTCCAGACAAGGAATACACAACCTAGCAGAGGCAGGCTTGGATAGTTAGGCAAGAAAATACCTACTTTCTAAAAGTGGTATTTTCAAACACAGAATGTTAAAACCAACTTCACTAAAAGATGTATTTTATCATTCTGAGTTCAGGCATACTAAATTCGAATTTCTACCTGGTTCCCTGAGTCAGTTAGGATTATAAAATGTAATAATCTAACTGCCCATTCTGGCCTATGGGGAACAGGTAGCCTTGCAATAGTGAAAAACGAAAATGGCTGTAATTCACTATTAGGACATGCCACACACATCAGGGCATGTCCTACCTTTTACCTACAATGCACCCTGCCCTTGGGCCTACCATAGGGGTGACTAATATGTATAAAAGGGAATGTTTAGGGACTGGCAAGTGGGTGCACTTGCCCAGTCAACATGGCAGTACCAGACTGCACACAGGCCCTGCAATGGCAGGCCTGGGACACACTTTACAAGCAGCTCCGGTGGGTGGCACAACCAGTGCTGCAAGCCCACCAGCAGTATTGGATTTACAAGCCCTGGGCACACGCAGTGCACTGTACTAGGGTCTGACAAGTAAACCAATCAAGCCAATCATGGAGTCACTAATCCATACATCAATTTACCATAGGGAGCATTTGCACTGTGGCACTGAACAGCAGTGGCACAGTGCCCAAAAGCATCTAAAACCAGCAAAAACATAAGAGGCAACAGCAAAAAATGGAAGGGAGACCCACGCCAATGGTGCCAGGTCTAATACGTGTCCCCTCCAGCTGAAATGTGGGGAGAACTACCCTACCTCCTGGGAGTTCTCATCACTAAGGCGGAAAAATCTGGACAGACCATTAGCATTGGCGTGTTCTGTACCAGGGCGGTGTTCCACCGTGAAGTCCATCCCCTGTAGGGATATGGACCACCTCAACAGCTTTGGATTCTCACCCCTCATCTGCATCAACCATCTGAGGGGCCTGTGGTCTGTCTGAACCCGGAAGTGAGTCCCAAACAAGTATGGTCTCAACTTCTTCAGTGCCCAGACCACAGCAAATGCCTCACGCTCAATTGCACTCCACCTCTGTTCTCGTGGAAGTAACCTCCTACTGATGAAGGATACAGGTTGGTCTAGGCCCTCTTCATTAATCTATGACAAAACAGCCCCCACACCATGCTCTGAAGTGTCTGTTTGAACAATAAACTCTTCTGAGAAGTTGGGTGCCAGGAGCACGGGCGCTGTGCACATGGCAGTCTTCAGGGCATCAAAAGCTCTCTGACAGGTGTCAGTCCAAATCACTCTCTTGGGCTGCTTCCTGGAAGTCAGCTCTATCAGGGGTGCAACAATGCTGCCATACCCCTTGACAAACCTCCTGTAATACCCGGTGAGTCCTAAAACGGCTCTCACCTCTGACTGGGTCTTGGGGGGTTCCCAAGCCAGGATGGTCTCAATCTTGGGCTGTAGGGGCGCCACCTGGCCGCTCCCAAACTGGTGTCCCAAGTACACCACGGAACCCTGCCCGATCTGGTACTTACTCGCCTTGATCGTGAGGCCTGCTCTCCGCAGCGCCATCAACACTTCCCAGAGGTGGCGCATATGTTCTTCCCAACTGGCGCTGAACACTGCGATGTCATCCAGGTAGGCGGCACTGAACTCTTCCAGTCCAGCCAACACCTGGTTGACCAACCTCTGAAAGGTGGCAGGGGCATTCTTCATCCCAAAGGGCATAACCTGGAATTGGTAGTGCCCATCTGGTGTGGAGAATGCGGACCTCTCTCTTGCCCCATCAGTCAAGGCGATCTGCCAGTACCCAGACGTTAAGTCAAACGTGCTGAGGTACTGGGCAGCCCCTAACCGATCAATGAGCTCATCAGCTCTAGGGATGGGGTGCGCGTCAGTCCTGGTGACTGAATTGAGCCCTCGGTAGTCCACACAGAACCTCAGCTCTGGTGTGACACCCGGTGCGGCAGCCTTTGGGACCAAGACCACTGGGCTGGCCCAAGGACTGTTAGAGGACTCAATCACCCCCAACGCAAGCATCTTGGAGACCTCCTCCTTGATGCAAGCTCTCACCCTGTCAGTCACCCTGTAAGTTTTGTGCTTGACAGGAGGACTGTCCCCAGTGTCTACATCATGGACGCACCAATCAGTGACACTGGGAATCAGGGAGAACAGGTCAGAAAACTGTCCCAGCAACTGGTGACAGTCATTCTGCTGCTCAGGGGTCAGGGTGGAAGAGAGGTTCACTCCATCCACTGACCCATCTTGCTCTGTTGCAGACAGGAGGTCAGGAAGAGGCTCAGTCTCCTCCTCCATTCCAGCATCTGTTGCTAGGAGCATGCCCACTTTGGACCTCTCTAAGTGGGGCTTCAGGCGGTTGACATGCAGGACCCGCAAGGGGTTCCTGGGAGACTGCAAGTTCACCAGATAGGTGACATCACTCTTGCGCTCCACCACCTCAAATGGACTGGTCCACTGAACCCTAAAGATTTCTGTGGCACCTCACGGTATGCAAACAGCAGGCATTGTAAGAGGACGTCCCACTTACGCCTCATAGGTTCCTCAAGACCCATAATCATGCCTTTTAGGGTTCGGTTGAATCTTTCAACCAACCCATTTCCTTGGGGGTGGTAAGGAGTGGTGAACTTATAGGTTACACCACACTCCTGCCACAGGGACTTCATATACTTAGAAATGAAGTTGGTACCTCGGTCTGACACCACCTCTCTGGGAAACCCCACACGGGAGAAAATCCCCATCAGTGCACGTACCACCACGGGGGCCGTCACTGTCCTGAGAGGGATGGCTTCCGGGTACCGGGTGGCATGGTCCACCAAGACCAGGGTGAACCTGTTGCCCATGGCTGTCTTGGGATCCAGAGGCCCCACAATGTCAATGCCCACCCTTTCAAAGGGGTGATGACCACAGGGAATGGCTGGAGAGGAGCCTTGCGCTTCCTCCCACTCTTTCCACTTGCCTGGCAAGTCTGACAGGTCCTGCAATGAGTGTCTGAACTCTTGCGCATTTGGGGCCAATAAAAGTGGGTGACAAGCCTTTCAAAGGTCTTGTCCTGCCCCAAATGTCCTGCTAAAGGCACATCATGAGCCAGCCCCAGTAGGAAGGCTCTGAAGCGCTGGGGTACCACCAGCACACGGGCTGACCCAGGCTCAGCAACCTTAGGCTCACTATACAGGAGACCATTCTCCCAGTAGATCCAATGTGATCCAGACTGATCACCTGCTGCCTGGTTTGCAGGCTGCTGCCGCAAACCCACAAGAGAAGGGCACTTGTTCTGCTCCTCACAGAACTCTTCCCTGGAGGGACCTCCTTCCTGCTGCCAATGGGTCAGCTCAGGCAGGTCTCCCAGTTCAGCAACCTCTTCCCCGGTAGGCTCCAGGGCATCCCCCTCAGGGTCTGCCTCCTCCTGGGCCGTGGGAATCTCAGGGGCCGGTTTCCCGTGCCCCCTACCTCTTTCTCTTTAAGGCAGGCACCTGGGCCATTTTCTCAGGCTCCAGGTCCTCTTGAACACCCTTACTGGCTGCCATAGACCGAGTGGTCACGCAGGCCCACTCAGAGCAAACCCAACATCTCTAAATGAGCTCTTTGCTCCACCTTAGCCCAAGGGGAGCTCTCCAAATCGTTACCTAACAGACATTCAACAGGCATGGCTGGCCTCACAGCTACTTGAGGAGTCCCTGAGACCCCCCCACTCAAAGGGAACCTGTGCCACCTTGCAGTGGCTCTCTGTGTTGTCAGCGGCAACAACTGAGTAAAATGCATTGGGGACTACCTGCTCTTCAGACACCAGCCGACAACTGACAGCTGTCACACTGGCTCCGGTGTCTCTAAGAGCTTCCACCCTCTTGCCATTGATGGTCACCCACTGCCTGTATTTTTTAGTGTTATCACCTAAAGAGACAAGGGACATCTCTGCGGGACCCCACCCACCTTGGGCACCCATCTCCTCCCCCAGGGCTACATTAGCCAACTGCCGGGGTGGTGCACCAGTGGGTGCTGTCTTCCCATACAAGGGACAGCTAGCATCATAAGAACAGTGGCCTACTAGACCACACTTAAAACAGGTTTTGGGCCCCTTGTGAATAGGCTTATCTGTCGGGGCCACTGCCTTCTTCTCAGGGGGAGGCTGGGAACCTTTCCCTTGGTTCCCTTGGGGATTACTTTGGGGCCCTTTCTGGAACTCCCTCTGTTTACCCTTGTCCCCCCCACTCTTCTGCTGGGGACCCTGCCCAACTTTGGCGAAGTCTCCCACATGACCCTTCTGGACCCGGGTGCTCACCCAGCGGTCCGCCTCCTCAGCAAGCTTCCTAGGGTTAGTCAGCTTGCTATCAATAAGATGCTGGCGTAGCTCTGGAAAACAGTTATTTAACAAGTGCTCCCATGCAAGCAAATCATAGAGCGCCTCAAAATTATCCACTTTGCTACCCTTCACCCAACCATCCAATGCTCTGCAAAAGAAAGACACATATTCCACCCAAGTGGTAGACTCCAGTATTCTGCAATTACTAAACCTTTGTCTGTATAGCTCTGGGGTCAAACCAAATCTGGACATTAGGGCTCCCTTCATGTGGGTATAGGACATCTGCTCCTCTGTAGGCAAATCCAACAAAGTGTCCCTCCCATCACTAACAAAGCGGCCCCACAACCCCGCTCCCCAATCCTTCTCAGGGACCCGGTGGGCCAACATTGTAGCTTCATAAGCCCTAAACCACTGACCAATAGCCTCATTCTTGTGGAAATCTTTAACTACATCTTTGGGAATGTAGGCTCTTGCTTCTACATGCACCGGCGGTGTGCTGCCACCAGAGGGAGGAACCTCTAAACTTTTGGCCTTGAGTTCCAATTCCCTCAATCCTCTCTCATGCTCAAAATGCATTCTCTTTTCCTCTAAGGCTAACTTCTTCATCTCTAATTCCATCCCAAGCTCGATTTTCTTTCTCTCTATGTCTTTCTGACCATCCATTTTCAGCCTAGCTAGCTCCAACTTATGCATCCTCTCTTTTGCTCTGTCCTCCAGCTCTCCTGGGGACAATCCCTTGGAAGAAACACTGCTGCCCGCCCCTGAAGGAGCTTTCCCTCCAGATAGGCCCACTGGCCCCTCAAGCTGCCCATTTAAATCCTCTGCCTCCATTGCTGGCTCCTCAGGATGCTCACTGGCATTCCTAGATTCTACCCAGGCCCTCAGCGCCTTCTGGTATTCCTCTTTCCTGGTGAGGCCTTTCACAGAGATTTTAAATTTCTTGCATAAAGCTTTGAGATGAGGCCCAGTGTAAGTATCAATTCTCTCTTCTTCCAAAACAATGTCTACAGATACTATGGATGCTGACTTGCTCATGGTAGCAAAAAGACTGGCAGTTCTCAAGAATAAAAAATAGAAAAGAAGTTCCAAGGAAAAATCCTCTCAAAAAGTATGTGGTTGCGTTATGGTCTGCACTCACTAGTAGTGTAAACCAATCACTGTATATGAATCACAAATGCAAGTCCAAATCCTCACCGCTGACCACCAATGTTAGATTTGGGGGTCTCTAGTTGGCATAGGTAGGTACCCGTGACAAATAGGGACCCTTGGGTCTAGTCAGGGTAAGGGGCTACACTCCTAAAATAACCCCTGCTCACCCCTTTGGTAGCTTGGCACGAGCAGGCAGGCTTATCTCAGAGGCAGTGTGTAAAGCATTTGTGAACACATACAGTAATACAGTGACAACACTACAGATGGACACCACACAGGTTGTATTATAAAAATAAGTATTTTTATATAGACTTAACACAAGACCAAACGACAAAAATCCACAATACTGTACTCAAAAATAGACTTTCAAATGTTATAAAATAGCTCAGTTCTCTCAAGTTGTAAATGCGACACTTTACTCTCAATGTACCTTGAATGCGTAATGCAAAGAAAACAAAAGGGTCGCAGGGAAGGTGATGCGTCGGTTCCTTACACGCAGGGAAGTGGATACGTTGGTTCCTTACTGCTGCGCAGGGGAGTTGATGCTCGCTTCCTTACTGTGTGGGGAGTTGATGCGTCGGTTTCTTACTGCTCTCCGGTACGATGCGACAAAATGGCGTCTTGGTTGCGATGCGACAACGTTGGTGTGATGCGTGCACGCCCGACGGCCGTGTGGCGACTCGATGATCTCTGGAGCCGCGACAGGCCCTGCGACGTGCTTCTCCGGTGATGCGACGATGACCTCGGTGGCAGCGTCCCGCTTCTCCGGCGATGCGCCGCGCTTCGGCGATGCGATGATGACAGCGGCAGCGGCGTCTCGCTTCCTCTGTGATGCGATGACAGCGGCTGCGGCGGCGACACGCTTCTCGTCGTTGCATCGCGCTTCACCAACTAGCTCCCAGCGACACGCAGTCTCTCAGATGCCCAGCACAACAGCAGGCACTTCAATTCCCAGCAAGGGAATTCAGGGGGGAGCTGGTTGGTGAAGTCTTGTATCCCTGAGACTTCAGGGAGCAGGCAAGCTCTAGTTCAAGCCCTTGGAGATTCTTCTTCAAGTTGATAGAAAGCACACTCAGTCCTTTTCTCCTCTCTTTGGTAATGAAGCAACCACTGCAGGCCAACCCCCAAACACACAGCACAGGGGTAGTCTCCTCCTTCAGCTTCCTGGTTCTTCTCCTCAGCAAAGGTTCGTCTTGATTCCCAGAAGGGATCTAAAGTTCTTGGGTCTGGGTCCCAATATTTATACTACTTTTCTCTTTGTTCTCTGAAGGCAGAGAGGCCTTTGCCTAGTTCAAACCAGTTCTGGTCAGCCCTGGAGCACTTTGTTTACAGGACTCCTTCTCTTCCTTTGACAGTGCAGGCCAGGGACATCAGACACACCACAGGAGGTGGAGCCAGCATTGTGGAGGAAAGGCACGGCCCTATTCAGGTCCCAGGTGCAACTCCTCCCTCCCATCTGCATGCAGATCTCTCTATTCAGCTCTGTGCTGACTCACCCTGTCTCCTGGAATCCCCCAGCCCCTGTCACTCAAACTCCAGACAAGGAATACACAACCTAGCAGAGGCAGGCTTGGATAGTTAGGCAAGAAAATACCTACTTTCTAAAAGTGGTATTTTCAAACACAGAATGTTAAAACCAACTTCACTAAAAGATGTATTTTATCATTCTGAGTTCAGGCATACTAAACTCGAATTTCTACCTGGTTCCCTGAGTCAGTTAGTATTATAAGATGTAATAATCTAACTGCCCATTCTGGCCTATGGGGAACAGGTAGCCTTGCAATAGTGAAAAACGAAAATGGCTGTAATTCACTATTAGGACATGCCACACACATCAGGGCATGTCCTACCTTTTACCTACAATGCACCCTGCCCTTGGGCCTACCATAGGGGTGACTAATATGTATAAAAGGGAAGGTTTAGGGACTGCCAAGTGGGTGCACTTGCCCAGTCAACATGGCAGTACCAGACTGCACACAGGCCCTGCAATGGCAGGCCTGGGACACACTTTACAAGCTGCTCCGGTGGGTGGCACAACCAGTGCTGCAAGCCCACCAGCAGTATTGGATTTACAAGCCCTGGGCACACGCAATGCACTGTACTAGGGTCTGACAAGTAAACCAATCAAGCCAATCATGGAGTCACTAATCCATAAATCAATTTACCATAGGGAGCACTTGCACTGTGGCATTGAACAGCAGTGGCACATTGCCCAAAAGCATCTAAAACCAGCAAAAACATAAGAGGCAACAGCAAAAAATGGAAGGGAGACCCACGCCAATGGTGCCAGGTCTAACACATTGAGAAAGTTTTATCTCCTATTTTATCTTTGCTAGAAAGATCTGTGCCTAATTCCAACCATGTGTTGGTTGTGCTGTCACCAATCCTCTCCGGGGTTCAATGTCTCATTTCCCCGGAGTCGAATCAAATGTCAGTCCAAAATGTGAAAGAATTGAAACAGCAAGTTATACAAGCTGACTGCATGATTAACGGTGTGGCTAAAGATATTTGCATACAAGTGGGGAAGCCATGGTGGTTTGAAGGACCTCCATACAAGCATACTATTTTAAAATCAAAACAAATGGAGGACAAGGTATACTCCCTTCAGCCATTTTTTATGGAGTGCAATTCTGATGTCATAGAGGATCAGGGGGCGATAAAAATCTGCCCAATGTTAAAAAAGGGGCAATTCATTCTGGTGGGGTATCCATCTCTCCTTCTGGGATTGTTACTGACCCCTCCCCAGCTCCAATCAAGGTCACACAGATAGTCACACGGGGGCACACTAAAGGGCCCAGGTACTAATAAGTATTATAGGAAGAGAAAAAATGAAACAGCGTATTATGAAACGCAAGCCCATAAAATTAAGATTTGCAAGTTCATTACCTATGCGCATTGTGGAGCATGCGCTATCCATTTCCCCCTCAAGTACTAATTTGCCTGATCACATTCCCTCCTCTCTAGTGTCAGCGCCTGGATGATTAGAAAACCCTATCCACCATTTGCTGATCAATGAGGTGGAGAAGTCCGGATTTAGTGGCCGGTATCTCACAACGACAGAGGTGTCTCTGATCCACATGTTAAAATGGATGGGGCGAACCACAATGGTGGTTGCTTAATAGAGAGGTTGTGAGCATTGGGGGCACGGGAGCTACTACTGACTCCCGTGGTGTCCCTCAGGTGGGGCATGAAGATGTCTGAAAAGGTGCTCCCAAAGCGTGATCAAAGACCCTCCAGACTCCTTAACAAGGAGGCCCATCCTTTTCTTCCCCTCTCAGAGTGCCTCAGACATCGAAATGAGAAAAAGCCCAAAAAACTGAAAGGGTGCCAGAAAGGTCTAAGAGCCCCAATCTCTAACATATTGGATTTGGCTATTCTGTTCGATCAGGAATTGGGTACTCTTAATAGACACTTTATTCTACACTCTCTAGTAGAAATTGAGTCATTGAGATTGGTGACAAGCAGCGACATCAAAAATGTTTATATAATCCATAAGCTCCACTGCCTGGCTCTAGAGTAACATTTAGCTCCAAGATTATTGTAATGCTAATCCTGGAGAATGTTGAGCATTTTCTTAAAAGGGGAATCAACCTAATCTGTGTAGATCCTGGGGTAGAGTTTAACTGTAATAGTCCCAAGATGAATAGTCAGGAAAAGTTCCAGGACTCAGTACTGATGGGGCCTGTTAAACCTAAGGATATTACCATTTCGGTAGGCAAAGGGAGGAGAGTTATAAACATAATGGAGACGGCAGACCTGCGCTCTTGGGGGCCTGAGCAGGGGGATGAGTTATCAAGCTGGAGTTGGGTAGCAGGAACACTGAATGGCGTTAGGATCACTATAATGCATGCGGTGTTGCGGCGGTAACCCCGGGGGAACATTCATATCCTGGAATACGGCAGGCCTAGGACAAGCTGATTTGAAATTGAATTCTGTAATGTACCTTGGTCCTTTGATGGTATCTTTGCAGGAAACGTGGCCTTGCACTGACTTTGCTTTTGAGAATTATTTTGTTTTTTCTTGTGGTGCTAAAGCAGCCGCTAAAGGTCATGCTAGTGCTGGCGAAGCCATCTTGCTTAAAAATAACATCAATTGGAATAAAAAAGTATTTGTTCCCGCTTTAAACCTCTGTCTCTGGTTAAAGTTGGCTTTGTTCAAAGGGACAGGAGGGCTGTAATTGTTCCTGCTAGTTAACCTGTATATTACCCAGCCAAGTCTCAGGACTACTTAGTTAACTCTATGTTTACATTCGTTAGTAACATCAATTTAACAGAGGAATGTCCTCTAGAAGTTATTGTAGGTGATTTCAATGCTAAGGTATAGCATTCAGCATATATGACATTTAGTAATACCGAATTGGATGAAGCATGAAATATTTAATATACTGATGGAGAAAAGTGTATTTCTATTGTTCCTTTATAAAAGCTATTAAAATGCTGAAAATAGCCCAAATTGGAGATTTTCCATTGCCAAAATCCCTTTTAAAAAGCCTATTAAAACTTCTGTGTACACAGTAAGCATGGAAAAGGATCGTCTGGTCAGTGAACAGCATGCGAGAAATATGGTTGTTCAAGAAAGTAGCATTTGCAAAATGCTCCAGCCTTACCTTATATGGAATCTCCCACATGGAGTGCGTACAGTTATTTTGCTTTTAAGGTTACATTTACTCCCTCTGCATGTGAACACAGGAATATAGGAAGATGTACCAGAGGAAGAGTTACTCTGTGAATTATGTTCTAAATATGTACAATACTTAAATCATGTGGGTTTTGTGTGCCCCTATTTGCACGTTGCACATTGTAGTGTCTTGCTCAAGAGGCAAGCTGCTCTTGATGTCATATAGAATCTGGAACATGTTGGTTGCTAAGCAAGGCTGTGAGCTTGTCAGTTGATAGCTACCAGTCTGCAGTGTTGGATGGGGTCTCTCTGTTGTTTCTACTTAATAAAGACATACTCAACCCCACTTCTGTCTCCTGTGTTCCTGCAAAGTGGACCTTTTACATTTGGCGACGAGCGGAAAAGAAGACTACCCACGTTGGTTGGAAGAGACCCCAACACGCTGCCATTTTTAAGCGATAGCGAACTCAAGATCAACTTTGGAAGGTGTGACAGCAGAACAGAAGAGGAGCACTGATGCGACATGCACAACCCATGATCCCTTGAAAAGCAACACTACTGGTGAGGTGTTTATACTTATCAAAAGAGGGGATGTGTGACTATTAAACGCGTGATTTAAGCTCCAATCCTGGATGTTACCCTTTTTGGTATTAAGTGACTCACTTCTTGGGAAGGGTGTGTGTGACTTTGTTGCGCGGTCGGACACCGAGGAAAAGCTATTGGCAAGGTCGGACACCGAAGAAAAGATATTTCTGCCCACTTTTCCTCATTGTGATCAACCGTCATCCTACATATTTGAGCTGCTTGTTGTCATGGTACCTGCATGTTGATGTCCTCGTGGGCCTCTTGCTTCAGCCGCGCCGCGGTCTCCACTACGGGCTCTGTGACATCACCACTGTTCACCGACAGCTCCTGCTTTCTGTTGTATGCGTGTCTTTGATGCCTACGCTGACACGCACAGCGCTTCTACATGTCGCGTCATTACGCGTACACCGCCATCTTGGTAGTATAATTTCTTCTTTGAGCGCTGACACGCTCAGCATTTCAGGGTGATTCCTCCTGTGTGCGCTGACACACACAGCAATTCAGGATCTTAGTACAGCGTGTCTGAAACCTACGCTGACACGCACAGCACCCCTGCTGGTTGCGTTAACACGCGTTCGTCATATTTTTTATTGAAGTGATTTCACCTTTGTGCACTGACAAGCTTATTTTTATTAAAGTGATTCCACACTTCAGCGCTGACACGCACAGCATTCCAGGGATTGTTCTACAGCGTGTTTCAAGTTTACGCTGACACGCACAGCACTCTCATTCATAGCGTGGACCTGTGTTTATTACGTTTTAATTATTTCATACTTTTGAGTGTGCGCTGTCATTGACAGTATCCCTGTGGTCTTCAGAACTTTACACTGACACGCACAACAATCCTAAGGGTCACGTTTTTGCGAGTGCTTCACCAACCTTTTTATGTGACCTCTTATGTGTGCGTTGACACACACAAACACAGCCATATTATTTTGTCAAGGTTTGAAGGTGCTTTTCATCTGATTTCTGCAGCAGTGTGTTTGTTTGTGGTGCTGTTTAAAAATGCAAAATGTTCCCGCTCCTCCTTTCTTTCTTTCTTCTCCAGGGGATCCTGCTCTTCCGTGGCTTAAATGGAAGAAGGTTTTTAGCCACTATGCTAGAGTTTGTGGCACGTCACTCAGTGCAGAGAGGAAGACTTCCTTGTTGATGCATTGTCTTGGGTCTGAGGGCCAGGAAGTTTTTGAGCATCTTCCCGAACTATCGGACCGGGGATGCCGCAGGTCTGAATGAGTTTGAAATTGCTGTAAAAAACTAGATCTGCACTATCTTCCAAGATTGAGCACTGTTCTTGAAAGGTACCATTTTGGGAGGAGGATGCAGAGGCACGATGAGTCTGTAGAGCAATACATTACAGTTTTGCGCAAACTAGCTGCGACTTGCAACTTCGCAGCTTCCCTTGATGAACGTCTCCGCGATCAATTTATGCTTGGCTGCAGTATTGACAAAGCAAGAGATAGTTTATGGCAGAAGGACAATCCGTCACTTCATAAAGTTTTGACCATTGCTAAAACACATGAACATTCAAAGATATGTGTTGATACTATTCTCAAGAACGACAAGGATCCTGTTAAAAAAGGGAATGGTAATGGGGTATTGGTAATTGAGAAGGAAAGTGTAATCAAGAATAAGGTACCTGCAAAGCAAGAGGGCAAGCCGCTGGCTTCCAAACCATTCTTTGGTAAATGTTTCAGGTGTGGCAATCCTGGTCACATGGCCAATTTTAAGGGTTGTCCTGGTTTGAAGACTGTGTGTAGTGCGTGTGGACGCAGGGTTCACTTTACAAAAGCTTGCAGGTCGAACAAAGACATGAAGAAAGTTAGGGAAGTTGATCTCTATGAGGATGATGATGTTTCAGAGATTATTAATATCTCTCAAGTCAAAACTTCTGGTGGGAATAGTCCAATGGAGGTCGTTTTAATTAATGAAGCACCAGTAAAGATGTTGTTTGACTCCGGCGCCAAAGTGACTTTAATTCCAAGGTCATTCTTCGAGCAAATTTGGCAAAGAAAGTGAAGTTAATGAGACCTGACATCAGACCTAGGGGGTATGGTGGTGAGATAATTGATCTTTTGGGTTGTTTTTGGGGTACCATTGATTTTAAAGGGAGGATTATTCCGGGTAAGGTATATGTTTCCTTGAAAGGGGATTCTGTGATTAGCTGGGTGCATCAACATGATCTTCATGTGATCTTAGATCCTAATCAGAACCCCTCAGTTTGCTTGAAAGAGATGCCGTCTGTCAGCCAAGTGGCTCATGAATGTAAGTCATGGGTCAAGGAATTTCCTGATGTTTTTGATGGTAAGCTTGGATGTCTCAAGAACTACTTTCATTATATAAGAGTTAAGCGTGATGCCGTCCCTAAGATTGCGAAAGTTCGGAGTGTGCCACTTCTGGCAAAGGAAAGCATGAAAGTGGAACTTGATAAGTTGGTGGCTAATAGTATCATACAAGAGGTGGAAGCCACAGAGTGGCTTTCCCCCATTGTTATGGCCCGTAAGGCCAATGGGGAGGCCAGACTCTGTGTGGACTTGAGGGAATTAAATAAAGCTGTTATAGTTGATCATTACCCCTTACCAAATATCAGTGAAATGTTGTGCTCATTAAACGGTGCCAAACACTTCTCCTCCCTTGACTTAACCTCCGCCTACCATCAGGTCAAACTACATCCCTTATCCCAAAATCTAACAGCATTTGTGACGCCCTTTGGCACATTTAAATTTGCGAGAATGCCTTTTGGGCTCATTTCTGCTACATCTGTCTTTCAAAGAATCATGGAACGTATCTTTAAGGGCGTGGATGGAGTGAAAGTCTACCAAGACGATGTGCTTGTCTTTGGCACCGATGTCAAGCAACATGACTGCAGGTTGAGAGCTGTCCTGAGAAAATTAGGTGATGCTGGACTCACTTTAAGCAACAATATCTCAATTGGTATCAATTACGAAGACAATTAAAAAAGTATGTAACATACATTACGAGGAAGGAAAAGGGAGACTCACACAAGATTTCTCAATTGTTCACGTGGCATCATATAATTTGAAAGAAGTATTTGGAAACGGTACAGTTGTATCAGCACTGTAAGCATAAATCATATATACAGCCCAATTTGGACTTGGTGCACAAATGTGCTCGTGACACATGAGTGGCGACGCAAGTGACAAAGTGCAAACAGCGAAAACGGCGCGTGGTGAAAATGGTGAAAGTATGTACAAGTGACTGTGTGGTTCAGCACAAAATGATTCACAAAAGTTGCGTAGGGATTGATGACATGAGTTGAATAGAACCACACGGGATAAGGGCGACTTCAATTGCGCTGAGGGGTCGACGACGTTTCGATCCAATTGAATCAGGATCATCTTCAGGACGGGGCTGCTGTATTGAGAGTGCTGAGGATGTGGCAATTACTGATCCACAGTAAAAAGGATGAAGGTAATCCGGCGTCTGAGAAGAGATGCACCAAGGAGTGTGCAGAGCTGGCCATAGGTAGGCAGCGTGGCAGGCAACGGAGGCCAACAGATGGATATCCTCGGTGAAGACCGGGTATCCGGACACTTCTGTGGCGGTCCCTGGTTGACTGAAGCGCCTATCCCTCTTCCTGGATTTATTCCAACACCCGATTCTTCGATACCCGGTCTTCACCGAGGATATCCATCTGTCGGCCTCCGTTGCCTGCCACGCTGCCCTCCTAGGCGCCGGGCTTAATTCACTGTCTCCTTTACAGATCCCTTCTCAGCAACCGCACAGATCTACCTATGGCCAGCTCTGCACACTCCTTGGTGCATCTCTTCTCAGACACCGGATTACCTTCATCCTTTTTACTGTGGATCAGTAATTGCCACATCCTCAGCACTCTCAATACAGCAGCCCCGTCCTGAAGATGATCCTGATTCAATAGGATCGAAACGTCGTCGACCCCTCAGCGCAATTGAAGTCGCCCTTATCCCGTGTGGTTCTATTCAACTCATGTCATCAATCCCTACGCAACTTTTGTGAATCATTTTGTGCTGAACCACACAGTCACCTGTACATACTTTCACCATTTTCACCCCGCGCCATTTTCGCTGTTTGCACTTTGTCACTTGCGTCGCCACTCATGTGTCACGAGCACATTTGTGCACCAAGTCCAAATTGGGCTGTATATATGATTTATGCTTACAGTGCTGATACAACTGTACCGTTTCCAAATACTTCTTTCAAATTATATGATGCCACGTGCACAATTGAGAAATCTTGTGTGAGTCTCCCCTTTTCCTTCCTCGTAATGTATGTTACATACTTTTTTAATTGTCTTCGTCATTGATATCAATTGAGATATTGTTGCTTGTTGTCATATTATTACCCAGATCTCAATTGGTTTATGGGTCATACTCCTGTCGTTTTTTCCAGGACTCACTTTAAGGGCAGATAAATGTCGATTTGATGTTGCAGAAATAGAGTATTTGGGACATATTGTATCCTCTGATGGAATAAAACCAAAACCTGCTCTTGTTAATACCATTGCAAATCTGAGAACTCCACAAGATAAAGATGAACTTGTGAAATTTTTAGGGATGACAGAATTTTACCACAAATTCATTCCAAATTTTGCAGGGGTTACGGAATATTTAAGAGCTTTGTTGAAGAAAGGGTGTGAGTTTGTTTGGTGTAAGGAGTGTGATAGTGAGTTTAGGAATTTGAAGGGTTTGTTGAGTAGAGCTCCTGATCTTGGTAGCTTTGATCCCAAAATGTTGTCTTATTTAATGACTGACGCAAGTTCAAAGGGACTTGGCGCAGTTCTTTTTCAAAAATTGGAGGATGAAGAGAAGCCCATATTATTTTTGTCTAGACCTCTGAGAGCTGCTGAATTCAATTATTCTGTGATTGAGAGGGAGGCACTGGCCATTTTTTGGGCCATACGCAAATTACGTAAGTTCTTGTGGGGCTGTGAATTTTCAGTTCTAACTGATCACAAGCCTTTGAAAGAGGTGTTTTCAAAGAAAGGTATTGATTTGGTGTCTCACCGTATTAGAAAATGGGTGGTGGCATTACAAGAATCTAACTTTATGGTGGATTACCTTCCGGGGTCCAGTAACACCTTGGCTGATTGTCTATCCAGGTTAGGTAATTTATGTGATGAAGAGGTAACTGTTCAGGGTGAAGGCGAATGGTTTGGTGGTGAGGAACTTGAAGAGGAAGTTGACGTTTGTCTTATCAGTGAGGGCATTATCTCTGAAAAGGTTTGGAAGGAATCTTTGACGGAAGATGAATTATTGCAGAAAGTCATTTCAATGGTCTCAAGTCGTTGGTGTGACAAAAAGGATTGTTGCGATGGTTTAAAAGGTTTTTGGCATATCAAGGAGGAGTTGTCTGTGGTAGACGGAGTTCTTTTTAGAGGAAGTAAATTAGTTCCTCCCAGTGTGCTCAGGGATCGCTTGCTTGAGTGTGCTCATGCTAGTCATATGGGAATTGTGAAGACAAAAGAGAGGATAAGAGAAGTTTATTGGTGGCCTGGAGTGGATGCACAGGTGGAAAGAGTTGTAAGGAATTGTTTGGAGTGTGCTGGCAGTGATAGGATCTTGAAATGTAGAACTCAACCCATGGTGAAAAGGAAACAGTCTGTTGGCCCTTGGTGTGACATTTCCTTAGACATCTTAGGACCGGTGAGAAGGAATTCCTGTGATCGTTACGTGTTGGTGTGCATGGACATGCACTCACGTTGGCCTGAAATAAAGATTGTAAACTCTGTTGAGTCTAATGTGGTGATTGAGTTTTTAGAAGAATTGTTTGAGAGGAAGGTTTCCCATGTACTTTGTTGTCAGACAACGGCTCTCAATTTACCTCTAAGGGTTTTGAGGATTTTCTGATTTCTAGGGCATTAAGCACAAAAAGGCTGCGCTCTACCATCCTGAGTGTAATGGTTTGGTGGAAATGTTTGTGAAGGTTTTGAAGGAGTCCCTACAGCAAGCAGTGGTGTCTGGTGGAAATTGGGAATTAGCCATGAGAAAGAAGGTGAGAGAGTATATATTTACTCCACAGTCTTCCACGGGGGTTTCACCCTTCCGGTTGTTCAAGTGTAGAGCTCCCAACACAGAAGTTTGTCCTTCTTGGGTTTTAGCGAAGAGATTGGTTGTTGATAAGAATGTTGGATCTGTTGAGGGGTGGAAGGAAAGGGAGAGGTGTGTGCTAGAAAAACGTAAGGCTTGGTTTGATGATCGCAAGGCAGTGAAAGAAATGGTTGTGTCTGTGGGTGACTGGATCAAAATTAAGTCACCCCGCCTGTCGTCTGGCAGTTCCAAGTTTAGTAAACCTTTTAAAGTCATTAAGGTATTTAGGAATGCCATCAAGACAAGTGATCACAGAGTGTGGAATCTCAATCATGTGTCAAGATGTCTTCCACTGGAAGTGCCTGACTCCCCTGGTACAACCTCATCCATTTCTTCTTTGCCTCCTGTGGAAGAGAGGTTGAGACCTCACAGGACAATTAGACGTCCTGCTAGGTTGCATGATTTTGTTTAATAAGTTGTGGAGAAACGTATGATAAGTTGTATGAGAGTGTGTAATGTTACTGGTTGTGACCCTGCACGTATGCTAGGGGTTCTGCCGAGCCTCGACCCTTTGGTAATATGCTTAGTTTACTCTTTACTGTGGCTTGTTTCTGTTGTATTAGAGGGAAGATGATGTAGTGTCTTGCTCAAGAGGCAAGCTGCTCTTGATGTCATATAGAATCTGGAACATGTTGGTTGCTAAGCAAGGCTGTGAGCTTGTCAGTTGATAGCTACCAGTCTGCAGTGTTGGATGGGGTCTCTCTGTTGTCTCTACTTAATAAAGACATACTCAACCCCACTTCTGTCTCCTGTGTTCCTGCAAAGTGGACCTTTTACACACATCACCACTTTTTAAGACCGATTTTTATAAAACATAATGCACATTCACAGCTGAGGCACATCAATGTTTATTTGCCCCTTCGAATGAGATGGTCCGGCTAAAATGTTTAACTTCTTCAAATGATTTTTTTAAATGTGTTTTAATCTTTAATATGTCTTAGTATATGATGCTCACTTATGTAAGTGTTGCACCCTGCACTAATCCAGGTGACCCTCATGGTGATTTTATTGATTTAGACAACCTTAGAAAGGCCCTCTAAGTGGTAGCAGTGGAGAGCAGCCTTCAGGCTTGAGCTAGGAGGAGTGTAAAGCAGCTCGGTATACCAGTATCCAATATTTAGCATAGGCTAAGTGAAAAAGGAACCACACAGTGTACTTATAGAAATAGATATTTATTACAATCACTCTCTAACACTATACAATATCTCCTAGCCGGAGATATACTGGCAATGCACACAATACTTCAAAATAGAACAATAAGCAGCATCAATACAAAGTGGCCCCCAGGGGGAGGCCAAACCATATACAAAATTAGTGGAATGCGAACCCCAACAGTAGTTGAGACAGTACCCAATAGTTGTAGAGAGTTGGGGACCCAAGATGCCACCCCAGGTGAGAATCTAGGTGTCCCACGATAGTCTTAGCCAAGAGGATACATGACTCAATACTACTCAGGGTACGTTACGGTTGCAGTCTTGCAGAGGAAAAGACCCTTCCCAGTGGACCCCTAAGAGACCCTGTGGAAGACAGAAGGTTGAGGAGCCACCCCACCTGTGGAAACCCTCAGAATCGGGATACCTACAACCACCGTCGAGCACAATCGAGGACTTTAGGACAAGACCGCTGTTGCAGAAGGATGAAAGAGTTTGTTGGAACCCGTGCGCGGGTTCGTGTCAAGAAGTACCTGAAAGCAGAGGGGACAGAGTCTATGCCACACCAGGACATCCAGGAGGCACGGAAGATGAAGGCCACTTGAGTTTAATGAAACAGGTTAGATGAAGAGGCTTCAGTTATGGGTACACTGAATCGGTAGCTCTGCCCGAGCCACCGGGTTGCTGAAGATAACAGAATCAGTCCGTCCAACCAACCGCGTCGGAACGGGTCAGTTATAGCGGGGACAGACTCGTCGACAGACCCTTTCAATGCGTCCAACACCATTGACACGAGTCGGTTGTGGTAACCGATGCGGTTACCGTGTGATGAAGCGATGTAGCGACACAGTGCACATGGGTTTGGTAGCAGGGCATTCTACGAAGGATGCTGGCCTCAACTCGACGAGAGGACAGCTCAGGCCTCGAGGGAACGCAGAACCACCACCTGTGTTGCTGAGTCCGTTGGGGCCCAGGATCGGCAGACCGGTTGATCGTGTTGCGGTGTCTGCAGATGCAGGGGGAGTGACTCCTTCACTCCAAGGGAGATTCCTTTGGATGTCTTTAGATGTCCACAGGCCCAGGACGGAACCTGTATGGAGCACGGACACTGATGGTGCAGCGGATTTGCAGGACAACGAGGTCAGGGAAGTCAGGAGTTAGAGAGAGTCTTCTCAGTTGCAGTCTCGGTCCCAAAGCAAAGGAGGATGCAATCAGTCTTGCACGGTCAGCACGACTCGGCCAGGATGTCCAGATGGTCAAAGATGAAGTGGAGTTGGAGCTGAATCAAATCCCACGACTAATCTAGGGTCCCACCCACAGGTAATCCCTTAAGTACCCTCAGGAGAGGATCGGGAATATTCAGGGGTCGCTTCCAGAAAAGGGGCTGGACAGTGGGGAGGATACTCACCTGTCCTTTGTCCAGTTTTGCACCTGAGCGGGATCTATGGCTCCTTGAGCTGGTTTGAACTGGAGTATGCAAGGAGGGCACCAAATGTGCCCTTCCAGCAGACTATTTGGCGCTGGCAAGCGCCCCCACCCCAGCCTAATACACTAAATCATGTCTGGGAGGTGGTTATACCTCCCTGTGACAGGAAACCTATTGTACTTCCTTCCTCTGCTCGGGCTCGGCCCAGCAGCAGGACAGAATCGTGTCTGTGGTCGGCAGCAGCCCTAGGTTGCTGTCAGGCTTCTGTAAGATCGGTCCTGGGAACATGGAGGGCTCCCGGAGGGGCCCTACCATGGATGGAATCATACCTCCAACACCGGATGCGGTGTTGGGGTATGATTCCAACATGTTTGATACCAAACATGCCCAGGTTTGTTCCAGCCAGTTTAGAGATGGCCCTCGCGTAATGATGCATGGCCTCTGTATATCGTGATGGCTGATTTACTTACAAAGTCTGAAGAATGGACTCCGGGGTATGTAGGGGTGGTCTGCTCATGCTCGGATCCGAGCCCCCTGACTTTGGGACTGAAAGGCCTGCTAGAGGGGTGACTTATAGGTCTCAGGTGCAATGAGTTTGAGATATACGGAAACTTATATCTCTTGTGAGTGGTGCATGCACCAACTCACACAGGTTGCACTGGCAGGCCTGTAGTGGTAGTTTAAAGGGTAACTCATGGGTGGCATAATACATGCTGCAGCCCATAGGAGACCCCTGGGCTACCCATGCCCTAGGTACCTTAGTACCATATACTAGGGACTTACCAGGGTGCCCCAGTAGCCAAATAAGAATGTAACAAGGTGCTTACCATAACCAATTTAGGGAGGAAGCACAGTGACTGGGGTCCTGATTAACAGGACCCCAGTCAGACTAGTCAGAAGAACAGTAGAACACCAGCAAAATGTGGGGGTAACCATGGAAGCAGATCCTACTTTCCTACAATGTCTCTGTTAGCTGCAACTATGCTTGCATATATGCATGTGTGTTTCTCCCCTCCTGCACTTTATAAGGGTATTGTTGTGAATCTAGTTATTCATGTATCCTACTTAATTCATGTTGCCTATATGCCCTATTTGTACTTCATATGCTGTTACTTTGAAGCCTGTTTCTTTAATTCTTGTTGTAATGTTTGTGTAAAGTTTTTTATGGATGTAATTTGTACTTTTTATGTGGACCTCCATCGGAGTTTCAACACATAAATAAATAAATTGAATCGAATTGAGTAGGTACATTACAGAAATTCTCAGCGCATGACACCCCTGCTCATCTCTCACAGCATGAAGCTCTCTGTCTGCTTTATTAGCCTTTTCCTAATATAAGACGCTTTTTATTTCACATCAATTATGGCATGATAATAAAACTTCTTCCTGACCCCCAGAATGGAAAGGGTTGAGCCACTAATTTCTAGTTTTTTTTACAATTTTTTACACTGAACATTGCTTCACAATTGAATGTAAAAAATGTGGTAAAACTAGTTTTCAAAAGTAACATCAGAAAAAAATAACTGTTTGCCTAAGTAGATTCTGATGATGATTCTGCTAATAATTAAATGGTGAGTGCATTGAAATGTTAGAGAAATCATATTGATAGGCGGAATATCAAGAAATGTTTATTAAAGCAAACGGGCTCTAATACACATCACACACATCATAAGAGAAAGCAAACACCCACGCCCTATTTTAGAGGTGTACCTCAAAGTTATGCAGCTTGAAGTGCATACGATTGGAAGGCAGCAGATGGAGCTGATATTTGAGCATGATAATTGAGGTGCTGATTCACAAAGCGCCTCCACAATCGGGGTGGAGGCTCCGCAGTCGTGGCAGCAGGGACGGCTCTAGGGCGGTGCGACTGGTGCCACCGCTCAGGGCGCTGACTTTCCGGAGGCGCCATGTTTTAAAGTATATTTTGATTTTAAAAGTACCTGCTGCCGCCTCCAGCAATTTTCAGGCAACAATAAAAGCGTCAAAATAACTCCAGTGATTAATGTTCTTCCTGGAGAGGGATCAGAGTTTTGTCTATTAGCAGTTTTGATTCACCGTAAGTTAGCGCAGAGGGTTAATATGCCTGCTGCAAAGTACGTGTACCATGTAGATCACAAAGTGCATATAATGTAGCTAGATCAGTAAGTTACTGCTTTTATCAGAGAGGTGCTTTTGTTACTTACAGTTTATAGGTTAAAATCCTAAAATAGAATAGTTAGCTATTAAGTGTCATCAAAGAGCTGCACGCAAACTGCGAGGTATAGGTTAGAGAGTTAGGATTTTTTCCCGTCCTTCATTATCCTAATGTTGTAAAAAGGGGTCATTTGGGAAGAAATCAATTCTTATTAGTAAAGTCAACCTCCAACCATCGTGTTACGTTTTAAATTCTGAATTTATGCTTCCCCAGACCAAGCACTCTTAAACTATACTGCCTACCAGTATGGATGACATGTGACTCCTATACCTTATAGTCCTCTTTCTTATGTAACATTTCCTATACACTGATTTACACACGCATGATTCATTGTCTCTGTGTAATGTGTGTGTGATGTAAAGCGCTCTGACACCCTACATTGGTATGAGTGGCGCTATGAAACAAAAGAAGTGCATGAGAGAGAGTGGTTATGGAGACTTAAGGGGCACTGTTAAAGAGTGGTGGTGAGGAAATCCGTGGAGAAAGAGGTCACTGGGGGGTGCCAACAAACATTGCTGCATGGGGCACCACCAGCGCTAAAGCCGGCCCTGCATGGCGGGATCTCCGCAATCCTGGAGGGATTTCCACAATGGGAAACTGCAGTGCGGAGATCCCACCACAAGTGCAGAGATACCACTATGATTGCAGAGATACCGCTATGAGTGCAGAGATCCTGCCACGAGTGCAGAGATCCCGCCACGAGTGCAGACATCCTGCCACGAGTGCAGAGATCCACCACAAGTGAAGAGATCCCGCTACGAGCACAGAGATCTTTGGGAATCAGGAACTGAGTTACTTTAAATCCCTGGAACCTTCACATTTTGTACCTTCATTTTTTTCAACAGTTTTAGGGGCTGTGTGTAGGAGATAGTGTGCCTCTTGTCAAAAAGGGTTTGGCTAGACATTTCTCTGGACAAAGTCAGACCAGTTCTGCTGTAGCGGCTCCTGGCTGAAGCTTGTGTATGTTCATTCAACTCTCGATTTTGGGAAGATAATCCCATAGACTGCTGTATTTACATTACACCATTCATTTTTAGGTCGAGCCTACAGCGCTTGCGCCGCAGGATGGTCTGTTGTATGTACTTTTTGAGGTCTGACCCAGCCCACCGGTTTGGATTTGCTTATGTCTGTGTCATTCCAAAACCATAGCCTGCAATTGGCTAATGGTTGGAGCATGTCCCACCTTTTTTCAGAAATTAACTCCCACAGAGTATTGCCACAGGAACGAGCAGCGACGCGCACGCTGCATGTTCTCTTTTGTTTAATTTATGCTAGGCTTGTCTCTCTGTGCCATGTATGATCTCCCCCAGCACCCCTCCAAGATCGCTGGTTTTTTTTTTCCGGCACGCGCACACCACTCACAAGATGCTGTTTTTTCAATTTATATTATGCTTGTCTCCCTGTGCCTTGTTTTCCCGCCCCCACCACCCTTCCGAGATCACACTTTTTTTTTCCCAGCGAGTGCACACTACTCATTCAGTTTCTTGTGTTTTGGCAGCTACGAACTACTTGTTAAAACCCCTCTTGGAGAATCTGGGGTTTCTATGTCGCATCAAAAGTGGAAATGAATTATTTTACTGGGAGGTTGGGGTCCTGAGGTGTAGCATTGCGGCCGATCAGTCAAGACAGGCTCTTTCCCGTTTTAGTCATGTAAGACAAAGGTATCCTTTAATGTGTGTGATTTAGAGCCTGTCGCTGAATCACTGCATTTGAAAGTTTTGACATTGATTTTGCGAGAGCAATGTCATTTTGGTGACATTGATGTAAAAAAGAATTTTCTGTTGTAGCTTCAGACAATATCCGGTGCGGTAACGATGATTGACAGTCGGTGCTTGCAGAATTTAATAGGCGTGAATAACTTTCCAGTAGGATGTCGCGCTGGACATCCTACTGGAAGGTCCCGGCAAATCCCGGAAGGTCCCAGCAGCACTGCGCAGGCTTAAAAGTCCCGTTGTCAGCAATCGTTAGTCATTGTCACTTCTAAATCCAAAGTACAATCGGAGGCCCCGCAGAAACCGCTGCGCTGGTTACTGACACTACTTGGTATTTGCACAGGCTGATGCAAAATAAGCCTATATACAGCCCCCCTGTTTCTTCTGTTAAATGGGCATGCACTTATTGTCAGAAGTTAATATTGTCTGTTTATAAAACACTGGCCACAGACCGACATTTTAGCATTTTAACTATAGACGCTATTGTTAGGGTCAGGGCTTTAAGTTGCCAGGGCTCAGCACTGGCAGTTCTTAGAAGCAGGTGCCGAAATGGATCCCTATCGGGCTCTCCAATTTTGCCCTCACTCTCAGGGTGAAAAAAATAATCTTAATTCTGCAGCAGTACCACCGTTTGCTGCTTTTGATGTAACTTCAAAGAGACTCGTTAGAATTCTTTCACAGTCTCACCATTTCAGAATGCAAGCATTTCCACTATTATATACAACAAAGCCATAGTTGTTGTTATTTTATCTTATGCAGCAACCACTGGCAAAGCCAATAGCCCTGGCTTGTTGTATGTGTAATTACCTGTTGTACATCAGGATGCAATGATAGAAACAGCAAAATACCAGACGGGCGGCATATTATGCTAAGCACAGATTTTTAGTTTAGGTGTTTTTAAGCCACACCCTTAATTACACCAGTTACGCTGCTTTGAGAGACCCCCAAATTTTTCATCCCACTTAAAGCCCTGGGTAACCATGTTTTAAGAACAAAAAACAGTGGGACTGCCATAGACATAGAAATAGGACTAAATGCTAGCACTGCCTGTGGTCGCTGATGGGCTACAATGAAAATAGGCCTAAATATATGCATATTTCCAATAGAAACAGTAGACTCATTACTTACATATTTCTAAGCTTTAACAAAAACCTGCGCACAGCAAATATCTTCAGCCGAGCTGAGCGCCCCCATCCCGTGCAGTGCCTGTCCTGGCTATTTGTCAGGCAGCTACATGGGCATCAGTGCACATATTCACAAAGCACTACTGCCTACACAGTAAGGTCTGTCGAGATGGGCATTTTGCCCGCTCTGTCCTGTAGGTCTTTTTAGTCTGAGCCATTCCAGAGATCCACTACCTTGGGAGGTACTGCTTTGATATTTATTCACAAGGTAAGGAGTCTGCGATTATTTGCATCCATCACAACAACAAGGTACTTACCTTCAGTAAAGCTTTTTCTGGTGGATTCTCTATCTAACTGCAGATTCCTTGCCACTCTCCAACCTTCCTGTTTTGTGGCATGGTCTCCTCCATCTAAAAAGATCCCAACCTAGGAATCTGCACACTGGTTTGTTAAACTTACTGATGGGCTACACATCTACAGGCGCTAAAGAAATCATGAAAGAAATTGATGTCAGCATGCATGTTTGGCGCGTATATGTGGCTCTGTTCATCACATCGAGAGTGGAACAGCTTTGATGTGGAGTCACAGAGTGCCACTTACTGTTGTACAGGAACACTGGTTTAAAGTTTTGTGGATCCAGTCTGGCACCTGGGAAAACTCACAAGGTGAAGAATCCTGCAGTTACATGTAGTATCCACCAGAAAAAAACATTAGTGAAGTTCAATAACTTGTTCTTCAATGATGTGAAAAGCGATGTGCTGGTGTGTGCGGAATATTGAGTAGGGAATATTGTTGGGCCTTAATGTCGTAACCAATATATTTAGGACCACAATTTTGACAGGTATGTATAGATTTTTTTACTACCTAACTCCACATATATTTACCTTTGATGTGTGTGTATGTGTATTATTTGATGTGTAGATCATGGTTGTGTTTTGTTATTAGTATTTGCATAGCATGTTTCTACCATATATATATTGTAACAAGGCTTCTGATTTTGTAGGTCACTCTCCATCAGTTCTCAGTTTAATGAAGGGAAGCCCCCTTTTAGGTCGAGCCTGGGCAGCGCATGCACTGCTCTGCGAGGCATGCTGCATTCGACTATGGACTTGAAGCCCCGCCCACTCTCCGCCAATATTTTTCATTGGCTTGTGTCATTGTCCTTTGTAAATGCTGGCTTCTGATTCGTTAATAGACTTGTTAGTCGCTCCTTAGTACCGCCTTGTCTTCATTTATAGCATCACATGAGGACTGGCCCTTTTACTTCTGTTGTTACACAGTATGTCTTATTTAGTCTGTAAGCACTATTTTCTTTAATGAGTTTCTCCTACTGCAGGCATGGCATGCTTTTCTGCAACATTCAGCGCGCCATGCGTGCTTTCACTTTCCAAGCAGCCGGGGACAATGGCAGCCGCTTCTTTGAAATGAAATAGGTCTTGCATTTACAAGAGTTTGAGCTATTGGCATTGTAAATGACAATACCTTTTATTTATGTGGTAATTATCAGAACATAAATAAAAGGCATTGTCATTTACAATGCCAATAGCTTAAACCCTCGCAAATGCGAGAACTATCGCATTGCAAATGCTTGTTATGGGGAGTGGTGAATCATTAGCATATGGTTGAAAAGTGGTAACACGATTTTGTATTGTATTTTTTTTATTTATAAGATGCAAACAATGCCGGCACAGGTGCAGATTCAAGGTGCCTGCGAGCAATGCAAGCATATTAAAATAAATAAAATATAGTAAAACAATGACATACAATCAAAAGCAGAAGTGTCCACTAACAATAAGATGGAAGAATTTAGCATAGAGTCAGAAAAAGATCACGTTGAGGTCTGACACACGTCAGAAAAAGGGAATTGCCCACGCCATTCCAATGGAGTAGGAGGGTAAACGAATGTTGAGTGCAGCCAAGAGTTCCAGCAGGATCAACGTTTCGTGGTGGTCTTATTCCAGTATGAAAACTCATTGTAGTTGGATTTCGAGAAAATCTGAGACGCAGGACAAACCTGAATTGATTGGGTTCTAGAATGTTAGACGGGTCTAACTGTTGTAACTGTTTCACCTTTACAATAAGATTATTGGTATGCCAAATTTCGGGTAGTAACTGGTACGTTCACGCAACACAGGATTGTCTCTTTTGGAAGTGGTGTTGTAATAATCTTCTTTAAATGGCCGAGTACCACCCACTTTAAGTGACAATTTAATCATACATTGGCTGATAGAATCAAAGTGTTCAATAGATGTCACAATAAACAAGGCCATAACTGAGCTAGTTGTGCAGTCGAGTGCTTTGATACCCAATAGTAACTCAATGGTGTCTTCGCTAGGCTGAATGAAATGTGGCACCATGTAGATAAATGTGATGATGAAATTAATGAAACCCTAAGTTTCTCAATTGCTTCAAAGGTACAACTTTAATTTCTTAAATGTATGGAATATTTCAATGCGCATATGACAAGATACTTCATATTTTCCTGCAAGGAATAAATGGGCAAGTTTTGATCTTATTACATGTGTGTTGGAATGGAGCGAGTGAGTGGAACTGTCGGTGAGGACACTCCCATTGGAGCAAGGTCAAGACTGATTTGCATACGGCCGGGTCCAACCTGAAGTGGCATGGTGGGCAGAAAAAATGGATTGGGATGCAGCCTGAGTGATTGCCAGCGGCTGAGATTAATTCAAGCATCCCATCCATCACTTTGTTTTTGATGCCCTGTAAGTTCAAAAGCCACCAGCCAGCCATAGAAGTGTTGGCTTTCCAAAGACATGCAAGCTACAGACACACATCATTTTTACCTCAGCAAACAAAGTCATGAATTCTAGATAATGTTGTAAGCTGTGACTGGGTAGAGTTCATTAGCGTGTGTGGAGAGTTGACAATAAGGCTGGTAGCTTCAGCATGCTTATAAAGACACTAGTCTTCTTAGAGCCTTTTGCTTCTGATTACTGAGCTTCACTGTAACCTGACCCGCACTACACTGTGAGAACTGCAGAATGAGTCAAACATGCCCGGCGTGCCCAGACCCCTCAGCAGCTTCTTTAGCAAAGACTAGGCTTAATCTCTTACCTGCTGATAGTTTAGACATCTTTATTCAAGCATGTAGCTTACTCTGTTTCCATGGTGACAGAGCAAAGCTGCCACATGGCCATAATTGATATAATATAAGCAATGATCCCTTGCATGGATACTGCATCTGAACATGACCTTATAACGCGTCAGATTTTGTGCGAGTTTGTTAATGAACATGTCCTTGTGATTAGTGTTATGTTTGTTAGGGGCTGACTCTGAGCATGAACCAGTGATTGTTATTTAATATTTTAAGTATCTTGCAAGATGTTGTATCTAAGCCTCTAGTGATCAATGCCTCACATTCCTTGAGGGTTCAGCATGGTGCTGCCTCTCAGCATCTCCTGGTGATTAGTGACTTAAGTTTGGTGAAAGGTTCTACATAGTTCTGCCTCTGCAGCACTGCAGGTGAGTAGTGTCTTGTTAGAATGGGATTACTTGCTCTTTAAAGAATGTGTGCTTATTTAGTTCAATGTTCCAATGTCATTGTGCTGGCATGAGTGGGTTCCATTCGCTGGCAGTTGCCTGCTGACCGGCGAAGGGGCACTAGGTCTTTGAGTCTTATGCTTACCAATAAACACCTGTATTATCATACCTGTTGGTGGTCTACATTACTACATGTCTCATGATTTGTGGGAAGTTCTGCATGGTGCCGGATCTGAACATGCACTAGCGATTTGTGTCTTCTGTTCTCTTTGGGCTTGCATGATTCTCTCAGGGCTGTCTCTGAGCATGTACTGGTGATTAGTGCCTCATGTGTTGTAATGGGTCCTGCATAGCATGCGTGTGAAGGTGGGAATCTAATCATTTTAAAGCAAAAATTATAATTTTGTTTTCTCACTTTTGAAACGTCATTTTAGGTGTTACCTCGGGCTCAGTGTGGGGCTGTTTCTGATGCTCTGCTGGTGATTAGTTTCTCATTTTTAGAGGTCTTGCATGTTGATGTATATATATTGCTGCATTTCCCTTGTAGGTAAGCTTTCATGACTAGTGAGGAGCTCTGCATGATGCTGTCTCTGACCGTGTCTAGTAATATGTGTCTAGTGTTCTGGGCATGCACTTAAGGGAAGTCCACTATACTTATTGGCTACCCCTGCCCCTGTGACAGTCTTATTGCTTCTTCTTTCTCTCCTTCTTGTCCCCTCGCTGCTCTTTCTTGCGTCTGCACCCGGCTGCTGGGTGCCCTTCCCCGCATATGGAACATATGTGCTGAACTTTGCAAGAGGCCCCCCATGTGCACTTATTGGCCTCGTATTTCCAGCATATGGCTGGAGGCCCGCTGGTAGACGGGGGTTTCCAGTTATTGTATGTCTTGGGCTTGTGAAAAAACCTCCCTTTGCTTTTTTTTTAAAGGAACCCCGAAAGGGCTGCTCACTTTTCCCCGCCCATGTTTTAATCTCCTTAGCCACCATCATTTTATGTAGGAAACCAGACACGTCTTCCTCGTTCCATTCCATCTCTGGGTGGGTCTGCATTTTCAACCTGAAACCCTTATCATATTCTAACCATGCATCCCCTGGGAACTGCCTGTGCGCCCCATGGATATTGGCCTCATACAGCCACAGATCCGCTGCCTTCTGTGGAAATTTCTTCACGATAAGACAGGCCATAATTCTGAAGGCATCCAGCCAGTTATCGAATGTCCTCTCCTTTCTATCCTTTCGCCTCTCCCTCCTGTCCTCATCCTTCCTATCGCACAACGTTAAGTCCAGCCCATCTAGTTGTATCTCTAACAATGAGAAGATATCTATGAACTCTTTTCTCCATATCCTCTCCTTTACTGCTAATGGAATGAGGCTTGCCAACCCGGTTGCCGTCGTGACCAAGGATGCGGGGCCTGGTGATGGCCTGGTGTATGCCTCAGGGGGTTGACCTGTTCTGTCTTGGTTGCTCGCTCTGTTTGCACTACCCCACACCTCTATGGGGGATGCCGCCCCACCCCTTGTTTCCTGCGCCTGGGTGCTGTGATTACCGGACCCAGTCGGCTGGCCCTGCAAACGTTTGTGGCGCGCGCTGCCCAGGTCAATAAGATGCCATGGCAGCCCTGAGACCCCTCCTTGTGATATAGCGTCTACAGCCCCCCAGCCCCTGGCCACTAAGTAACAATGGCATAAATGACTTCAGGCATTGCTGCACAATCATGCCAATATGCTCACCACTTGTTGTGTTGTCTGTTTGCTCAGCCCTGCCACCGCTGGGATGGCTACAGGCGGCAGGTCGTCCCCTCTGGCCACCTTCTTGGCCGCAGGCTTCCTTGGTGCCCTCGCTGGGGCCCTGTTCCTCTTCCGGATCGCTGGACGAACAGAGGGCTCTGTCGGTTGGCCGGCCCCGTTCTCTGCTTCCCCTCCTATGTGCGTCTGCAGCCAGCCGGTCCCGTGTGCCACAGATGCTGCCCGGATTTGCCGCAGCAATTGGCCCAGTTCCGCTGGTTGTTCTCCCCTGTTGAGGTCCGCCATCGTGGCCCAGTTCCCTTGATCAGCATGCTGTTGACCCTTGTCACGAGGCGGGGTGCTGCCGCCCTTTATATGCACCAATAGGGATTTTTCCTTACACTCAGTAGTCCAGTGATACAAGGTCAATTCTGCTCCTTGCTCCCAAGCGGTCACCTTTCTTTCCAGCCTACCTTTGTGAACTGTAGCCTTTATATCCTGTTATGAACGACCCCCCCGGGAGCCAGCTGCTGCGCAATCAAACCTTTTATCTTCCAGGCCAATGTCGCGGAGTGGGTTGCTGTGCTGATTGGGCGTGCACAGCTCACAGTTTTGCCCGTTGTATCACTGCTTCGAAACTAATCAATGCCTCGCCCCGGGGAGCTTGCTTACGATGCACGGAATCCCAGTCAGCTCGAGCTGTGAAATTGACAGACTCTGGCAGTGCGGGAACCTTTTGGCTGATGCTATGCTTAACTCTCTGCAGCAGGGGCATTGACCCCTTGAGGCACGTCTCCACGTTATCTCGAGCTTCGACCTTGTTCCCCCGCTTCCGGGTCAGCCGCATTAACCTGCCACACTCTTAGCGGGAGGACCGGCCACGCCCAGTGCCAGGGAGAAGAGACCGCTGAGCTGCAGCCGCTGATTGCCGTGGTCCCGAAGTCCTGCTTCTCAGGCTTCCCTGCTCTTAGCCGCGTCGTGCTTCTCCGGCTCCCCCGCTCACTCTCCTGGGGGGACCGGACTACGCCCAGTGCACTTCATGCGTGTGATGCAAGGGTGGGGACTCGTCCTAGGCCTGACCCGACGTGTCTGCTCGAAAATGCCGGGGCGGTAAGGCGGAAGACGATCTCAGTCCTCAACCAACTCGAGGCAGATGACCAGACCTCCTGCCTGTTGCCGCCCTCTGCTCCGGCCTCGAGAAATCCGGATGCTGGCACTGCGCAGTCCGCTGCAGGGGAAGCTCGGAAGAGCGCTCCAGGCACCAGTGCGCCGCTGTTCCCCCGTCTCTCTGAAAAACACTGCAACCCTCAAAAACTGGAGCGGGAACAGCTCATCACACCACCGTCCAGGTACAGCTCGTCACACCACCGTCCAGGTACGAAGTCTTTAAACTTGAAACTTTCAGCGCCGCTTCCCCAGCTCCACGATGCAGTAGTGAGCTGCAATATGGGGAGCGTCGCCTTATATCCCCCCCTTCTCCCTTTCCGCTGTTGCTCTTGGGGGGGTGCCCCTGATTGGGGGATCCGAACCCTCACCTGACCCCCCCCATTGGCCGGTGACCTGGCGCCTCTGAGGCGCAAGTTTGCCGCACGGGTAGCGCTCCCCCCCCTCTGCCTCGGGGCACTTCCCAGAGGCGCAAACCGGTTCCTTGTTGGGCTCTGGCGGCCACTATGGCACCGGCCCTCGAGGCCCCCTTCGGGGACGGCCTCTGATAATCTCCTTGGTATCTATCCAGCTCAAGAATAAGATCAGTAGTATGAGTCACTAAAAAGAAAACTGTCACACTCAGGGAAGAGATATTCCAATAACATTCCAGTGAAGTCAGTTGTGTTATGGATCGGGACATTTGGTGAACATAGTACTTAATGGGACTACCCACTCTTCAGGCAGGAATCCTGTTTTTGGAATGTAACAATGTCTGCTGATTTCAGCTCACAGTCCTATTATTTTTCGTATCCTGCTCCATCAGCATCTCCTTTGAGGGAGGACTGACGTTGATGCATTCCCAGAAGCTCAAGAGTTTGGCCTTGTCTTTAAGGTTGAGGCAGCTCTGCCTAGACAAATGGTGTCCCCATTACACACAATGGTGGACTTCTAAAGTCTGCCAGATGCTTGGCCTGGGGAATTGATGGATCAACAATTGGCAGGGAATGATAGTGCAGCCATAAGGATTGTTATGGTGCCATGGTTGAAGCTAGCATCTTTTGCCGATTCCCTTGGCAGTGAGCATAGTGTAGACAACTAGAGGCTTGCCACAGCAGCGTGGTATGCTGTGAAGCGACTGGCACGGCCCTCTCGTTCATCAACACACAAACTAATCAGGAGGAGTAGGGCTGCAAACCAGGCAGAAGGAAAAGGCACTCAGGAAGCCTTTGTTAATCTGCTGGTGCATGGCCTGCTGTAGCCGCTCAGTGAGAGACAGGATACTCTTCACCAGGCATCTCATAATTTGGAGGAAAAGTGAACCTCTGTGATCTGCCGAGCACTTGCTTTTTTCAACAAAAATCCAACCAAATTCCAGTACTCCCGATCGAGTCCCAAATTTACTGTGATTAGCTGCTTGCTCTCACACCTCTGCCACTACTCTCTCACTTTCCACCAACCCTTTCCTCTCCGTGTTCTTTCAGTATTCAGCCCGACACTGTTTCTTTTTTCCTGACTGTCCCCCTACCTTTCACTCTGTGTTTAAATACACTCTGATTATATTCTCGAACTCTTTTCCTATCCTTTATTTCTTCCCTGCCCTCTGATCGTACTCTTATCTTGCCTCTTAGCTTTAATCTGTTTCTCCACTTCATTTGCTCCAGCTAACCCCATAGTTTGGTCCTGTACTCCTAGATTTTGTTCACTTTACTCATACCTTCTCTGCCTATACACATAGCCCCTCCCTTTGCCCCTATACTCATATTGTGCTCTGACCCCTTATCTCTGCATATACCATTCCCAGCTACCCCACGAACTGGCATGGCAGCATGGAAGGTTGCATGGCGATACATGGTTTGCATATACTGTTAACATAAGAAACGGTATGACAATGTGGCAATCAGCCAGGCAATTAATTTTTGTCATGAGCTTCAGCCATGCACAGCTTGGACAGCCTCTACCGCTGGCATTATTCGTGTCCTTGACCAACGTATCCCATTCCCAACCCACAAGACTATCCCTATCCAACCATGCTCAAAGTTCCTGCCAACCACTGGGAAGAATCCAAGCAAAACCATGTGCTGTAGAAGCTCAGATGGACTCGTGGGTAGTTAGATGACACTCCCAATGAACCTTCGCCTGATGGGTTTGCTCTGAATTCTCAGCCCACAGTTTTCACAAGACCCAGACGTCTCATGGGGTTAGTGGCCATTTTGGACACAGCTTTGTATGTAAGCCAAACTCATCATGAAAATGTTGCTTGCCTTTGAGCCTATCCATGAGAAATATCGCCTTTCAAAAGTTTTTAAGGGGATTGGTTAAAAGCTGAATGAGTGCCCACCATCTGATTCTTTCTTTTTTGCCAGGTGTCAAACGTGCCAGATTCTAAGAATAAAAACTTCTGAGAAAACAAACAAACAGCTCAGCTTGGGGCACCATCTAGTGGTTTCATCAAGTAAGCTGTCTCATTACTAATAATGACAGAAGGCTTGCTTTACATTTAAATAAATCCTACTCCTGAAGCATGGGGCCCTGTGAAGTGGCCTAATTCATAATGCTCCTTTTACCACCCACCCCTATTACGGCCCTGTTAATCATACCTGAAAGTAGAAAAGAGATCAGTTAGATAGATAAGTACCACACTAGCACTAACCTCTGTGAACACTACAATCACATTTAACTTGTGTGGCATGACGGCTCTGAGCTGGTCAGTGCTCCTTGAATTTCAGTCTTCCTCCTACTCTGCACCTCACTTTGGCCAATGAAGCAGCAACCAGAAACTCCTAAAGGACATTGGTAATGGATAAACTAAACTTAATGCTGTAATTCAGATGCTCTGTTATAAATGTTATCAAGTAGGGATGCCCTCAAGGGATATTATTTGAGAAAACAATACAATTCCTTTCAACAATTACTTATAGATGCTTTAAGAATGGCATCAGAAATATTAATTTTTAACCTGAATTCAAATATTCAATAATGAATCAATCTCATAGAACAAAGAAAGATAGACAGGGTATTGCTTTTCTGTATCAATTTATGACCAAATGATGAAATTATAGGGTACATATAAATCTCATATTTACAGAGGTGACAAAAGCCAAAATCACTTATTCTAATTTCTTATTATCACCAATGTATTTAAACCCATTTCAAACCATAGTCATATTTGGAAACAGCTATATATATATATATAACATGTTAAAAAATGGGCATTCACACATGTGAATTAAAGCCTTATAAGTAGTGGTAATAATATGCTGTTAATGCATGATGTAACGAGGCCTTGTGAAACCATCTTTGATAGCCCGATATACACAAATGACGCAATGCATGAAGAATAAGCAGATTTGTGAACTTGGCATTACGTGCAAGCGGCGGTAAGTAGATCCACTCATATGGGTTTTGAAGATTGGTGCTAAAGGTAAGCATGCTTTGTATATGCATCAAGGACAGACCACCAGCACAGAGTTGCACACACACACACGCACACACACACACATAGAGGGGGCAGAACAAGCCTCAAAGCCAGGTATTTTCTTAGGCAGGATATCAGTATATGGGTCTTGTCTGAATCAAGGAGGAACTGCTAAGCCATGTGTTGCCTTTTTATCTAGACGCAATCCTGACCATATCCAGAAGACAACAGGACAATTCTGGGTAATACATGTATGAGTATCTAGTATCACACAGAGGCGTGTTGTATCTTTCTCGTCACCACAACCACATTTACTGCATCAGCACAAGGCTACTTGAGGAACATGTACAACATGCTCAGTTGTGAGTTTGCTTCTTTCCAATGTTACTGTAGTTGTCAGGAATATCCCTAATAGTTCACTCATATCTCGGCGACTGAGAGCAGACCAAAAGGTCGAGGTGCTTTTGAGGAAAATACAGTTTGAATGTCCTTCTCGGTGGAGAACAGGCCAGTGGCATCTTGAGCACAACGGTAGGGTGGAGTCAGGCACCCAGAGGGGTCATGGTGATCCTTCTTGGCCGATATAATCAGAGTCAGCAGGAAGTCATATTGCCTAGCAATATCATCCTTGTAAGGTTCCCATCCTTGTCTGCAGTCTGCAGAAAACCTTCCATGTTGTTCACATTTGGTTTTGCCCTTCTCCAGTTGCCTACATAAGATTCCTATTAGTTTTGCCCTCTTGTAGTTGGCTTTTTGGGAATACTGTTTATTTCCTGGAGGTTCCTGATGTTTCTCGCTTGTTCCTAGGTATTTTCTGGCTTCTCCAGTGATCACCATAGTCTTCCTACTAGATAGGATGGTAAGCTTACAAGGATATGTGTTGCATGATACTTAGCTGACCGTTTTGGGGCATACAACAGCTTTTTGATATCTGCCTTATCATAGTCTCAGCTAGGGTTGTCTCCTTTTTAAAAAAAAAAAAATCAGCCATTTGGATACATTTTTCACTAGTATTCACAGATACAGTCAAGTCACAGCAGCAGTAGTGGTCAGGAACCAATGCAGATTTGCAGTATCAAATGTTCCCTTATGATGAAAAAGGAACATTAACAAAGAGAAGTAGGCTGTTATTACAGCATATTTTGTTAAATAATGCCTTTCACTGGGGGGGGGGGGCATAGCTTGACACTGAGCAGCAAACTTGGGTTGAGCTCTTTCGAAAAACAGGTTTTTGCTGTGGACAAGACCAATTTTCGTTTTGCGGTCAAATTGGCAAGGACGGAAGAGCAAGTGTTAGCTCTACTGGATTGTGGAGCAAAGAGGTTGTTTTCTGGATCGTGCATTGTATTCATGTACAACGATTCCATTACAAAAGTAAAAACAACATAAAGCAATAAAAGTGATGGATGGTATCTTTTAGACTTTGGGAAAAATATTTGTGAAAAATCGCCTATTTTGGTGGCCACCACAGGGGACACATTGAATTGAGTTCCTTTGACTTTCTGGATTCCACTTATTTTGCTATTGTATTGTGCAACCTTGTTTTAGGAGTCATAATCCACAGATAAACTGTTGATTGTCCACAACCACATTTAAATCATCCACTTGCAAGAAAAGATATTTTTCAAGGGAAGGCTTGGTGATGACCAATCACTTTTTTTTACATATCTTTATTTAGGTTCAGAAGTACAGATTCAATACAAAGACAGTGCAGCAATGTATCGTATAAAGATAGCCAGTCAATCATGGCCATAGGTGTCGCAAACAAACAATAATATGCAGTGGTAGAAAACCTTTGAAACGGGGACAGAGGTGGTGGGAGTGATGTGGGGGTGCCACAGTAGAAGTGAGAGACTGAGACTAGAGGGCATATACTGGGTGCCGTTGTGTCCTAGAGATGAAGGGCAAGGGATGAGGAGGCCCGCTGCGAGTCATAATGCCTGCCAGAGGTGTCGTGCTCTGTGTCATGCGGTGTACAGATACTGAGTCCTCCTCATTAGGTGCGTGACAACATCTTTAATAGTGCTCTGGTCTAGGCAGGGATCCTACCATGATACACATGGTGCAGGGCGGGGCCTGCCCACGATGACTTATATGAGGATCTCAGGCACACAGGACTGGGCGTGGTCATGTGTCGTCATTCAGAAATGGAGCCCAGATCTGTAAGTAGATCTCAAATTTATCCAACAGCTTGTAAACGAGCTTCTCATACGACACCATTTTCAGCATCTCAGACAGCCATTCCGTGTGTGTGGGTTTAAGCGGAGAGCACCAGTGGCAGAGAATGCATAGTTTGGCAATGGTCAGAGCCGTGCAGAAAAAACGTTCGTGACTGGTCAGTGTGGGGGCGTCAGAGGTGTCATGAAGCATTATCGTGTGCCGAGGTAGTGGCGAGGGGATAAAAATGGTCCTGCTGAGTGCGTCTCCCACTGAAACCCAAAATTCATGGATGTCAGGGCAACAAGGTTGTTCACAATGCCAGCACTGTAGGTGATGCAGTAAGCCTGCACGCTCTAATTTTGCTGGGGACCAGTGCCAATCTTGAATGGTTGTAATGAGGCAGAATTTCATTCTGGATTCCCTCACCCCGGTCCAGGTTCTCCAGGTCCTCCGACCAGTCTTCTTCTGTATAATCGTTTTGAGGTCTCTACTTCCATGTACCCATAAATCTTTAGTCCGGTTATGTAATACAAGTGCTATGCCAGCAGGTTATAAAGGCAAAACATTATCCCTTTAAAACGACACCAACAGCAGAGATAGGAGACCACTAGGGAGGGTGATATCACCCATGGAGGCATACCCAATTTGGTAAAAAGGCGGTGGTGGAGTTGTAGGTATTTCCACTTCTGTGTTGGTGGTCGAAGAAATACATTCATCGATTCCTCACAGGAATTTTAAGGTGTCATGGGCAATGACCTGGGATAGGGACATGATGCCCGCATGTTTCCCTAATTTACAAATGAGCACCTCTACTCCTTTTCGGATATTACTGTTCTGTCTGAGGGTTGTATTATCATGGAGATAAGCATCGGTCGAGAGAAGTTTGTGGGCATGCTCCTAGGAGCGGATCATTGCCTGAATCATAGGCTTGGGGGGCCGTATCCTGAGTGCTCCTGGTGTATAGAGCAAATGCACTCTGGGAGGACCAAAAGAGAGGTTCCATTCAATCAGGACCCATGTACGGGGGTCAGGTGGGTGCTTATGGATGTAGTTGAGTTGTGTGAGATGCAGAGCAAGGCTGTAGTGTTCTACCAAGGGGAGACTCAGGCAGATATATTTACTGTGGTCAATAAGTTTGTGCATTGCTAGTTGGGGTTTTATGACTCCCCATAAGAATCTTTTGATCTCCCTGTGAAATCGGAGTCAGGAGGGGAAGAATGCCTAGGATATATGTGAACCTGGGAAGTGTCCCCATTTTCATGGCTTGTATCCTGCCCCATAGTAACAGATTGAGGTGAGTCCACATTGCATAGTCCGCCTTGGTTCAAGATTGTCCAGTACCTAGCCTCTATCCTGCCCCATAGTAACAGATTAAGGTGAGTCCACATTGCATAGTCCGCCTTGGTTCAAGATTGTCCAGTACCTAGCCTCTATCCTGCCCCATAGCAACAGATTAAGGTGAGTCCACATTCGATAGTCCGCCTTGGTTCATGATTGTCCAGTTCCAAGCCTCTATTTATTTACACTTCTAGTTATTTAAGGTGGGACAGTTCCATTGGATTACCCCATATGGCTGCCTTTATCATCATCTTTGAGGTGGTTAGGGCTTCGCTTTTGTCACAATTTACCTTATATCTGGATATCACTGCCAACACCTTAATGAGTCTCAGGAGAGCTGGGAGAGAGGGGGATAGGTCAGTGAGTGTCAGTAGGATGTCATCTGCATAGAGAAGCATGGATGAATGGCAATCTGGTGTAGGTATGCCCACAATGTCCTCCGCTTGTTGTATGGTAGCATCTAGGGTCCTGAGGGCAAGTAGAAATAGTAAGGGAGAGAGGGTACAGCCCTGTCATATTCCACGCTGCACCGGAATCGGGTCTGATAAGCAACTGCCACAGCTCACCTGAGCGTGGGGGAGTCATAAAGCCACCGGGTCCTAGCGATAAAGTCATCACTGAGCCCGAATTTGAGGAGACTCACAAAAAGGTATTCCCACTCAATACAGTTGAACACCTTTTTGGCATTGAGCAAGAAGGCCAGGGCTTCCTTCGGTATGGCTTTGGTGAGCCGTAGGACGTGGGCTAGAGTACAGAGGTGATTGTGAGAAGCTTGTCCTAGGATGAAGCCCACTTGTGTGGAATGGATAAGCGTGGGAATTGCCTGTTTAAAGTGGGTAGCTAATATGCTGGCTACAATCTTGATGTCCCTGTTACTGAGGGAGATGGGTTTTTAGCCGCTGCAGAACATTGGGTGTTTACCCGGTTTGGGGAGCACCGTTATTGGAGGCTGGTCCCAGGTGGTTCATTTGGTCCACCTCCCTGAAGACAGCATATAGAGACTCAACAATGTCGGGTTTAGTTCATTTGTAAAATTCCATGGTGAAGTAATCTTCCCCCGGAGCTTTATTATAAGGCAAACTTGAAATAGCTTGTTATATCTATTTTCTCTTTTGTGATCTCGCCTGTGAGCAAAGACCGGCCCTTCTTATGGAGTTGTGAAAGGCAGACGCTGTACAAGAACCTGTATGTTTGAGTGGCATCAGCGTGGGTCTTTGGGGTACAGAGGTCCGTATAATAGTCAGCGAACGTGTACGGTATTCACTGAGGTTGTCTGACAATCTGACCAGCCTGGTTTCTGATGGCCGGTATGGCCACCATCACTTGCCTTTGTTGCAGCTGCGCTGCCAGCAATCTACCGACCTTTTCACCTTGTTTAAAGTGGCGGGATTGTAGTCTATGGTGTTCGTACTTCGCTTTTGATGTGAAAAGAGCATTAAGCTCCATTTTCACGTTCTCAAGCTGTGCCTAAAGGCATCGGAGGGGTGGGCCGAGTATAGCCGAGTCGGATCCCGGATTGCGGACTCAAGTGAGACCTGTTGAGCAGCTCTTTGGTTGTTGAATAAAGCAGCATCGTGCATTCATTGGTTACTTGCTCCCTAACAGTGGCTTTTGCTGATACTCATGGTGTCTATGCAGGTGTGACCAACCCAGTGTTATGATCCAATTATGTTGTAAGGTGCGATTGGAGGTGCTCCTTCTTCGCAAGCATCTTGTAGTGGGAGGTGTTGAGGCATCAGGGTTTGCGGAATCTGTCTCTTTGAGTGGCATCAGCATGAGTCTTTGGGGTACAGAGGTCCGTATAATAGTCAGCGAACTTGTACGGTATTCAATGAGGTTGTCTGACAATCTGACCAGCCTGACCAGTCTGAGAGTGCGCCATCCAGGGTCGTGGCATCCTTGACCATTGAGACTAGGGAGTGGGAGAGGAGAAAGAAATCCAATCTAGATTGAGTACCCTGCATGGGGGAGACATAGTTATATTCCCTTTCAGAAAGGTGGAGGAGGCGCCAGACATATAGGAGTCCCTGGTCAGACAATAAGTAGCACATGATCTCCCTATCAGCATTGTTGGCCACATTAATTGGTCCTGTGCAGTCCCCAATAGCATCAGGGTTCAGATTACAGTCACCTACAATGAACATGGGTGGGATACCCAGTTCCATCAGGATACGGTTCAGTTGAAGTAAGAATGACACTTTATACCTCACTGGGGCATACACCAAGCCTTCGCTGAGGGAGCGTTTTGTACAAAAGAATAGCCACCCTGCATTTCCTAGGCATTTTAGCCTTGTCATCATCCATTTGAGGTGAACCGGCTGCTATGTGTAACCTTGCCCACCCGGTCCTGCTTCAGTTTTGTCTCCTTCTGCATTAGTAAGGTGGGTTTCCTGCAATAGGACAACGTCTATATGTTTAGAATTCAAGTATGCAAGCAAATTCTTGTGCTAAATGTAATGTGTGAGGCTGTGTACATTCCATGACAGAACAGTCAAAGTCTTTTTCGCCATAACGTAGGGACAATGTATGGAGTCAGAGAATAGCAGTGATAGCAGGAGATGTTTTTTGGGTAGATCAAGTATAGCGGAGCAGCAGTGAGAGTGGGGGATTGTAATGGTCTGACCAGGAGGAGAGGCAGGAAGCAAATTTATTTTCTGGTTGGTTATTGTGTTGCGGGTCTTGCCCACGGGAAGCATTGGGGGTCTTTCGAGTAGCAGAGGGGAGGGAGCCCGTGCCTTTGTCTGGTTCAGGGAGGCAGGGGAGGCAGGAGAGGGGGACGCAAATGGTGGATCAGTGAGCGGTGGTGGTGCGAGGGGGAGGAGTGGTGGTGAAGGGGGAGTGTACATGATGGAACAAGGGAGGGGAGAGGAAGGAGGTGAGGGGTGAAAGGGAGGAGGTTGCAGGACATGAAATCTAGGGCCCCCTAAGGTGTGGCAAGGTAACTTTGATCGGCGAGTTGAAACCTCAGAGATGTCCGAATTCCAGGAACACATGAGACCCCAGGGGGACGGAAAGGAGAGACAAGTATCTATGTCAGAGAAGGGCTGGCAGTGACAGCCGTAGATGAAAAACTAGGCTAAACTGTAGTCAGCAGGGAGCGCAACCAGGGGTTCATACCACGTGGAGGGGGAGGGTGGTGTAGGTCGATAAACATGCCTGACTGAAGAGTATGCACCGCCCCTCAGTTGAGGAAGGGAAGTCAAAAAGTCTCTCATCTGTGCAAGGTGTCAGTCCTGTGCCCCAGTCCACTGAAACACGAGAAGGAGGAAGGACTGTGATGGTGCATTAAGCCAGGACAGGGACAGGGGCCTGCCCGGGGTGAGGGTAGGGGAGATTGTGATGCAACCAAGTAACAGGTGGACTGTATCTTAGAGGGTTCACAACCAGTGGGGGACAAATCGGATAAACATCATAACAATGCAAACCACACATAAAGTAAAGAGTAAATGCAAAAGCATAGACAGAGACAACAGCTACTCAGCCATTGGGCTAGACAGCAGGCCATGGGTAACATCAATGATCGGTGTTGTCCCGATCAGGGTCCTGGCCCGTCTTCTGCAGTGCGCAAGACTTATTCCACCCAGAGTCCTGTGTGAGTTCTCCACTGCTCTGATTGCTCTGTCCTTCCTGCTTTGGGAGTAAAAGTCTCTGTACTGTAGCCAGACCATACAGCAGGTTACCCGTCATCCTTGGTGATGTGTGTGCCTTTAGTGGGGGATGTCGATGAGGTATCCATAACCGACTCTTGAAGGCTTTCGAGGAAGGCTCAAAGATCCCCTGATTCAAGAAAGTCCTTGGACTTGCCATCCAGTGTGATCCACATGCATGTGGGTTTGAAAAGCCTGTATTTTATGTTTCTTTTTCATAGCATTGGGCGAAGGGAAAAGAAATCACTCCTTTTCTCAATTGTCTCTCTGGAAAAGTCGGCTGACATACAGACTTTATGACCCCTGTAGTCGTAGGGGCCATGTTTACGGGTTGCAGCTAGAACCTGGCGGGCCTGCTCATGTCGGAGGAAAGATGTGATGATCGGTCAAGCACTGTCTCTAGTGCCTAGCCTGCAAGAATGCACGCGGTGGGCCTTCTGCAGCGCTAGTGGTGGCGTGAAGGTGAAATCTGTGATGTGGGAAATCCAATCACAGAGGAAGCTCCTCATATCCTCCTGTTCCACATGTACGGGAGGCCAAAGAAGCGTACATTATCTCTATGTCTCCTGTCCTCCAGATCGATGATTCTGTGCCGGAGGCACCATAGTTCTGAGCCCCAGGAGTCCGAGTGGGCCATCCACATTTCAAATGTGGTGAGATGATTGTCCATGCCATCCAGTTAACCATGGAAGGCTCTGATCTCTGTTCAGATTGATTTCATGTCTTTGGTGAGGTCTGTCATTTTATTGTCTATCATTTCCAGTTGGTGCCCCACTCCAGTGATTTCTTTGAAGATCAGACCCATCGTAATTTCCTTATGGCCCGCCATTGATGTAGCAGATGATTTATTTTGCGCCACAACCCCATGTAGAGAAGTTAAGGTGTTGGCTTCCAAGATGCCAAAACAGAGAGCGTTGATGGGGTAGTACGTAAACAGGCAGAGGATAGGCTCACTCTAATCCCCAGTGCAGGATGAGAGATGGGAAGTCTCAGTCCCTTATGGTTTCTCACACTCTCAGGCACTCAAAGTCAGTATCCTGTGCCCCAGGTCCATGTGTCACTGGTCACCTGTGTCACTGTTCTTGAAGTCCTCAGTGTAGTATGTGGGGAGAGGGAGAAAGTGGGATGAGCACAGCTCTTTTCTTCTAAAATCAGAAGTTTCCCCCCTGAGATCCCCAGGCCGGGCTGAGTAGCCCAAAAGGACGTTGTTGGCTGGTGGCCTCCCAGATCAGAGGCAGAATATCTGCACTGGTGTCTGGGGGCAAAGGCTGTAGTGGACCAAGTGCATGCTCCCAGAAAACCATTGCCAGCATTATTAGAGGCAGTTGGGGCTCCCACGAGGATTACCATTGAGGGATGCGGCCAGTCTGCAGCCGATGGAGCCCATATGCATATGCACAGGGGCCCCTGGTAGGTATGCACTCAAGTAGCGCCAAAGGCAATCCATGCCCCAGGACCAGTGGATCAGCGAGGGTATGCTTCTTTAGGGTGCGGGGGAGTATGTCTTCTCTGCTGTTCACAGCCACATGTAGGCCATAGTCGTAGATCTTGTCAGGGCGGTGTGCAATGGCTCAATGCTGTGTGATGCATCAGGGAGGGTCCATCAGTGAGGGGGCCCTCACTTCTCACCCCTTATACTCCTTACACTGCCTTGATACATAGTGGGAGCTGGTCCAAAAGGGGCATTCTTACCCATGATGGCGTTCTGGCTGGATCTATCTCCTGAGTGGGCTGGCAGGCCCTGCTGCAGTTTGGTTTGCTAGGAGGCGGGCTTGTAACACACACAGTCACACATGTCACATTGCATTGTTTCTCATTGGGGGGCCTCAAAGGTTATAAAAGAATCCTGACTTAAGGGTCAAATTTAAGAAGTGTCTGACGTGTACAAGCCAAGACTGACTGCTTGGATTGAAATGTCCCCTGCATGGTACACAGGCATGTTCCCTTGTCCTAAGTGCCCAACTGAATGTAAATCTGGTATATTGCCTTTTTCATAGTACATAGTGTGGTAGTAACAGCACAGTGTGACAAGACCTTTCTATCTGGGTCACTTGGGCTGAGGCCTACTGGACAACCTGTGAAAGGTTCCACAGTCATGCACTTGCCCAGACCCTTGTGCTGATATCCCTAATGTTTTGAAGTGTGTAATTGTATGTTTAGCCAGAGAGGCACATGCTTGGTGTGTGACTGAGCAAGAGTAATGGAGGCCAGTGGGATCCATTTTGGATTACCTTGTCCTCACCTAGCACATGACAGAGGTTGAGGACTGTGCTCCCAGACAGTGAAAGTGTATTGCTTAAATAATTCCTGCAGCTGGAGGAAAGAGATGCTTGCCTTGCCATTTTGTGACCTTTGAATAACATTTTGATATCCGCCTTATCACAGTCTCAGCCTCAAATGGTTCCATCAGGCTCCTACTTGTCTTGCCACCATATTATGGTCATCCATGCTATGGTCATTTGAAGTTGGCCACCTGTAAGTTTCTAGGGCAGAGGGCTTCAAACTTGGGGCAGGTACTTCGTGAGTCATGAACTGATGTCAGGGGTGCCAGGTTCTTGCCAAGATTAACTTTTTCATCCACCTAGGGAGAACAAACAAATATGCCGATAAACAGCACTGTGATTTTATTTAAAGAAAAAGTGGAGGTGAACCAGTCCATATCTCTTTTGTCAGTGATGCTCAGGCTGAAAGTATGTGTCAAAAGCCAGGGCTCCAAATAACCCTAACCCCTCATTCCTGATAAACAATCACAATGTAATCACTTTTAGGGCAAAGGGAATGCCAACAGCATGTTGGGAATCATAATATTGACTGCTCTTTTAACCCCTTAGCAGATAGGGCTGTTCCACCTCCAGTGTGAGCCCTTTTTTGATGTTTGGGTACCTGTTTATACAAAAGGTGCCTAAGGTTTTTGGATTCAACTGGAGAGAACAGAGAAAATAGTCAAAATATTGCAAACATGTTTTATTTTTAAAGTGGGGAAAAATGCTATGCATAAAAGCATAAGTTTTTCTAAAACAAATGACAACAACAACATGTTTGCTGTCCTCAGATCACTGTCTCCCTATCTTTCAGAAACAGACAAAGTTGGAACAATAATATTTTTTCCACAGTGTTTGCATTTTCCTATGTGATAGTTGATTTTTCCTGTGTGGTTTCTACCTACTTGCAGTTTGTGGTGGAAACTGGTGTGAAACCCATTTTTTGACCCAGTAAGCTATACATTTCTGCAAAGTAGGCAACATTTGGAATTTAGCAAGAGGTTATTTGTGCTTATGGTTTTCTCCAAGAAAATAATTATTGAAATGTAAAAAGAGAAAAAGGTGACACACTTTTCATCTGTAACTTTTTGGCCCAATGGATGATTTACAGAATATACCATTCAACGTCCATCAGTCCCTTCTGTCACAGGGATATGTAGTGTTTGTTGGTTGTCCAACAACTAGCGATATCCAAGGCTAATAAATGAGCTGCAGCATATAATGTTATTTCATTGTCTACCGACTATGCAGAAATTCATATAGTAAAATCTAATCAATGGAAAATTTGAAGGCAGCCTATGCACATTCAAAATATGCCTCCAATACTGAGTTTAGGAATAATGGTTATTTATAAAACTCTGTAATTAGATTTATCCATACTAGCATGAATCAGAGGGTTTTTTGCAAAATGTGTTCTTTCTTGCACACTGGCTTATATTTAGGAGCCAAAAAATGGAGAGAAATTCAGTTGTTTAAAACAAATGTTCAAGAAGAACTGGCTTGTAGTTGTTTTAGCCAGACTATTTCATGTGCGTGTGGCACACATGAGTGCATGCCTGTCTCATGTTTAAAATACGCTATATGTTTTATGTATGTCGTGACAATTACTGTTTGTGTTTTGTCTTTCATAATTCCCTTTCAGATTTCTTCGGCACTACCAAACCAATTAGTAGTAGGAGGAAACAATTAGTTTCTCTCCATTTTTCCGTACCTTAGCGTGTGCGCCACTTTTTTTCTCAAAATTATTTTTATTGAGCATCATAAATAACAACCTTAGTACAGTAGAGCGTGCAGGGCCCGGGGTCTAAAACATTCACCTATTCAGAGCCCAGATTCAACTGTCCCAGAGTCCGTACAATCCCCACATACAAAGTAGAAGCTGCCTGTTTTGATGTAACTTGTCTTAAGGAGAAATTCTCAGACAAAAACACAAAAACAAAACCCCCCAACCCCTCCCCCCTCCCCTTCCCTGGTGGTGGTGGTGTCGCACGTTAAAGTAGTGGGCAATCTAGGTACAGCTAGAAAGCTGGGTGGCAAGAGTGGGGTCCAGACCAATCAGTGAGTGGTGCATATATCATCCAGTTCCATCTCGGGACAGGTTAGAGTTGGAAGAGATGCATAGCCCTTATGGAGGGCGGACATACCACCGAGGGGAGGCCACGGGATAGATAGGTAACCAATGGGCCCCACTTGAGTTCAAAATTCTTATATTCGTCTCTAAAGATGTCTGCGAGACGTTCCATAGAGAGGATTCTCCACAGCCGGGCATGCCACATCGATGTTGCTGGTGTATCTTTCTTTTTCCACGCGGCTATCTTCAGTTTCGCCACCCCCAGACATGCCCACATTATCGCCTTATCGGCTTTTGTTTGGTGTTCCAATGTCGGGTCTCTAATGCCCAGCAGGGCCCCCTCAATGGTGGTCTGGATGGGGTACCCCAGCATATCCTTGAGATGTGAAAGGATTTCCTCCCAAAAAGGCCGAATACTCGGGCAGTCCCACGAGATGTGGCGGAAGTCTCCCCGCAGACCGCATCCCCGCCAGCAGAGATCTGAGGTATCAGGGAAGATCCGCCTGAGCTTAGTAGGGTAAAGGTACCAATCTAGCAGCGTCTTATAGTGTGCCTCCCTCAGCGCCACGGATTGATTGTGTCTAGTGATGTCGCCCCAAACGTGTTTCCACTCCTCCTCAGTGATATCGCACCCTAGAACCTGTTCCCAAAAGGACATGTAGCGTGCCCGGGGAGCGTGTAGTGTAGTCAGTAACATAGCGTATAGCGAGGAGTTTGCACCCTTCATGGAGCCTGCCGTGTGGACTATTAGTCTTTCCATAGCCGTAAGCTCTCTAGTCGCGGCCTCTTTTATGTGTGGTAGTGAGACCCAGTGTTTGAGCTGGAGGTAGCGGTAGTGCTCGGTGTGTGGCGCCAAAAACTCTCTTTTGCAGCTTTCGAAGGTCAGGATATCGTAGTTATGAAATAAGTCAGAAAGCTTTAAGCAACCCCCCTCCCTCCAACAGTCAAAGGGTCCTTCACGCATTGCTGGTGGAAATGCTGGGTTGAAGTGGATTGGGGTGTATGGGGAAGGAAATGAGGTCCAACCCTCCCTCCTCGTGACTTGATCCCATACTGTCAAAGTAGTGCGTGTGGGTGTGCTTAGGTAGGCGTTCACCGGCCGGTCTTTCTTCGGCTTCCACAAGACATCCCAAATGGAGCGCCCCACAATCGACCTGTCCATGTGGAGCCAGTGCTTGTCAGACTCCCTCGCCGACCATTCTGTCACCACCCGCAGTTGTGCCGCTTGATAATGTAATGTGAAATCCGGTAACGCTACCCCCCCCCCCTTCGTTCCTAGGACGTCTCAGCACGTGAAAAAGGAGACGAGCCACCCTCCTTGCCAAATGAATTTAGTGACCAGTGAGCGCAGATGCGGCAGTAGGTCATGGTCCAGTTCAATAGGTAGAGCTTGGAAGAGATATAAGAGTTTTGGTAGGACAGTCATTTTCACAGCGTTGATCCGCCCAAGCCAGGAGATGTAAAGGGGTTTCCACCTCTTAAAATCCTGCTGAGGCTGCGTCACTAGAGAGGGATAATTGGCCTTGTAGAGGTCTCCACTTTTAGGAGTAAGGTGGACACCCAGGTATAGGAGGGAGTGTTTAGCCCATTGTAAGGACGTCTGGCCTCTCAATCTTGTCGCCTCGGCGGTGGGGAGCGTGAGGTTTAGTATGGAGGATTTGGATAAGTTTACCTTGAAGCCCGCCACTAATTCAAAGTGCTTCAGTTCCTCTTGTACTGCCCGGAGTGAGGGGGCCGGCTCCATGAGCATGAGCAGGATGTCGTCCGCGAAGAGGGACGCTTTATGATCTGTGCCGCTAAAACGTATTCCCCGTATCTCCTCGTTCTCCCGGAATCTTATTGCTAGAGGTTCAATGCTAAGGGCAAATAAGAGGGGAGAAAGCGGGCAGCCCTGCCGCGTGCCTCTGCTAAGGACGAAGGGGGGCGATGCACAGCCATTGACCAACACTCGTGAGCGCGGGAGGTGGTAGTTGGCCCTGACCATGTCGAGGAATGCATCCCCAAAGCCGTATTTACGCATGGCAAGGAAGAGAAACGACCAGTCCACCCTGTCGAAGGCTTTTTCGGCATCCAGACCTACCAGAGTTGCTGGGAGATTAAATTTAGACACCTTCTCGATAAGGTGTATGGTGCGGCGAATATTGTCGTGTGTTTGCCTTCCCTTTATGAAACCGGATTGATCAGGGTGGACTAGTGCGGGCACCAGGTCCTCCAGCCTGGCGGCTAAGATCGCGGAGTAGAGCTTTGCGTCGAGGTTAAGAAGGGCTATGGGCCTGTACGATGCGCAGTGTTGGGGGTCTTTCCCCGGTTTGGGAATGACAGATATCACCGCTTCAGACATGGATGTAGAAACCCTGGCAACTGCTGCTATCGCCTGGAATAGCTCAGTGAGGTGGGGGATTAGTTCGGATGCAAAACATTTGTAGAATTACGCCGTAAGACCGTCAGGTCCCGGGGCTTTATGAACTTTGAGTCTCGAAATGGCCTGTCCGACCTCCTCCGCAGTAATAGGAGCATCTAAGGATCCAGTGGTCCCGGGGGAAAGGTGGGGGAGGTCCACCGAGCCTAGATATTGCTGTTGTAATATTGTATCCGGGGGTGTACCTTGATAAAGTTTCCCATAAAAGTCACCAAAAATGTGGGCCTTAACGTCATCTGTGTGGGTGAGCTGGCCCTCCCGATCCAGGATACCTCCAATGAACTCGCGTTCCCTCTTCACTCAAAGTTGGCGCGCTAAGTGGGGGCCCACCTTATCACCTTGAGCACATGATGCCTGACGCAGCTTCAGCAGTGTATACTCAGCTCTATTATTGTAAATGGCACGTAGTTTGCCCTTTACCGCGGTGAGTTGTCGCTGCAGTGCCCGAGTGGGTGTCTCCTTGTGTGCCTTTTCAACAACTTCCAGTTCCCCTTCAAGGGCGGTGCGCTATCTCGCCCTCTGTTTGTTCAGAACCGTGTTAAGTTGGATACATTTGCCCCGCAGTACCGCTTTAAAAGCGTCCCAATTATTCTGTGGGGAAGTATCCTGCGGGTTGTTAAGTGTAAAATATTCGATGATGGAGGCTCTCAGTTCCTCGCGTAGGGTCTTGTCTCGCGTAATCGCTGTCGGGAAATACCACCGCAACGTGCCAGGCTTAGGCCCACCCCAGGTCAGACTAATAGAGACTAGGCTGTGATCTGATACAGAGATCGGCAATATCTGCGCTGCCTGTAGGGGCCCCACTAGCGCCTGACTAATGAAAATATAGTCGATCCTAGAATAGGACTGGTGGACGTGTGAGAAGTATGTGTAGTCTTTGGTGGCGGGGTGCAACGTCCGCCAGGCATCGCATAAGCCCAGGGTGAGCATTTTCCGTTTGTCCCCTTTAGAGAAACTGTTGGCATGCGCCCTATGTGAGTGTGAACTGTCTAGGGTGTCATTCCATGTTAAATTGAAGTCTCCCAGTAGGATCACCGGCCCTTCCACAAAGCCACTTATCAGGTCCAATGCATTAGAGAGGAATGTCGTCTGACCGGAGTTGGGTGCATAGAGAGAGATAAATGTGCAAATTGTGCCCCGCAGTCTCCCCCTGACCATTATAATTTTCCCCTCCCGGTCTGCCTTGGTGGCTTCAGGTTGAAACTTGGAGGAGCTATGAAAAAGCAGGGCCACTCCGTTATGCTTAGTACCAGCGGATGACTTATAAATTAAGGGGTACGCTTTGTGGTGCAGCCGAGTGTCCTCGGACTTCTTGAGGTGAGTTTCCTGAAGTGCTACCACCTCAAATCGGCGGTCCGTAAGATACTTCCAGATTTTCTGGCGTTTCTGGGGCGAGTTTAGGCCCTTGATGTTCCAGGACGCTATGGAGACCATTGGCGAGCTGTACCTCACCCCCTCCCCTTGTGGATCATAGCCCCCATCGTGTATTGCGACCGCTGTCCCTATCGTGACAAGGATCCCCCTCCTGAAGCCCTCACTTTTCACAGTGCCCCCACCCATCATGTTGTATGTCTCTGTAAGGCCCAGAAACCAATGGGACCCCTACCCCACCACCAGGAACCCTCCCCTCCCAAAAAAGAAAACCCCAACATTCCCCAAAAGGTGTGAGCCGTGTGGCCAATGGGCTTTCGGCTCGAAATTCTTCCAAAAAAGGTAGAAGAATTCTGGGTGGTACGGACAAGGCCCGCACCCCCGACTGCCGTGCGTCAGGAGTCAAGAGAGCAGTTCAAAAACAGAAAAAACAAAAACCTCAGTGTCTCTGATGGAAAGCTGCGGTCTCTCTGTGTCCAAGCAAAAGGACTTGCGCACCCAGCATCTCCAGGGCTCCGGCGGTCACAGCCCTATGGAAGGTCCCCCAGGCTGGTGATCACGAGGATCGAGGCATCCATGGAAAGCGTCTCACCAAGTACGATCATCTAGTGGTTTGTCGAGGTTTCGTGACCATGTGCCAGGGCCGGGAGCCTCTCCGAGCTGGATCTGGGTCGGACGAGGAGCCCGCGGCGCTTTCGTTGTCTGGAAGTGGGAGGCCCAGGATACGAAGACCTTCAGTCAGGTCAGTCACATGGTGCACCTTATTCTTGTAGTCAAAAGCAAGCCCAAAAGGAAATGTCCAACGGTAACGTATGTTTTCGTCTCATAGCTTGGTGGTAACCGGCCTCAGCAATTGTCGACGTGCTAGGGTGGAGGGCGCTAGGTCTTGATAAAGGGTGCATTTGTATCCTTGGAAGGACGTCTCTTCTTTCTTCCTCGCTGCACTCAGGATGGCCTCCTTTGTTTTAAAAGAGTGCATCTTGACCAAGATGTCTCGCGTCCGCCTGCGCTCCCCAGACTGCGGGGTCCCCACACGATGAACTCGATCTATTTTGAGCTCTAACTGGTGAGGGGCTAGAAGTTCCGCAAAGAGGCCCACCACGAACGCCTCCAAGTCCGGTCCCTCTGCACCTTCTTCCAGGTCCCGGATGGGAATATTCTCCCTTCGGGATCTGTTCTCCAAATCCTCCGCTTTCAGGATTGCTTGCTGAAGCTGGGCCTGTAGGGCTTGCAGGGATTCCTGCAGCTTGGTGCAGCGGGCGTCCAGATCCTGCGTCTGCTCCTCCACCTCCAACACTCTGGCGCCGACAGCGTCCAAATCCTGTCGCAGAGTCGCCATTTTTTCTGTGAGATCAGCCTTGAGTTGGTCCATGGAGGTCCGCAAGTCTTGTTTAATTTCGAGGCAGAGTTCAGCTTTGAAATCCCGGAGGGTGGCAATCAGCTCCTCCCGGGTAAGCGCCATGTTCTTAGCTTGGTCTGTCTCTGTGGTTAGGGAGCCTCTTTCCGGCGCTGCAAAATAGCGGGAGACTTTATTTGTTGCCTTCTTAGGTGGCATAGGGACAACGCCAGGCACAGCGCGAGAGCAGCCACCAAGAGACCACACTAGGAAATGGAGGTAAGGAACCAAGTCGTGCAGGTGCAGGTCTCTTTGTGATAAGATCAGGCCTCTGTTGAGGAGAAGAATTAGGCAGCCATCTTGAGGTCAGGCATCATGTGGCGAATTATAGCAAGCAATCAGGAACCCCAAGGCACTCCACTTCCAAACCGTCTAGGCTATGTAGGGGGAAGATGCCTCACTCACCACTCCCCATCTGACTCACACAAGTGCGGTTAGGAGATCTCCCCCGATGTATGCACCAACTCGGACTCCATCTTGAAGTCAGGCAAGGCCTCTGGGCGAGGGCTCTCCCGGGCCCCTCCGTGCACTGCAGTCGGTGAAGTAAGAAGGGACTGACCTGACCAGAGAAGTCCCATGGAGGTGCATGCGGATCGCCTGCCTCTGCTGCCTTTCACTTGCGGCGTCCTCAGCGGTGCATCGGGGTCCACTCCACGTCACCGCTGCATGGCATGGCTCCGCTAGGCAAAGAGCTCCCGCTGTGGAGATCGGGGATGCACTGGAAGCGGTAAGTACCGTTGTTGCCCTCCTGTTGCGCCGCGGGCTCAGAAGACTCTAGGCGCCATCCTTATGCGAGGTCTGCAGTCCGACTCGATCGTCCCCAGGTCCGCCCTGTGTGCGTCCCTACGCCATCTTGTGAGTGGCCTCAGCACTCCGGATCGGCCAACTCGTGGTGTGCGATCGAGTCCGGTGGCCGGCTATGAAGTCCTATGTGGGGCTCCCACTCAGCTCGAAACGTCGCTGAGTGTTTGCATCTGTTTCGTTGCTCCCTACAAGCGATGGAAATGCTGTATGGCAGTTGTAGGGGTCCGGAGCTGAAGCGGCTCACGTCCGCTCAGCCATCTTACTTGGCCACGCCCCCTGTGCGCCCCTTTTCCGCCACCCTGTCCTGAAGACCTTGCCTCAACCTGGTCACGCAATTTTTTACACTGGTCCTGACGAAAGCCAGCATATGAATTAGTCTGGCTGAAACATGTAGACCTACTTTTAGGATACTTGAGTCTAAATCTAAAACTCTACACGTATCCGCATTTCTCTATTTTTAACTCTGTAGGCCCCCGCCATTAAAATAATCCTAAAGGGGACCCTATAGATAGTTTTAACATCACCATCACTGCACCTCACAACCCAAAAAACCCCGCTCCGCTGTAGTTCAGGTGTGGTAGCACACCCAGGGTGCACTCGGCGCCTTGGGTGGGACCCGATGATGAAGCATGACACCAACTAGGTTGGTGGATGAGGGTTTTCTTAAGAAACCTATCTGTTTCCCATAAGCACAAACTAGAGGCTTCAACTACGAGCCAGTTCTTCTTGATTATACGTATTCATACAGGGGAAATGAACTAGCTCCTCTTGACACTTCCTCTCTCTCTTATTGATTTGCATAAAACAAATGTTCTACTACTTTGTATTCCCAAACCTCTCCTGATAAAAATTGTACCCCTTGTGTGATTGGACCTATTTCCTACAACAGGAAGGACCCCAAAACACAACAAGGAAATATCGAAATTTTGCCTTGAAAACTGACCCATCTGGCAATGCGGATAGCTGTAGTATTTGGGGCCGTGCCTAGCCGCCACCAATGGAAACCTGCCAAATCCAGACATTTCAGAATACTTGCTACCCAGTAAATTCCAGGGTGGTGTGACGTGTGTGGATCTCAGTAGCATTTTTTGCCCACGAACACAAAACCTTGGTTAAAAGGATGCATTTTCCACATATTTCTGTGAGGAAAGTTCCAGAATCTGTGGGGATCCCAAAAATTCCTACCACACAGTGTTCCCGCATTTGTCCCGATCAAATTTTCACCTTGAAAACTGACACACTCTTGCAGTTAGGGTAGCTAAAATATTTGACCACCCAGCATTCCCACACTGCTCCCAATGGAAATGGTGTCCTACTTGTTTGGCTGGGTGTATTGCCCATCACAGAAAGGGCACCAAAATGCAACATGAAGACATCAAAATTTCACCTTGCAAATTTACCCATTCTGGTGATGTGAGTAGCTGCAGTATGTGGGCAAGACCTGGCTCCTGTCAAGGGAAACTTACCAAAACAGGTAATTCTATAGACTAAGCACCCTGGGGAGTCCAGGGTGGTGTGGCATTCTTGAATCCCACCACCTTTTTTTTTGCCCTGCGATGATCAAACATTGGCAAAAGTATGCATTTTCCTCAAATTTCTGTGAGAGAAAGGTCTGGAATCTGGAGGCATCCATGATATTCTCTCTAACCCTGGGCGGAGTTCGCAGAGTTCCGCTATGCGGAACTCCACGAAGTGGAAAAAAAACTCAGCCGCGCTACGCGGAGCTCGACAAGCGGCGGAGTGCGATAGAAAAATGCTGTTCGCGGTGATTTGCGGTGCTGGATGCTTGTCCGCACGGTGCAATCATCGCGAACGGCACCATGCACAGCGCAAGCGGGCGCTGCTTTCCTTTCTGCCGCTCGAGTAGATTTTTACTCGAGCTGCAGCTTTCTCAGCGCGAATGGACAGTTTCTCAACGCGAGCGGTCGCGAACATACGCGAACACTCACAATGAGAAATCTGACCCCCCCTCCGCATTGAGAAATCTTGCCGGGAGGTTGATTTTTCGCGCTCGCCAACTTGATGTTGACGATCGCGAACGAGGAAAAATCTCGCCGTGAGGTGGATTTTCCTCGCTCGCACTCGCCAACATGATGTTGACGAACGCGAGCAAGGAAAAAAACTCCGCTCCGCAACGCGAAGCGGAGTTTTTGGGAACTCCTCGATCTCCGCGTAAAGCGGAGTGCGGAAAACTCTACAAACTCCACGAGTGGAGTGGAGTTCACGCCCAGAGTTAATTCTCTCCTGATACAAATGGTACCCCACATGTGTGGCAAGTTATATCACCCATGGCAGGAAAGGCGCCAATATGCAATGTAAAGACATCAAACATTTGCCTTGAAAATTGACCCTTTATGGCGATGTGGGTAGTTGAGGTATTTGGGCCCAGGTTCAGCATCCACCAAGGGAAACATACCAAACCCACATATTTTGAAAAACTAGACATCCAAGGGAGTCCAGGCTGGTGTGACTTGCATGGATACCACAACCTTTTCTTAACCAGAGTGCTGTGCAAACTAAAAACTTTGGCAAAAGTCTAATATTTTCCTCATATGTCTGAGGAAAGATCTGAAATCTTTGGAGATCCACAAAGTTCGTACCACCCAGTGTTCCTACAATTCTCCAAATCAGACTTTCCTGAATGCAATTTTGAATGCACCTTCAGAATTGGTGCAATCTGGCAATGAGAGTAGCCACGTTATTTGGGCCACACAACATTCCCACTCTTCTTCTATAAAATTGGTACACCATTTTTGTGGCTGAACATATGCCTGTGAAAGGAACAGATGAAAACTGTGACTATATAAAGTCAAGGTACTAACATTGTGGTCTTCGCTTGGCGTATGTTTGCACCAGAAGGATTTTCTTACTGCTCTGTGGTGAATGAACCATTCTTTTCCACCACACTGCTGAAGTAGTGCAGTGGACGTGAACAGTTTGTCTCCTGCAGTTAAGCTTTTAAAGGGGATAACTGAACATATAACTACAGTGTTGGAATTGTTAAACATACTCAGAACTTCCAAGTGGCAACATTCCTTATGGACCACCTTCAACCACTCCTGCTATTTTAGATAACATGGTTTTGCATTTTGCATTTTGGAACTTGTAGTTTAGTATTTAATATTGTAAAGTTTGGTTCAAAACGTCCATCATGTGAAGTGCATTTCGGGAAAATCTAGGACTGGCTGGCAATGTCACACATGGCATGAGGCTAGTTGCCAGCTGGATATAACAATGTGAAAAAATAAATGGCAAGAATAAACATCAGTTTTTGTCATAGTTTTCTTTGTTCAGAATTCCGTCCATCAGTTGTCAGCTTTTTGCATTTGTCACCGTGAGTGGGACGGGTATACCCAGACCTGGATCCCATGCTCACCATGCTAGCCTCGCTGATGAGGAGTGAATGTTTGACATTGTTCAGCATTTCGCCAATCAATTGTTCTTTTTGCATTTGTCACCCCGAGTGGGACGGGTATGCCCAGACATGGGTCCCATACTCACTATGCCACTGGGGTCAAGCTAGCCTGGCTGATGAGGGGTGACAACCCGAAACTGGTCCTAGGATGCTTGTTTTCAGTCCAGGGAGGACCTGACCTGGCAGTTCTGGCTGGGCTGTTACCATGGAGAGCAGGGTCAAGACTGATTTGCATATGGCTGGGTCAAAACTGGAATGGTGTGGTGAGCAAAAAAACAATGGATTTAGGACCAGATTTCTGTACTGGGGGTGAATGTTTGACATTGTTCAGCATTCCGTCCATCAATTGTTCTTTTTACATAGTTTTCTCTGATGACCTCTAAACTCCCGTGCACATTTTGAATCCTTTGATTACAATATTTTTTCAGTTTCATACATAGGACGTATTCTAAAAAAATATGTGAGAGAGAACGTAGCCGCTGGAAAATTCTCACTTGAAATGTTTAGCCTGCTATGTTTTACACTTTATATTTTTAGCACACGAATCACTACTGCAAATCAGCATTTTCTATATTTGTAAGACCGCTTGTGCTCATAGCCCTTAAAATTAATCAACTTGCTTGCATTATTTACCATTTTATAAAATATTAGTAAGAATGTGTTTGTAACTTTGGGGAGCTCTGAGGAAATAGTTTTATATGGAGGGAGGAGGGACCATTGTTCTAGGATGTCACTTATGCCTTGCAAGCTGCTGTGTCTTTTATTTTCCCATACACCCTCTGTTCTTCACTAGATAAAATCCTGAGTACTCATATTATTGAATTCTTTTGTTTGTGTGGAGATCTGGGGCGCTTATCTAATTTCTGGATGTATGAGGGGACAATGCATTCCATTGCAACGCATACCGTTACAACGTGGCTGTTACAACGCGAATGCCTTTACCACGCATAACCTTTACCACTCATATTTTTACAGCAATTATGTCTTTACCACACATGCTTTCACAATGAATTTCGTTGTAAAAGCATGAATGTTAAAGGCATATGTGTGGTAATGTTTTTCCTTGATCCCTGGCCTGAGCTCTAAATCTGGCCCCTTGTGCAATCCCCCCTCCTTGGACCCCAACCCCCCCAAAAAAATGACCCCAGCCCTGAGAACTAAAACTGGACCCTGGCACAACCTCCCAGCCCTCAGTCTTCTAAAAAAATACTCAACCCGAGCCCTAAGCCCTAAAACTTTTTTTTTTTTTTTTTTTCAAAACCTTTATTGAGGAAATTCAAGTCAGACACATTACACTGTGCTACACAGCAGCTCAAATTGACACAATACAAACCCAGTCAAGCGTTCGGAAACGAGTCGACTACACCTGGCCAGAAGCATAAATACATTAAGGCAGAATCACTACATCATTTCACAGGAATCCCTCCCCACATGGGGGTCACATACTCGGCCAGAACAACAGTAATAAGTGCCACAGGGCGGGGAGATCTATGTGGAAGCGGGAGGCAGTCACCGACCAGCGCCGGCGGCCGCCGCGGACTCAGGGCCGGCGGGGAGCGCGGGAGAGGCAGCGCCACTGGAATGGGTGCGGGAGAGGAGGTAAGTTACCAAAGGGCCCCAGATGTCAACCGGATGGGACCTGGCAGGTAGCAAGTCCCAGAACTCAGATAACAGAGTCTGACACCGAGAGGCGTCCTCCAGCCAGCTCTCGACTCTAGGAGCAGGTCTGCGACCCCAGCACATGGCCACCCTATGCCTGGCCAGTACTAGCAGCATTGAAATCAGGCGTCGAGAGGCGTCTGGGCAGAGTTTTACAAAACCAAGAAGACACAGGGGGGGGTCAGGCTGCACCGTGGTACTAATGATGTCAGAAATCGTGGAGCACACCATCTGCCAGAATTCGGAGAACTTGGGGCATAGCCACGCTAAGTGTGCGAAGTCCGCGGCGGGGGCAGCGCAGCGCATGCAAGCATCACTTGGTATTAGTCCGAACTTGTGGAGCTGAGCAGGGGTGCGGTACAGCCTGTGCAAAAATGTATCAGACAGAGCCGATAATTTGGTGACAGCTTCTTTGTCTGATTACAGCAGTATAGCCAGTCAGCCTGCGCAATGTCTATACCCAGATCGGCGCCCCCCGCGCCCGGTCAGCAGAGATGGAGGTGGACGTTAGCGTAAGAGCGTAGAGTTTGGTGACTAATTTGTGTGGGGACGGGGAAGTATACATGAAGTCCAGGGCCGGCATAGTGGGTGGGGGCTGAGGAAATGTAGAGTGAAGCTTCCGGCAGACAGCTTGCAGCTGGTAGAATAGAAGCGTGTCCAACGGGCTCGAGGAATCGGGTAGGGAGTAAAAAATATTCCCTGGGTAGAGGTCCGCAACTGTCCGCAAACCCAAACGCGTCGCATGCCTAGAAATGCCAGAAGGCTGGAGAGGGGAAAGTCAGGGTGGTTCACTATTGGCACAGCATTTGCAGAGAGTGAGGGAAGACTAGAGAGCCGGCGAAGCCCGGACCAAGCCCAGCGCAAAGTCTCGACTGTGTCAACCTCCGCTCGCAGACGCACCGCCGGCGCGAACAGAGCCGTGGACAGTGGCCAGGGGGATGCTATATCCGTCTCAACTGCAACATGAGGTTGATAAGGGGTAGGATGAATCCAGAAGTGCAAAAAACTGGCCTGGGCGCACAAGGCATAGATCTTGAAGTCAGGAGCGCCCATGCCTCCGACAGACATGGGGAGGGTGAGGATGTCGTACGCGACTCGTGGCTGTTTCTCCGCCCAGACGAGCGAAATGATTAGGGATCGTAATTTGCAAAAAAAGTGAGTAGTGAGTGGGATAGGAACGTTTAAGAACAGGTAGAGAAATTTTGGCAAGACCACCATCTTAGCAACTGCGATCCGGCCACCCAGAGACAACGGGAGCCGGCTCCAGGACGGGATCCTGGATTCCAGCCAGTTGACTGCACGGCCGAAGTTGGATCTCCAAAGTTCGTCCAAGTCCCTGCTCAACCAAATGCCTAGATAGCGCGTGGGGCCCGAGGCCCACACAAACGGGAAGTCCGGAGTGAACGATGTGGTGGCATCGGTCAAGGGGAACAGCACCGACTTGCTCCAATTTACTTGAATGCCAGAGAGCCCGCCGAATCGAATGATTTCCCGGACCAGGGGGCTGAGATTTTCCTGAGGATGACGGACGTATAAGGTTACGTCGTCAGCGTACATGGAGACGAGAAGGGAGCGGGCCGAAAAACCAATGCCCCTGTGAGTGTGGTGCTGCCGAAGCCTGGCAGCTAAGGGCTCCATTGCAATAGCAAACAGCATGGGTGATAAAGGGCAACCCTGCCGGGTGCCACGATCAATGCTAATGGGGTCAGAGATCTGGCCGTTGATGCGAAGACGTGCAGAGGGATTGGTGTATAGTAGCCTGATCTTGCGAATAAACAGTTCGCTGAAACCCATGCGAGGTAAAATAAAAAGGGCCACTCAAGCGTGTCGAACGCCTTAATAGCGTCCAGCAGGGCAGCCACCGCGGGAAGACTAGGATTAATTTGATGTAACACGAAAAAATAGTACGGAGGTTGTGCGAGGTAGCCCTACCGGGAATGAAGCCGGATTGGTCCGGAAGGGCAATGAGGGGCATTAGTAACAGAAGGTGGGAGGCAATCAGTCTGGCGAAAATTTTGTTGTCTATGTTTATTAGGGAAAGAGGGCGGTAGGAATCGCGACGGTCTGCAAGCTTGTCGGGTTTGAGAAGCAGAGTGATCACGGCTTCACGGAGCGACTGCGGAAAGAGGCCAGAATCAAAGGATTCGTCATACATAGCCGCCAAGTGTGGTACCAGGAGATCAGCATACATTTTGTAAAATGAGGCCGGTAGGCCATCCGGGCCCGGGGCCTTGTCCCTGGAAAGTCCACTGATGGCTGCAAGTATTTCCTCCCTGGAAAATGGTTCATCTAAAAATTCCCGGTGGTGGTCCTCGAGCCAGACCAGCCCGATAGACTCGAAATATTGGTGAAAGGTCTCATCTGACGGAGGGGTGCCGGCGGAGTATAGCTGTGAGTAAAAATCTAGGAAGCGGGACGTAATTTCCACTGGGGAAGTGGTCCTAGCCGAACCCCCGTCGCTGAGGGCCGTGATATAGGAAGCAGCACGTGGCGGGCGGAGGAGATTGGCAAGGGTACGTCCCGGTCGGTCGCCTTCGCCAAAGCGACGAGCCCGGCCCTCCCGACCCAAGAAGGAAAGTTCACGGGCGGCCTCCTCAGAGAATTCAGTGTGTTTTCGGCGTATCGATGCCAACGTCTCAGGGCTGGGGTTTCTCGCCTGGGCGGCATCTAGATCTTTAATGTCAGCCTCGAGCTTAGCCAGGGTATTGCGGATGGAGCGAAGCACACCGGCCTGTTTGGAAATACATTCACCCCGGATAACAGCCTTAAACCCCTCCTAAAGTACCGAAGCTGAGTCAACGGATCCAGCGTTTAAGTCAAAGTAATTAGTAATAGCAATTTGAATGTCAGCACAAAAGACAGTGTCCCGGAGAGCGTTTGGGGGAGACGCCAGGTGAATGCACGTTGCAGGGAGTGGGGGGGACGGAGGCAAAGCTGGACCGGCGCATGGTCAGAGAAGGTGCGCGCCATGTGTGCAGCGTCGGTTAGCCAGGTCAGAACGTCCGGGGAGGTCAGCCAGAAATCTATGCGCGACCAACAGCCCCTCACGCCGGTGACACATGTTCCCTCACGGGCGTCAGGCCGGAAGTGGCGCCAGGCATCACAAAGGGAATTATCAGTTAAGATAGATGTGAGGGCCACTGAGGCACGCGGGTGGGACGTGTAGGAACCAGACCGATCGAGGGCCGCCGAAAGAGTGACATTAAAATCCCCCCCCAGACGACAGCCGCAGGGCCACAAGTGGAGATGAGGTGCCAGATATGGTTAAAGAAGTCCGGATCGTCAGAGTTGGGACCGTAGACCGCGGCGATCGTCACGGGCTGGGCCAATAGTGAGCCGTGGAGGATAACATACCTGCCTTCTGGATCGGTAAGCACCTGATCCGTGTGCCAGGGTAGACCCCTGCGTGTAAGAATAGAGACCCCCCTGGTGTATGAAGAGTAGGTAGAGGAGTGGGATTCCCCCCAATAGCGCGCCTGGAGTCTGGAGAGGGACCCGGGCATCAGGTGCGTCTCCTGTAGGAGGCATATGTCCACCCTATGTCTCTGTAAGTGTGAGTGTATCAGTCGGGCCTTACGGTGGTCATTCAGGCCGCGGACATTCCAGGTCCAGCAAACTATGTCAGCCATGGGGGAATGGACCTAAGTTAACATTGCGCAATGCAGGTGGGGAGCGCCACGGGCAGGAGCAGTCTGTGCATCAGAGACATCAGTTGACAGGGCAAAATGAGAGAAGCACTTCGGCCTAAACGCAGAACGCAACAATGCGCAGAGACAGCGCCCTGTACACTCAAGACAAATACATACAACAAGATAGTGGGAGAAGGAACCAGAGGCGTAGTGTGTACACAAGAGTTAAATGACATTTGACTCGCAGCAAGGAGAAGCAGTAAGCACAGTGCAGTGTCAAAATCTAGGCTAGTGGAAGCAATGCATAACAAACAAACGGTGGCAGAATAAAGCCACATCCCCGATTGAGGAACCAAAAAAACCCAATGAAGACCCGTCCCCCACCCCAACCCAACCCCCCAAGCGACCAGAAACCCCCCAACCCCACACCCACTCCAACCCCCCAATTTGGCTGAGTAACCCACCCTCCCCACCCCAGGAACCCACAACTGGGAGAGGAAAGGCCAACTTTAGAATAGGGAATCATCCTGTGGGGGCATGGCAGGGCGAGGCATACACCCCTGCAGTAAAGCAGGGTGGCCAAGCTTAGGTGGTGTTAGGCATCACACAGAACAAGAATTAATGAAAACCAATGTTCACACTTCAATCATTGTCACTTAGGCGATCTGCACCGTCAGTCTGAGATTTGGAAGGAGAGGAGCGGGTCGCTTTGTCAAGCTTCTTGGCGAATGCAAGGGCCTCTCTTGGGTCCGGAAAAACAAGTGTTTTTGCCCCCTGACGGACCCTCAGTTTCGCCGGGTAGGCCAGGGAGTACGAGACCTCGTGTTTTTGGAGAATGCGCTTGGCCGGAAGGAACTCCCGCCGAGCCGCCTGTACAGTAAGGGTGTAGTCTGGGTAGAAGGAGAGGGTGTTACCCTGATGGTTGATGGTGCCCCTATCTCGTGCCGCTCGAAGGATGGCGTCCCGATCTCGAAAATTTAGAATTTTTGCAATGATGGGACATGGAGGTAGCCCGGGACCGGGACGCGGGCCAAGTGAGCGATGTGCGCGCTCCACGATGAACACTGGGGAGAGGGCATCGCCAAAGAGTTCCCTTATCAGCTGTTCCACAAAGTCCTCCATCTGTGAAATGTTGGTGGATTTCGGAAGGCCCGTAATACGGAGGTTGCTCCGGCGGGAGCGGGCTTCCAAGTCCTCGTTCTTCTCACGGATGACCGCCAGAATTTTATCCATCTGAAGAAGTTTCTGACGGTCCTGGGTGGCAGCATCCTCAGCGTCCGACACCCTGGTCTCGACATGAAGCAGACGATTGTCGTGGGAGTCAACACAGGCCTTAACCGAGTCCAGACGGGCAGAGAGTTGGTCCAATTGAGTCGCGATGCCGGTCACGGTCGACTTGACATTGAGCATTATGGCTTTCAAATCGTCGTCTCGACTGGGGGGGGGCATCCATCGTGGCAGCAGAATCGGCACCCTCGGAGCCAGCTCCGTCCTGTCGGGAAGACCTCCGGAGCTCAAAGGTTATCTTGGGCTGTTTTGGGTCAGTCTTCCCCATGATGAAAGACCAAGCAGTCAGGAAGAAGGCCAACGGGAGGCGGAGATGCAGAAGAATGAGCAGAAGCACACTGACCACCAGCAGCTGGTGTTACGAGGCAAGATGCAGTTCAGCAGAACCCACACAGTGGAGGTAGCCGTGATCCAGAGGATAGACTCCTCGGGTGATAGGAGAGGGCAGGGGCCGCCAAGCCAGTGGGTCTATCCGATAAACAGTGAATCTGCATCCACAGTCTCACCGCAGACACCTCTAGCTATTGAAGAAGGCCAGCAGCCCGACGGGCAGCCCCAGGCACTCCAGCAGGGCACCAACGGCACGGAGAGCAGGGCTGGGGGAGATTATGCAGGAGTAAAGTAGCTGGGTGTGGACAACCCCAGTCCCACGACGCTCATAGTGTGCAGAGGAGATCCCCTCAGGCAGGGAGACGAGGTGCAGGCGGTTCCCCCTATCAGGCAACGTCCGGGGGGCACCCACGGCACCCAGCACAAGCAGCAGGAGAAGGAGGGCACCCAGTGCAGGAGGGCTCCCGCAAAGGCCGCAGCGGCCAGCAGCAGTTAGCAGAAGGCCGGGACCCGACCAAACATGAGACCGGCGCCGGGAGTCCACAAGGGCGAGGCCCCCAAGATATGCACTCGGAGCAGCTCCGCCAGTCTCAGGAGCCAGGCGATGGTGCGCTGGGGCGAGATAGCTCGGGCCCAGAGAGTAGGTGGGCCAAAGGCAGAGACCAGGCGGGCCGCCAGGGAGATGTTGCGGAGCGGAGGCAGCAACGCAGGGGGTCTCAGCCCGGCCGGGCCGTGGTGAAAGGCAAGCGGGGGGCACGCAGCACTCAGGGGGCAGGGCGGGCAAGGAGGCACGGGGGGACCGCCGCCCCCATCACCGGGTCCGGGCGTAGGCGGCCGCGATTAAGGACGGCCAGAGGGAGGCGGGGCAAAACAGCAGCGGCAAGGCCGCGGTGTCCCGGACCCGGTGGTTCGGCCTGCGGACCCCCAACCACGCCAGCAATCGCCCCCGAGGCTGCGCCACTCACCGGGAGACTCGATCGTCGGACCTCCGATCCCGGCCTGCTGCGGGCGGCGCCAAGAGTCCGCGCGACCCCGGAGGAAGTTGTCGCGGCCCACACGGGAGCCGGATCACAGGCCAGGCGCCACCTCACAACGATATATCTCAGCCGCCCGGCCGAGCAGGAGAACACCGCCGCGGGGATTCAGGATTCGGTTTCGAAGTGCAGGTAGGATTCGATAACCTGCAGGATTATGCCGGATGATAAAGCTTGGCCGGCAGAACCCACTAGAGTGCGGCCATCTTGCAGCCTGCCAAGCCACGCCCCCTAAGCCCTAAAACTTGACCCCGGCGCAATCACACCCAGACTTCAGCCATAAAAAAAAACAGGCTGCAGCCTTAAATCTTAAAACCGGCCCCTGGCACTACCCCCCCCCCCACCATGGGTCCCTGCCCTAAACAAAAACACACCCCCAGCCCAGAACCCTAAACCTGGACCCGCCGAGGCGCCATCCCTGAAACCCACCCCACCCCAAGCCCCCCTGTACTATCTCCCTTACCTCACGACGAGGCAGGCAGCTCCTGAAGGCTTGCATGCGGCTCAAGTTGTGTTGCCCCTAAAGAGGGACCAGAAAGGTCTCTTCGCTCCTCTAACAATGTCGATAGACTTTACCATGCCAGTGCATTTACTGCTGTTACCACGCATATGCCTTTACAAGTACCACGCATATGCTCTTAACATTGATACCTTTACAACATTAATTTGTTGCAAAGGCATGCGCGGTAAAGGCATATGCATTGTAAAATCACACATGGTAAAGGTTAAGCGTGGTAACGATCCACGCGTTGTAACAACTGCGTGGTAAATGCTATGTGTGGTAATAGGCGCGCTGTAATGGCTGTTTCCCCAAATTTCTACCAGCACCATCTAGGATGTGTGATAGTTCCTGGCCCACTGTTTTTTTATAGTGCCCGCATTTGTCATAATCAACACAAACATCCCTCAATTTGGGCTAGGAGGCGAACCTCTCATACCTTAGTATTTAACTTCAGTCCATGTATATTCAATGTCTAATGTGCTTTCACATCCATAGGATTTTTTAAGTGTATGTCCTTCTATATGGTGTTTCTGGCCCAAAGTTTTTAAACATCACAGCTTGTCACAAGGAGCACTATAACAACCTTGAGGGGAAGTCTCCAAATCTACCTGTTAGAGATATTTTTAAAACATGTCTTGATCTGATCAATGTTACTTGGACAAAGTGCTATTTAAATACACCTTTTACCCCACCTTATACGAAGTTCATTTTAATTTAAGTTTAACTTCCCGCACCAGCAAGGTAGTATTTTCATTATATGAATCCACGACCCATGTGTATTTTAAAATGCACCATTTATCACACCTTTTGAAAAAAAAAGAGAAATTCTGGAAAACGTCCACCCCATAACACCTAGGGCCAGATGTACTATCGTTTTTGCGGGCACGAATGGGTTTTAGACCCGTTTGCGACAGCAAAAAACGTGTGGCCCATGTACTAATCCTATTTTACGAGTAGCAAATCAATTTGCGACTCGCAAAACAGGATTAGCGACTCGCTATTAGGAAGGGGCGTTCCAAGGGCGTCCCTTCCTAATAGCAACTCCAGAAACTATGTATGACTGTTTTGGGACCGCAATTGCGGTCGCAAAACAGTCGCAGTTTGCCACCCTTCACAGAAGGGTGGTAAACCACTCGCAAATGGGAAGGGGTCCCCAGGGGACCCCTTCCCCTTTGTGAGTGGCTCTCAAAATATTTTTTAAGGGCAGGCAGTGGGCCCAGGGACCACTGCCTGCCCTTAAAAAATAATACTGAAAAGTTTCATTTTTATTTTTTAAATGCATCCCGTTTTCCTTTAAGGAAAACGGGCTTCATTTGAAAAAAACAACTGCTTTAATTAAAAGCAGTCCCAGACATGGGGGTCTGCTGACCCCAACAGGCCACCATCCCTGGGAGTGCCAGCCATTTCCAATGGGGTCGCAAATTGTGACAGCCTCATTAATATGCATGAGGCATGCAATTTGCAACCCCATTGGGAATCGCAAACAGTGTCTCAGACACTGTTGTGCATCCCAATTTGCGACTCGCAAATTGGTGGGTCGTACATCTGGCCCCTAATATATGTACTTCTCGAGCAGGGTATTTTTTTACAAAACATTTATCAAGGAAAATGTATGCCCCCGTACTTATGATGCATTCCACCTAGTCGTCCTACCCAGCTAGCTCTTAGGAAGTTCTAGAATTGGGTTATCTAGCATAGACCCAGTAGGGCTCTATCCTTGACAGGCATTCAGGGTAATCACTAAGTATGTAAATGAGCTTTTTTAGATTTATAGCATACACATTTATCTTTTGAAGGTAACATGAAAATCTGGCCTGGGTCCGGCCCCCCTGGACATACACTGAACACCCCTGCCCTTGATTATCTTACCTATGTATGGTTGGTGGGTCACAACCCCACAGAGGATGAAACAGTGAGGTGGAAAAAATCCTGACAGTGAGCCATGTAACTAACCAAAGTATGACCTGGTGGAAGATTTGGTCAATTTGGATAATCCAGATAAAGTATGGAGAATGTGTCTACTATCCATCAGAAAACTATTTCTCCCAGGTATTCAAATGATGCATTAAGATTATCAATGTGATGGATAGCACCTGTGTTAAGGCTACAGAGCTGCTGGTTCTTTCAGACTTGGACAGATGAAGAATCGAAATCACAAACATTAGCATCCTCCCCAGCTCTCAGAAAAGGGTGCAAACTATTGCTGATAGGTGTGATTGAGTTATACCAACCTTCAAGAAACATGCAAGGATTCATAATGTGCTGGTTTCATCAAGCCAATCCATGCCCAAACTTGAAGAAATTCTTCATACGGGCATTGGAAGCTGGAGCAGAACAGGGCAGTTCAATGAAGAGTTGCATGTGCATAATCAGAATAAATAATTTGAAACCACATGGACGTTGTATTCAGCGCACAATCCTGACTCTAGGTTTTCACACAAATAATTGGGTTTAAACTCCATCCGTTGAAAAACATCTTCTGAAAACATCTGTCAAGCAGATGGGAGGGAGAAGAAATCTCTCTACTCAACTTAGAGGCAGCATCTCCAGACAGAATCAGTAGATTCAGAGACATAGGCGTCACCCCTTGAAGGTAGCACTGGAAAATTGATGGCTAATAAGTCTTTCATGAATACGATATTGCTGGATTACCTTCAATGGATATTAGTGGAGCTAAAAACGAAACACCTAAATGGATAAACAGATGGAGTCTTTAGATTTCCCAACAAAGGCAGTACGTAGACTGCAGCGCCTCGGATTACATCAAATCAAATCAACGCCCTCCTGATGGAGAAACCCATGGACGAAATAAAACTGATGAGAGAAGAATTCTCCAAATGTTCTTTGAAACTGGAAGCAGTGAGAAATCCCATGAAAGAATTAAAGACAATAGCTTCACAAGAGAAGAATTTAGAAGCATCTGTGCATGCTTTGAGATTCATAACAGATACTACAAGTATCTTACAGGGGACAGTACCGGTAATCGCTCACTGTAAATTAAAGTTTGCTTTTGATCCAGCGCAACCCCATAATTCATGAGTCAGGGACCAAAGGAAATCTCGTCATACATAAATTACTTTACCAAACAACGGGGCCCATCACACATTACCCATAAATGATCCCTGAAGACGGGCGCTGGATTTGGGGGGTTTAATTTGTCAGTTTTATTAAGTACTATGCTTCACATTAATAACATTTATATATGATTCTAACTACTCGTAATTTCAACTTCTTCCTCCTTTTGGTCGATGAACCATTAGTTGAAGAGTTGATGGTGACTATGATTAACTAAACAGTTTAACATTTAACTAAATAACCACAAAGTCACTTCTTCGGTTAATGATTTTATATTATTAAATGCTCTTAAATTGATCATCAGTGCACACACAAGATTGCATATAAGAGAACAAATTATCAAGCAATGTAATTAAAATGAATCATTTGCATCGATATCAAAGCGTGCATAGGAATGGGGAAAAGAAGGTACAGCATAAATACATGCAGAAATATACTTGCAAATTAAAGCAATCAAGGAGGGTGATACTCACCAAAGAATCAGGAAAACCACTTCCTTGGCCGAGGTTGTGGCAAGAAGTCCCCAGAGATAGGCTCAGAGCACAAAGTTAACAGTACAGATGCAGCTAAGCTTGCCATAAACTATCTACTAAATTAATCTCCCAATTAATCTACCTTGATCTAGTTCTCCTCAGACGCAATCTCCACCCTTTGCACTCCTGCCACGTTCTCGTACCTAAAGTGTTCTCTGGCTTTGTGCTGGTCTGCTCTCTCTGTCTTGGATCTGCCACTCCGGCCTGCACTGTTATACCAGACCGCACTACTTCAGGTTCGTCTGCTCTCTCTCCGACCCTTCTCTCTCCGTCTCGTCTCGTCTGTTCTGATCTGCTCTCGTCTGATCTCTCATCTGCTTCTGCCACACCCCTAATTGGGATATCAATTATACTCTTCTGTCTAGCTTACTATCTTACAATGTTGCAGTATCGGTAGAAACTCGGTCTGTGATTGGTTGTCATAAATCATGTTAGGGTCGCCCCATCCAGTTCTCCTCACAAATCCATCCTATACCGGTTCTAACAAAGGAAGGATTTAAGACCAATACATTCGTATACCACTATCATTCATAATTATACATTTTGTCACATTGTTCAATATGATATCCGTTTCACATTCGAATTGCACGTAGTGATGGCTGTTCCCACAGTCGCTGTCACGTCTTGGCACACAAACAATAGGACACAGGTCAATATGGCCTTCACACAAGTTACATCAGCTGGTACACTCTGTAGTCTGCGGGCAGGCAACCCATCCTGGCGCATGCGCACTTCACACCGACTAGGCCAACCACATGCTGGTTTAAACAAGAGGCCATTTTCATGCAGGCCCAATCCCGTACTAAAGTAAACAAACACAAAAGAATATTAATTCGTGAAATAAAACCCATTATGTTTACCTCCCACCATACTAATGCCCTGTGTTAATTAAATCCTAGCAAAAGCTATTAATTTAAAGCAACCTTTTCGTTACTTGTGCACAACATGCAAAATGTGCAATGTACAACATAGCATAAACATGCAGTAGGACGGTTTTTCAATGCGCAAACAATTAATACGTACTCATGCCAACATGGTTTAGTATATTATGTAAAATGCATTTGCCCCTTATGTAAATGTGTGCATTCAGAGTTGATTAATCCATGCAGTCAATACATTATTATGGGGTTACTTAATTTCATGAGGATGTATTTTACAAACCTCACTCCATCAATGGTTTTACCATCATAAAATCCCAAAACATACGGTTTTTCAAGTTATATAGTTGTTATTTTGTCTTTTGACCCTTGCTCTTTACATTTTTTATACAATTTTTCTTTAAAACCTTCCATCTCTATCTCCTCTATCTCTCATTCCCTTTCTTTATGTTCCTTACTTAATTTCCTTTCTTTCTTTCCCATGCGACTTTTCTTCACACAAACATAGGTCATTCGTATCATGAGTACCATGGTAACTACAAAAACTATTGGCACTATTATTTTTCCTACTAAGGAACTACCTATAGAAGAAAACCAATTGCTTATAGTAGAGAAACTATTACTTAGTCTCCTCCAAACAACGTCAACCTCTAGTTGAGTTACTTCCTTATGCAAATCAGTGATATTCTGAATGTATCCTTCAAAAGTCTTACTTTTGTCTGGAATGTAAGTACAACAATGTTGAACTTTCAGCATTCCACAGACTCCACCCTCTTTTGCCAACAATATATCAAGGGCAAGTCAATGTTGCATAACCATAGATCTCATGGCAATAATTTCAGTGTCAATCATCAAGAATCCTCCAGTAGTATCCGTTGATATACGATCAACCACTGTGGACAATTGTCGAATTTTGTATGCATTCAGTGTAACTCCAACTCCAGGTATCATTGCTCAAAATATATCGCCAACAATTTCTGAAAAACTTTCTCTTTTTACACGGTTTAGTCCTTGCCTTACTTCATCGATTCCATTTGTACTTTTGTCTACATGATAGACTTTTGGCAAGACAATCCCAATATAACAAGTTCCATACCAATGATCTGGCAGCCGATAATAGGCTTTCCTCCCACAGACATAATATATACCAGGCAAGACATGGTCAGTTCCTCCCCTTAATCCCCAACAATTTTATAGGTATCTTCACATTCACTGGAACCGATGAAATAGTAGTTGTAATTAGTCTTTTCCCTACGTAAGCATAATTTTCCCTTCTGCGACCAATCCAGAGCCATTGCAGCATAAGTCTTACTTTTGTCATAGTTGCCTTCTTTGAAAACCCAAGGTGGTGTTTTCAATTTCTCTTCAACAGCTTTTCTCTGAAACTTAGCCCTTCTTTCTTCTACCATCTCCAAAAAGATGTTCTCTTCCTTTTCCAATCTACATGTTAAGTTATTTTTATTAACGTATGCTATATCTAAATGCTTTGTTGTCAGGAAAAAATCTCCCATGACATTTGCATGTGCTATCTTATTCATCTCAGGTACTACAGGGACTTTAGAAAAGATTGTATCTACATCGGAATAATAATAATCTAGTTTACCTGTTCTATACAATAGACTTGATAAGACACTACAGGTCACACCGTAAGTTAAAGGAAGGTGATGATAAGTCACACCTTCAGAAACAGACAATGGTAACTGTATACATACATAACAATCCCTCACATCCATTGTTTCTACATATTCCTAGAGTAGTTTAGTGAAAACATTTGAGGAAAAATTAGTAACTAATCTATCATGATGCAAACTACTAGCGTCTACCTGTTTCAAGTGAGTAATAGGAATTTGCTTACTGTCAGTGTCTACCCTTGGACCTGTCAAGTTGTTAGGACGAGATGTATCTTCTTTAATCAAATGTAAAGGTATTATAATTGTTAATATTATCCAAAATACTATCAGTATACAAAATAAACATAAACAAGCTTTATAACACCTACGCATAAAACTACATCTAGATCTTGTTTCTTGTGTATCTGCCATAGTAATGTTTAACCCTATAAAATTCTAAATGGATTTTCTAAAACTATCAAAAATTATGTTCTATTAAAAAATAAAAATGTAGTGTGATCCCACACTTCAAAAGATTTCTTCTTTACCCCTTCTTTTATTTTAACTAATCCAAATTTCCAAGACGTCTTCAGCAACTTTTCTTCAGTTGTTAACGTGACACCTTAATTTGTTTACAGTCTCTTAAGGTGGATCTAAATCACTCTTTTCTTCTCGCTCGTTGTCAGTGCTGTTTCTTCCTTTGTTTAAATCTTCTTCTTCAATTTCTTCCAACACTATGTAAATCCAGTCAGGTGACTTGAACTTTTTGTTTGGTTTTCTCACTCTCTTTGGTCGCAGCACTGATTCGTCATCCAACTCTTCTTGCTCTATTTCACCTGAAATTTCCTTTATCTGTTCTAGCTTGCTCTCGGGTCTTCCTTTTACCACTCTGTATTTCAGTCTTTTAACTCCACTTGGCCAATGATCATTTGTCTTTGCCCTTTTTGGTTGTACTTCTCCTTCTTCCTTGTTCAATTCGTACCTTTGTTTCTTTGCACCTACTTTAAGTTTGCTTTCTCTTTCTTTTTCTTCTTCTGTATTTCTTTCACGTATTTCTTCTCCATCCTTTTCCTCTTTATCGAGAAATTGTCTTCCTTCTTGTTCAACAGCAGTTTCTTCGGTCCCAGTAGCTGGTACTCACTTTACTTGACTTGTGCTAAGCAATTCTTCATCAAGCTGCTCTTCAGAGTCCTTTGGTTTAGGTTCACCAGTTTCAGAGTCTATTGCTCTAACCTCCCCAATTTCTTGTGCTTCAGCCTCTGATTCAGAGCTTGTACTTGAGATCTCCAGATGCCGCTCTACTCGTGGTTCAAGTGGATTTGGGACTCGCTGAGTGTGACTGGCATGGATCCAATTTGGTAAGCCAGCACACTTCACTGCTGTGGTCGTCACCAATATGACCTGATAAGATCCTTCCCAGCGGGGCTCTAGGCAAGTTTTTCTTCTATGCCTTTTCACATGAACCCACTCACCAGGGCTCAGATCATGCGCTTGAGTCTGTTGTGTTGTGGTCGCGTCTGCTCCAACCTGATGAAACACAGAACGTACTACATCAGCCAATCCTTTGCAATAGTCAAGGATGAGATCATCAGATATATTTATCAATTTGTTGGCAGGTACAAATGCTTGTCTCCTTGCTCTTCCCATCAGGATTTCATGGGGACTTAATCCTGTCTTTTTGTCAGGAATGCTTCTGAGACTCATCAAAACTAGGGGTAAAGCGTCAGGCCATTTCAGTGCTGTGGATCTACACACTTTCCCTAACCTATTCTTAATTGTGCCATTTATCTGCTCTACTATTCCAGAAGCCTCTGGACGATAAGCACAATGAAGTTTTGGTTGAATGCTCAATGCCTCACAAATCAGTTTGATTGTTTCACTAGTGAAGTGTGTTCCTCTATCTGTTTCCATCGTGACCGGAAAACCATATCTAGGATATATTTCCTCAACAAAAGCTTTGCCACTGTCAGGCTGTCATTCCTCCTTGTGGGATAAGCTTCTACCCATCGAGAAAACAAACACACAATCACTAACACATATTTGAGCTTGTTACATGGAGGCAACTCAATAAAATCGAGTTGTAGTCTGGTAAAAGGACCTCCTGCCCTCCCTATTGTTCCCAGACTAACTATTGTCTTTCTTCCTGGGTTTTGCTGTTGGCATGTCAGGCATCTCTGACAAAGGCTCTCTGCAATTGTCCTGAACTTAGTATTAAACCACGTTTGTTTGAATGATCTGACCATGGCATCTCGGCTAACATGTGTCACTCCATGGTACATCCTTGCCATATGAGAAAGTAAACTATCTGGCATGACTGGTATTCCATCAATGTATACCCATACATCATCATCTTCTCATCTCTTACATCCTGCCTTTTCCCATTTCTGTCTCTCTTCATCATCTGCCTCTTCCTGCAATTGTCTCACTTCATCCCATGTTTCAATGGTGTTAGTAAACATAAGTTGACAAACCGTATGTTCTTTTGCTTTTCCCCGATTTATGGAAGCCTCATTCTTTGCACAATATTGTGCTACTTGGTCAGCAAATCTGTTGCCTTGAGTCACATAATCATCTCCTGACTTATGTGCGGCACATTTGACCACTGCAATTCGTTTTGGCAATTGTAATGCTTCCAGCAATTCCTTTACAAATTGACTATTCCTGATGGGGGACCCCGAAGAGGTCAGGAATCCCCTCTGCATCCATAATTCTCCAAAATCATGCACAATGCCAAAGCCATATTGACTATCAGTAATTATAGTCACTTTCTGACTTTTCCCCAATTCACAGGCTTGAATTAGAGCTATCCATTCAGCAACTTGTGCAGATTTTACCCATTTTAGACAGGATGCTTCCAGGATTTCCGCTACAGTACAGACAGCATAAGCAGAACTCAATACACCTGTTCCAGTTCGCAAACAAGAACCATCAACAAACATCACACGATCAGATTCCTCAAGAGGAACATCTTTGATGTCAGGACGGGGCTTGGTACAAAATTCAGTCACATCTAAACAATCATGTTCAGCTTCATCCTTTACTTCTTCTTCCCAAACATCTGGCAATAGAGTAGAAGGATTCACATTTGTACATCTCACTATTGTCACATTTTCTGCTCCCAGAATCACTCTCTCACACCTAGTCAGCCAACTATAGGTGAGGTGCTGAGTCCGTGTTCTTGTTAAAAGGATCTCAACTGAATGTGGCACATACACTCTCACAGGATGACCCATTATGATCCCTTCACTCTGTTCCAGGCTCACACAAGTAGCAGCTACTGCTTTCAAACATCCAGGTAATGCGACAGCCACTGAATCTAGAGTAGCTGAAAAGTATGCCACAGGTCGTCTTGACATTCCATGCCTATGAGTTAAAACTGCAAGTGCACATCCATCTCTTTCACTGCAATACAATGCAAAATCCTTTGAATAATCAGGCATTCCCAATGCCGGAGCCTTACACAGACTGTCTTTCAGTTTAACAAAAGCATCCATACTTTCTTCATCCAATTTAACTGGATCTTTCACATCATTCCTCGTTAACCTCTGTAGAGGTTTTGCCATCAGTGAAAATCCACTGATCCACTGTCTGCAATATCCAACCACTCCCAAAAACATTCGCACTTCCCTTTGTGTCGTTGGCGGTTTCATGTCCCTAATCACTCGAATAAGCTCTGATGTTACCTTTCTGACTCCCTTCTCAATCTTGTGACCTAAGTATTGGACTTCTCTTTGGCAGAATTGTAATTTTGCAGGGGACACTTTATGTCCACCTTCTGCCAAATGGTTCAGTAAAGCAACTGTGTCTGCAACACAGGCTTCTCGAGTCTTTGATGCCACCAGTAGGTCATCAATGTACTGAACCAAAACAGACTCTTCATACATTCTCTAATCCTCCAAACACTTTTTCAATATCTGATTAAAAATTGAAGGACTCTCAGTATAGCCTTGAGGAACTCGGCACCATGCCAAAACACTATCTCCAAACCGGAAAGCAAATAAATACTGGCTATCAGGATGCAGGGGAATCGAAAAGAATGCATGACACAAATCAATCACTGTATACCACTCTGCATCATGTGGGATTTGGTATAGAATCACTGCTGGGTTTGGCACAGCTGGACAACAAGGCACAACAATTTTGTTTACCTTTCTCAAATCTTGTACTATTCTATAAGTTCCATTTGGCTTTTTCAATCCCATAATAGGTGAATTACAAGGACTACTCATTAATTCTTTTAAAATTCCTTGTTCAATCATTTGATCAATTACAGGAGTTATTCCTGCTATAACTTCTGGCTTCATTTTATACTGTGGCGTATTTGGATAGTCAATACCATCCTTCACTGTGATTCTAATCGGATCCACTTTCTTCATCAACCCAATCTCCTGTCCTGTGAAATCCCACACTTCTGAATTCACTACCTTCATCAATTCTTCAGGCACACTTTTGTCTGTAAGAAGCGAATATAACTCATTCACTTCTGTTCCTTGCTTTGCTGGCACCATTTAAAACACAACATCCTCATTAGGCGTCTGAAATGCAATACCATCTGGTGTGCAGTAAATTGTGCAATTCATATTGCACAGCAAATTCCTTCCTAACACATTCACTGGACTCGAGTCACACACTATGAACCGATGCATGTCTTTAAAGGGACCAATATGTACTTCAATTGGTTTAGTAACTGGAGTATTTATCTGTTTAATTGAGACTCCTACTACCTGGATAGTTTCTCCCGAGAGGGGTAGGTTTGGGATTTCTGCTGCTCTCACAGTTGAACGGGTAGCACCAGTGACCACAAGAAAAGTGATATCATTACCTTCCACTTTTCCATCAACAAATGGACCTGACTGATCTACCTCTAGAGTAGCGCCAAGCACGCACTCTTCCTCCCCCCCTCAGGCACCGTCATTGATTCGATTCAACATCAATTCCATCACATTGCATCCAAAATTGGGGAATCACATTTGTGTTAGTATTTTTACCAACCTGGTCTCCTCCGTGGAACCCTGTATCCGCACTGTATCTTTGAGCATTTACACTATGTGGTAACGGTGGTTGCGGGACCTGATATTGGGTAGTAACTACCTGCTGCTGCGGTGTCTGTTGCACAACTATCTCACTCTGCACCTGCGGGGTTAAAATTTGATTTCCTCCATTAGTCCTCTGCACTGATCTACACTCATTCTTCCAGTGTCCATACTTTCCGCACCCATGACAAGGAAATTTCTTTTTCGCCTCTTCTCTGCTCATTTGTCCTCTACCTCCACTGGATTTTTGAGCATTCTGACTAACTCCTACCATTTGGTTTATAGCCTGAGAATTCAACTGAGTTTCCTGCTGCTCCGCTACCTTTACTTGTGCCCACATCATTTTTTCTTTTAATTTACGATGGCGGCACTCAATGTCATCACTACAATACTTCGCATACCTCAAGATCTCATCGATCGTTTTGGCTTGCCATCACAACATATAATGCTGTATCATCTGACTAATCTCAGGTCTTAATCCATACACAAACCTATACACAAAATGACCCATATCTTTGTCTCCAATATTCTCAAAACCACTATACAAATTAAACACTTGTAATAACCTCTCATAATAGGCATGCACAGATTCTTTCGGCTCTTGGGTTGTTCTATCAATCTTTACCCAATCAGTTTCCTTAGGGGAAATTCTGCTTTTCAAGAAAGTAATCACTTGATGATACTTTTTCATCACCTCATCAGAAGGTGCTCCTGTTTTGGCATCTCTAGGATATTCATCTTTTGGCCAATCAACTGTAATCTTACATTCAGTCCATAAATCTGCAGGGACAACAATTTCAAATAATCCATCTAAATCCTTTAACAATACTTTCGATACTTTCACGAACCTCTCAACTTGTTTATACCATTCCACAGGTTATTCTCTCATCCTGGGAAACTCATTGGTGAAAGACAATATATCCTGTCTAGTCCACGGAACATGCACATAACCACCTCCTGGAACTTCTCTCATGGGACATTACAGAGCTACATTTTCTACTTCTCTTACTGGGCGCAAATGTATTTCTTTAGCAGCTAATTCTTCTTTCTTCCTCATCCATCTACCCTTCCATCTTTCCACATCTCCCAAAGTTTCTCAAAACAACCATTAACTCTTTTATCTGCAATCGTCTACCATACGTATTCATATTTTCTATATCCTTTTCAGTAAAATCCACTCTATATGTCTTCTGCAACAGCTTTGATCTTCCTATATCCATTCCCAACTCCTCTGCAGCTTCCACTAACCTTTCATGTAGATTTTTCGCTTTCCAAGTAATACTCTTATACAGATACATCAATTCATCATCTTGATAAGTCTTTAGCCTGTCTGGACTTATGGTCCCAATGATCATTTCTTCCAGATCTACTCTCAACTTACATACATCTATAGGCTGTGGTTGTGTTTTTCTCCTTTGTAACCCTTTCACCCAATCATCTAATTCTTCAGTGGTTGGACCTATTGAAACCTCACTTCTGGGAATCTCATCCAACTCTATCCTTTTGGGCTGTAACTGCATTATTTCCTTAGGTATTTCAATTACTGTTAAATTAGTCGGAGGTGTTGATCTGGTAACTGTAGTGGGTTGTTCACTTTGGACACTTACACCATTAATTCTACTACTAGCTGATGTTATGGCAGAATTTAATGGGACAGTTAAGGAAGGTTCATGGATAAGTCTATTTTCGAATACAGGTATTGCTGGACCTATAGTTACTGGCACAGTTATTGCATCTATTTTCATATTCATCTGATTCAATTTTTCAACTAATTCTTTAGTTTGTATGGCAAATTCTACTTCTCCTTCCTGCTCTACATCGCTTACAGTTGGAACTGGTGTCGTTTGAGGTGTCATTGGGGCTTCTATTGACGGTGCATTTGGTGTCACCATCGCTGAATTCTCCTGATAAGGTGGTGGTCGTTTAACTAATATGTCATCCAGCAGCTCATCATCAGTTTCATTCGGGTTATATCCATAACCAAATTGCTCTAAATGTCTCTTTTTCTCCTTATATTTATTTCCTACAGTCTCTCCTACCATTAAAACTGGATACAATCCTTCAGTTATCTCTCCATTTCTCCACCTCTTCATTCTATCTTCATGTCTTTCATCATGAAATCTTCCAAACATAAATCTATGAACTCTACCACCTCTGCATCTTTCTCTTTCATACATTTCATTTTCCCATTCTACTAGTGCTTCAAATTGTGTAGGTCTAGGTCTTGGGTCTAATGCCATCATCTTTTCTCTCAAGTTACGTAATACTGCCAAATTAAAAGAATCATGCTCTGGAAAAGCTAGTGTACCATCATTCTTCGTATATCCTACCCAATTTTCTAGTCAAATACATGTGTGATAACCATATTTTAACATCATATAAGACGTTGGTGTCTTTGGTGGAGGGATAGGAACTCCTCTCGTTATTACTGCTTTGTCCTTTTTAAAGAATCTTTTAATTTTGCCAAACAAAGTCAATTTCTCCTGTTTTGGTTGCTCAAAATACATTTCCGTTGCTAGTCAACAACTTTTACTCGATACTAATCTTTGTCAACACAATCCACTATAATTCACCAATCGAACTCCTTTGCTTCCCTAAACACCTGACCAATGTCAGCGCGACACACTCTAACTCTTCCAATCGGAGTTTTCTACGTCTCCACAATCTTGTCCCATACCAGCGCGGCTCACACCAACCAGCCAATCTGAGCTCACTCTGTCTTTACAGACTGACCAATGCCAGCGCTGCTTTCTGTGACGTCAGCCTCTCCTCCTGCTGCTGACCTTCCCTTTACAAAAATTATCGGCACTTTTCTAAGTCCGTTTTCTTTACAATAACTTATTAGTCACAACATAAAACAATACCACACTGTCTGTTTACTAAATAGAGAGATAGTTTTCTCACTCTCAATAACATTCCTTCCATTACGGGCAAGTATAACAATTCCGCTATCCTTCCCTTCACCCAAGCTAGGGGAGGACCTGTTACTTCCTTAGGGATAAGGCCAAAATTTCACAAGAGGACCTTTTGTTGAAAAGGAGGTCTCGCTACTCTTCCGGGGATAAGGCCAAAGTTTCACAGGTGGACCCTTCGCTACCTCACTCTTCCTTTACATACACACTAAATAGTATCACTAATTTAAACAGACAATGCACCTATTCCCGTGTGATTTCACTTCTCACACTTTTCTTCTGCCTTATTTCAGGCTAACTTTTACTTTGCCGGCTTCCCAGATACCCTTCCGTACCTGTGTTCCAAAGACTACATAAAAACACGATACTAATTCACTTTACATAGAATGTTAAACATTTAATCAATAATCAATAAATCACCAAACTAATCAATAATAACCATCATTCTGCTACCAGAAAAACTGATCCAGCGCAACCCCTAAATTCATGAGTCAGGGACCAAAGGAAATCTCGTCATACATAAATTACTTTACCAAACAACGGTGCCCATCACACATTACCCATAAATGATCCCTGAAGACGGGCGCTGGATTTGGGGGGTTTAATTTGTCAGTTTTATTAAGTACTATGCTTCACATTAATAACATTTATATATGATTCTAACTACTCGTAATTTCAACTTCTTCTTCCTTTTGGTCGATGAACCATTAGTTGAAGAGTTGATTGTGACTATGATTAACTAAACAGTTTAACATTTAACTAAATAACCACAGAGTCACTTCTTCAGTTAATGATTTTATATTATTAAATGCTCTTAAATTGATCATCAGTGCACACACAAGATTGCATATAAGAGAACAAATTATCAAGCAATGTAATTAAAATGAATCATTTGCATCGATATCAAAGCGTGCATAGGAATGGGGAAAAGAAGGTACAGCATAAATACATGCAGAAATATACTTGCAAATTAAAGCAATCAAGGAGGGTGATACTCACCAAAGAATCAGGAAAACCACTTCCTTGGCCAAGGTTGTGGCAAGAAGTCCCCAGAGATAGGCTCAGAGGACAAAGTTAACAGGACAGATGCAGCTAAGCTTGCCATAAACTATCTACTAAATTAATCTCCCAATTAATCTACCTTGATCTAGTTCTCCTCGGACGCAATCTCCACCCTTTGCACTCCCGCCACGTTCTCGTACCTAAAGTGTTCTCTGGCTTTGTGCTGGTCTGCTCTCTCTGTCTTGGATCTGCCACTCCGGCCTGCACTGTTATACCCGACCGCACTACTTCAGGTTCGTCTGATCTCTCTCCGACCCTTCTCTCTCCGTCTCGTCTGTTCTGATCTGCTCTCGTCTGATCTCTCATCTGCTTCTGCCACACCCCTAAATGGGATATCAATTATACTCTTCTGTCTAGCTTACTATCTTACAATGTTGCAGTATCGGTAGAAACTCTGTCTGTGATTGGTTGTCATAAATCATACTAGGGTCGCCCCATCCAGTTCACCTCACAAATCCATCCTATACCGGTTTTAACAAAGGAAGGATTTAAGACCAATACATTCGTATACCACTAGCATTCATAATTATACATTTTGTCACATTGTTCAATATAATATCCGTTTCACATTCGAATTGCACGTAGTGATGGCTGTTCCCACAGTCGCTGTCACGTCTTGGCACACAAACAATAGGACACAGGTCAATATGGCCTTCACACGAGTTACATCAGCTGGTACACTCTGTAGTCTGCGAGCAGGCAACCCATCCCGGTGCATGCACACTTCACACCGACTAGGCCAACCACATGCTCGTTTAAACGAGAGGCCATTTTCATGCAGGCCCAATCCCGTACTAAAGTAAACAAACACAAAAGAATATTAATTCGTGAAATAAAACCCATTATGTTTACCTCCCACCATACTAATGCCCTGTGTTAATTAAATCCTAGCAAAAGCTATTAATTTAAAGCAATCTTTTCGTTACTTGTGCACAACATGCAAGATGTGCAATGTACAACATAGCAGAAACATGCAGTAGTACGGTTTTTCAATGCGCAAACAATTAATACGTACTCATGCCAACATGGTTTAGTATATTATGTAAAATGCATTTGCCCCTTATGTAAATGTGTGCATTCAGAGTTGATTAATCCATGCAGTCAATACATTATTATGGGGTTACTTAATTTCATGAGGATGTATTTTACAAACCTCACTCCATCATTTTCCACCAGCATTCGGAACATAGAGAAAAAAAGATCCACCTGGAATGCCCTGTTTCGCAGTTGATAGCACTAACCAAAGTAAAGGGGACCCCATAATCCATGTCTATCATTAGATCAGACGCCACCTACTTTGGAGATCAAAAGAAGCAAGATGAAAAGACCAGAGAAACATCACAATCAGTAACATGCCAGGTCCCCTTCAGAATTAAACTCAATCAGCATAACAACAGACTCAGCAAACAAACTGGAAAAGCTGAACAACATCCTGTGGCATGGGTTATTCTCAAGAAACCTCTTTAAGCAGTCGTATCTACGGATATGATCTAACCCCTCTGAACGGAGAATAGATGCTGTTGCAGGATGTATCAGAACCCTACTGAGAGAGAATCTGGAAAAATTAAATTTGAGGAAGCAGACCAAATGTGGAGGGAGCCATCTTGGGGAACAGTCAGTGACACCATGTGCTGATCCTCCAAAAATATACATCGGTAAAAGGGTTGTGCTGCCATTGCTGAAATAAGAAAGCGACAGAGACACTAGGAATGGCAGGAAAAGTTTTAATAGATATGGCAACAGTCAGAAGGGGCGCTTCCTGCTGTCAGATGGAACTAGGCAAAAAATGTAGTTAAATAGCAACTGTAATTGGCAGAAACATGGTGGCTCAGAACGTCTTGACAATTCATTTTACCATAAACCTTTAAAGAAAAGTAATATCACTTTTCTTTCTGTTTCTCTTCGCCAGAGCTTTGGTACCATCCATAGTCCCAGAGGTAACACAATGAGGGACTAATTACGATGTCGGGCAGATTCATGTCCGCCTGATACCGTTGCAGAATCGGGACCGACTGACCTCTGGTCGGCGATCCCGACTGCAGTATTACAATGCGACCACAAATGGTGTAGTTGCATACTCCCATTTCTCTATGGGAGCTTGTGCTGCAACCGTAAACCGGCCGTAGCCCAATCTCTCATAGAGAAATGGGGGGATCTGAGGTGCCTGACACGCGGTGCATGGATTAACAGGAGGGCACCATAGGTGCCACCTCAGCCCCCAACCGGAGGCCTCAGGGTGAAGGGGGGCTTGCTAGGAGCCACCAATGTCGCTTTCCGACAGGCTTTCCATGTCGGAAAGCCCAACATGAAAAGCCTGTCGGACACCGGCATCATAATCCCTATGGCGGAGACGCCGTCCATAGGGATTACGGCCAGGCCTCCGATTGGCTGATGGGCTCCTTGAGCCCGTCAGAGTCCAGCCGGAATGACCGGCCGGTTTCACTTTCGACCGCCTGCATCGTTATGCGGCAGTCGAAAGTGAAACCCGAAATGAGACTTGGAAAGCCTCTGACCTTTGGTCGGAGGCTTTCTGAGTCTCATCGTAATTAGGGCCTCATTGTTTGTTAAAACAGCAACCTAAAGTGGCCTACATGTAATGTATGGAGCTATAGAAAATTTCTAAAATAAATTAGTCTCATAGCTATTTTTTTCGAAAACGCATGGAAAGGATATTATCAGGGCCCGTTCCAATTCAATCAAAAATCAAGAAAATATTTGTGTCTTGTAAACCTGCTTTAACTTACAAAGGTGCATTGTTTATTTGAATGGAACCGTGAATAAAGATGGTCGTGAAAATGTTCTAAACTGCTGTTCACTTCTTAGGCCAAAGTAAGTGTGAGGTAGCAGATTAAAATATGATACCAAAAAGGCAACCTTTTAGAAAACTCCACGTACTGTTAATACATTCTGACCTAACCTTTCAAACTTTTGCACACTTGGTGCAAATATAAACATAGACATATAAAACTAGCACCCGCGAAAATGCCTAAATGACTGTGATGGAAAAACGTGTACTTTCCTCTAGAGTTCAAGAAATTACACCTATATTTAAGATAACCAGAATTTGAAAACCAAAAACTGGGCCATTTGGCAAAAGCAGAAGAAGGACTAACATTTTACATCAACCAAGGGGCACAAAATCGCATATGACATCGCTCATTAACATAGAAACACAGAGATTGAAGCACTAAGTGAATACATTAAATGCAACTTAAAACCCAGTATCGTGTGTTAATTAAATTGCTTTCCGATAAGATCTTCTATTTAGTCTTGACGTGATACACATAAAAAGTGCCTCTCTCTGTTTCCAATAGACCCTCTCTGAAAACGTGGATATGTGCTAACTTTTCTGAGAGCTGCCGAGACCGGAACTGTCCTGTCAAATCCGGTTCACTGGGTCACCCTACCTATGTGCTTCGAGCCCAGTCATTACTCCATGAGGTTGTCTCACCTCAAGACAGGAAAGAAACTCAGTAGCTCTGTGGTCATTTTGATATCTTTGCCTTATTCTCCATTTTAGAGTTTGGCAATGGTTCTATCGGCCCAGTCATTGCTGGAGAAGCACAAAGTGATTCCAGTCCTATTACAAGAGCAGGGAACTGGGATATACAAGTGGGAGAGGTTTATATGGTAACCATTCCATGGATGCCTGTCCTCATTTCCCAGTGGCTCCTTGTTATTAGGCGTTCTGAACATTCGGTATTTAGGGGATGCTCTATGCTCGGTGTGTCCCTCAAATATTCACCAAGGTGGTAGCACCCACTGCAGTCCTTTTTTAATCTTCCAGGTTGGCCTTTTTTCATATTTGGACAATTAGCTCCTCCATAACACATCACTGAAGGAGGCCTTGTAGCATTGGCTATTCTTAGTTTCTCTCTGACCCACCATGGTTTTCTTCTTAATTTTCCCAAGTGTCAGCTGATGCCTTCCTTATGCTCTGGCCTACTGGTGTTACAGGTTCAGGGGCACATGGCTTATTGTGTCTTCACTTTTCCTTGGGCTCACCTCCATCTTTTATTTCTTCTGTCTCATCTCCGTCATCATAGGTTCTCTAAACTGCAGGATATAAAGGCAATTGTCTTGACATCTTGTTCTATTAATCTTCGAGTCAGTGGTGGATAGATCCTGCCATTCAAGTTGGGGAGGTTCTTGTTCCATGAATGAACAATCTAGGGGGTCACAATGGATGGCAACCCATTACACTGGGGAGCAACCTTGGGAAGCCTCATGACACTGGGACATTAGTCTCTGGTCTATTTCTGGGGGTGCGCCCTATAAATTTCAGGCTTAACTTGCACGTTTATAGGGAGAGGGACGTTTGTGGGCCCCTCTCGTGAGCTGAGTTTCAACCAAGGGACCTTATTCCCCATTGTCCGATGCAGTTTAAAAAAGGGAGAAGAGCATTGGACCCCCCTCTCCTTGCTTCTATGGGGCTCTGGGCACTCCTGGCAACTGTTCAATTTTGCTGGTGGGAGTGTCCATGAAGTGGTGCAGTTAATGGTCTCTGTCTCCGAAAAAGGTGGCTGTGGCGATGTCGAGCCTGATGTAGATTTAAGCCAGGTTTCATGTCGTAACCCATAGGGGTAGGAGGGCAGGTTATCCCTATCCTGCCCCTTATATTCCTCATTGAAAACTTTTTGAGGACAGGGTACTAAATCCCCATGTCCTGTAATGACCTCTGTAAAAAAAATGTTCATGTTGCAACCAGCCAATCAGAGCGCTTGCTCTGAAAAAGCTCTCTCAGCCAATCAGAAGGCTTATTTTTTTTTAATTTAGCCCAATGGTTCAGATATACAAAGTTTATGGACCTTGATTGCTCAAAAATTACTGAACTGATTGTCAGGAGAAGCAAGATAAAGAGGGAAAAGAAGAATGGCAAGACTTACCTGAAATACGCTGGTAATCACTGGTAAGCGTCTCTCCTAGAAGAGAAAACGAAAACAGGCTGTTATCATTACAGGAGAGAGACTGCGCAGACACAGAAATATGAGAAGGACAGGGAACAGTTAAAAGAGGGGAACAGAAAGAGAAGAGGGAGAAGGAAGAGGAGCAGAAGTGACATATGGGAGATGCCAGCCCGAGAGGTGGAGAACGCCACATGATATTGCCAGCACAGCAAAGTTAGAAAGAAAGCTGGCCGAAGACCCGTCCCAGTCACAGATGAGCAGTGACCCTTCCACCTGAGGAGACAGAGACCGGCCCTGAGGATGTCCTGTATTTCGGAGAGGGCATGGGAAACAAGAGTAGAGAGGGACTGTTCCCTGCTGAGGCTACAGACACCGACTACCGAGTACCTCACTGATTCGTGCTACTACCCCGCCATGCTCCAGGAGGAGTGTGGCTTACTCAGGTGCATGCCAGGGTCCACAATTGGAAACCGAAGGGGAGGAGAGGGAGCAGCCTAGGAGAGGAAGAGTGTGTGTACATTTAAACAACATACATTTTGAGAAGAGCTTGAACTGTATGCAAAACATGCTCATTGCTTTCATAATTAAATTGAGTTTTTATTTATTCTGATACAGCCAGTAACCTTCAAGTGGAGGGTATTGAAAAAGGAACATTCAAGTTAATTTTCCTGATGATAAAAAATTACCTTTAATTTTTTTTTCCCCTTTTATATTCTCTTTTACCCAAAATTCCTAAGACAAGGTGTTGACTGATCAGGAGGTTCAGCTCAGAAAAGGACGGAGAAAGTCCCATAGAGAGGGAGCAGAAAGATAAGCCTGAAAAAGAGCAAGTGGGAGCAGGACAGAGACAGGTACATAGAGATATAACACAAGGTTATAAGAGTAAAAAAACAAAATATGGTTGATTTCAGATGTACTTTGTTACCGATTCACAGGCACCAATGCACGGTTCCGTTACGAATTCCCGCTGATAGTACGCCTTCAAAGGCGCATAACCATGGTTTTTTTTCTTACGCTTATAAACTTGTGTTATATCTCTACGTACCTGTTCTCATTCTTACTTTTCCTTTCCGTTACTTTAATCAGATTGGACATATCATTTAAGATTATTGGTGAGTAATTCCTGAGACCTTGTACACACTCCCACAGTCACTCACCCCTGTTCTCACATGGAACTTGCTTGTTTCCCTCAATGATCTTCGAACACGGGTGTTGTCTCTTTGTGGTGTAACTGGTTCTTATCACACAGTTAACTAATTCAATGCAGCATTACGAATCTGATTCTCTGTGTGTGTCTATTGATCATGTACCACTTGGAATTTGTCAACTTTCCTCCGATGATTTTCGGGCACAGGTGTGATCCTCCTGTCAGAAAACAATATTGGGGCACTTTAGGATTGAAAAACTTACTCATAAACGTAATAAAAAATATTATCCTGGTGTAGTTTGTTACAACTAACTGATGTAGTGTTACGTAACTGACTTTAATGTGAGGGAATCTTTGTTGGATCTTCCTGATACATGTGTCACCAGTAAGAACTCTAATCATGTTATACCTCGATACAATGACAATGTATTTATTATTTATACAGTACCGACATATAAAGTTGTTGGTAACTCCTTTTTTCTTCTTTTCCCTTTCTCCTGCTCCATCCTTTCTTATGTTTTCTTTCACATTATTTAATGTGCTTTCATGTATTCATTTTTGCTTTTTTCTTTGCCTAATTATTTTATGATTATTCTCTGGATCATATGATGTTCCCATTATTGATACCTATGTTGTTCGATATGTCGTTACACAATTATGATTACTATACATATGTTTTGTATGATTTATGTTCATTATGCACTAATCAGACTTGGAAAAGCCCTTGGCGTGCTAGCCATATGGGCGAAACACGTGTCGGCTGTTCTTTGTTTCTTTCATTTGGCTTGAAATAAATACAGAACTAAGAAAAATCGACAGAGTATCTGGATATTGGGACATTTATTCATGAATTTAAGCAAATATACGCAGCACAACCTGCCTCTCGTACAATACTTCTCATATCCTGGTGGATTTTTGGGGTATAACTACCTGACAGGTTGTCGCCTTGGAAAACAATTGGGTCCTGTCTGGTTGTGCGTGAACCCCAGGAGCTCACCCCTCATATAATGTAATCAAAAGAGGAAATACCTGTCAGTCACAACCTTGTTTTGGGGAACCTTGTGTATGAGCAGAACCACCATCTTTGTGTGGGATGCACAATGTTTGGCATATGCTACCCCCAAACCTCTCCCCGCTACCTACAGGTCCCATGCAGCCTTCGCGATCCACAGCACTACCATTCTTGTGTGCAGGAGGTGTTCCTCCAATAGGGCGGAGGAGCATCGTACCACTAATTAAAATGCCCCCATGCCCCAGAGATGAAAAATAAAATGGTAATAAAGTTAATTTATTACCATTTTACTTTTCGCTAACCTGCGTCCCGAGCCAAGTGTCAGGATGGGGCGGGCCGCTGCTGAGTGGCAGCTGCAGGGAGGAGTGTGGTAGGCTGGGCAATTAAGTTCAAAGTGCGTATTTGTCTCTTTGGCCGGCTTTCTTGTGACGGCCAGCCAGACATGCGCACTTTAAACCTCTCAACCCAGCTGTCTTAGACATCTGGGTTGAGAGCAAGCACAGGCCTCTCGTGTGCTTGGGTGCGCTGTGAGAGGCCGCTCCATCCAATCCTAACACTTCTTTCATACTATTTAACAGCATGAGAGCAGCGCCAGGATTGGTGACGGGGAGTTGGCTGGGGCCTGCACTGGAGGAGAAAAGAACACTGGGACCGAGGTAAGTAACTATTTTATTTCCTTTTTTTGATGCATTTCATGTCATTGTGCTCATGTGCACTAAATCGCCGACATATATTACATTTCCATTTTAAAGTTAAAAATTGTAACTTTAAAACGATAATGTAATGCATGTTGGCAATTTAGTTAATGTTATTTTGCGCATGCATGTATCCACCACCCATTTGCCAGCCCAACCACTTTCCGTAGTCAGCAACCATCACTGCTCCTGTGTGTCAAGGAAGAGCTTACCTGCTGCAATGACACTGTACCACCAAGTCACCCCTACAAAGGCTGAGCCTGGACCCTGGCAGCAACCCAATGGTCATAAGAACCAGCCCACTGTTCCTGACCCTGGTTAAGTTCTGAGAGCTATTTAACATTTTATACTATAATTACCATAATGATTTTACACACTAGCAGTTGTTAGAAATAAAGGACCAGTACCAATATTAGAGCTGACCATAACTCAGGTAATTCAGTGTAGCATAATCATGTGGAATTACCCCAAAATCCCACGAGATTATGCAGAATTACCAGGAAAGAGTAATTCTGCATTCATCACTATTTTCTTAGTGCAAAAATGCCTTTGACACAAGGATTCATTTTGCTCTAAGAAATAGTGCTAAATTCAACAGAACATGAAAAGCGAGCACTTTTTCTCCCAGTGTTTTTTTTTTTTTAACTAAAGTGGAGGCATTGTGGCAGAAGTTCATCTGGAGTTATTGCAAGCCCTGCTGTAGGATCCAGTTCTTACAACAGCCTAAGAAAGATGGTGGGGTCTCACTTCTGGTTCTTTGTTGTATTATTTGGCATCATTGTTTTCGTGACTCCGGTTGGTATTAGAATGGGGGTTCTGGCAACTGGGGCATATGTTTAGGGGGTTTCTTCCACTCGGGGAATTGATAGTTCCCGGGGTGGGCAGTGTGGACACATTATGTTTCAAGCAAACTCTCTTTAAGACATTAAACGTTATTCACCTTATCTGGTGTTCTTTCAGGTGAATATTTGTGGGTATTACCCCGTTTAATCAGCTTACGTATCTGGGCTTTAATCGTAGTCTTCATTACTGTATTCATGATGGTTTCAGGCAGATCTGGGGACGGGTCAATCTCTCGACTATAGGTCAAATATTTGATGCAGATGTTCTTTCTTCATACGTGAATTTACAGCAACAGTTTTATCTTCCACACATGGTCATTGACAGATATCTGCAGATGCGGCATTTTATCCTAAGTCTTAAGGAAGAAGATCTGAACTGCATGGATAACCCCTGTTTGGATCTTATAAGGAAGGTCCCACCAAAGAGAAACATCTGGATAGTTTATAAGTCAATATATCTGTTATTTTTTGGCCATGTGGATGATCCGTTTCAGCTGAGGGCAAATAAGTGGAGTGCTCTGCTTAATATGGAAGTAACAGTGGCTGACCTCTAGCACAGCAATCTGTTGTTCCATATTGCTTTGAAAGTATCACAAATTAAACTACATCATCTTATATGTATTAAGGACTGGTATTATACCTCACATTACCTCTTCGTTATGAAGTTGTGGCCGGAAGACCACTGTTTCTGGTGTGGTCTTGCGGGAACCAACTCGGTTCACATCTTCGCATCTTTTCCAACTCTGCAGTTGTGTTGGGAATTCGTTTTTGGTAAGCTGCATTGCATCTCTAACCTGGTGGTTGTGGCTGACTCTAAGCTGATTATGTTGGGGCACTCACCAGCTATTCCACCTCATCTATCTGGTTTATATTTCTTCTCTATTTTTGCTTGCAAGGCTGGTCTTGGCATGATTTTTGCTTTCTAGTGAGCCTCCCGATAAATGGAAATGGTGGCAGGAAGGTTTTAATATAAGTAGGTTGGAAATGCGGCTAATCGACAACAATCCTCAGAGGAAAAAGTTGGGCCAGATTTGGGACACTGTCCGGGGTTGGTTGGCTTCAGAGACTGCTTCTTAGAACTTGTCTGTCTAGCTCTCCCTTATTTTTTTTCTTCTATGATGCTCTCCCCCACTTATCCACTTATTATGTATAATATGGGATTGCATTTTCCTTGTTTTTAATTTGTTGGAAAAAAAGAGACAAATGGAAGGAAGGGAGAGAGGGGGAAAAAAGGGAAAAAAATATTTCCCCCTTTTTTTTTTTTTTTTTTCTATTTTTTCTCTTTCAATCTATGTTGCTGGTGGTCTAGCTTTGCCGCCATTGTTGCTCTAATCTTATTTGCTGGATAAGTAATTTATTTTGTCCCCTCGCTTTTGGCTTGTGATGTCTTTCTTGCCATTTAGAAAATAATAAAAACTTATTTTAAAAAAGCTAGCATGAGCAGCCGCTCGCTAAATCTGCATATGAAGTATGATTTTCTCCCAAATTTCTCATGGTATTTAGTGCTATTCTTAGTGCAGTGACAGAAAGGTAGCATATGGCAGCATGGAAATAGACAAGCAAGCATATGGCAGCAATGTAATAGACAAATAGTTTAATAAACAAAAAAATAAATAAGTAACATATAATCAGAGCATTATCTTTTCTTTGCCCCAGACTTTACACTGCCTTTTGCTTTGGTGTTATTTGTGGGTTTTTTTATATTACATTGCTCATCATTTCGTATTTGATATAGTTATGTTTAGAGTGTTTCATTACATATGACTTTTAATTTTGCTAAAATGTTTATATAATTAGCTTTGATTAATAGAGGAATTAAAACGTAGCTGCATACATTTTCCCACTTGAATTGTGCTCGTTAGAGCAGACAGCAGGGGACAAAATAACCATTATATATGTATAAGGAATGAAAGACTCAAAAGAAAATAATATCCTCGTTTTTATTTCTGAGACAGCACATATATATATTTCACAGTAAATATGGCAGGGTCTAAAGCAATGAAAATCCGCAAAAGGGAAGAGATGAACACAGGTATGGGGAGGCAGAGGTTGAGTAATTGTTCCTGCCTTGGGTTCATGTTTGTCAGAGCGCCGAGGAGAGGGCGCCAGGATCACAAGGCCGCCTAAGCTTTCAATTGTTATAATGTTGGCATGCTCGCATCTGGTTGGCTGTTAATAGTTCAAGAGCTGCTTGATTTAGAACCGCATTGATCTACTGTTCTATTTTCGGCCTCGTATGTTCGATGTTTTCATGTGATTTGTTTCTCGAACACAAATGCACACCGGATTAGGAGAATTCGGTGATTGTCAAGTTATTTTCCTTTATAAGTAAGTAGGGAAGTACCTGCCATCAGGCAGGATGAAATGTACAGTTCCTGTACACAAATTAGTTCAATAAAGTTATTATTGACTCTAATTCTGTTTGCCTTGCAGTTCTAAAACTAATGTGTCAATTTGTTTCTTCGGGTTCTTTCCACAGCATTTCTGCTGTGGGGAAGTTAGGGGACAAAAAGCGCCCCACCGGCATCTAATGACTGTATCTTTCCCTACGGACTGGACGGTTATCGTGCCTGAGGCTGGTGCAGGCAGGCCAGGAGAGCTGGGGCTGCTGCTCTCACCATAGATTCCCTTCCTAAATCCTGAGGGCTGATGCACTGTACTTGAGAAGAAGCCATGCACTCCTACACCGCTGTGGTCCAGATCCATGGAGACCATCTACTAGAGAGATCAGTGTGTGGAATACGGTTCTGTGAGAGGCCACAGCAGCAGCTGCTACCACTGGCTTGGGATAAAGGTTGAGTGATGTCACTTCCTCTACCCTTTGCATGATTTGAATCGATGTCCATTCCTTTAGCATTCGTTGTTGCTGTTGGTTACTAAAAATGGAAATTCACACAGATGCACGCGGAACCCCCCACTAGGAGCTCCCTACAGTGAGTGGGTCGTGCTAGATTGGAAATTGATCCACCCATCTTGCCTCCATTGGCATCAATGACCACAGTTAGCGTGTGCACTTAAAAGCGACACGGACACATTTCCTCTGATACCATGCTCTGGTATTAGAAGGTTTTTGAGTATTTAGACAACACCCTTGAACCTGCTAGAGACTAGCCTGATCGCTGAATAACAGAATCTTGAACTTCGATCAGCTCCTGTTTAAGCTGAAATGTACCTTATATTTTCCATGCACATCCTAAAAGTTTCTCATGCACGCGCAGCATGGAACAATCCATGGAGCTCCATCTTCAAGGGATATTGTGCAAACTTGGGCACATTTTGCATAATTTCCTTTGCTGAAACTACTTGAAATTCCAGAAACTTTTCCTGTGAAAACGCAAAATGGGGTGGCATTTTGAGTTCCGCTTTGGACATCCTCACATCACAAGAATGCATCTTGTGCTAAACAAAATAGCGCAACATTGCATGTGATGCAAACACCAGCTGGACACATGCTTTTCATTTGCCTTATTTCTGTGCTCCCATAATACAATTTTTACCCAAATGCAACCTTAATTACATGATGTCGCGTAATGACAACATCGGGAATGTCACGTAACAGGAGTAGCCTGAAATGCCAGAAATTATGCAAACAAAATTAACATTTTGCAAACACCCAGCAGATACACACAGCTTTTTATGCCATCTTGTTGTCAAGTTGTGCAGTACAGAGGTTTGAATGTAAGGGGGTTGTTTGGCAAGGGTGAAAGAGGAAAATAATCAAATTATTTCTAATTTGTAAACTTTGTTCTCCTCTGAAGCTTCAGCGAGAAGAGACTTCGACCTCCATATTATAGTTGGATTAGAAAATTCACTGTCACCGTTAGAAAATTCACTGTCACCGTTAGAAAATTCACTGTCACCGTTCAATCGACAATATGAGTCAAATAAGACAACCTTGCTATTCATCTTTATATTTTTAATTCTCACATTGATCACTGTTTGTGTCTCGTGAGAGAGACTGACATGGTTCACTCTATCACACACTGCAGTTATAAAAGGCAATATTTTATGAAGTTTTGCCATAGTTGGTGTCAGCATGGCTTTATAGGTTTTTCTTATCCAATTTAACTTTATAACTTGGAATGGGACAACAGTTGGGTTTCCAATTCTGCTCTTCTATTTCAGGGACGCTCTATCCCCCTAGACTACCCAAGCGCTTCGTTTTTAGGTCTGGAATTTTAGTGTGGGGTACCTCCTCTGCAATAACACTGGATGAGGCGGCTGCCTTTCCCTCTTAGAGCATAAGAATTTCCTCACTCCAGACCTAGGGGCTGATTACGATGGCGGGCGGACGTAGGAAATTGGGACCGCCCGACAGACTGTCAGCAATCCCGACATAGACATTATGATGCAACCACCACCACGGCGGTCACAATGCCTATCTTTTGTACTGCGGCGGGTGCTGCTGGCTGGAGCACACGCCGCAATACAAAAAGGGGTCACTTGACTTGTGGTGCCTGCCACATACTGAAGGGACATGTAGGGGGGCACCATAGCTGTCCCCCAGTGCCCACATGAAGGACCAGGAGGAAGGGGGGCCCACTACGGGCCCCCAATGTTTCTATCACCAGCCTTTCCATGGCGGGTAAACCGCCATGAAAAGGCTGGCGGGGAGGGACATCGTAATCCCTACAGCAGTGCCTGATAGGCACCACCACCATTGCAGGGATTGCGAGGCTGTCTGCTGCACCGGCGGGCTCAAGGTGCCCGTCGGATGCATGGGAGTCAGTGTTTCTGACCACCATCACACAGCTAGCCATCCTAATGTGGCGGACGGTGAAGGTGGTTCCAATGGCGGTGAGAACATCACTGACAGCTTATCAGTGGCGGTCTTGCCGCCATCGTAATCAGCCCCATTGTTTCCAGAAAATAATGAGCCACAAGATTTAAGCCGCCCATTCGTGTCCTTCAGTCCCCCTAGGTCTCCAACCAACCCTGCTCACATGGACAGCATCATGTAGTTGACTGGAGATATTAGGCCGTAATTTATTACCATAAAACCACAAATTCCTGTCATCTACATGAAGGTGGAAAGCTTCAAATTGATATTTAAATACAAAATGCACAGTGATCACTGCTAGATTTCTGGTGGTGAGCCCTGCCGATACTAGGCTTAACTTGCTACCATTTGGCTGTAACTTCAGTGGCCATGTCTACGCTCTGATCATGCCTTAGTTCCCTTCTTACCCCCTGTGGCCCTGTCATTAGGCATCCCAAGGCTCACCAAGTATGGGACCTTTCCCTCCATTGGTCTTACCACCCAACCTGGGAGTCGAGATTTTCTTTTTGAAGATGTTACTTTACTGCACCCCCGTTGTTCTAATCTCTGCACATCACCAAGAACAACTTGTGAGCTCCAATGCTCTTTAATGTTCTGCAAAATCATATCCAGGCCCACCCCAATAAGTGGACTTTATCTTCAGCATAATAGTTTGGCACACACAGGTTGATTAGCTTGTGTCATATGTAGTCCCAAGCCATGCTCCTGCAGAACTTGCTAATTGGTTATCAAGTTTTCTTCTTGACTTCTGATGGAGCGTAAAAGTTTAAAGACTGTTGCCTCTATCAATTCTCACTATTGGATGAGATTTACAACAATAATTTTAACAAAATGTGTAAAACAGAATGATGACAAAAACATGAGATCTTTTACTGCATCGTAAAAGCATGCAGAAGTGTTTTGAAACATAAACATGTGAAAAATGTAAATAAAGAGAAACAGTTATATGTTTATGAAATGTAGACACGCGTTTAAGTAATAAAAAGTGGTCAACTTAGAAAAAAAGCAGAATTTAGCTGAAGTAGTCATTTGCAACGCTATGAGAACTTGTCCGAGAGTTTCTTTTCTTGCTTATGAACAATAGGTCCTTTTCTGATTCAGCAACACTTTTGACAGAAATGTATCAATACAATTGCAAACCCAGAGAGAGCGTCTGGGAACGGACAGACAGTGAACAAAATGAATTTTCTTACTTCCGAGGAGAGGATGCAAATATAAAGTTGTTGAAATTAATGATTTGACAAAAGGATTACTTAGCTTCCGGATTTCTTATTGAGGTATTGATCACACCACGAGCAGCCCACTGTGGACAACCACTGGAAACCATAACGTACGATAGAACTGATACAATGTGGGCGTAAACTGAGAACCTTTGGAAATATAATTGCCCCTTTGGAGGAGGGGTCGGGGCTGGTTATCATTTTCAATTTCCCTTCCTGGCATGCTGTGGGACTGAACTCTGATTTCTTATGACCATCCATTTTGAACTGAACTTTCAGAACTGACTCAACCTTTACCTTACCGGCTGGTAAAGTGTGCAGGAATAACTCTTCGGCTGGAGAGTTATGGACTCAATTCTGTGACTCCTTGTGTTTCAACTCTGCATATTTTGGTTTGTATAACCTAAATGCTGAACTTGATTTTTGTTATGTTCTCTCTCTCTCTCTCTCTTATCCCTTAGGTGATCAGCAAATATCTAATTACTAAATCTGTATAATATTGTGTGACTATTTGTACTAAATGATTTCTATAAACAAAAGCTTTAATGAAATTTATGTTTCTTGACCATTCAAATTGAGGCTTAGATAAATGATTTACATGAGAAATTTTATCGTTTTGAGTCATTCTTGCTGTGAAATCTTTTGTCAATAGTTTTATCAATGTGGGTTTATAAAGAAATTGTTGATTGGTCTACATAAAATTGGCATCTTCTCATTCCAGGTCCTCAAAAGTATTTGCCCCATGTTCTCTTAATATCCAAGTCCCTGTTAGCTCACATAAAAGATTCATCAGAGGATCTATGGTTTGTATTAGTTATTTTTGAGAATGGGTCCAGAGAGGAAATAGTTGCAGTATTATGAAACTGGTTTAGCTTCATGCTGTATCACTTCACCACTCCCTTATGATTATTTGTCCCCTACTTACTCAAATCTGGGTATGTTTCAAAGCAGACGATATCCAGCATTCTGGCTATTGTACTTAGATCCCGCCTTATGTCAGGCAGTAGTGTTTCCTACCTAAGATCATCAAATCTTTGCCCCCTAAGATGCACCCAGCCGGGGTCCGGGCAGGTAGCAGCGGTGAGGCGGTGGGGCCATGTAAGGGGGGATTTCGAGGGATGATGCCAAGGGAAAATTAAATAAATCATTAATTTTCCCTCGGCATCGTCCCTCGAAATCCCCCCTTACACGGCCCCACCACCCCACCGCTGTTATCTGCACAGACCACGGCTGGATGCAGCACAAACACAAAAGGTCTAGATCTGTCTTTCAAGATCTTCATCAACATTGGACCAGCTGTCTCCACTTCATGCCAACCTGCCGAACCATACTACGCCGGTGTTGGAAAATCATAGTCCCTTGAACATCTGCTTCTTGCCAGCTCTGCTGATGTAGGATTGCCGCACTAACCCTACTGTATGCCTGCCATCCAGTTTTCCTGTTGAAAAAAGACACAAGCAGCAATTCCAGCACCAGTTCTCCCTTAAATAACTCCTACAAAGCCTTGGATTTCCACTTTCTAAGCTTCATTATGTCTTCCTTTGCAAACCGTGTTGGACTGCTTTTGTTGCCACCACTGTTCTCAAAGCACTCGTGGGACTGACACACCACCTGCAATGCTTTTCACAAAACCCCAACAATACTAGTGTTGGAGTTTTTTGTTAATTGGAAATATATGTGCCTACTAATATGAGTTATTTGCAATTGAAACAAAATAAATCTATGTGTAAAACTGTTTTTATGGCCTAATGTTTACTAGGCCTCAACTAGGCCTTGGACCCATTTTGTAAAACATGGCTGCTGACATTATAATATTCATCATGTGCTTATATTTCTCATTGACACCACACGCAGTAAAATGTCCACATGTTTGACATGTTGTTTTCAAAGAACCTTCTTGAGGAAGCCTTTAGATACTTTCTAAGGCTCTTCCTGCTAGCACTACATTGCAAGAGACGTTTTATTGTTCCTATAACTAGTTTGTTCTGATACCTCCGAATGAAATTAGGTCAGAAGAAGCAAATTAATATTTATGTAATGGGACAGTCTTAAGATGGTAGGGTTATGTGACAATTTGATGTTGAAATATTATTTGCTGACATAATGTTACTTTTGCTCGCACCATGCTGACATTGCAGTTTCCATCATTTTCTATGGTGAATTGGCAATATAAGCCTTCAATTATGGGGGTGAGCCAGAGATATTTTTGGGTCTACTAGAGATGATGCCTGATTCTGTATTGAGTTGCTGCATATTTCGAATTTAGGGGCTGACTACGAGTCAGGCAGTCCATGGACCGCCTGACTCCTGGGGGCGCAGCAGTCTTCCGACCACCCTATTACAACTAGAGTGGTCAGGCCACCCTGGGACTGCCACAACTGCCAGGGATCAGAGATCCCTGGTGGTAGCGCGGCAATCTTTGAGGCCGCAATATGCTTGGCAGGATCGCCCCGGTCCGCCCAAGAATATTACAAGTTTCTATCCGCCGAGGTTTTCATGGCGGTTCCACCCCCATGAAAACCGTGGTGGAGAGGAAACAAAGGGGGCCCTATAGGGCCCCCTTGTACCTCTAGGCCTGGGGATGCATGCATACATGTTGTGCCCCCTGTGTGCATGAACCCCAATACCTGCACGGCATGAACTGCAGCAGTTCATGCTGTGCTGGTACTGATTTTGACGTTCTCATTGTGGCGCCTGTGTTTTATATGCACCATCATGGGAACGCCAAAGAACCACCCGCCAGACCAGGAGAAAACTCCTAATCTGGCAGGCGGTTCAGCCACAGGTTTGTCAGTGCGGGAGTGGGCGGTCTCACTCTCGCATTGCCAAACTCGTAATCAGGCCCTAAGTCTATTTTTCAGATTTTCCTTAATGCTGCATTTACTTTGAACTCTGACAGCCTTCGTGGCAATTGATTTCTATTTCCTTTGACTGATTTATTGAAATGCTGCTACTTTTATTCTTTCGGTATTGCACTTTAATATTTTAATAAACTTTCATGGTTTTCCAAATTTCTGATCTCAAACTCACTTTTTGAGTCTATTCTTAAATCTTAATTGTACCTTGAAATCCTGTTTTTAATATGTCTTTGGGGACATATTGCCTCAAGTATTCTTGAGGACAACCCCATCCCTGAACCTGCATCTCGGTGCTATGAGTATTATTACTATCATGCAGACTATCTAAAAGCTAGCACCCACACAAGTTCTCCATTTGCTCTAACTGCTACGTATGCCTTTCAGAGGCACACTTGGCAGAACTCAGGTGCCCAAAAGCAGTCGGTATAGCTTACCCTTCACTTCTTGATCAGGTTTAGACTGATTAAACTTAACTGTAAAGTTATTGTTGTGGTTGTGAAAATGTGCCACCGCCACCAAATGTGTACGTCCCAAATGTGCCTGTGCCCATGCCTTACTCTTCCCACTGTAGGCCCAGAATATGAATCTCTAAGCCATCAACTTTGTCCAGTTGGCAACAACTAGTTCTTGCAGTCCTATGAATTGTCTGAATGTCACTACGTACTTACAGTACTTGTCTGCAGCTCTTGAGGCCAGCACATTGTTAATCAGCACAGTCCGGTCTGTTCTATCACGTCCCATAGCTCCGGGAGAAAAGCTGTCATCTGTGGATCTGCATGTGGGGCTAGCTGACTGAATCTGTCACACTGAAAGCGAGAAAGGGGATTGGTGACAGAGTGAACACAGCCTGACAGGTGTTATGCACTGCTCTCAACATTATATACCAGAACAAATGCATTTCCTGTTATTTACTTCACATTTGGATTCATTCAATACATATCAATCTATTACGTATAATGACAACACCAACATTACATGCTTATGCTTGTATATTTTGTATCATTATACATTATATCTGAGAGCCCACTCAGTCTGTAGGAGATAGGTCTTAACACATGGAAACATAAAAATATAAATAACATAATCTATGAGTATTCCAAACGTGGCCATGTGAAAACGATTATCATTGAAAGTGTGGTATGTGGAGAAACACAAATTAAATTGTAGCTACTGCACTTTAAAAAAAGGGCAGTGATTGGACAGCTAATATGTGACATTATTTGATAATTGTTTTTCGCACGTTTACATTTCAGTAGACCAAAATGGAACCCCAGTCTGGAATTAAAGTGAACACAAGTGGAGGTTTCATTGGATTCTTTAGAAATAGGCGAGAATCCCAATTTTGATGAGGTATCACAGGGTTGTGGACCTCACTGGCTTCAGGGATCTCTTATTTAATTGGAGTCAATAAGATGGCCATAGAGCTTTGTATTTTCTTGTGCTTGATAGTCCTTGTTCCCCTCCATGTTTATTGTCAACGAGTTGGAACCTTGTTTATTTTGAGGGTCTCCTCAAGACAGGGGCTTGTCCAAGGTCAATTTAAGGATATTGTAGTTGTAGCGACCTTGAAATTCAGAAACCTGTGGAACTGGGGTCACAGTGCTCTGTGGGCTGGGATCCTATTGACCTGTGCTAGACAAATGGGAAATATAGTTTGTCTTTGGGATGACCACGAGTAATGTGACTCAACATTAATGCTCAACTGGCCTTTTACAAGCTGTCACAGCAGACAAAGGGCCTGATTTAGAGTGTGGCAGAAAGGGTACACCATATCAACAATGATGGAGTACCCTTTCTGCCATACTAAACCTTCAGTATGTCAGCGGTGGAGACTACACCTCCAACGGCCCAACGGGGTGAGGGTTATCTGAGGTTTTGCCATTTGTCTGCCTGGGTTGTATGACAGAGGCACATATGGCTATACTATGTGTGCCTCTACTATGTGGCCCCAACAATGAATGTGTATGAAAAAGCATTCCTTTACCACACATGAAGGGGAGAGATACGCCTTGTGATGTGGTGCCAGATACTGTCCGCACCAGTACCACTGGATGAAGCACATTATTCCCTAAGGGTCTCGTTCCCTGTTTTCTTGTGCTATTACTTGTGTTCCTATTTGGGCTTGGCAAAATAAAACCGGGCTGCTGGAGGGATGTGATTACTGAAACTCCCATATGCGCCTCATCCCAATGACTGGTTAAGGAGGACAGTGGTCTCAGGGAGGCTTCAAGGGTCCTCGTGTAGCCTGGGCTACTATTAATGAATGCAGTGTTAATCTAAACGAATACTTTCAAAAGTAGTCCGAGCAGGACTCATTAAGCAATATATGCCAGGACACAGGGTGCAGAATGACATCACATTTATTAACACCATAAATGGAGTATCATTCAATATTCAACGTTAATAGTTCTGGTGCTCACACGAAAAGTGCAAGTGCGTGAAGTGAAAGTGCTTAGTGACATTTAAAAACATTACATCGCATTGACAACAAGCTAAAAACTACAATCTATTCAATTACAATGAAGGAGTTTTGGTTGTAAGGTCGACGGCGTTTCGATCTTAATGTTTAAAAGATCATCATCAGGACTGGTGTGTGAGCAATTAGAATCTATAGAGGAGAAAAATAACTGAAGTAACCATGTGTCCCGGCACGGGCATTAAAAACAGTTGCACAATCAATGTGAGGTTTAAACTATAGTCTTAATGGACGAATAATGTAGTCAAAAGCAACAATAACAGAATTAACAATTGCCTAAACCTGCTTAGTAAAGGTGACGCAAGAGGGCAAGGAATAAAGGGAGAGGGGGAACAGTTGAATAAGTGCATAATTAATTGATATGCCACCGGGACTGAAAGATGCGCGGTGTCCGAAAATTAACAGTGGTGACTCGTTACAAGACGAAGAAGAGTATCTTAATCTGGGGCATGCAGGAGAATTATGCGCGGTAAGGAACCATGTACAAACCTAGTCAATTAAGAGAAGGTGGAGATAAGGTCAACACGCGTGGGAAAACCGCGGATCTGAAGTCCCAGACCGGGCGGAGGGAAGATCGAATCAAGGTTCCTGAAAAGGAAAGGAGTGTGAGTACCCGGGCAAGAGGAGCTCAAGGGACAATTCGGGGCTGGGGAATACTTACAGGGATGGTACAATTCAGCCGGGTAATCAGGGAAGGAATCGACGGCAGCCAAGAATTAATCTGCAATGAAGGGGGAAGGATGGTCAAGGCATGACGGAGGGATCAGTGCATTGTTCTCAGAAGCCAAAAGGACAGGGTACTTACTGGGAAACCGGGATGAGTCCGGGAATTCTAGGGGAGCGCAGCCGTGGCGGTGTGAATCCGAGGCTGCCGGCACCGAAATTGAGTCTGAATAAAACGGCGCTTGTGAACTGGCGCGCATGCGCAGAGAGTTACTGATCTAATCTGGTGTGTATCCTATGCGTAAGGTGGCTCAATGTGGCGGCCATATTGGGTAGGTGGTAGAATTATTGGAGCACATGAGGGTGCAGCGTAGGAGAATTAAAAAACCGAATTAGGCTGGGAAGTACATAACAATTGTAACCAGCAAGCTGGTGACTTCACATGTGGGGTAGCCACTAATTCCAGAAGGGGGCAGGAACCCAACCAGGGGCCCAGAATGGACTAAATACACTCGATGAATGGAACATGATTCTGATGATATTACAGAATCATGTTCCATTCATCGAGCGTATTTAGTCCATTCTCAATGGAACGGCAATTGAACATCCATTTGCATTCAACGGAGGTCTTGTTCAGAATGCCCTTTATCCAGGAAGTGCATAATTTTTTCAACTGTCCTACACATCTATCCTATTTCCACCAGTAGGTCCCACTCTGGGCCCCTGGTTGGGTTCCTGCCCCCTTCTGGAATTAGTGGCTACCCCACATGTGAAGTCACCAGCTTGCTGGTTACAATTGTTATGTACTTCCCAGCCTAATTCGGTTTTTTAATTCTCCTACGCTGCACCCTCATGTGCTCCAATAATTCTACCACCTACCCAATATGGCCGCCACATTGAGCCACCTTACGCATAGGATACACACCAGATTAGATCAGTAACTCTCTGCGCATGCGCGCCAGTTCACACGCGCCGTTTTATTCAGACTCACTTCGGTGCCGGCAGCCCTCGGATTCACACCGCCACGGCTGCGCTCCCTAGAATTCCGGACTCATCCCGGTTTCCCAGTAAGTACCCTGTCCTTTTGGCTTCTGAGAACAATGCACTGATCCCTCCGTCATGCCTTGACCATCCTCCCCCCCCCCCCCTTCATTGCAGATGAATTCTTGGCTGCCGTCGATTCCTTCCCTGATTACCCGGCTGAATTGTACCATCCCTGTAAGTATTCCCCAGCCCCGAATTGTCCCTTGAGCTCCTCTTGCCCGGGTACTCACACTCCTTTCCTTTTCAGGAACCTTGATTCGATCTTCCCTCCGCCCGGTCTGGGACTTCAGATCCGCGGTTTTCCCACGCGTGTTGACCTTATCTCCACCTTCTCTTAATTGACTAGGTTGTACATGGTTCCTTACCGCGCATAATTCTCCTGCATGCCCCAGATTAAGATACTCTTCTTCGTCTTGTAACGAGTCACCACTGTTAATTTTCGGACACCGCGCATCTTTCAGTCCCGGTGGCATATCATTAATTATGCACTTATTCAACTGTTCCCCCTCTCCCTTTATTCCTTGCCCTCTTGCGTCACCTTTACTAAGCAGGTTTAGGCAATTGTTAATTCTGTTATTGTTGCTTTTGACTACATTATTCGTCCATTAAGACTATAGTTTAAACCTCACATTGATTGTGCAACTGTTTTTAATGCCCGTACCGGGACACATGGTTACTTAGTTATTTTTCTCCTCTATAGATTCTAATTGCTCACACACCAGTCCTGATGATGATCTTTAAACATTAAGATCGAAACGCTCGTCGACCTTACAACCAAACTCCTTCATTGTAATTGAATAGATTGGAGTTTTTAGCTTGTTGTCAATGCGATGTAATGTTTTTAAATGTCACTAAGCACTTTCACTTCACGCACTTGCACTTTTTCGTGTGAGCACCAGAACTATTAACGTTGAATATTGAATGATACTCCATTTATGGTGTTAATAAATGTGATGTCATTCTGCACCCTGTGTCCTGGCATATATTGCTTAATGAGTCCTGCTCTGACTACTTTTGAAAGTATTCGTTTAGATTAACACTGCATTCATTAATAGTAGCCCAGGCTACATGAGGACCCTTGAAGCCTCCCTGAGACCACTGTTCTCCTTAACCATAATTACCACCCCTGGTCTTACTACGGGGTTACCCTTGTTTTTTATATATATATCATCCCAATGACTGTCATTGTAAAGGTGAGGAAGTGGACCACCTCATAGTGCATTCCCCCTAAGGGTTGTGACTGTGCGCCTAGTACAGCACAATGATGGGAGTGTGGCGGTAGCTGCTGTTTACCGACTGCCTTCCCATTCATGATGGTATCACTAATCCCAAGACCTTGCTGATCTGTTGTTGTGAAATTATTAACAGTGCTTAATTGCATGCCAAAATTATTTCTGCACATTGCTAAACTCATGCTATTGCCTCACCTTCCATAAATGTGTGCCCCCATCATGCATTGCGCCATATTAGCATACTTTCAATCGCCATAAAACGTATATCCTCACCATGTGATGCCTTCTGTGCTTTGTTAGAGGAGGAACTTGTCCCTGTTTGCTTCAGACATTGTGCCCATCCCCGCCTTGCTGCCCTAGCTCCTTTCTTTCTAATGCTGGCTTCACTTACTGTCCCCTTTCTCCTCTTTTATTGCTCCTCCTCTTAGTCTGCTTACTCAACTTCCTCCACCTGTTGCCTTGCTCCTTGTGCTTGAATGGCTGCTGCTTGTTGTTTGTCGGTTTAGCGTACACAGCGCTTTTGCTGTGCTTGCAAAATCGCTTGTAGTGAAACAAAATTCTTAAAAGGGGCTTAGAGCCTGCCCATTGCTTCATTGTACTTACCACTGGTTGGCTCCCATGGCACTTTCATTTCCTTGCTTCTTATACGACAGCGCCTCCTCCTTGCCTTCAACTTCCTCCTGGAGCTTCATGTGTTCTTTGTATGTGTCCCTGCCATGGAGCCTGGACCAAGTACTGCCTCCTGATTGTGCCTGTGCACCTGCAAAGGTACTTTTAAAAAATGTTGTGCTGTTGCACTCCATCAGAGCGCATCGTCTTACAGGCTCTCTCTGCACCCGCATTTGTTACTGCTTGCCCTGGCCCCTCAACCATCTCTCTCCCATCGCTGCTTGCCCCCTCTCACCTCCCACTGCTTACCCTATCCACAAATCTCTCTTCCCGACCCCCATACGCACACACACTTCATGTGACACCCAGGCAGGCACTGCTGTGTTTACACACACACACACACACACATACACACTACATGTTCTGTGTATTTAGAACCGCCAATCACTTAATCTTCCCAGCTACTTTCACTCAGCCTGAAAGTACTGGAGCGCTTTACATCAGCACCAGTTACATTCATAAGGACACATTGATTTTTGTTTTGTAGGCATAGGAAGATTAAGTGATTTGCCCAGAATCACTGGATGTTGAGCTGACGCCGCAAAACAAACCTGGTTCCCCATTCGACAGCTCTGTTACGCCACATCCTCTTCACAGAGGAGGGTGTGGCTTGCCACCCCCTAACCATCCTGCGCTAATTAAAGGAATATTGCACTGCGCACTGGCTGCTGTGCAATATGCCTAAATAGCAAAAAACGCTATGATATGGTCAAAGCTGACCACACCATAGCACTTTTTTTATCAAAAACTTAGGGAGTTTGGCATCCAATGTGACTCCTATGTCTCAACAAATGAAAGCAGTGGTAGTTATGTGTTTTTCCAACTACACACCCTTAGGCAAATTATCTACCTTTTCTCTTTCTCTCAAAAAGTACAAATTCTGCATGCTTTCATTGTGTTCAGATTAGGCTATTGAACTTCGGTGTGTCTTGGCCTTCCAGTGAAGTACCATAAAGCTTCCGTTGGCAAACTGATGGCAGTATGATATGTGACAACTAGCCATCTTTGGTCATTTCAGTGCCAAGATATCTCTTGGTATGACTGCACTCTATAAGTGCCCAAAAATAAAATAAATAATGTTTTCAACATGCAACATTACATATGGTTTTCTATTGACATCACAATGGTCACAGAAGATGCTTTGTGATGTAATGTCTTGCATTGGGGATAGTAAACATTTGGTCATGTGGAAGAACATATTCATTTATTGCCACTAGGATATAAATTTGCCTACATTATTTAGATACCTTCAGTTCCAGATATGATGCTATTTTTTTATGCAGTTTGCAAGTGTACCCTAGAGGAATGTATTCTGATGCTTCATCAGGCTGAGGCAAGATTCCATCATCGCCAAACTGCAGCTCATGACATAGCCCTTGTGCTTGAGTGCAGATGGAGCTACCTGCATGACTTCTGCTTGTCACAGGTTCCTCATATGATGAAATGGGGTGGGGTGCACTGCAGCCAACGCTCCACTCCCATGCCTTTATTAGAGCTTCGGTGGCGTTTCCCCCTTGTATTTGGCTCCACCAGCCCCTGATTTTAATGTAAATACATCTACAGTTTACATATTTTTTTATCCTGCTGCGAGCGTTGTGCATTTTTTTTATTGGCCACAACATGAGCTGGGTTGCTTAGTGATGAGTGGGTGGGGCTGAAAAATGTTATACAATCTCACCTCCTGGTCGTTGCATCGACACACACACTTCAAAGTGCGCAATTCAGTTTGGCCGACTGCCTTTCTGCAACCAGCCTGACATGCCATTGTTGGAGGCCTCTCATCACCCGTGCATAGTGAGGGGGGTGGGGTCGATAACCGCAGCCCCCTGCACTCACAATTAGCGATGGGTTCACCTGCCCAATCCAATCCTGGTGCTGCTCTCAGCAAGGGAGCAGTGCCTGGATTAGCCAGCACTGCTTGCGGCGCCAACAGCATTGCACACAGCATGAGGAGTCCGTGGAGAGAGGCTTGCTGGTTCTAGCCAAGAACCACTGATTCCTGACCAAAGGCAACCCTCTGAGAAGGCATGAGATGCCCACCACCATGGTGCGAAAAATATGATGTAATTAATTTGACAATCACGTTTTGTCATTCGTAACCGGAGAAGCAATGCATAGCACCGTTGCTGTGCTGTCTGCACACCTGGGGCTACAAGGCACCTTATACTTGCATCTTCCTGTCAGACATGCTGAGGTTGGCGATATCTGCTGAGAGAGGTGATCTTACAGCTCCATATGTTGTGCTGAAGGTGTCTCCTGCTCCTTGAAGAATTTGTGTGTGCCTGTTAGTGCATCATTTCTGTGTGCAGAAAACGCTTGCGGACTCCAACGGCATTTCACACAAGAACATTATTTGCACAGTGTTTTATTATATTATGCTCCATCACTGTTGTTTTCAGTGTCTCCTTTCATTCATGGCCGAGGCTCCGCTCCCCTGATTATTTGTGGATTTTCTGTTTTTAGTGTTTAACCGTTTTTCTGGTGAGCAAGTAAGCAGTGCACCGTCCCCTGAAGGCTGCTAAATTTAGCGCACTGAAGACCTAGGTTTTCTCTCTTGGCACAAGGCATTCATTAAAATCAACAACCTTTCTAATTGTTTACATTTCTGTCCCACTTGATACCCAGCACCCAGGAATACGTTGTTGAAACATGAATAGTATTCATTAAAACATGAACTTTTTCTTTCTTTTTTTCGGTTGGATTTTTTCCGTTGGACTTTGTAAATAAGTAATGCAGAATTAATAACAACTTGAAATGTTCAATGCTCACATGAGCGTGGAAATCGACATATCACTTCACACTGTTACAATGTTTTTTATAGTTTTTTTATGTGAAAATGGGTCACTTGATGGTCTTTCTTTCATTGTAATGGTTGCATGCAGTGAGAAGCACGTGGTTCAAAGTGGGCGGTAACTTTACTTGATTAAGGGTAGTTTGAGCGCTGACGTGCAAACACGTACAACTAACCAAGCGGCCGCTCCGTGTGACCGGTTAAAGTGTTGAAGGTAGGAGGCGGTCTGTCAATTGGGGTACAAGGTTTAATATGAGGCATGGCATGTGATTACCGTTACGATTTATCTTTTATTCGTAGAGTAGATTAACACGGTAATATGGGGTGGATTATCATTTTGAGTTTTCATAAAATAAATTTTTTTGTTATGACTGTCAACATTTGTATATTCAAAACGCTTCTGATTGCTTGTTTTTTGACATTACAGTTACCCCTGACGAAGGGCATAAATGACCGAAATGCATTGGGTTATAATCTTCATATCATTCATCGAATGAGTAATTTTGACATGCTGTAGAAAAGGCCTGGTGGCATTGTACATGCATTTGAAAATTGGAATTACGATTTCGTCACATCAAATAAAATGAAATAAAAATGGTTTAAATGGACAAATTTGGTCTACGATGATGTTATATCGCATTGGAGGTGGCTGCATCCTGGGACTGATACATGTTTTGCATCAGCTTCACATTTGTATTCATTAAAATCTGTCACGAGTGAGAATCAGAGGTTAACTTTGCTTTTCTGCCCAGAGCCGCCCTCAAACACTGGTCATCGTCAATGCGGCCCCGGGGGGAAGTAAGGTCGCAGACCAGTCGTCCCCCGGGGTGTTCGCGCGATTTCCGGAAGGACATAGTTGTAGGGGTCAAGGGGTGGGGATTAGGTTTAGGTTATAAGGGTGCAGGGGAGGAGTTTCGTCCTCTTTCTGCTCCAGACGCCGCTGGGGAGGGTTGAGCAACTTTTTGGACCACCCACCCACCCTACAAGTTTAAGGGCAAGGGATGGGCTGGTTATAGCGTGCCAGTTTAGGACGGGTTGTTAGGATTGGGTTTGGCAGTACTTTGGAGGGGTGGGGAGGCACTGACGGACACACCCACCCCTCCGGGGGGGGAAACAGGTGAATGATGGCGGTGCGGGAGGTAAGAGTGCGATGGCTGGAGATACAGGAGAGGATGTTGAAAGATAAGTGAGGAGGTGAATGAAGAGATGTAGGAGGTCACAGAGTGAATCGGGAAGAGAGTAACAGGAGTGAGGGGAGAATGGATGGTGTGAATGAAAGGTTTGGTTGGGGTTTGTTATAGTTAATGATGTTGTGTGGTTAAATTATTGCGTTTACAACCTTGTCCTAATAAATGGCCTTTTACGCTTCAACTTCAGCATGGAGTGTAATTATTGCGCGAAAAGTTCCATAGAAAAAAAATCAGATGCCAAGGATAGAGCATGTTTCTGTCCTACTTTCTTCCAGAGCTTCAGCTTGCTACCATGTTTTCTTCGCACAGTATTTTAGCCACTGGAGTGGCAAGTGTTCTTTGTGTGTTTGTCCGGGCCAAAGGGCACTGGTGTGAAAAAGACGAATAAGTATCAGGATTGGGATATATCAACTGCTGTGAAATACTGATTAAATTTAACTTTATGGTGGTCAGGTTTGCTTGCTTTGCTCGCTCGTGGCACAACATTCCCCACCAACTTTTACACCCCACCACTTTCAAAAGTCACCAGCCGCCACTGCTCCCAGTCCTCGGATCCCCTAACAGACTTTCAAGACCCTGTTTATCTGACGCCCAAAAATCTTTGTGTTTTTGGCATTTTCTTTATAATTTTCTTTTTATTAGAGCCTTCATCTAAGGATTGCATACTCTGTCAGTTTGTAGTACACGACGTTAACATTTTAAGAAGTTTGTAGGTTTTGAAACCTTCAGCTGACACACCAAAGAAAGTTGCTTAGCTTTATGGATCACGCAGCTTAATTTTGTATTTGAAGAGAAGTGTATGATCCCTAAAACTATTTACTATTCCACTTTTGTACATTTTAGTGGTCCGATAAAAGATATAAGTTACACATTATAAAATTCTTTCTCATTCCAGAGCGGCAAAAGACATTATTTATAATACTGCTAGGTTGCACCTCAACAGTGCACCCAGAAGTATTTATTTGGAGATATGTTTTGTAATTACTCTCTTGAACGGTAGCATATACAAGCTTAGTGGATATGTGTTCAGCTTCACTATCTAATTGTCTGTATCAGAGATGTCACTTATGATGTACTTCATTCCTCCAAATGGATGGCAAATTGCAATTATACAACATTTCAAGACTCCTATTATTCCATAATTTGCAAATCAGTAGCAGGGCCATGGCAGAGAGGTTTTTTTCAAAGACATAGTCTCTTCTTATCACAAAGTCCAAGCATTCCACAAGTGCCCATGGTAAACCCTCGCCCAGAAATTGGGCATTGACATGCATGGTCAGGTTAAGACGACAGAAGAACCGCAGATATTCAGCTGACTCTATCTGCGCACAAGGAGGCCCTCACCCTTCTCTTTGCACCCACTTGTACTCAGATTACCAGCAGAAGTTAAAGAACTTGTACCTGTGGAGCATGCCACCATTTTGCGGAAGTAGGCCAGACACCAGCCTCCTCAACGACGAAATGAGGGGATTATTTATGAGCCCTTTGCAGCACTTTTAAGCCGCTGGTCTGTCACTTTGTTGACGTACTGGCAGCATAAATAATGCGCCACGTTGCGGCATATTTACAAAGTGACGCATCTAGGCAGATGCATCACTTTGTAAACCCCTGCTCTTCATTATACCTGTGTCAGGAGTTATGTATGCAGGGTGGGCGTTCCCCGCAAGAAAGCCTCGTAGAAGTGATCTACTAAAATCTATCAGATTTCACTGCGCCACTTCTGGGACGCCACTGCGTCAAAACCTTACGCCTGTCTCACAGCAGGCATAAGGGTGACGCAGGCCCTTTCACATGGGTCTTGCCCCATGTGAAAGGACACATTGCTGGAGTTGCGTCTGTTTTCAGACACACCCCAGCAATACATCACTTTTGCGCCTACAGATAAGTCAGGATTCCTAACGTATCTGTAAATCCTTGCGACATGGAGCGCTGTACAGTAAATACGGTGCATCTAAGGTGTTGCAAGGAGGGCGCACTGAAAAATGTTGCCCCACGGGTTTCCCTCAGCGATGAGACACCTTTTATAAATGAGGCCCTAAAAGTTCAAAGGTTTAGTTGAAAAAACATACCTTCACTTTGTTTTTTGGATTTCCACCCTTTCTTTTAAGGTTGTATATCTTTGTGGCTAATACAAATCACCCTGGGTTACCAAAGAAAGCTGCATGGCAAACGAATCAACAACAAATGAAGGAAATATTTTGGGCAGGTCGAAGGTTAAATACTGCATTGAAGTACAGCTCATAAAACACTGTGCAGGAAAGAAATATAATTGAGGTCAGCAAATGGTAGCACAATGCATTGTTAGGGTTAGTGGCAATATTATTATTAGCAGTAGTCATAGCATTATTATTGGTAGTAGTGGTAGTAATACTAGTGTTATTATTACCACGAATAATACTACAATGAGTATGGTGATTATTGATTTTAAATAGTAACTTTAAGCTTAAAGAAAACATTTTTGATTTCTCATTAATAATGACATTCACAATCAATGTTAACATATATGAAAAATTGAAGAGCAAATTTAATTTGTTTTTAATTATGTCTCTGCAAAACTTAGAACATTGTTTAATAAATTGTACTATAATATTAACAAGGAGGACATTTGTTATATTTGTTTATTTAGTGCTTATCATTAGTTTTCACCTGCTTGCAAAATCTCTTACATTTAAGAACAAAGATTTTAAAAGGTGCTTAGAGCATGCCCATTACTTCCCTGTACTTACCATTGCTTGGTCCCGCGTCACTCTCCATTCCAGTCTTTCTATTGGTCAGTGGCTCCTCCTGGACTCGGCTTCCTCCTGGGCTTTAGAGTCTTTTTCCATCCTACAGAGCATGGACCAAGTACTGGTGCCTGCAGCCAGTGTCCTTTCACTCTTTTTAAAAAAAATTGGCATGCTCTCCTAACTGAATGCATGCATCTGCAGTCCCCCTCCTTCAGCCTTGCCCTCCCCGTGGCTTTATCCAACCCCCCCCCCACACTCCGATGTCTTTCCCACCCTCCTCCCTCATGTTGATTCAACCACCCAACTAGGGCCACGCTGTGCAACATGTAAAAAAAACATTGACAAAGACAATAGATTTCACATAGGCAAAACATATTGGTTTGTCGATGCTTGTTTTGCCATGTGCCCTTGCCCAGCACATGTATCAGGAACCACTCCTGGCCATTCATTCATACCACCGCCTTGGCCAGTTCCATGATGCGCTGCATGTTCCCTCCGCGCACAGGCCGTTTTGTTCATGCTCAATTGATTGTCCTCTCCTATGGCTTACTCCCGCCGCATCCTGAATACTGTGTACCTCCTTTCGCCTGCCCTTCGAAACTCTCTAATAAAGTATTAGTAATATAACAAGGAAACACATAACACAAAGGACAAAAAAGGAGCAGCACAGTCAATAGGAGGGCAAATGAGAGATGGGAAAGGACTGGAAACTAGGCAACAGAACTGTCCGAGGACTTTATTTATAGTACATCCTAAGGAATTCCTCACACATAAAACAATACCTTCAGAAAGTGAACAGCGAAATAACTAATTAAATAAATGAATATATTCCCATCTGCATGAATACATACAATAAGAGCAAGAGAAATCAATAGAGAAATGTATAAATCGATAAATACATTCTTAATGAACAGATAGATGAATACATAAACAGATGCATATATATATATATATATATATATATATTCACTGAAAAATGAAAGGTTAAAGGGACGTTATAGTTAGGCTCACATTCAGCAATTATAGTTACCTGGGCTCAGTATAACTTATGCCCCGCAATGCACTGCTTGTGACCTCATATATTACATCACTGATGACATGGCCAGTGACATCACTGATGACATCTCAAATGACATCACAGATGACATCACTGATGACATCATTCAGTGAGTGTAAATATTTTGTAAACGTTTCTGAGACTTAAAGATCTATAATAAGCTACTGCATAATTTAAATTATTATTATTCTTGTACTACTGAGTGATACTATTTCTAACATATGTGATCTGAGTGGTTGTGTGACTGTATCTGTGTGCGAGTGGGTGTGTGAGTGGCTGTATAGGTGTGTGAGTGGCTGTATGGGTGACCATGTCATGAGTGTTGGAATATGTGAGGTCATAGGTAGGTCTGGGAGGTGAACTATGCTCCGTTTGCGGAGTTTGTGTAGTTTTTCACACTCCGTGGAGCTCGCGGAGTTCCTAAAAACTCGGAGCGGAGTTTTTTCCTCATACGCGCTGGCCAACGGTAAGTTGCTGAGTGCGAGCGAGGAAAATCCAACGCTAGACCGCTACCCAGTGAGATGTCTCATGTTGAGGAACCTTCCATTCACATTGAGGAAGCTGCCGCTCGAGTAGAACTTCTACTTGAGCAGCAGAAAGAAGCAGGGCCTCTTGCGTGGGATGCCATTAGCACTGATTTTACAGTGTGGGACAAACACCCGGCTCTAAAAATCAGTGCGGACGGCGTGAGGTAACGCGTAGCTTGGTGGAGTTTTTTTGTCGCTTCGCTGAGTTCCGCGTAGTGGAACTCTGCGAACTCCGCCTAGGCCTAGTCATAAGCAGTGCGGGGCATAAGTTATAGTTAGCTCAAGTAACTATAACTACTGAATTTCTATGGTTTTGTATGAGTGAAATCTGATCCTAACTGTAACGCCCTATAACCTTTGGATTTTTCAGTGAATTTCTAAGGTTTTTTAACGTTATTTCCTAACTATAACGTCTGGGTAACCTTTTCGCTTTTCAGTGAATTTGTAGGGTTTCTCAAATTGCAATTGTAAAATATCTCCTTTTAATCTTTACTTTTTTAGTTAGTTCGTAGGGTTTATTATAAATACTAAGGGGCCGATTCCGATTCGGGCTGGAAATCTCTCTGACCGAGCCGGACCCGGAGAGATATCCGACCGAATCGGACCCGTGCAGGCCGACCGAACGAGTACGATGCGCACGTATGCCATCGGACTCGATTCGGTCGGACTCCCATTGAAGTCAATGGGAGCCTGTCGTACAACGCGTACGCGGGCTCCCATTGACTCAATGGGTGCGATGCGGACAAGGGCGCCCCTACAGCTTGTACGCGGCGAAGCGATTTGTGCCATACACACACAGGTAGGGGGGACCCATGGGTCCCCCCCTGTGTGCGACTCGCGCGGCTACGCATACAGGGGGGTCCGACACGGACCCCCAAAGTACGGCTCCGACAGCTCTTTCGAGCCGGAGTGCGCGGCTCGGTCGGACTGCTCGCGGCGCGCATCGTACTTACCCGGCCGGGGAACGTCTCCATTGCGCGGTGCGAGTCGTGTCCGTGCGAGTCGGTCGGTGCGGTTAGAGCCGGGATCGAGTCGGTCGGAGCGGTCGGGACGCCCGGACGAGTCGGTCGGCGATTTCGCATCGTACTCGCTCCGTCCGGATGCGCGTACGGATCGGTCGGGAAATAGGGCTCCGAATCGGATCCGGTTAAGCCGAATCCGATTCGGAGCCCTACCGGCCGAGATCGGAATCGGCCCCTAAGTGTATTAAAAATTATTTTATTTTTTTATAATTTTTTTTAAATACTGTTGATATTTGTATTTTACAAATAAACTTTTTATCCGTTTAAGAATATAAAAATCACATATGTTCATAATGTAAAGTTAAAGAAGTTTTTTTAATGTAATTAAATAAAACATTCTTTTTTAAATATTTTTGGGGTAGTGCGGTACTTTGCGGGTCCGAAAACATAGACGGTTTGCTACTCTATGGTTTATACTACCGATCACGTGATCGGAACGAACCCGCTATTCCGGATCCGCCAATTCAACAAAACCTTTACAAATTCCTGCACATATGTACAGCCCTCCAGTGTCATTAATAGCATCAGTGTGAACATATTTACAGATATATATAAACCATCTTATATCTGTTTTCCCAAAATTTACTCATTATACCAGTTTCGCATATTCACAAATTCACGCACCCGAACAGCAAATTCACACAATAACACATCCAAACCTTGTCTTCTGGTTGGATGCATTAGGACCCACCCTTCCACATGGAAAACCAATCCCAAAGACAGTTACTTCTCCAGTGAAGTCTCTGGAAAGAGTATAGAGAAGCAGCAGTTCTGTGCTTTTAGACAATGGCTGAAGCTACATCGTCTATCCAAGATGAGGATCCACAACCTCTTGAGGATGAAGAAGAAGACACACCACCAGTAGCGGCCCGTGGTGGGAGTGCTGCCGGGCGGTGACGTGGGGTGGGGGAGGGGCAGGGTGGGGGGTAGTAAACTATGGAATACGGCCAATTAGAGGTAAGTAAACATATAAAGAAATAAAACGTATTTCGTTGCGCGCTCTGCATCGCCAAATGCGATGCAGCGCGCGCAACAAAATTCGTTTTATTTCTTTATATGTTTACTTACCTCTAATTGGCCGTATTCCATAGTTTACTACCCCCCACCCTGCCCCTCCCCCGCCCCACTTCACCGCCCGGCAGCACTCCCACCACGGGACGCTCCTGCACACCACCTTGTAGAAAAGAAAGTGATGTGTGGAAACACTTCACTATACCTTCTGGGGAAAAGAAGGTATCAGCAAAATATGTCAAGTGCACAATTTGTGGCAAACAGTTATCCTGAGGAACTGCAAAAAAATATTTGCATGGGACAAGTTCTATGTGGATGCACATATAAACATTTCATGAGAGGGTGTACAACCAGATGATGTGAGAGAAAGCATGTGCAACAGGACATACGATCTCTACATCAGCCTTAGGAGAACCATCTTCAGCTGCACTCATTACAATACCAGCTGCCTGGGAGGAATTAACTGACATTGTTACTCAGTGCACGAAAATGCCACATGCTTGTCGCTGTAAAAATGTCTTCTGTGGGTGCTTTCTTCGATACAGTGCAGAAGCGTTGCTGTTAGTTTTTAAAAAAGAATTGCATTCAAAGAGTACAAAACATTTGTTGAAGAGTGAAGCCAGTTCCTTCTTTGCATTTCCCTGTCCTTACCCTTTTCACCGCCTTCTTTATTTTCTGTTCCCCCCCCCAAAAAAAAAAGAATAAAATTTAAAACACTGGTAAAAATAAACTTTTAGAACAAAAACAGCTCTTGTTAGAACCATCATCTACTAAAACAAAGAACTAACTCTGTGTTTTTAATGTGTCAGTGACTGTAGCGGTATGACAGAGTATGTATCAGTATGTGCATGAGTGTATGCCAAGATGTGTTAGTGTGTGCATTAGTGAGTCCCTGGGTGTGTTAGTGCATGCATCAGTATGTGCCTCGGTGTGTTAGCATATGCATCAGAGTGCGTATTGGATGCATTACTGTTTGGCTGGGTGTGTCAATGTCTGCATTGCTGTATGCCTGGGTTTGTCAGTGTCTGCATAGGTATGTCCCTGGGTGTGTCAGTGTATGCCTGGGTGTGTTATTGGATGCATTAATGTTTGTCTGGCTGTTTCACTGTCTAAACTGCTGTATGCCTGCGTGTGTCCATGTCTGTATTGCTCTGTCCCTGGGGGTGTCAGTGTATGCATCAGTGTATAACTGGGTATGTTATTGGATGCATTCATGGTTGGTTGGCTGTGTCAGTGTCCGTATTACAGTATGCCTGGGTGTGTTAGTGTGTGCATTGAAAAGTCCCTGGGTGTGTCAGTGTCTGCATCAGTGTGTGCCTTGGTGTATTAGCACATGCATTACTGTTTAGCTGGGTGTGTCAGTGTCTGCATTTGCTGTATGTCTGGCCTTGTCAGTGCTTGCATTGATATGTCCCTGGGTGTGTCAGTGTATGCGTAAGTGTATGCCTGCGTGTGTTATTGGGTGCATTAATGTTTGCCTGCCTGTCTTACTGTCTGCATTTGTGTATGTCTGGGTTTGTCAGTGTCTGCATTGCTGTGGCCCTGAGTGTGTCAGTGTATACATCAGTCTATGCCTGGGTGTGCTATTGGATGCATTAGAGTTTGGCTGCATGTGTCAGTGGCTGTATCAGTGTGTAATTGGGTGTGTTGGTAACTGTATCAATGTGTGTCTAGGTGTATTAGTGACACAGTGTGAGCCTGTGTCTGTTAGTACCTCTGTGTGTAGCTGGTTGTGTGAGTTGCTGTACTGATGTGTGCCTAGGTGTATTAGTAACTGTAGCAATCTGTCCTTTGGTGTGCATCCTCAAAATGTAAAGTTATGGAACAACACTTCAAGAACTAATTAGCAAAGTACATTACCCCAATATATGGTGCCATTGATCTGCATAAAAATAAAATTAAAATATTTATTAGTTTTATAATTAATAGATTTACAAAAGTAACTTACAGTTTCAACAATTCATAAAGACATAATTGTAACAAATAACTGGAAATTTCTTATACTGTAAAGCTATATACATTAATATGAATAAGTATTTCAGTTTCCCTTTTTAACTGTTCTCAGCTGCTTTACTCATTCCTTTCTGCCTGGTGTCACTATTTGCCATGCTTCATCTCAAGTTCTGTCTTGCCACCTTTAGCTCATGATGTGCTAGTTTTCTCTGTCTCTTGTCCTCTATTCCATCCATTTTATTATCTCTTTGGACCTTTTCTGTCCCTTTCTGTGCTTCTTTGGCTCTTCTCTGTCAGTTCTTCCTTGCCTCTACTGCTCTTTACCTGTTTTCTTCATCTTTTTTCCTAGTCTCTGCCCATTTATCTTTGCCTCTTTTACCCTGCTCCAATTGTTGTCTTTAGCACTTCTTCTCTTTCTGCCTGGTTCTATCGGACGCTTTGCTTGTTTTATTCTCCCTCCCTCTTGGGCCATTTGCCGCTCATTTGTCTCCCTCCACCTCACTGAACCCTCGTTTCTGCGTTTTCCTGCCTCCTTTCCCCCCATCCCCACCCACGGCCCCTGCTATCCTCCCCTTCCAGGACCAACTTAATGGCAGCCACACCAAATGCAAACAACCCATCCATTTTGAGCCACAGGAGACCTGGCCCCCCTCCTTTGGCAGCTACTCCACTGTGACCCTCCATGCGTTCAACCCCAGCTGCCGTTCACTGCTCTGCTACTGCACCATACCACACAACTCATAAGTTGAGTTATGGGCATCCTGCAAGTTCTCATGCACTCTCCCATACCAACCGTTCAACTCTCCTAAACCAACAGCACGCAACACGCCACCCTCTCAGAATCTAACAAACCAGCCACTATTTGCTCACTCTGCTCTCTGCACTTTCATGCATGTGCCGCAATACTAGCTCACTCAACAAACATGCTACGGAAATATGGGACCTGTTGCATGACCTGGCTGAAATCTGCATCGCCCGACGTTTCCACAACCATCCCTCCAAGATACAAATTCACCAGGCAGGACTGACAACACAAGACTGGGGATGGAGTCACCATCATCTCCAAACATCCCACCAGCGGCACCTCCCCATGGACACTCCCACCAGCAACATGGAACACCTGAAGTTCATACTTAACATCAACTCTAAGCAGAACTCTCACCTACCGACCACCAGGATCCTGCACCAGCTTCTTTGAGAACTTTCTCGCCCCTCTCAACCTCAACCCCAGTGTCTTAATCCTCCCCAGGAAAGGTGAACTTCCAGTTGGAAGACTGTGCTGAATCAAACTCCACAGCATTACTGGAAGACCTTGAAAACCTCAGCCTCAACCAATGCGTAATAGGAACTACACCCTGCCGCACACCTTCTGTACCCAGTTTTCACCTCCTTTGACTGCATCTCGGATGACAAGCCCACACTGAACTGGATAGACCACACCCTTGTCAAGTTGAGCATACCCATACCATACCATCACAAATCGACATCCTCCAGACCTACCAGCTGAAACTGGAACAACATCCCAGATGACCTCTGGACTTCTGCTCTCACAGCACACTGGCCAAACACAACAGTAGCCTGGCTGAATTGATCAACAACTTCAACAAGTGGATTACCATCTGTGGCAACACCCTTGCTCCTATAGGGCACAGAAAAGCCACAAGAGCCAGACCCCAACCCAACATGTACATGGAGGGACTCAGGCTGACGAAGTGCCACTTCAAACCACTGGAACACAGATGGCGAATAAGCCAAGACATCACAGACACAAACACTTTGAAATCTGCTCACCGACGCTATCACCAACAATTCTGGAAGACAAAATGCTTGCACTTGCAGACTGTACCAATGCCAGCACCAACAGATTCAAAGAGATCTTCGCCATCTTGAAAGATTTCACATGTCCCCCTACTCTTTGGACTCATGTAAACTCAACTGTGGAGTACTGGCCGGATCTTCACTCAGCCCAACCCTCTTCAAAGCAACATGATCCCTCTGGCGATCATCATCCAAAGGCATGAATTGACCTACTCACCTCGGACAAATCTCCCAACACCCAGAACAAGTTGACCGCCTGCATGAACAAAGTCACCAACTGGATGAGGACCAAATGTCTCAAACGTAACAACAAGACAGAAGTCATGATCTTTGGGAAGAAGACCTCACCGTGGGAATCTACATGGTGGCTAGTTGAGCTAGGATCCACACACAACCCCAGCACCCATGCCAAGAACCTCAGGATCATCATTGACAGCAAACTCGCTATGACTGCCCAAGTCAATGCTGTTTCAACTTGCTTTTCCCTTGTTTATCAGCTATTAATTGCTACATGAACTGTGCCTCTGAGATGTTCCATAATTCCCCCCTCTCTTTATAGATTTCCAAGGCCTACTAAGATATTTTGGCATTTAGATCTCCCATTATAAAGACTTAGGGCCCGATTATGAATATTAGCGCAGTAGGAGCGGGTGGTATGCCACCGCCACGGTCCCGCTGCGCCAAAGTCATGGTCGGGCCACCTGCCATATTAGGAGTTTCCTCCTGTCTGACGGGCTTTTTTTTGGCCTTCCCATGGCAGTGCCTCTAAAAATGGGCACCGCAATGGTAATGCTAAAAACAGTTCCTGCACTGCATGGACTGCTAAGTCTATGCAGTGCAGGAACTGGTGTGCATACACAGATGGGGGCACATGTTGTGCCCGCCTGTGTGCAACCACATGGCGTGAGGCACAAGGGGTTCTGTAGGGCCCCCTTTGTTTCTTCTCCACGACGACCAGCGCCATGAAAACCATGGGGAGAGGAAATTCGCAATATGCTTGGCAGGACCAGGGCGGTCCCGTCAATCTTATTGTGGCCACAGGACTGCCGCACCACTGCCAGGGAACGGTGATTCCCTGGCGGCAGCGGTGGTCCCATGGAGGTCCGACTGCTTAAGTCTTAATGGGGCGGTCGGACCGCCAGGGCAGTGGTGGCTGGACCGCTGCACCACCATGAGTCTGGGGGTCCTCAGACAACCAGACTAGTAATCTGGTCCTTAGCTGGTGTATTCAATTTTAATAACATGTGCAATAAACTCTTGTGCTTACTTCAGAAGTTCAGTTAGTGGTAAATATATGTTGAAAAGTAACCAAGACCGGTGTTGTAGATATAAATCAAGTTTTAAACACTGTACTGTATTACTTGAATGATTATTATTACACTTATAGTCAGTACTTATAATCAGTAGTGAATAATGTCGCTATTCCTCTACAAGGGTGTCCTCTCCTTTTACTCTTTGCTGGGCAACCAAACACTCTTGGGGCTAGTCAGAAAAATAACGTACATCTGTGAGGAAGTTATAGATGCAAGTTTACTCTAAGACTTTTGAGTAACTTTACTCCTTTTGTCTATTCACCATTTACTCAGAAGTATAGACTTATGTATCTTGACCTTCTGAAACAAGGGTTGGAGCCAAATTTGTTAATGTAAGTTACTGCAGCCAAAAGGGAGCATTACTACATCCAGCATCACACATGGCTAACCATTGATAGTGTAACATCCTTCCATTGAAAATAATGGATGTAGGGACTAAAAACATAATCTCATAGGAAACAATGTTAAATTAAATTAACTTATTTCAATTTTCTAAACATATTCTTATAATTATTTTATGTTAAAATATTTTAATAATCCTTTTCAAATTTAAAAATAAATGACTTAAATTTAAAAAATGAGTTTTTAATTAATTTAAATCAATTACAACCGTAACATTTAGGGCATTTTCATTCGTAATAAATACATATAAATATTTTATTTTAGGTGAGATTTTTGCATTATTATTTCATAAAAAAATTATGTTAACTTAATTTAACATACTTTAAATAATTAAATATATAATTCAACATTAAGTTGATAGTGTTATAGCATTATTTTATTTTACTCTAGATTTTAAAAAAGACTGCTTGTAAATAAGCACCAACAGAGGCAGAGACCACGCACTGCTGTAACTAGTTCACTGGTGGATTTATTTCCAGTTTTATGCATGTGAATACATTTTTTTATGCATACTTTAACCTATTATTCAACTACACAAATGCCAAAATTCAGGTGTTAGTTTTCCATTCTATTTACACTGCCACAGGGAGGGGCCGATTCACAGAACTAATCTGAGACAAAATCCTAAACTTACTACTTCTGGTATTCACAGAAGGCACTTACGATTTTTGGTATTCACAGAAATCACTTACGACTCCTGGGCCCAATTCACAAAAGTAATCTGAGACAAAATCCTAACTTTACGACTTTTGGTATTCACAGAAGGCATTTAGGAGTACTAAAGTTAGGATTCCTAACTTTACAACTCCTAAATGCCTTTTGTGAATACCGAAAGTCATAAAGTTAGGATTTTTCTCAGTTTAGGAGTAGTAAAGTTAGGAATCATAACTTTAGTACTCCTAAATGCCTTCTGTGAATACCGAAAGTCGTAAAGTTAGGATTTTTCTCAGTTTAGGAGTAGTAAAGTTAGGAATTCCAACTTTAGTACTCCAAAATGCCTTCTGTGAATACCAAAAGTCGTAAAGTTAGGATTTTGTCTCAGATTACTTTTGTGAATCTGGCCCAGGAGTCGTAAGTGATTTCTGTGAATACCAAAAATTGTAAGTGTCTTTTGTGAATACCAGAAGTAGTAAGTTTAGGATTTTGTCTCAGATTAGATCTGTGAATCGGCCCCAGAGATCTCCACCGTCTGGGCAAAGATCTCCCTATGGTAAAGTCTAGAGAAAATGTACAAAGTTTATCAAACTTTAAAAAAATATATATATATGTTTATGCTAAATATTAATGTAAATTAATTTTAGATCTTTTTTTAAATCTAGATCAATATAAAATTATATATATATATATATATATATATATATCCAATTTCCAAAATGCTCTTATCGAGACTACGGACCCGTGGAGGGTGGTGCATACCCCGGGAGAGCACCCGGTAAACCAATACAATCCGTTTTACACTACGTGATAATAATGCACTCTCAGGTTCCAATGAAGTAAGAAATCAGGAAGTTTATTTCCACGCTACGCGTTTCGGCAATGAAGCCTTGTTCACACAATGGAAAGAAAACACCAAGTCACCATTAAGTACACCAACACATCCACGTACAGCATTAAACATAGAAAGAGGACTATGTACAACATGGTCTCTCCCGAACTCGGGATCTGTGGTGGCCATTTTGGAACTAGTTTCCAAATATTCATGACCTACTACAATCTGTATTGCCCGCGGTATGATACTAATACCATGCTGCTAAATTGAAAATCGAAGCGTAAATGCCATGATGTTACAAACGGACATATGTAAACATACCTAGTTAAAATACTTTTCCCAACATTAATGCCAAAATGCAATAGTAGTGCAGAAACGGACAAAATACAATACAACAACCAGACATGTAATAGCCAGTGCATGCGAATCAAATCATCATCTTGTTCATGTATCGCATATAAGATGTGTAATTAGACACTTGTCCTATGGTCTATCCTCTGCGCCTGATCTGTAGTACATCGCGTTCCTCTATGTGATGTAAAAAGTGATGTGACGTGAATAGTCGCGTAAGTGAATACATAGTGATCTACCCTCTTAATACCTCCAAACTATTTTCCAAAAGTGGAATATTCTATGTACAGCCTTGGTAATAGTTATATGTAAGTACGTCGTATTATGTATCTACTTCCATGTACAAGACGACAATTGTCGTGGAACTCCCCTGATAAGGAGTTCACTAGACGTATGTAATCCTAAAATGTTATATACCATATACCAGCTGGGCACTAGCGCTCAATGACCAACTCCCAACCTGTACCAATAATGGACCTCCCCATTTCCCACACGCGCTACCATATGTTCTCTAATGTTGGGCAAGTGCCATAATCAACTGAGTGGGTCCAGTTCCAAAAGATACTATATCTGGCAAGTGCCCCTACTTTTCCAGGCTATAAACAGTTCTATATGAAGGAAAAAAGGGCTAGAAACCAATTAAACCCTAGGTGACAACTCTTGTCTGCCATAACACCAACTCGTGAAGTGCCTCCGGAAAAAGGTTAGAGAACCCGTGGAATGTGACACTACCCAGGTAGTGTGTGTCCCTGCCTTTCCTCCTGTAGTGAAAGAAGAGAGAAAAAGAAGAAAGAAAAACATGATCAGTGCAATTAAAATCAACATCCGTTGAACAATATTATCATGTAATTACAATATATACATTCTCTATAGCTGCTAAGAAGGACATTGTAAAACTAGAGCACAAATTACATTTCATACAGGTGTATTCTTAATTCTTCGTCAAGGTTTAAACCCCCGGGGATTTGGTCTGGAGGTCAATAATGTACCTGGATTCCCGCTGTCTGAGTTTCAATACCCTGTTACCTCCCCTCGGGGATCTTGGGATATGTTCCATGGCAAAGTAACTAAGGCCAGAGTTATTGGAGAAATGATGGTCCTGAAAGTGGCGCGCTACCGGGTACTGTTTGTCCTGATTAGTGATGGCCCGCATGTGTTCCAACACCCGTTTCTTTGCTGGATGGACTGTGCTACCTATGTATCTTAACTTACAGGGACACTCCAAACAATAGACCACAAACGGGGTCCCACATGTCAAAAACTGTGTAATGGTTTTCACTCTGCCCCCTCCATCATGATACTCTTTTTTCATGGTACTATTCTTGCACGCCCTACAGTGTCCGCAAGGAAAAAAGCCTTTGAGTCCTTGGTTTCTCATGGTATTGTAAACTGTTATATCACTGTGTACCATCCTGTCTCTAAAGCTACAGTTTTTTGAGGCATTTTCTGAGACATTTCTGATACCACGTAGTAGCTGCTATGGAGGAGGAAAGCGAGAGAAGGGCAGCAGCCCAATCGCTCTTTGCCAGAGCACCGGGGATAAAAGGCAAAACAATCAAAATTGCCAATAAAGACACAACTAATGAGGACAAACTTAGGAAATTGGAGAAACTATATAAATCAGAAGTTTCTAAATGGTGGGAGGCCATATCCTTGCAGGACTACATAGACAAGGATATGGTCCCCAGATGCCAGCGGATATATACCATCCCATCCTATGAAAATCCAAAACCAAAGATGCTTGAAGAGTGGGCACAAAACTCAGCCTTGAGTTCAAAACGAATGCTGTAAATCCTAGTCAAGTACGCTTGGTCCGACAGGGAAAAACTACTGGAGGAGATCAAGAAGTATACAGAGGAACTTATTACCAACATGGAACCCACAGCATTTAATAAAGCAATGGAAGAAATAAAAAGCAGGATTAAAAGCACTGAAGCAGACATCAAGGAGCGCAAGCAGTGGAAGCTCCATAGAGACTGCGAGGACTACGAGCATGGCCGCATTTTTAACTTTCAGTAGGAAGTATGATTACATTTATAAAAACCAAATGCCGGGTACGAGCTCTGACACAAGAATCTCGGAGAGCTCTGAAATAGAGGAAATATCCGTAAGTGGCAATGAAACGGACAATTCTGCGACATCAAGTACCAGATCGGAAGATAGAGGAGTAAGCAGCCGTCCTGCTACTTTTTTAGACGAGTACAGGAACCTGCGGAGAGGTCGCAAAACTCCGAGAGGACCACCAGAAATGAAACCAAAATCACAAAGAGGGCGCGAAAGAGGAAGAGGCGCAACAAGGACAGACGGAAACGAACCCAACAGAGGTGGAAGAAGAGGCAGAGGAAGGGGGCACATGGGATTACAGGCGAAAAGCTCCACAACGGCGGAATGATGGACATGGCTATGGTAAACAGAACTATTATCAACTTATCAAAAAGAAATATCAATGACACTGAAAAAAGAACACTCTGTCTAAGAATGTCATTCTGTCCCACGCTCCCTTTTAACTTTGCCGAAACCCGCATCGACCTGTTTAAGTTCATTCGGAAACTAAAGTTAAAAAAGTGGCATTTACTGAAGCCTACTAGATCCCGAGAGCATCAGGGCGGGTTAGGTGGTGATAATGACCAGGACTTGAATATAAGTGATGTGGATAATCTTGTCATGTTGCACCAGCTGGAACACAATATAGAGAGTGATGATATTGTATCTAATACTGCTGCTAATTATGTTCTAGATGAAATGGGTATCACACACAATCAAGCGGCCATGACAGGTTTTAAACCACGCTCCACATTTTACCCACCATTAGGACACGACAATATTGATACATTTCATGATGTAGTCAATACACATTTAGTTAAATTCAGACATAAGAAATGGTTCAAGACTCAGCAAAGACATAACCTAACTTCACCACAGAAAGAAGCCCTGTTCTCTCTGTCACAGGATAGCAACATTGTCATCCGCCCTGCTGACAAGGGTGGGAATGTTGTTGTCATGGACAGAGAGAAATATATTGCAGAAGCTTTACGCCAGTTGAAAGATCAGAAGTTCTAAATAGAAGTCAATAGGGAGACATATTCCAACAGTGTAGAATTGATCTGGGAGAAACTGAACAACTGGAAGGATCTAGGGATCTTAGAGTGGGAAGAATACTGCTATCTCAAACGGGACTATCCCATTCCACCAGTACTGTACCTGTTACCGAAGGTGCATAAAGATTTGATCAATCCCCCGGGCAGGCCAATAGTTTCTTCCAAAGGGAGTATCACTGAGAAAATCTCCAAATACGTTGATTTCTTTCTCAGGGACTATGTCAGCAGACTTGCGTCCCATGTTAAGGACACCAAAGACTTCTTGGGTAAAATGGATGGCATACAATGGGAGGAAGATTTCTTACTAGTGACACTAGATGTCAGTTCACTCTACACCATAATCAAGCATGAGCATGGTGTAGAGGCTTGTAAACGCTATTTACAGACCAGACAAATCAGATTCAAAGCACATACCACCATGGTTCTTGAAATGATGGAGTTCTGCCTCACCAACAATATCTTCATGTTTGATGGCATACTGTATAAACAGGTGACCGGCACCGCGATGGGGACATGCTTTGCCCCTTCGTTTGCGAACCTGTTTCTGGGCATATGGGAGGAGGAGACCCTTAGTAACACATCCACCTTTCCTGAGAGACAGAAGGTTAAACTTTGGCTCCGCTACATCGATGATATTTTCATGGTGTGGCGGGGCAGTGAGCTGGAGGCCACGGAATTCATTGATAAACTGAATAACAACAAGTATAACATCACTCTCACTAGTACAATGAGTAGAACCTCAGTTGAATTTCTAGACACCAAGGTGGAGGTAGTGGGCAACACCGCCCAAACCAAACTCTTCCGCAAAGACACGGCAGGTAACACCCTTTTACATGCCCTCAGCAGTCACCCTGACCCCTTAAAATGGAGTATACCGTTTGGGGAACTATTGAGGGCAAAACGTAACTGTAGTACCATAATGGGTACAAGGAAGAGTCTGCCATCATGATAGAAAGGTTCAAAACCAGGGGGTATCCCACCTGGGTCCTGAATAAAGCTCTCCGGAAAGTTGAACAAATAGAACAGAAATCTTAAAAACAAGAACAGGCACTGAACCCGATACCATTACACAGGAGAATACCACCAGAATCATACTGACGTATAATAGAAACGCCAGGGATATCAGGAATATACTGACTAAACACTGGGATATTCTCAAAAGCGATCCTAACATAGGTTCCATCATAAGTGAGAAACCATGCATCACTTATAGAAAGGGATATAGCTTTAGAGACAGGATGGTACACAGTGATATAACAGTTTACAATACCATGAGAAACCAAGGACTCAAAGGCTTTTTCCTTGCGGACACTGTAGGGCGCGCAAGAATAGTACCATGAAAAAAGAGTATCATGATGGAGGGGCAGAGTGAAAACCATTACACAGTTTTGTGTTTATTAGTTGGAGCTACATATAAGTGCGGATGCACAGCTTCAGGTTATTCAGAAAAACTCGATTTCCCTGATCTGTGAAGTGTACTCCATCACTTCTGTAGATATCAGCCATATCATAACGTATGTTGTTGTTGTAGATCGACCCCATTCTATGGTCTCTGAGGTATGCAGACACAGCTTTGTTGACATTCTTCCTAGATTTTTCAATCTGAGGACAAAATTTGTTTGACCATTTCCACTTCTGTCTTTGGCATATATTGGAATATACAAAGACAGTTTGAGGCAAAAGCAACATCAATTGTCTAAAGGTGTCCTTCATTAGCATTTCCAAACCTACCCCAGTCAATGTGCCTAGGTCATTTCCACCACAATGCACAATCATGAGGTCAGGGAGTTGGAGATGCAAACAGGTTTTAACCAAAGGGAGTAATAGGTGCCACTTCAATCCTCTCTGTCCAACCATTTAATGTCCACATTTTGTAAACCTAGGTCTAATACGTCTCTGTTCTGCATACCTCTTGCACCAGAAAACATAGCTATGTCCTACGATCCACACTAGCATTTTGATGGTGTAGCTGGAAGATATGGATAGATGTCTGTAGCTCATGCAGTCCGTTCGTAGAATAAGAGATATGTTTAAAGATGGGGAACTACTTTTTTTTCTCCTACAAAATGATAACTGATTGGGAGATGAAAAACATTGTTTACTAAAAAGTAGGGTGCATATTAGTTTGTCGAAAAGCATCTTTGTGACTGGTTAATAAAAAGCAGTTTCAACGTAGAGTTCATATGATAGGATAAAATTTGCTCAGTTCAACCACACCTGCTACTTGCATTTGGAAGGCACTGTTCGAACTTAAAACAATGGTGAACTTTTAACCTGCAAGTGCCCTTAAATGTTCGAGAAAATGTTGCAAAAAAATATCGTTAGGTTTGAAAAAATGATGAACTTTTAACCTGCACGTGTCGTAGAATGTTCTAGAAAGTTTGTTGATAGAATACGTTGAACTTCTCACCTGTATGTGTGCTTAAATTTTTTTTAAACTGTTTATATGGAAAGTTCAAAAATAACCAATAGAGAGAAGTTTTGCAATTTGAAAAAATAAAGGAACTATTCTGATTTGTTCTTTACATGTATTTATGTGTGGAGCAACAGGGAAATTGTGCCGTTACTGATTCCATTCTTGATGAGAGCGGTGCATTACATGTACTGTGTGACAAAGAAAGAATTGCAAATTTGGCAGGGAGAAAGGTATTGGTGCAGAAAGCGTGGTTTTGTGGAAATGGTATAAACCGTTCAGTAGTTTTTGAGATATTAAAGGAAAAAAAGATATATATATCTGGACTGTGCCTAACTCCCGAGCACGATCTTGCCTCTGATTGGCTGCTAACAATTCAAACCAGGAAGTGTTAGCAGCCATCTTGTGCCTCGCATCGAGTGAAAATATAAAAGAAAGGTCCCGGGGGCAATTTAATATACCGGAGCTCTGTCTGTGCGAGATACCGCTTTCACGCTGCGCCTCCCTACATCAGCAGGTAACGCACCCTTTTCCACCATCAACAGCATACCTCCAACAACATACTTGGGCCCGCAAGTCTGCCTCTGCGAACCACTTGTCGGCTCACAGCTCTTCGGGTGCGAGTTCTCGGGCCCACAGTTGTATCTGTGAAGCCAATACTGGAAATATACCGGAGGTGTCTCTCTGCGAGATACGCTCTTTACGCTCCCTCTCACCACATTAGTGTTCCGCAGCTATCCCTTTGGAAGCTGATGGCCTGCACCTTTCCCTATAATAGTCAGCCCGCTGGTGTTCCTCTGCGAGCTGGCCCGCAGCTCTTCCTCTGCGAACTGACGGGCCGCGGTTCTCCCTCTATGAGCCTGCTAGTCGGCTCGCAGTTCTTCATCTACGAGCCAGACCGCCGGCTCTTAAGTCTCTGAGAACAGATGTAATGGAGGCAACGATCATGCAGGTCGGACACCCAACACTGCTCCGACATCCCCCAGTAGGAGCTCCTTGTGCGCCATCTCCCCTCACCCCCACCCCCCACAAACAAATGTGACAGTCACGTTAGGTTGGACAAATAAGAATCTTAGTCATGTATGGATTTACATATAAAACATTTTATTAAAACAAAACAACAACAAATAAAACTATGTACAGCCATGTCGTGTCATCGCTGGACCATTTGTGAATCAGAGCCTGTAAGACAAAAAGAAAGATAAGATGGTGCGTCATGCGTCCAGCAAAGGAGAAAGAGAAAGAGAGAAAGAGTGAGGGAGAAAGACAGAAACAAAGAAAGAGTGAGAGAGAGAGGAAGACAAAGAAATAGAGAAAGAGTGAGAGAGAGAAAGAGAGAAATAGTGTGAGAGGAAGAGAGAGAGAGAAAGAGTGAGAGAGAGGAAGAGAGAGAGAAAGAGTGAGAGAGAGGAAGAGAGAGAGGAAGAGTGAGAGAGAGGAAGACAGACAAAGACAGAGAAAGAGTGAGAGAGAGAAAGAGTAAGATACAAGGAAAAGAGAGAGAGAGAAACAGTGTGAGAGAGAGGTAGAGAGAAAGAGAGAGAGCAAGAGTGAGAGAGGAAGAGAGAGAAAGAAAGAATGACATGAGGAACAGACAGAGAAACAGAGAAAGTGTGAGAGAGAGAAAGGAAGAGAGGGAGTGTTGACACTGGAGAAAATCTTCGCAGCTTACCTTTGTGCCTCTGGTGTGTCTCCAACCACGTGCTGGGACATAGTGCACCCTTAAGTTTAGTGATCTGAAAGATAGTATAGAATTAGTAATTGCAGAGTACATACAACTGCACACGCCTAATTATCTGTTTCGGCAATGCGCACTCAGGCTACTGCAGCCCATCCACTCCCACTGCTCGGAGGTGTCTGTGCGCTCTTCTGCGCCAAGGCTGCTGCACACTATCCACTCCCACCGCCCAGAGGTTACTGCCCGCTGCTGCGGAAAGAAGTATCTCTGCTCACCTTCCGCCACCGGCGTGTGTGTAAGAGGGTGCACCACGTGCTGAAGCAACTTTGTCAGGCATTGTCAGGATGGCCACGCATCATCGCAGTTTGTTCACGCGTTCAGCTGTGGTGGTGTGGGGGGGACGTCGATTCGTGAATCACAGCCTGGTAGATAAAAAGCAAGATAGGATTGTGCGTCATTCGTCCATCAAAGGAGAGAGAAAGAGAGAGAGAGAGAGAAAGAAAGAGTGAGAGGAAGACAGAGAGAAAAAGAAAGAAGGAGTGAGAGGAAGACAGAGAGAAAGAGATAAACAGTGGGAGTGACAGGAAGAGAGAGAGAAAAAGAAAGAAAGAGTGAGAGGAAGACAGAGAGAAAGAGTGAGCGAGACGAAGAGAGAGAGAAACAGTGAGAGACAGAAAGAGAGAGAAAGAGTGAGAGAGAGGAAGAGAGAGAGAAAGAGTGAGAGAGAGGAAGAGAGAGAGAGAAAGAGTGAGAGAAAGGAAGAGAGAAAGAGTGAGAGTGAGGAAGAGAGAAAGTGTGAGAGAGAGGAAGACAGAGAAAGAGTGAGATACAAGGAAGAGAGAAAGAGAGAAACAGTGTGAGAGAGAGAGAGAAACAGTGTGAGAGAGAGGAAGAGAGAGAGAAAGAGTGAGAGAGGAAGAGAGAGAAAGAAATAATGAGAGAGAGGAAGAGACAGAGAAAGAGAGAAAGAGTGTGAGAGAGAGAAAGGAAGAGATAGAGAGTGAGAGAGAGAGAAAGAGTGTGAGTGATAGAAAGGAAGAGATGGAGAGGGAGAGTGAGTGTTGACACTGTGGAGAAAATCCTCACAGCTCACCTTTCTGTCACTGGTGTGTCTCCAACCATGTGCCGGGATATAGGGCAGCCCTCAAGCTTAGTCATCTGAAACATAAAAATGGAATCAGTAATGGATGAGTACATACAACTGCGTATGCCTAAATCGCTGTCCCGCCTTGTGTATCCAGGCTAGTGTACCCCATCCACTTCCACTGCCCAGAGGTGTTTACCCGCTGCTGTACACCCAGGCTGCTGCACTCCATCCACTCCCACTGCCCAGAGGTGTATGACAGCCACTGCGCACCCAGGCTGCTGCACCCCATGCACTCCCACTGCCCGGGAGGTGACTGCGTGCCGCTGCGCACCCAGGCTGCTGCACCCCATCCACTCCCACTGCCCGGAGGTGACTGCCCGCCGTTGCGCAAACAAGCCTCTCTGCTCACCTTACACCACCGGCGTGTGTCGAAGAGGGTCCACCATGTGCCGAAGAAACCTCCTCACCCGTTGTGTACACGCGGAGAGCGGAGCTCACAATTCAGGTTGAGTGTTGATTGCAGGATGGCCACGCTTCATCGCAGGCCTGCAAGACAAAAAGCAAGATAAGATTGTGCGTCATGCGTCCATCAAAGGAGAGAGAAAGAGATAGAGAGAGAAAGAAAGAGTGAGAGGAAGACAGAGAGAAAAAGAAAGAAAGAGTCAGAGGAATACAGAGAGAAAGAGAGAAAAAGTGAGAGTGAGAGGAAGACAGAGAGAAAAAGAAAGAAAGAGTGAGAGGAAGACAAAGAGAAAGAGCGAAAGAGTGAGAGAAGAAGAGAGAGAGAAAGAGTGTGAAGGAGAGAAAGGAAGAGATGAAGAGGGACAGTGAGCGCTGTGTCTCCAAGCACGTGCCGGGACCTAGTGGAGCCCTCAAGCTCCGACATCTAAACATAGTACAGAATTAGTAATGGGAGAGTATATACGATTGCGTATGCCTAAATCGCTGTGCCGCCTTTGTGTATCCACTCCCGCCGCCCAGACGTATTTGCCCACCGCTGCACACCCAGGCCTCACTGCTCACCTTTTCGCGGACAGGGCACCCTCCGCATCATGCAGTCCCGCTCCGCAGGCCAGCAGGTCTCACATTTGGTGCTGCGTCTTGATTTTGCCATGCCAGAGGACATACTAGTGCACCTATCATCATCGCAGGTTGCACACCCGCTCAGTCCTTGCGGTGCCACTAACTCAGTGAACAGTGAGGCCACGCACGTGGTGGTAGGCCTCCCTGTTCGGTGGCTCAGGCCTACACTGCGGTCCAGCAGGGCACACAAAACCTGAGCTGTCCAGACCGCCGGGACGGGCCATCACTGCAGGCTGTACACCCGCTCAGCAGTTACGGTACCCGTACCTCAGTGGACCGAAAGTCACCGTCCCATGCCGGTATGCCTGTGCCGGCCGCAGTGCATCCGGTGCGAGCAACTCTGAAATGGCATCGAGCACGTGCGCCCGGTTTTTTTTATTGGCAGGGTCACGTGTCCTGTGATGCCTGTGCTGGATGGGTGTGGTGTGGGTGTATACTAGCCGTGAGGGAGTGGCTGTGGCGTACTGACAACTAGGGTGTGACCAGCAGATCACTGCAATGAAAATCTGGGCCATATAGCATTGTTGTCCTTCCCTGTAAGCGTAAGCGGAGTGGGCTGGCCTGGCGTATGCCAGTTCTGCTTGAGGCTGTGAAGAATGACTCCGGAGCTATGGGCGCGGCTCCATCGTGAGCTGTATGAGGAATCAACTGATGCGGCACTGTTGCCAGATTGGGCTAGATCACGCACAATTGGGCTATATTTTTCCCGGTTGTGCGGTAAAATTTACGTTTGTGCTAGTTGCCAGATTATAAATATATATACAGCGCTCCAGCAAACTAGTATGTTAAAGCGCTTTATTAGACAAATATTTACTTGGCAGCCTGCTGCAACATCAATTCCAATCCATTCACCGCCTGCTTGACGATGTCCCTGCCCCTCCTTCCTTAAATTAGCAATATTGGGCTAGTTTGGGCTACTTTTTGGTTGTCTTTGGGCTAGAGAATGCTTAAAAAATCTTGCAACACTGCCATGCCGGTGTTCTTGTTGTAGTGCTGCCGTCACCCGGGTCACAAGCGTCAATGTGTCACTCTGTGAGCCAAGTCCCTGAACATGGCCAACATGAAAGGTACGGGGAATCACTGACCCTACATTCATCCATAGTTCCACACAAGAAAGATGGTGGACATGACACATCTGTGTGGGTGTGAATGTTTATTGCACATTCAGTGGAGTATTGCAGCTGTAGCAATACTGGGCCATGCAAAATCCAAATTTCAGTTTTTGGGACATGGAGGGCAGCCAATTAGAGACAAGCTCGTTGTCGGAGTTAGGGTGCGGCAACATATGTACTTATACAATCACTCCGCCAATCCCCATGCACTTATAAATTCACTATACACTCTCCTTGCAGTACTCTAATCATCCAGTCTCTACGTACGTACTTGTACAATGACCGAGACAAAGTTACATAACCAAAGTTTTCTCCCACTGTCAAAGGTAAGTTGGTTGCATACGCTGTCCAGAGCACAATGTAATGTGGTAGGGCCCAGGGGCAGCATGTTGCATACATAATGAACACACGGACACAGATAGATAGTGGAACTGGATACGAGCACGTGCACTCGACTCCTTTTATTACCAGGGTCACATGTCCAGTGACGTCTGTGCTGGATGCGTGTGGGGTGAGTGTAAGCCAGCCCTCCGGGAATGGTTGGTGCTGGCAACAAGTACAACAGTAATCATTGGATCAGACACATAGATTCAATCATAAAGGGTCAATGATTTGTGCTGCACTAAGGTAGGGGCAACAGATGTGAAATAATACATAGAACATTGTATCGTAAAGGGTCCATGACTTGTGGTACACTGAGGTAGGGGCAGCAGATGTGAAATTATACAGAAAACATTGTATCATAAAGGGTCCATGAGTTGTGCTGCACTGAGATAGGGGCATGAGAAACATTCAGCGTGTGCGCAGCCAGCGATGATGCGTGGTGCGGGCGAGCCGCACTGGGAGCAATGTCTGTTGCCTACTGGACTGAGTCATCTGCAATCGCGACTCGATGTGAATTGTGAGCCCTGCTGTCCGCAGTGTAGATCGAAGGCAGTAGTCAGGACACACATCGAAGAATGCTTTTAGTCACTTCCTGTTTACAAAATTCGAGGACATAGAGTACAATTCTGTCTGCAAAAATAAATCATGTCTCAATTTAAATTGTGAGCTCTGCTAACCGCAGTGTAGGTGTATGGAACAAAAGATGAAACATTTATGGACTACACTGTCGAAATATGTAGGTTTCAGGGATGTTATAGTTACCTGCCTACTGGACTCTGAAATTAATGAATGAAGACTGAATTTGAATTGTGAGCCCTGCTGAGCACAGTGTAGGCCGGAGGCAGCGGTCAGGAAGGGCCTACAGCCACGTGGCGTTGACTTGAGCTGCATACAGTTAGTGGTAGGTGTGGCGCTCAGCGTGTGCGCAGCCAGCAATGATGCAATGTCTCTTGCCTACCGGACTGCGTCATCTGCAATATCAACTCGATCTGAATTGTGAGCCCTGCTGACCACAGTGTAGATCGAAGGCAGTAGTCAGCACAGACATCAAGGAATGCTTTTTGTCACTTCCTCTTGACAAAATTCGAGGACATAGAGTACAATTCTGTCTGCAATTAATACATCAAGACTCATTTTGAATTGTGAGCTCTGCTGTCCGCAGTGTAGACTGCCATTCAGTGTTCCTTTGGACTTGCAAGATGAATTTGGTCATTGTACTAAAGCTATAATTGATATCAAAAAAGTTCTTGAAGCAAGGATACTGAAAGGATATTATGTAGGTTTAAGGGTACGTGGTGATGACTTATGGTGCAGTGAGCTAGTGGCACCTGAAGCACTCAGTGTGTGCGCATCCTGCGATGATGCGTGGTCCGTGTGGGCCGCACTGATAGCAATGTCTTTTGTTTAATGAATTCTGCCTTAATAAGGCCACGTGGCGTTTACTTGTGGTGCACTGAGTTAGTGGTACCTCTGGCGCTCAGCGTGTATGCAGCCTGCGATGATGAGTGGTCCGGGCGGGCCGCACTGGGAGCAATGTGTCATGCCTACTGGACTGCGTCATCTGGAATCGCGACTCAATCTGAATTGTGAGCTCTGCTGTCCGCAGTGTAGATCGAAGGCAGTAGTCTGTACAGACATAACTGTGCAGTGCTGTGCCGCTGTGTTCGCAGGGAGCTTGTGTCGAGGAGGCCCGTGGTCATGGCGGCAGCCACGTGGCAGGGTGAGGGTCGCCGCTCTGGCAGATGTGTTGGCTTTCACACAAATGAACCACACCCAGAACCCCGGCCTATTTATTCACAGTTCTATGCTGGAGTGGCGTACGTTGGACCAGCCCACTGCGCTTCCGCTTACAGGGGGCGACGACACAGGTTCATGACCGAGATCTTCCCCACTGCCTGAGGTAACATGGTTGCGTCCACTGTCCACAACACTACAAGCACCAGCTTGTTTTTGGATAGCACAGCAGATAGGTTTAATGAACATTATAGTTAGAAATTAGCATTTAAAAAACCTTAGAAATTCACTGAAAAAACCATAGGTTTCAGGGACGTTATAGTTACAAATTATCATGTTAAAAACCTTTGAAATTCACTGAAAAAACCATAGGTTTCAGGGACGTTATAGTTACTTGCACATTTCACTCGTACAAAACCATAGAAATTCGGCCGTTATAGTTAGTTGAGCTAACTATAACTCACGCCCCTGCAATGCACTGCTGATGACGTCACATATTACATCATTCATGACATGGTCAGTGACATCACTGATGACATCACTGATGACATCTCAAATGACATCACTGATGACATCACTGATGACATCATCCACGTGAAAATCTGATGCACCTCCTCATACCTTAAAAAAACCTTTGATACACCCATTCTAAAATACAGACTACCATTTTCGAAACAATACAGACACCAATACCAGTTACTACATACGCACGCACTGATTCCTAGGTCTACACACACATCCACTCATTCACCCATAAAGTCACTCATACATGCAGTGACTCATCAATACAACACTATTATAGGCACTCATACACCTATACAAACACTCACACACCGCCACTCATCCAGAGTTACTCACACATCTAGTCAGTCATGCAAAGAATCAATCACACTTCTATTTACTCAGCTATACAGTTATACACACACATCCTCACTTATTCATAGTGATATTAACATATACTTACTCTCTTACACAATCACTGATACAAGTACACACTCATCCATACAGCACTCTCACAATTACTGACTCTCACGTATAGTCATTTATATACTCCAACTCTCTCATGCACTGCGTTTTACATATGTAGTTACTTGGACATGTAGCACTGAGATATCCATTCACTCACCAACACACCCATACACACACTCACCCACCCAAACAGCTGTTTCCACATGCACTCTTGAACCCATACACCCAGTGAATAAAGAACTCACACATCTATGCACACAGTCACACACCTCCCACCCACTCACACACACACTCAGGCACCCATACAAATACTCAGGCAACCAATCAATAACCCATATAGACACTCATGTAGCTACTCATCAACCAATGCAGCAGCTTACACAGCAATAGACAGACTGATACAGACATTCACACAGTTTAGTCACTAACCCATGAATTCAGTAGGAGACATTTAATCACTCACTTATACAGTCAGTCACACACCTACTAAATCCTCCATCCACACACTTATACAGCCACTCATTCTACGATATACCTTGGCCAATATATTTATAAAACATATTTAAACTTTACAGAAACACACAGTCACTGGATGATGTCATCAGTGATGTCATTTGAGATGTCATCAGTGATGTCATCAGTGATGTCACTGACCATGTCATGAATGATGTAATATGTGATGTCATCAGCAGTGCATTGTGGGCGTGAGTTATAGTTAGCTCAACTAACTATAACGGCCGAATTTCTATGGTTTTGTACGAGTGAAATGGGCAAGTAACTATAACGTCCCTGAAACCTATGATTTTTTCAGTGAATATATATATATACATACATATATATATATATATATATATATATATTCACACCAAACACTCATTGGATGCCAATATCACCGAGGGCAAACGTCCCTTCATATACAGGCATAAGAAGCAGGCAACACAGTTCAGAATACTTTGAAGTCTTTTTATATTTTGTTTCACTCAATTAACAAAAGTGCAATTGTGCGATAATGGGCAATGCATTTTGGACAGAGCCTTCCACTGGGTGATAGAGTTTCGTGCCTACAGTGTCTCTTTTAAAGGGACAAACACTTATCCCATCACCATTTAAAAATCAACTAGACTGCTATTTCTACATACATTTGGTCGCTACCGACTTTCTCCATTTATACTCTCTTTTTCATACAGAGGTAAAGCAGCGAGATCTCCCCAGACGGAAGGCATTTTACAAAAATCCATTAATTGTCATGCTTATCTTTTCCTTTAATAGTACCTTATTAATTTCCAACAACGTTCTTATAATCAAAGAACACAAGCTGTCACCTTTCTTTAAGTGAAGTTATCCAATTAAACCAATTATATTCATAATATTTCACTCTTCTAGTGACAATGCATGCATTTTACAAAATGTGATTTACAAAACGCGCCTCTGCTCTTTGACAAAAACTAATTTCGGGTTCCCATATGGTCCTTGTATTTAGCATCTCTTCATAATTTCAACTATAAAAAGTGCCAGTGCCCCAAATTTTTACATGAAAGATGCCGCCCACTTCCACCACTGTGGCAGCCCACTTCCTTCACTGGTAGCGCCAACAGGATGGGTTGGGACACTTTTTTTTTAATAAAACATTGCTAAATAGAGAATTACTAAAGTACAATTTTCAGAGAAATGGACTAAAAATCCAGATGCTTTGAAGGGGACTAGTGAAACATTCCAATACATTTGTGAAATTTCATGTAAGTCTTACACTACCTAGTGCTTACTGGGGCTTAACCTGCTGAAGAGGTCTTTTAAAAATGCTTGCAAATTAATGACCTTTTCAGCATATTTTCTCTAAAAATTAGCTAATAAGTTACAATTATAACAGGCAGTTAAATCTCTGTAATTTCACGTGGCCTGTCTTTTATAAACGCATGTATCATCCTTATTTTCTTAATTTTTCTATCCTGCCCTTTCCAGTAGATTCTGAAAATCAATTTCAAAGAGGCAGTTTGGAAAAAGTATAGTTACACACATCCCACAACCTAGTGCTGTAGATACAAGGACTCACCGGTGACTATCAAAATCACGAAGTCTTCCGCTGTCTAAATTTCTTTTTTTATAAAATTATAATAGTTCTAGTACTAGCCACTAACAGTGTCTCCATCAACGACAGTGCCCTAAATCGCCATCATTGTCTAGTGTACTAATCACCATCGCGATTAGTTGACTGATTACTACTAGTGCACCTATCCACCACATAGGTAACTCTGGAGTCAGCAAATCTGGAATCCAATCCAGGATTCATGTCTTCATCAGATGTCCAAGGTCTTAATACTCCATCATTACCAGCAGCCACAATCACATACTAGTATCAATCATCATCGTGTGCAGCAGTCATTGCCAATACCAGCACCCTCAGTAACCATCACAATTTTCTTAATGCAAAGTATTTGGGGTCGAGGAATGCAAGTCAACAAATACAAACATATATAGATGAAAATAGGAACTGCATCAGCGAGGAAGTGCTTTCCCTCATACTTTAATAATGTTTGCACCTTCTCTGAAGAAGACAATAATGGAATTTGGAAAGTCATTCCACTCTGCCTTGACATCAAAGCATCATAAGTCCTATATATTAGTATGCTGCTGTGATAAGACAGCTAGCAGTCTACAGCATTTCTTCTGTTTTCCACAAAAACGTAGTATGGAAGCATTTCACATTCAATTAACATAAATGCATTTTATAAATAAAAATGGGCAAGTTTTACTTACCACCAACTTCTCAGATTTGAATTCTGGTAGATGATGGCTTCCCACCCTGCACCAGGATGTTGGCCAAAAAGTGGATCAGGATGTCCTACCCCTTCTTGCATGCCTCCCAGCCCTCACCACCATGGTTTGGTGTTTTCTCCTGGCATGTGCATGCTGGAAGGGAGCACTTTCATGCAGGGCTCTGATCAAGGGGATGGAAGTGGTAGCTCTGAAGTCTGAAACCTGGGCTCGAGGAGGCTTGCTCATTTCTGCGACCTAGGGTGTTATATAATGAATGGGCCCCAGGGATACTTCTGTTGCCTGAGGGATAGCTCTGCTATCGGTTAAGGAAGCCTGCTAATATCTGGAGCCTGTGGAAAATAGTACATTCAAAAGACAGTAGTGCTGTCTACTTGATAGCACATCTGTCTGAGATCAAGGGTTAACACTGTTGTCTGAAAGATAGCTCTGCTGTCTTATACATTGCAGTCATGTGGGATAGCACTGCTGTCTGAGGTTTGACAGTACTGAGTGGTACTGGTGCTAAGGGGTAACTTTTGTATGTGCCCAGTCTAAAGGTGCAACTCAGGGCACTGAACCCTCTGAGCTCTGTTGGGTTCCAATGCAAATGTTTTGCCCTGAGCCATGGGGAAGGCTGGGAAATAAAGCTGCAGCCAAGGGTTATGTTTAAAGGCGTCACTGTGACAGGCAAAGGCTCAGTGTGCATGATTTACTGCCTTCCAGCATTACGCTGCAAGTTCAGTATAAGGGCACTGTGCTGAAAGGTGAAAGTGCCTTATGAGCATGGAGAGCACCATACTGCGCGGGTGGTGTTAGACCTGACAGCCTTAGGGTGGTCTTCCCCCCAACTTTTTGCCTTCCTCTTTTCTGACCTTGTTTTTGCTTGTATTAGGACTCTGCACACCAGTGCTAAAGTGCTTGTGCTCTCTCCCCTAAACATGGTCATATTGGTTCATCAATAACTACTAGGTGAGAAAGGGGCCCTAGGGAATATTTAAAGACCAGCGCAGATAAATCCCCAAACCAGATACATGAACGACACAGAATCCGCGGGTCTGATATATGAGTACTGAAAGAGTTTTCAAAACAGCCAAAACTACATAAAATAATAACTAACAAAGGGAACTCATTAAAGAGGACGGATTCCCATCACCCACCGAAGTGGCATGCTTCATCATTTGGGATCTCCTCTCGGTTGCAGGCTACTGCAACCAAGGAGCTGCAACTCCTTTCAAAGTGTAAAGGAGGAGCTCGCGGATGTTTTTAATTTAGAGACACAATCGCTAAAAATTGATGGAACATGAACAGTGTGGTGAACATTTTTTTTAATATTATTATGGTGCAGTGTACGAAGTGGTATAAAATTGACTAACATGAGAAAATAAATTTATAAGGTATCTCATGTGTGTCAAGGGTTAAAAAGCAGTATACGCGCGATCTAAATGAATGTGCGAAAGCGCTGAGATACGGTCTACATGTTTCAGCCAAAAGGCTTTCTTCAGGACCAAGATATAACTACTGCACTGTGAAAAGAAAAGTGAATAAGAACGATACAACCATATACCTGTGAATAACACTGTATAATCACAGATCTTGTACTCCTATAAGAAAGGAAACAAAAAATAGAATATGTATGTAGAGGCTGGAAAAGAAGAAACTTTCTGGTCAACATCAATCACATAGAATTACAATGTGAGAATGTCATTACCCTACAAATAGGTAAATGAAAAACATCTTACCCGTATCAAATCGGGAGGGTACCTTCCGCTCCTGGCAACAGCTCAGGGCGTGAGGCAACGCTCTGTAAATAAAAAGAACGAACATAGTTCGAACTATTAGAAGAATTAAAACATGGTCGGTTAATGTTAACCAACCATGATGAGTATGTTTCCAGAATGTCAATAACGTACAAAACAACTGTCGTCTCTGAGAGTTGCAAATACAACATAATAAGTAGCATGAATAGCACGACTTACACAAACTCCTTGTCAAAAATTAAGACAACAGAGCACATAGATTGCAAGCTGGATAGCCTAGAAGATCTATTGTTACTGGATCCAGCGTGGTCACACATTGCAAAACAGCACTGGGACCGATCAAGGCACGTAATAAACAATCTATGCTGCTAGTTACAACTAATATCGTGCTTCTAAGAGAACCACCCCACAGAGGGAGGGGGGGCAGTTGCAACCAGGCTTACCTAATCCGTCGTTACCCCGGGCCGGATCCTGAGAGTCACTCGCGGTGACTACCGGCCGGGGGTGAAGGTTTAAATAGCAGTCAGTAGGTAATTAGAACAAGCTGCAGCTGCGCAGGGAATGGCGTGCGACGCTATACAAGTTCAGTGTTCCAAAAGCTAGGAAATGTAGTTTATTGAGAAAGGACTACAAATACGGTTGCGTCAGATGTGACGCGTGTAAACAACACGTGACGCAGAACGTATTCAAACTACACGGGGCTGGGAAATGTAGTTTTAACCAAATGGATACCGATTAAAGCGTCTATTTTAATATTACTTTGTCACAAGTGAATAGCAGTCAGTAGATGGTTCGAACAAACTGCAACTGCGCAAAGTTAGGCGTACGACGCTAGACATGTGGAGTCTACCAAAAGCTGAGAAATGTAGTTTAAGGAGAAAAGACTACAAAATACGATTGCGTAATAAATAACACGTGTCAGCAACACGTGACGCATAACGCATTAAGACTACATAAGGCTGGAAAATGTGGTTTATGCCAACTAGATGTCAATTCAAAAGTCTGCTTTGTTATTACTATGTCAGGTGTGACTCATAATCGAAAATGCTGAAACTGTAAACGACATATCCAATTAAACATGGGACTGAGCAATATGGTCCATCTCAACCCAATAACATGTATGTAAGAACTGCATACTCATAGCAGTTCGAAATTAAGAACATGGACACACATATATAAATGAGCAAATCCCCACCAAGCAGTTATATCACTCTCAAAACCTCAGTGGTGTATACAGAGAACTCCAGGCAATCCTACCTGAGCAAGGGGTTAGATCAAAGTCCAAGGGATATCATCGTTGAGCCCAACTATGTGACTACGTAATTTGAACACCCACCGTTGTTCTTTCCTAAACAGGAATGTAGTAATATCAGTAACTTGTTTAGGTAGGTGAGGTTGTTCAAGGATGGTCCAACTGATATCTTCCGGTCTATGATTTTCCTCCAAAAAATGACTGGTCAGTCGTGTTGCTTGTTTTTTGCACCGGATGGTGCTTTCATGTTCCATAATTCTCTGTTTAATTTTACGTGTTGTCATGCCAACATATTGTTTAGAGCAAGGGCATGTGATTAGGTAGATGACCCGCTCACTATTGCAATTCGTGTGTCGAGTCTGCCTCCAAGGTCTCAAAGTACCAATGTCAACCTCAGTAGTGTGTCTAGTCTGGGGACATACAGAGCAATTACCGCACGGGTAATGCCCCTGCACAGCTGGTAAATTCCAAAGGGTATTACTCACTGGTGCAGAGACATCTCTAGGTCGTGTGTGAACAAGACAATCACGTAGATTTTTGCTCCGTTTGAAGGAAAAAAGAGGGAGAGGTATCTTAACTTGCCCCACATTCAGAATGCGCCAGTGTCTTCGAACAATCTTTTGGATCTGGTTAGATTGTGTACTAAATGTGTTAACGCACGTTAGCCTGGTGAGCGGGGGCTTCTGCACCCTGAGCTCTAAGAGTGCTTCACGATTATTGTTGGCAGCTCTTTTATATGACTGACGTATTAGCCTCTTGGGATATTTCCTTACTTTGAGATTATGAGAGAGCACTGAGGCATGTTTTTTAAAATCTTCAGTAGAAGACCAGTTTCTACGCAGTCGCAGAAATTGGCCAAATGGTAGCCCCTCTCTTACAGATTTAGGATGGAAGCTGTCAAAAGTCAATAGCGAATTTCTAGCCATTGGTTTGGTATACAATTCGCTTTCAAGTCCAGACGGTGATGAATAGATGCGTAGATCTAGAAATGGCAAACTGGTCTTGCTCGCATCCATTGTGAAATTCAGGTAGTTATTTTGGGCATTGAGCCAAACATGGAAAGTGTGAAGTGTAGTAAAATCGCCTCTCCAGATGACCAAAATGTCATCTATATAACGTTTCCACTCAATTATGTGGATACGAAAGGATTGGCGTCCACCAAAATACAATGCTGTTCAAAAAGGTGGACATAGAGGTTAGCCAAACTAGGGGCAAAAACACTGCCCATTGAAGTACCCAATGTTTGTAGGTAAATTTGATTTTCAAATCTGAAAAAGTTTTCAGTCATGGCCAGCCTGGCACATTCCATGATAAAGGGAACCAGAGTGGTCATAGCCTCGGGTCTATGATCAAGAAGTGTTCTAACAGCATCCAGTGTTTCTAACTGGGGAATGCAGGTGTAGAGGGATTCCACATCAAAACTGACAAGGAAATCCGTCTCTGAGTCAAACTCAATCCCTGGTAGTAGTTGTAGAACATCCTTCGTATCTTGGAGGTAGGTAGGCATTGTTTTAACCATAGGGCTTAAGAAATGGTCTACAAACATAGAGAGAGGTTCTAACAATGAGCCAATCCCTGAGATAATAGGTCTCCCGGGGGGGGGGGGACGCTGTAGCTTGTGCACCTTCGGAAGCACATAAAAGTAAGGCATAACAGGGTGGGAGGTTATTAGAAAATTTGCTTCTTGAGGCGAAACCCATCCTTCGATTTTAGCTCCTCAACTAACTCACAGATTTCTTTCGTGAGTCTATCAGTTGGGTCTATAGACAGTAAGCAATATGACCTAGCATCTGAAAGTTGCCGGAGACATTCTTCTCGATAGTCGGAGGTATTCAGTATAACAATGGCCCCTCCCTTATCGGCTGGCTTGATGGTAATAGAAGAATTGTTCGAAAGGGAGTCAAGAGCTTGCTTTTCAAGCAGAGGAAGATTATGATACTGCTTCTTGGAGTTTAAGCTCAAATTTGTAACTTCAGTGATGACAGCTTTCTCAAAAGTGCGAACCTGATCAGGTATAAAGTGAGTGGGAGGACAAAAAGTCGATTTCGATCTAAGTCCACTATCCGTACCTGTCTCAGGGAGATCGTTTTTATCAATTGTTTGATCTTTGAAAAAGAAATGAAGTCTAATTTTGCGAAAGAAGCGTGCTAGTTCGCATTGAGTAAGAAAAGGATCGCCAGTGTTGGTAGGGACAAATCCTAAACCTCTATTAAGCACTGTTTCCTCCATATCTGTCAGAGTATGGGTGCTCAAATTAACCACTAGTCGCTGCTCGACCCTGCTACTGGTTGCCCTTTCTTCATGCTGCGTAGGCTGCGGGGGGAGGTTGGAGGGCTCCAGTGCACCTGGGTTTGGTGACCCCGTCTCTTGCCTCGTGAACGTCCCCGACCCTGCTCTAAAAAAGACTGGTTCTGAAAATATTGAGGAGGTGGGTTAAAGGGCATCATCTGTGGATGGAAAGGTACATTGGGATAATGCCAAGGTGCCGGCGGCCACCATGGTGTCTGCTGTTGCCCTCTCCACTGTCTCCTGTTGTTGCCACCTCTACCTCTAGGTCGCGATGTAACCTGTTCAGAGGAATCCGAGTCACTAGACCAACGTTCTGATTCTGAGGATGAATAATTAGAACCATATCTCTTGCCTCTCTTATTGAACTCAGGTGGTACATAGTTCTCATGAGTATATGGATATACCCTTTCAGAAGAAAATTGAGCAAGATCCTTTTTAAACTTCTCGATTTTTGTGAGAAGGCTGTTATCTTTAAAATCTTTATTGGATTTGTTGGTTTCCTCAAGATTTTTCTTGAAAGCTACACTCGTGAGTGTCGTTTTAATCTGGCCTTCAAGAACCTGTATTTCAATCAAAATAGCATCAGCGATGCGCTTCGCAGTACTGATGATCAAAATCAACCAGTCTCGAGTGCAGCGCCATGCTATCAAGTTACCAGTCTTTAAGAAACTGTTTATCTTGTAGAAACAGTCTAGGGGTGTTAGTTACTATGAGGCCCGTAGGGGCACAATTGCCACGAAGATACTCTGTCATAATAGCACCGTGGATGCTAGTTCTATTGTGTGATTTTTTGAGAATTAATAGTTTGCTCCAATCATCCCCTGTATTGACCCCTATAATAGCAGTCAAATCGATAATACTGGGAGTGGAAGACACAATGGCTCTCGCCATATCGTCATTGTATGCCAAACCTGCAAACTCGGCCATGGTATAAGTGCTGGAAAAATGACAAAAAGGAAACAAATCAAGAGAGAGAATATCTTAAAAGTGTAAATACAACTAGAGCGTTCAGTGGCCACACAGTCGTACTGTGTGCCGTGTATATGGACCCGCATGGACCCGCAGCCAAAGCTGCACAAGAACAATAACTACTAGGTGAGAAAGGGGCCCTAGGGAATATTTAAAGACCAGCGCAGATAAATCCCCAAACCAGATACATGAACGACACAGAATCCGCGGGTCTGATATATGAGTACTGAAAGAGTTTTCAAAACAGCCAAAACTACATAAAATAATAACTAACAAAGGGAACTCATTCTGGAAACATACTCATCATGGTTGGTTAACATTAACCGACCATGTTTTAATTCTTCTAATAGTTCGAACTATGTTCGTTCTTTTTATTTACAGAGCGTTGCCTCACGTCCTGAGCTGTTGCCAGGAGCGGAAGGTACCCTCCCGATTTGATACGGGTAAGATGTTTTTCATTTACCTATTTGTAGGGTAATGACATTCTCACATTGTAATTCTATGTGATTGATGTTGACCAGAAAGTTTCTTCTTTTCCAGCCTCTACATACATATTCTATTTTTTGTTTCCTTTCTTATAGGAGTACAAGATCTGTGATTATACAGTGTTATTCACAGGTATATGGTTGTATCGTTCTTATTCACTTTTCTTTTCACAGTGCAGTAGTTATATCTTGGTCCTGAAGAAAGCCTTTTGGCTGAAACATGTAGACCGTATCTCAGCGCTTTCGCACATTCATTTAGATCGCGCGTATACTGCTTTTTAACCCTTGACACACATGAGATACCTTATAAATTTATTTTCTCATGTTAGTCAATTTTATACCACTTCGTACACTGCACCATAATAATATTTAAAAAAAAAATTCACCACACTGTTCATGTTCCATCAATTTTTAGCGATTGTGTCTCTAAATTAAAAACATCCGCGAGCTCCTCCTTTACACTTTGAAAGGAGTTGCAGCTCCTTGGTTGCAGTAGCCTGCAACCGAGAGGAGATCCCAAATGATGAAGCATGCCACTTCGGTGGGTGATGGGAATCCGTCCTCTTTAATGAGTTCCCTTTGTTAGTTATTATTTTATGTAGTTTTGGCTGTTTTGAAAACTCTTTCAGTACTCATATATCAGACCCGCGGATTCTGTGTCGTTCACATATTGGTTCATCCCCAATTGGCATATTTAATTTGCTTGTAAGTCCCTAGTAAAGTGCACTGCATGTGCCCAGGACCTGTAAACTGAATGCTAGTAGTGGGCTTGCAGCACTGATTTTGCCACCCACTTAAGTAGCCCCTCTAACCATGTCACAGTCCTGCCATTGTACAGCCTGTGTGTGCAGTTTACCCTGCATAGTCGTCTGCCAACATAAACATTTTGCCAGGCCCAAAACTCCCCTTTTCATGCATACAAGTCACCAGTAAGTTAGGCCCTGGACAACCAGGTAGAGAAAAACTCTTAAATTCGTTTTTCACTGCTGCAAGGCCTATATTTCCCGTAGGATAACATTGGGATTACCTTATTACATTTTATAACAGAAATTTCCAAATGAGAAGATATGAATTAATCATGTTTGGTGTCTCTGGATTCACAATGTACCATACAAACCTATGGTGAAGTCATATTTTAAATTGCAATTCTGAAAGTGCAACTTTTAGAAAGTTGGCATTTTCTTGCTTTAGCCATTAGCTGCCTGCTGCCTGTCTCTGATCACGTCTTGGGTGGGTGACAGCTGGGCTTTGTGTATTCCCTCTAGACAGCCACACACAATGGGAGCTTAGGTGTGACTTGATGGGCTATCCTGGCAGGATGGGAGGGAGGAGCTGGGGCCAGTCTCACTGACACCTGAATAGGCTGTGCCCTGTCCCCACACAAAGGGCTCCATACCCCCCTGTAGTGAGTCTGGAGATAGGGCAGGGCCTCTGTGCACCTCAAAGGCCTGTTTTTGCAGTCTCCTCCACTTCAAAGGAACCACTGGGTATATGTACTGGACCTCAGATACCACAACTTTAGTACACTTCTGGACCTGTGGATACCCTGCTAGGAAGAAGGACTACTGTGCCACTCAAGGACTGCCAATCTGCTGGACTGCTGCTTTGATGGACTCCTGCTTTGCTGTACTGATCTGCTGCCTGCTGCTCTCCTGCCTGGGTGAGAATGACTGAACCTGCATCACTTGACCCCAGAACCCAGAGTGACTCCAAGTGCTAGCTGTCTGGCCTCCTGATTTGAAGACTCAGGACATAACAGGCTTCCAACCCCTGCAGCTGGACTTTGCTATCTGTGAGTCTACTCTGCCAAGTGGTGCCACCCCAGTCCTGGATCCTTGGATGTGGGCCTAATGTGCTTGCCAGCAGGACAGATGCATTTCTCTGCTGAGCGACGCATCACTGAGCAGAACCGATGCATCTCCTCAGCTGAGTGGCGCATCCCAGAGCAAAACCCATGCATCACTGCTGTTGCATTCATTGGACCCGCTATAAAAGACTTGCATCTCCACAGCCTCCTGCATCTGGGACCGATGCATTGCCTTCAGAACCGCAACTCCACAACACTTTTCCTGGCGCAAACTCCTCACATACCTCGTTGATAGCTGCCTTGACAACGACAACAAAACTCTGCATCGCACTGTCACCGCTCATCGGAATGGACACATCGCCTCTGCTGCACCCCACACCCTCGACACCGGACTTTGTATTGGAAGCGCCATCAACAGGATCCTCAATCTCAACACTTCAGAACCTCGTACTGCAGCCTCATCGCATCCCGGAACCGAAGCATTTTCTCTGCTGCACAATGAATCTTCGGCGCGGATCCACGCAAAGCTCTGCAACCAGGATTTAGGGTAGTTTGTTAAGCGCGCCTAATTGGGTCCCTGAAGTCATCACAGCCGGCCTGAACTTGTGACTTTGTCCCGGCCCAGCCCGACCAGATATCCCCAATATCACTTTTTGCCTCTTGGCACTTGTTAGACTTGGCATCTTTTGGCGTGTTTCCCCTGACTTTTTGCTTTCTGACCTCCCGGTTTTGACTCTGTTTTTGCTGGTGTGATGATTCTGCGCACTTTCCTCACTGCGGTCCAGTGGGAAAGTGCAAGTGCTCCTGTATAAAATGTGTTATGGATTGGTGTTTCCATGATTGGCCTATTTGGTTTATGTGTCAGTCCCTTGTAAAGTGCACTGCGAGTGCCAGGGCCTATAGACCAAATGCTGTTGGTGGGCTGCAGCACTGGATAGTGCCACCCACGCAAACAGCCCGTAAAGTGTAACTCGGGCCTGCCATCGCAGAGCCTGTGCGCAGCCTGGGGCTGCCATGTCGACTTGGCAAGTGCACACACTTGCAAGTCCCTAAAACCTTCCCTTTGCTACATGTTAGTCACCCCTAAGGTAGGCCCAAGGTACCCCTGTGGGCAGGGTGCGGTGTATGCGAAAGGTAGGACATGCCCGGGTGTGTGCGGCATGTCCTGATAGTGAATTACAGCCTAGTTCGTTTTTCACTATTGCAAGGCTACCTGTTCCCCCTAGGCCAGAACGGGCGGTTTTGATTATTACAGCTTATAATCCTAACTGACCCCGGGAACATGGTAGAAATTCGAGTTTAGTATGCCTGGACTCAGAATGATAAAATGCAGCTTTTAGTAAGGTTGGTTTTAACATTCTGTGTTTGAAAATACCACTTTTAGAAAGTGGGTATTTTCTTGTCTAACCATCCAAGCCTGCCTCTGCGAGATTGTGTATTCCTTGTCTGGAATGTGAGTGACAGGGGCTGGGGGATGCCAGGAGACAGGGTGAGTCAGCGCAGGGCTGAATAGCCAGATCGACCTGTAGATGGGTGGGAGGGGTCGCACCTGGGCCCTGAATAGGACAGTGCCTTCCCTCCACAATGCTGGCTCCACCTCCTGTGGTGCGTCTGATGTCCCTGGCCTACTCACTGAAAGAAGGGACGGAGACTTGTCAACAAAGTGCTCCAGAACTGGTTTGGACTAGGCGAAGGCCTCTCTGCCTTCAGAGAACAAAGGAATTTGGGATATAAATATTGGGGCCCTGACCCCATGAATTTAGATCTCGCTGGAATCAAGGAACCTGCCAAGACGAAGAGCTGGAAGAGCTGCCAGGAGGAGTACTGCCCCTTTGCTGTGTTGTTGCTTTGTTGGGCTGGCCTGCAGCTGCTGCTTCTGCCTTGGGCAGTGAAAGGACTGGACTGAACTTTCTACGAACTTGTGCTGAGTATCTCCAAGGGCCAGGAACCGAGCTGGCCTCCTGTTAAGAAGTCTCAGGGACTGCAAAGACTTCACAAGCCTCTGGGTACCGCTTCTGGAACGCTGTTTCAGTTGCCACAGAGGAAGGGAACTGCAACCGACTCCGTCAACCGAATCCATCCCTGGCCGGTGACCTGTTTGCACCGCAGACCGCATCGCCCCGCTCGCATCGCAACCCTGGTCTCATCGTGGGCGACGTCCGACGCCGCCAACATCGAGCCGCTGCTTGCACCGTGACCTGTGGGCACCGCAGTTCGCATCGCATCGCTTCACTGAACCAACCGGACCCGACCGACGCGGTCGCTGCAACTGGCTCAAGAGTCGTGACCGCACCGCATTTGGGGCACCGCTCGCACGTCTGCGACGCACCGCTCCGACTCGCACCGCTGTCCGACGCCAGCTCCCGCACTCCGGCTAGGTCGCCTGCATCGCAACCTGTCAGCACCGCATCGAGCATCGTCTCGCCCTGCATCGCACGCCTTGGACTCACCGACTCCGTCTGCACGACGCTCATCGAGCCGCTGCCTGCACCGCATCGAGGGACACCGCACCTTGCATCGCTCCGTCTTGCACCGCAACCGCGACGAACGCCGACCGGCTCGTACACTCCGTACCAGCCACAACGAGAAAGGTACTGTAACCGAGTCTGTTCATGACTCTGCTGGCCCGTATCGACGCGGTCGGCTGGAACTGTTAGACTCTGTGGTTTTCAGCATCACGGTAGGCTCGGACGGAGCTACCGACTCGTACGAACTTTGCTTTTGTGCTATTCCTGCAAAGAAGAAGTTAACGTATCAAGTATTCATTCAGTAAAGTATAGTATTGTGGATTTTTGTCGTAATTGGTCTTGTCTTGAGTATATAAAATATTGGTTATTTTTCTAAACTGGTGTGGTGTCCGTTTGTAGTGTTTACACTGTATTACTGTTGGTTATGTGCAAATGCTTTACACACTGCCTCTGAATTAAGCCTGACTGCTCGTGCCAAGCTACCACGAGGGTGAGCAGGGGTTACTTCACGAGTGTAACAACCCTTACCCTGACTAGGAAGAAGGGTCCCTACTTGGACAAAGGTGCAAGCCCTTGCCAACTAGAGATCCCATTTCTAACATTGGTTGTCAGCGGTGAGGATAGGACTTGTGTTTGCACTTGACTTACAGTGATTGGTGTGCACTACTACCATATCGCAGACCATTACGTACCACATACTGGTTCTTTTTCTTTTGGCCTATTTTTGATCTTGCCAGTTTTCAACTCACGACTTTTGTCATGCCTGAATCAATTGCATCATCCGTTGCATCTCTGGAAGTTATCTTTGAGGAGGACAGGTTGGAATCCTACGCCGTAAAGGAGTTACGAGCGATTTGTAAAAACCTGAAAGTCCAAATTAAAGGCCTCACAAGGAAGGAGGAGCTACAGAAGGCGCTGAGGGCCTGGGTAGCAGCCAGACATGCCAATGGGCAGCCTGGTGATCTCAGTGAGGAGGCGGAGGAGCCTATTTCCAGGGTGGATGTGCTTTTGGGTAGGGGGAACCCGCCAGGTCAGGCAGCAGCAGTCTGTCCCCAGAGGAGCTGGAAGACAGGCGGGAGGCAAGGCAGTTTGAGCTGCAGAAGCTCAGGCTGGAGAGTGAGCGGGAGGAGAAGAGATTGGCCATAGAGGAGAGGAAGATGCTCTTAGAGCATGAGAGAGAACTGAAGGAGCTAGAACTTAGGAGTAAGTCAGGCTCAGATGGTGGCAGCAATTCGTCCAGAAAGGCAGACAGGATTGTGCACATTCCCAAGAACGTAGGCAAGGAGTTCAAAAAGGGGGATGACATACAAAGGTGGTTTCAGGGTTACGAGGCAGCCATACACATGAATGGGGTCCCTGAGGAGAATTGGGGAGCAGGATTGTGGCCACTTTTCCCGGAAGAAGCAAGGGATGCTCTGATAGCTTTGGGTAAGGGGTATCACCTCACCTATGCTGACATGAAGGATGCCCTTCTCACGAAGTATGGTCTTACTCCTGAAAAGTACAGGGATCAGTTCAGGTCCAGTAAGAAGTCTGATGCCAACACTTGGTTGGAATGTGTGGATGTGTTCTGCAGGTCTCTGGATGGTTGGGTGAAGGGCAGTAGTGTAACAGATTTTCAGGGGCTCTACAACTTGATTGCATGGGAGCACTTGTCTAGTCTATGTTTTGCAGATCTGCACCAGCACCTAGTTGATAGTAAGCTAACTGACCCCAGGAAGCTTGCTATGGAAGCGGACCGCTGGGTGAGTACCAGGGTCCACAAGAAAGCGTTTGGGGAGACTCAGCCAAAGGTGGGCAGGGTCCCCAGCAGAAAGGTGGGGGGGACAAGGGTAAAGCACAGGAGTTCTCTAAAGGGCCCCAAACTAGTACCCAGGGTAAAGGTTCCCAGCCCCCGGTGATAAGAAGAAAGGGGTCTCTACAGGGAAGCCTGTTGAGACCGGCCCCCGCAAGTGTTATGCATGTGACCAGGTAGGTCACTTTAAGGGGGACCCCAAGTGCCCGAAGGGGACACAGCCACCCACCGGTGGACAATCCAAAGTGTTGGCTAGTGTAGCGCTTGGGGAGGAGGGATGCCCACAGGAGGGTGGGGATCCCGGAGAAATTACCCTTGTCTCACTCGGGGACAGTGAGATGGTCCCAGGAAACCAGGTGCCCCCTAACACAAAGAAATATAGCACCTGGGTGACCATTAATGGGAACAGGGTAGAGGCTCTCAGAGATACTGGAGCCAGTGTGACCTCAGTCCGGTGTCACCTGGTGTCTGAGAAGCAAGTAGTCCCAGGAGCATTCCACCAAGTAGTTGCTGTCGACAACTCTGAGCGCCAGTGTATGGTGGTGCAGGTTCCCTTTGAATGGGGGGGTCTCAGGTCCCTTGAGGGTGGTTGTGAGCCCTACCATGCCTGTCGATTGTCTGCTAGGAAATGACCTGGAGCAGTCCTCATGGAAGGAGGTTGAGCTCAGGTCTCACTTGGAGATGCTTGGGTTGCCAGAGTGGGCATGCGTGTCTACTCGGTCAATGGCGGCCAGAAAGGGTGATCAAGAGGACTTGGAGCCTGAAACAGTGGCCCAAGTCCCTGCCAAGAGAAAGGGCAGGGGGCGCGGGAAACCGGCCCCCGAAGTTCCCACGGACCGGGAGGAGGCGGACCTCGAGGGGGACGCCCGGTGCCTACAGGGGAGCAGGTAGCCGAACTGGGAGACATCTCTGAGCTGACCCATTGGCAGCAAGAAGGGGGTCCCACCAGGGAGGAGTTCTGCAGGGAGCAGAACGAGTGCCCTACTCTGGAGGGTCTGCGGCGGCAGGCTGCAGACCAGGCAGCTGGTAATCAGTCCGGGTCACATCTGATCTACTGGGAGAGTGGTCTCCTATACAGTGAGCCTAAGGTTGCTGAGCCTGGGTCAGCCCGTGTGCTGGTGGTACCCCAGCGCTTCAGGACCTTCCTACTGGGTCTGGCTCATGACGTGCCTTTGGCAGGACATTTGGGGCAGGACAAGACCTTTGACAGGCTTGTCACCCACTTCTTTTGGCCCCAAATGCGAAGGCAGTCAGATGCACACTGTAGGTCTTGCCAAACTTGCCAGGCAAGTGGTAAGAGTGGGAGGAAGGTCAAAGCTCCTCTCCAACCTTTTCCGGTTGTTGGAACACCCTTTGAAAGGGTAGGGATGGATATAGTGGGGCCACTGGATCCCAAGACAGCCATGGGCAACAGGTACATCCTGGTCTTGGTGGACCATGCCACCCGGTACCCGGAGGCAATCCCTCTCAGGACAACGACGGCGCCAGTGGTGGGCCGGGCGTTAATGGGGATCTTTTCCCGTGTGGGATTCCCCAGAGAGGTGGTTTCCGATAGGGGGACCAATTTCATATCGAAGTATATGACATCCCTGTGGAAGGAGTGTGGGGTAACCTACAAGTTCACCACTCCTTACCACCCACAAGGAAACGGTCTGGTGGAGAGATTCAACCAGACCTTGAAAGGCATGATCAAGGGTCTAACAGAACCCATGAGGCGTAAGTGGGACGTCCTCTTGCCATGCCTACTCTTTGCGTACAGGGAGGTGCCTCAGAAGTCTCTTGGGTACAGCCCCTTTGAGCTCCTGTATGGCCACCCTGTCAGAGGACCTCTGAGTTTGGTGAAGGAAGGCTGGGAGGCGGCTCCCAGGAAAACTCCCCAGGAGGTATTTAGCTACATGCTGGCCTTTCGAAACCAAACTGCCCGCTTCAGGAAACTCGCTCAGGCGAACCTAGAAGCAAGCCAGGAAGAAATGAAGAGATGGTATGACCAGAATGCCACTCTGGTCGAATTTCAACCTGGGCAAAAAGTGTGGGTCATGGCCCCAGTGGCACCTTGTGCCTTGCAGGACAAGTGGACTGGGCCATATGAGGTAAAGGAGCGCAAAAGTGACGTCACCTACCTGGTGGATTTGCAGGCTCCAAGGAACCCTTTGAGGGTCCTTCACGTGAACCGCCTCAAGCCCCACTTCAAGAGGTCCGAAGTGAGTATGCTCTTGGCGACAGATGATGGGGTGGAAGAGGAGAGTGAGCCTCTCCCTGACCTCCTGTCTACCAAGGAGCATGATGGGTCAGTAGAGGGTGTGATCCTCTCCCCTACTCTGACTCAGGAGCAGCAGGGGGACTGTCGCCAGTTGTTGGGACAGTTCGCCCCACTGTTCTCTCTGACTCCCGGTGTTACTCACTGGTGTACCCATGACGTGGACACCGGTGACAGCCATCCTGTGAAGCACAAGATTTACAGGTTGACTGACCGGGTCAGAGCCAGCATCAAGGAGGAGGTCTCTAAGATGTTGGCGCTAGGGGTGATTGAGCCCTCCCACAGTCCTTGGGCCAGCCCAGTGGTCTTGGTCCCAAAGGCTGCGGCGCCCGGTGCCACTCCAGAACTCCGGTTTTGTGTGGACTACCGTGGGCTCAATGCCGTCACCAGGACTGACGCGCACCCCATCCCCAGAGCTGATGAGCTCATTGATCGGTTGGGAGCTGCCCGGTTCCTCAGCACGTTTGATTTAACGTCTGGGTACTGGCAGATTGCCTTAACCGATGGGGCCAAGGAGAGATCAGCATTCTCAACCCCAGAAGGTCATTACCAATTCCGGGTGATGCCCTTTGGGTTGAAGAATGCCCCTGCCACCTTTCAGAGGTTGGTCAATCAGGTGTTGGCTGGGCTGGAGGATTTCAGTGCCGCCTACCTGGATGACATTGCTGTGTTCAGTTCCAGCTGGGAAGAACATTTACAGCACCTTGAGAAAGTGTTGAGGGCTCTGCAAGGTGCAGGCCTCACGATCAAGGCCAGTAAGTGCCAGATCGGGCAGGGTTCGGTGGTATACTTGGGACACCAGGTAGGAAGCGGCCAGGTGGCGCCCCTACAACCCAAGATTGACATCATTCTGGCTTGGGAGCCCCCAAGACCCAGACAGAGGTGAGAGCCTTCTTAGGTCTCACCGGTTATTATAGGAGATTTGTTAAGGGCTATGGCACCATCGTTGCCCCCTTAACAGAGCTGACCTCTAAGAGGCAGCCCAGGAAAGTGATCTGGACTGAGTCCTGCCAGAAAGCTTTTGATGCCCTGAAGGCAGCCATGTGCACGGCGCCCGTGCTCAAGGCACCTGACTTCTCCAAAGAATTTGTCGTGCAGACTGACGCTTCAGAGCATGGTGTGGGAGCGGTGCTCTCACAACTGAACGAAGAGGGCCTGGATCAGCCTGTAGTCTTCCTTAGCAGGAGACTACTTCCCAGGGAACAGAGGTGGAGTGCCATAGAAAGGGAAGCTTTTGCTGTGGTCTGGGCGCTGAAGAAGTTGAGACCATACCTGTTTGGGACTCACTTCCGGGTTCAGACAGACCACAGGCCCCTCAGATGGTTGATGCAAATGAGGGGCGAGAATCCAAAACTGCTGAGGTGGTCCATCTCCCTACAGGGAATGGACTTTACGGTGGAACACCGTCCTGGTACAGAACACGCCAACGCAGATGGTCTGTCCAGGTTCTTCCGCCTTAGTGAGGAGAACTCCAATGGGGTTGGGTAGTTCTCCCTACTTTCAGCTGGAGGGGACATGTGTTAGACTTGGCATCTTTTGGCGTGTTTCCCCTGACTTTTTGCTTTCTGACCTCCCGGTTTTGACTCTGTTTTTGCTGGTGTGATGATTCTGCGCACTTTCCTCACTGCGGTCCAGTGGGAAAGTGCAAGTGCTCCTGTATAAAATGTGTTATGGATTGGTGTTTCCATGATTGGCCTATTTGGTTTATGTGTCAGTCCCTTGTAAAGTGCACTGCGAGTGCCAGGGCCTATAGACCAAATGCTGTTGGTGGGCTGCAGCACTGGATTGTGCCACCCACGCAAACAGCCCGTAAAGTGTAACTCGGGCCTGCCATCGCAGAGCCTTTGCGCAGCCTGGGGCTGCCATGTCGACTTGGCAAGTGCACACACTTGCAAGTCCCTAAAACCTTCCCTTTGCTACATGTTAGTCACCCCTAAGGTAGGCCCAAGGTACCCCTGTGGGCAGGGTGCGGTGTATGCGAAAGGTAGGACATGCCCGGGTGTGTGCGGCATGTCCTGATAGTGAATTACAGCCTAGTTCGTTTTTCACTATTGCAAGGCTACCTGTTCCCCTAGGCCAGAACGGGCGGTTTTGATTATTACAGCTTATAATCCTAACTGACCCCGGGAACATGGTAGAAATTCGAGTTTAGTATGCCTGGACTCAGAATGATAAAATTCAGCTTTTAGTAAGGTTGGTTTTAACATTCTGTGTTTGAAAATACCACTTTTAGAAAGTGGGTATTTTCTTGTCTAACCATCCAAGCCTGCCTCTGCGAGATTGTGTATTCCTTGTCTGGAATGTGAGTGACAGGGGCTGGGGGATGCCAGGAGACAGGGTGAGTCAGCGCAGGGCTGAATAGCCAGATCGACCTGTAGATGGGTGGGAGGGGTCGCACCTGGGCCCTGAATAGGACAGTGCCTTCCCTCCACAATGCTGGCTCCACCTCCTGTGGTGCGTCTGATGTCCCTGGCCTACTCACTGAAAGAAGGGACGGAGACTTGTCAACAAAGTGCTCCAGAACTGGTTTGGACTAGGCGAAGGCCTCTCTGCCTTCAGAGAACAAAGGAATTTGGGATATAAATATTGGGGCCCTGACCCCATGAATTTAGATCTCGCTGGAATCAAGGAACCTGCCAAGACGAAGAGCTGGAAGAGCTGCCAGGAGGAGTACTGCCCCTTTGCTGTGTTGTTGCTTTGTTGGGCTGGCCTGCAGCTGCTGCTTCTGCCTTGGGCAGTGAAAGGACTGGACTGAACTTTCTACGAACTTGTGCTGAGTATCTCCAAGGGCCAGGAACCGAGCTGGCCTCCTGTTAAGAAGTCTCAGGGACTGCAAAGACTTCACAAGCCTCTGGGTACCGCTTCTGGAACGCTGTTTCAGTTGCCACAGAGGAAGGGAACTGCAACCGACTCCGTCAACCGAATCCATCCCTGGCCGGTGACCTGTTTGCACCGCAGACCGCATCGCCCCGCTTCGCATCGCAACCCTGGTCTCACCGTGGGCGACGTCCGACGCCGCCAACATCGAGCCGCTGCTTGCACCGTGACCTGTGGGCACCGCAGTTCGCATCGCATCGCTTCACTGAACCAACCGGACCCGACCGACGCGGTCGCTGCAACTGGCTCAAGAGTCGTGACCGCACCGCATTTGGGGCACCGCTCGCACGTCTGCGACGCACCGCTCCGACTCGCACCGCTGTCCGACGCCAGCTCCCGCACTCCGGCTAGGTCGCCTGCATCGCAACCTGTCAGCACCGCATCGAGCATCGTCTCGCCCTGCATCGCACGCCTTGGACTCACCGACTCCGTCTGCACGACGCTCATCGAGCCGCTGCCTGCACCGCATCGAGGGACACCGCACCTTGCATCGCTCCGTCTTGCACCGCAACCGCGACGAACGCCGACCGGCTCGTACACTCCGTACCAGCCACAACGAGAAAGGTACTGTAACCGAGTCTGTTCATGACTCTGCTGGCCCGTATCGACGCGGTCGGCTGGAACTGTTAGACTCTGTGGTTTTCAGCATCACGGTAGGCTCGGACGGAGCTACCGACTCGTACGAACTTTGCTTTTGTGCTATTCCTGCAAAGAAGAAGTTAACGTATCAAGTATTCATTCGTAAAGTATAGTATTGTGGATTTTTGTCGTAATTGGTCTTGTCTTGAGTATATAAAATATTGGTTATTTTTCTAAACTGGTGTGGTGTCCGTTTGTAGTGTTTACACTGTATTACTGTTGGTTATGTGCAAATGCTTTACACACTGCCTCTGAATTAAGCCTGACTGCTCGTGCCAAGCTACCACGAGGGTGAGCAGGGGTTACTTCACGAGTGTAACAACCCTTACCCTGACTAGGAAGAAGGGTCCCTACTTGGACAAAGGTGCAAGCCCTTGCCAACTAGAGATCCCATTTCTAACAGCACTATTTTAGTTTAAAACTTTGAAATTCAATATCTCCAGTTCTACTAATTGGATTTTTGTCATTTTGGTCTTGTTTTATTTATTAAACTCATATATAGTTTTCCAACTTGATGTGGAATCTTTTTGTGCGATGTTTTCACAGATTTACTGTCTGAAGTGTTGCACAAATGCTTTACACACAGCCTCTAAATATAAGCCTGACTGCTCTTTGCCAAACTACCAGAGGGTGAGCACAGATTTAGTGTTTGCCTGCCTCTTACCCTGACTAGAATTATAATTGCTGCTTGACCAGGGCTCTGATCCGAGTCAACCAACAACCCAATTTCTAACAGATAGAGTTAGAGCACAACGCTGCAAGCTAAACAGCTCAAAGGGACAGGTAAGAAAAAGTAACTGTTGCCTCTTCCCTAGGCAGGACTGGGGCAGTGTGCTTATAAACAACTGTAATGACTGAGGGCCAAAATCCTGCAATAACTGAAAGTGCCCATTGACCTGGGGTCACTGTAAACACTGCTTGAAACATAATTTGTCCTGACCCATCACCATTTAAATAACTGAATAATCAAAGTTTCCAAAGTCTCAAACCAATCAAGCCCCACCCACAATTAATGTACACATTTTAGCACAAAACCATTCGCCAAGTAAACTGACGTTGGCTAACAGAAATAAAAATAAAATATACCTCAGTGAAAAAACTGCTAGGAAATGAATGCAATATAAATCCAGCTCTGCTGGAGAGGCAGAAATATACCAGGCAACAATCTAGAATGCAGTATCTTCAACCTTTCAGAGCACAGTGGTGAGCAGTGAGGAGGCAACCACTATTTCCATGTCTAAAGCAAGACCAACAGTACTTGGCCTGAGCACACGGCAACAGTTGTTATACACAAACTTCAACCGAGAATGCTTCTTAGTGTGGGCAGATATTTTAGCAAACTTTGTCATTCCCTGAGACAATGGTAACTAAAAATGACTAAGGTGGGTCAAAGTCCTACAAGAGATTTCAATTGTACAGAAATAATGACCATAAGAAATATGAGGGTATTGGATTGCTTACTCCTTGCATGAAATAAGCAGTGCTGATTTTCTGTGCCAAGAGATGTTCCTTTACCTTCAGCCTCTCTTTGCTCTGCTGCAGAATAAGGAGCCAAAGGATGTAGGCTGGGCTGGAATTCGCCTGTGCTCACACCCTACTCAGGTGAATCTAGCAATTTGTCCCACAAACTGAAAAACTTACTATCCCAGTGTAATGAAGACCAGTCCCTGAGTTCAGGTAGCAACTGTCAGTGCTGGAACACTGTACTTGAGCCTTCCTGTAGGATTCCAACTCCCCAAACATTCCAACTCCACCATCCTGGCCCAGCACACTTCCCTTCCCATATAACAAAACCAAACATATATGGTAAAACAACATAGTTGGTAAAAACATTGCAGGTGACACATACTCCCCTACAACAATGAAAAACAATGTTAAGATAGTTTGCCCCAACAATTGCAAATAAGGAAATGGAATAAAAAGTCTGAGTACAATGCTAACCTAATATATTAGATATACCAAATTATTATAAGTGCAGCATAAAAAAGGAAAGAATAGAAATAACAAAACCCAGTCCCGGGTAGGACAGGAAGCAAATAAATAGCTGACACTACACTGCAAGGACTTTAAACGTTGAAGGTTTGATCCTGGATCTTTGAGAGGGATGACGTGAAACCTCAGACACTAGATTTTCTACACTTATTGTCATTCACTCCAAATTTAATGCAAACATAATCCAACATTGAATAATTATGGGACAATCAACATAAAGGATTTGCTCCGTACACCAACCACGTTTCTGACATTTTACTTGTATAGGAGCAGGGAAAGGAGAAAACACTTTCTGCTCATGGCTTGGCTTCTTGATTCTGACTTAATCACCCACTTTGATAGGAAGATTATGATGATCCCTACCTACCGTATTGTATTTGTCCTGAACCATACATCTGACATCTACCACCCCCTCTAGCTTCTCCATACTCACTCTATTCCTGCACGTCAACTTCTTGTTTAACTTAGATCCAGCTACTTTCGCTCTCAATAAGGTAAAAGGTGATACCCCAGTGCAAATGTGGACTGTGGTCCTCATGGCACATAACATGTCCCTGATTACAGAGTTGCACTCCAAACCATTAATCAATGCCAGCTGCAGTTGATCTTTCATCACCACATTCATGCTCTTCACTAGTCCATTGCTAAGGGGATGGTAAAGGGAAGTCTTCACATGCTTTACTCCCACTGGTTCCAACAATTCACACATTTCTCTGGACACTAACTGGGTACCATTCTCAGTTACCAACTCTTCAAGGTAACTCTCTTTCAAGAACGCTTTTTGAACAAACTCAATGATGACACATGAGTTAATGTTTTTTTACAAATCTTACCATGGGCCACTTGGGAAAGTAGTCTATCAAGGCAAGAAGAAATTTGGGTTGACCCCTTAAACTCAAACGGTCCAGAGATGTCAAGTGCCAATCTATTAAATCAAAACAAGTAAAAGAGTGCACACCCGTTTTATTCAAAGTTTGACAATTTTATAACAAGCTCAAAGGCGTGATTCCTGGTGTGCAGGCTTGATATATACTCTGTCCCAAAGCAAGGACATGGAATTTCCAAAATTGAACTGCTGCGCCATCACACTCAGTTTCAAGCCGCACAGCCACACAAACATGTGCTGTGGCATCAAACCTCATAATTCCAAGTAAACCATCGTGATCCAGACTAAGAAAAATATGAATCTAAAATATTAAAAAAATAAAGAATAAATTTGACTTCTGTGCGATGTCTCCCATGTTAAACTGTGTACGTGAAAACCAAGAAAGTGTCAAAAAGGTACACCTACAATACAACAGATACAATCCACTTCTCCAGTATCTCAGTGCAGTGACCAGCACTGTGACTCCTTCCACTGAAAATCTCAAATGTGTGCAAAAGAAACTGATTCTCATTAAACCCACGATGAGCTCCAGGTGCAACCAATCCATTTAAAACATACCGTGAGACGCAAACTGAACATGTGCCCACCAGCCCGATCCCAAAATAAACATAAAAGAAACACTGGGGCAGATTTACAAGGCCCTTGCGCCACTTTTACGTCACTTTTCCCATGTTAAAAATGACGCAAAAGTGGCGCAAGAGGCTTGTAAATCTGCCCCACTGTGTTCAAACCCGTTGTGCCAACCATGCTTACTAAATACTAAAACTAAAACTGAATTGTTAAATTATTATCACAAATACATGATTAAATGAAGATAAAAGTTCATCAAATATGCAATCATAAAAAGAACAACTAGGGTGCTGTTTGTGAAAAATACATCAAAATGAAACATTGGTCTACTCATGTTATACTCTTGTGAAGTGGACTTCGACATAAAAAAACATAAAAAACAACAGTTCTGTATTGATAAATTATTCAATTCTTTGTAAAAAAGCGGAGGAGGCTCCGATTGGTAACCTCTGTGCAACTCATTGTACCTAAGTGGCCTGCAAAGTTATGTTTTTGCATGCTTAGTCTCTGATGTTGGGGTGCAGACGATTGAAGGGACACCACTTTACTATATCAAAATAAGCTCAAAGGTGTGATTCCTGGCATGCAGGATTGATATATGCTCTGTGCCAAAGTACGGACATGGAATTTTCCAGAATTGAACTGCTGCGCCGTCGTGCTCAGTTTCAAGCCGCACAGCCACACAAACCAACAAATGTGCAGTTCAATTTTGGATAAAACGGGTGTGCACTCTATTACTTGTTTTGCTATAGAAAATTGATGGTTTGTTCTCATACTACAGCTACCCCTGATGAAGGGCGCACTACCCGAAATGCATTGGGTGAACATACGTATGGTTACCTAGGATGAAAAGTGGAGTCTAACGTGCTGTAATTAAAGGCCTGTTTGGGCATTTATTCTGCATCTAAAGTATGGAATCACATTGCCTCCATTGCGAATTTAAAGATTATTGTTAAATAAACATGGATTACTTTGGATCACGATGGTTTACTAGGAATTACGCTGTTTGATGCCACAGCGCATGTTTGTGTGGCTGTGCAGGTTGAAACAGAGCGCGACGGCGCAGCAGTTCAAATTTGGAAGTGCCAATTTATGCCATGGCGATTTGCTGCAATCTATTGGAGTGATAGGACTGTGCATGGTTACCTGCGTTTTATTGCTGAGAACACAAGTACAAAAATCTCTGATAAAATGTTCTACTGCCTTATCAATGCCATGCCACCAGAAATCCTCTCTTAATCAACATTTCATGGGATGTATACCTATATGTTTCTCATGAAATAAGTTTAGAACCTTGTTCTGTAGACTTTTGGAAGCCACTAACAATCCACACCTGCGTAACATACCATCTACTATTGATAATTTGTCAGCAACCTTCTTGTCGGGAAAAAGGTTTTCCTGTAACATTTTGGAATTAAGCCAGCCGTGAGACATAAGTTTCATAATGGCTTGCATGTCACAGTCATCATATAGTGTACACTTCTATTCTTGTTCAGGCAACGCTCCTTTTACGACAACAGCAACTGAGGTAATCGCACATACCATCTCCAGATCATCCAAGCATTACCGCTTGGAATCTTTTCCACACAAGCGTAATCTAGACAAACAGCCTGCAGCAAAATTCTTTATGCCAGCAACATACTCAAGGGTATAATGAAATACCTGAAGCCTATACTGCTACTTAGCAATAAAGGGAGTGGCTCTGTCTCTTCCAGTGCAGTGATGCTGAACAGATCAACAAATGGCTATAATCAGTTCTGAGGATAAAATGGCTTCCCCATACAAAGTGCTTGAAGTATTGTGTGCCAAAGCCCAAGGCAAAATTCTCTTTTTCTATGGTGGAGTAAGTGGATTCCATTCCATGCAAATCTCTTGATGCAAACACCAGTTTCCTCACTCCCACTGTTCTTTCTTCCTTGCATAAGTACAGCTCCTAAGTCAAGATTGCTGACATCACTATTAATAATGCTTAAATATTTAGGGAATCATTACGATGCCTTTGGTGGCGTCAATGGTGGCCCCACCGACAGGCAGTCAGACCCTTGACTGTTGGGGGACGGGCCGCTGACTCCAACAGGATCAACTGATCCCGACTGAGCGGCGGTCGGAATCATGATCCTGATTGAGGATGATGCCTGCTCAGACACTGCAGTCAGGATCACAATGTCCCATTCCGACTGCCTGTTCATGGCGGTCCCACCGCCATGAAAAGGTAGCTGGAAAGGGACTTTCGGGGCCCCAAGCAGGGCCCCCGTCCCCCATGGGCTACTGTAATGTGGCCCTGGGGGCACATGTAGTGTCCCCACGAACATTCATGCACCGTGTGCCAGACACCACATAGTGCCTGGCACACGGTGCATGAATGTGCACAAAGTGCTCAATAACACTGCAGCTTGTGCTGCGGCCCTTTTCCAGGGCTGCTGCACAAGCCACACTGTTATTGAGCACTTTTCCGCCCGACATCCCGACAGGGCACATTGTAATTGGGTGGTGAGATCACCAACATCTTGTCGGGTGGTCCCCTGCTCGCGGCAATGGCGGTCGGACGTTTGTCTGACCTCCATCGCAATGTGCTCCTGAGGCCTTGATTACGAGTCTGGTGGTCCACGGACTGACAGAATCGTGGTGGTGTGGTGGTCTCCTGACCGCCCTATTATGATATGGGTGGTAGGGCTGCCACAGCCCCGCCACAGCAGCCAGGGAACCCCTCTTCCCTGGCAGTGTTGCGCAGTCAGGAGGCAGTAATATGCTTGGCGGGAACGCTGCAGTCCTGCCAAGCATGATACAAGTTTCCTCTCCGCGGTTCCACTGCCATGAAAACTGTGGCAGAGAGGTAACAAAGGAGTGCCTCATGCCCTGTGGTTGCACATAGGGGGGCACAACATGTGCCCTCCTGCGTGCACGCACACCAGTTCCTGCATGGCATGGACTTTATAGTCCATTCCGTGCAGAGACAGTTTTTGGCGTTCCCATTGTGGTGCTCATTTTCAGGGCACTGCCGTGGGAACATCAAAAACAAAGCCCGCCAGACAGGAGGAATTTCCTAATCTAGCAGTGCGGTGGCAGGGCGGACCCCCCCACCCCTCCGCCAAAGTCGTAATCAGGCCCTTAGAGTCAAATGGTTTAGGTGGCTGGCCAGCAACTATTTCCTTCTTTATAGATTCAAAACAGTTGTCACACTCAGAGTCCCAAGTGTACTTGTATTTTTCTTTTAAAGTTTAAATAAACATGAGGTGTTACTTGCAACATTTTGAACAAAGTTCACATAATATTCTATGAGATCTAAAAAGGCTTCCAGATGAACTTTATCAACAGGTTTATATGCCTTTTCAGTTGCTTCTAAAATTTCGATTTTTGGTTCAGTACCTTTACCTGACACAAAATGGCTAAGATAGTCAACTCCTTGATGGTGAAACTTATACTTATCTTTCTTGAGAGTTAGGTCACTAGCACCTATTACTTCTAACACTTTCCTTACTCTCATGTTGTTATGTTCAATTAGATCCTTCCCGTAAATTAAAATGTTGTCTTGAAAACAGATGCCTCCAGCAATGTCCTTTATTAAATTATTCATCAATCTTACCGAAGAAGCAGACGCTAAGCTGAACGGCATATGGACATACCGATAAGCTCCTTCCAGGGCAACAAAAGATGCAAGGTGCCTGGAATCAACTCGGGGATATGTTGCTGACATATCAAGGTTGCGAATATTTCAGCCTCCTTTAGAGTGACTAACATTTAATTGATGTTGGTCAATGGCTAGAGTCCAACCCAAATGTTTGCATTCAAATCACGCAGGTCCACACACAATATCAGAGATTTGTCTGGCATGCAAGCCAGTAGAACTGGGGTGAGACATTCTAAACCTTTGATTGGTTTGATTATTCCCAACTGGCATAATCGCTCAAGCTCCGATCTCAGTTATGCTCTTAAACTCACTGGGACTTTGTGTACCATGTGTAATATAGGTCGAGCTCCATCTTTTAAGATGATGCTGTGTTGGAAACCTTTTAACTTTCCCAATGTATTGGTGAATACATGAGGAAACTCATCTGTTCATTCACACTTATCAACAAAAATCAGATTGTCAATGATGGAACTTTTCAATTTGTGCTGAGACACAGTATGATTGTGATCTAGGACTATATTGAGATCACCTTGATCACTCCACCCCAATAAGTTGAACCCACTTCTTACAATATATACCTGCATAGTGGTACCATTACGTCAAATTCCAAGGTCACTTTGATTTTACCCACAATTTCTATTCCCTTTCCACAATAAGCAAAATTTGTATATGAGTCTTTAATGTGCATCCCTTCAAGATCAAATAGTTGATCAAAGTGAAAGAAGGTCCTGAATCAGCAATGATCCTGACATTCATTTTGTTCATGAAAATAGTGCAGCAAGGAGAATTCCTCTGCCTCTTATTGTTGCCTGGTATTATTTCAAATACTCCTTCACTGTCACATGCAGCACAAAGTTGTCATCATCCTCAAAACCATAGTCTTTGAGAGTCCTAACAGTTGATTTAGGCCGTGTTTTCTGTCCCACAGGAGATTTTCACAACTGTGCAAAATGCCCTTACTTCCACATTTGATACACACCTGGTTGAGAACAGCACAAAACTTCGCATAGCCTAAATTGGATTTTCTGCCACACTGGAAGTATATCAATTCACTTTTTTCAAGCTCACTTTTGCCGATGAAGTCTCACCCTTAAGTTGCGTATTTTCATTCTCAGACATTATAACATGTTTCTCTGATTGCTTGCTTATAATTTTTAATTTGCTTGAATTTGAACTTGTATTTATCTCCTTCATACACATTACAGAATGCTCAATGCTCCTAGCCAAGGTTAGTGCAGCTTCAACATCCAGATCTTCAGTGGGCAATAAACGTTCTTGAATTTTCTTGTTGTTCATTTTCTCGATCAATTGATCATGAATTATTTCATCCTTAAATTCACGACAATTTAGAGTGTTCTCAATGCTGCTACAAAATCATCAATGGATTCTCCAGGCTCTTGTGCCCTTCCTAGAACTGTGGTTATCCTAGGATTAAATCTTTTGTCAAGAGTTTTTATTATGGTTGTATACTCATCCTAAACCTCAGTGACATCACCATCTTTCCCAGTACCTATACTCCTGACTATAGAGGAATAGTATTTAATATACTCCTAGCCTCTGGTCCAAGTTGTAAATGAACAGTGCCATTTTCTATTTCAAAGTGAACATGTCGCCATCAATGGCTTTGAGATACGATTGAAATGCTTCCAGGCTCTGTTTCCAGCTAAGAGAAGAAGTTCCTGGAACTTAAAGAAATGAAGGTGCTGGTGCAATTTTTTCTATATTAAAATAAATATTCACATCTATTACTGTGTGGGTGGTTGCAGCAGATATCTTGTAGCTTAGAGCGTACTCCAGGAGCCCGCATTGCGGGGCTTTCCCAGGCAGTGCCTGAGGAAAGCCGGTGCCAAGGGCAGGCCCCTCCATGCACATTGAAGCCCAAGGAGGCTGGGTTGGACCACCCCTCTTGGTTGCACATTGAAAGGTACCGTCTATGTACTATCCTTTCCGTGTCCACGTACCTCCTTATTGTATCCTGGGCATAATTAGTTGTAGTAGTTGATCTGATTTTCAAAATGGGGAAGGAGAAAGTCACCAGGGCACAAACTGTTTCGACCCTCCTAGTGAAAAGTATCTCCAAAGACAGAATGTAGTAAAGGGCAAGGGAGGTTATTAGTACAGAAATTGCCCTGACTGAAAGAAAAACTTTCCCTGAGTTTGACTTCTGTGACAGCTTCTAAAAACAGTGACTTCTGTGACAGCTTCTAAAAACAGTGACTTGCCTTCCAAACTGATGCTAGACCTGCCATCCACAACTTCAGCTGGAGATGTCTTGAACCCGACCATTGTAGACATGAACTATAGTCCCCAGCCCTCAAGCAATGAGAGAGTAAAGTGGGTGACCAGTAACAGGCAAAGAGAAGTATTTAGCCAGGCGATGACCCCTGGACCTACACCCAACCATTCCTCAACTCCGTTAGGAGATCTGGGAAACTTAACCTCAAGCTTTTTTTATATAGAGCGCCTTGTGGAGTACTGTTGTGCTAAATTTAACGTGCTTCTAAAGTCAGACCTTATACCTTTATTTGATTGATTAAAGCCATTGAATCACAGCTCACAAATCTTCCTTGACAGATGCCACAAACTGCCACTCTTTCAAACATTGTATCCATGGATAACCTACAAACATTTGTCACTCAGCCAACCCCTCACAGTCATGTTTCACCTGGTGGACTGGGGGAGAGGGCACTACCCAGTATGAGCCATGTCAGTCCCACTACCTTAATGCCTGGGCACAACATAATCTCCAGTTCGTAAACAACACTTCTGAGAGAGGGCAACTCCGGCCAGAGAGCTGCTAGTTCATCAGCCAACCAACATATGGTTGGGCACATGGAGCATGAGGCAGCTCTGAATCCTACTCGGCTTACTATCAGACTCCCTCCTGTAGCTTGCCCATACGTGGTGATTCTCATTGGAATTCCATCTCTGCATCGGGGCCAGGGGGAGAATAACAAGAAACTACACAACAAAGTTTTGGATTGGCATGTACGAAATAGGGGTTATCTCTTTCTCATTTACTGGAGATATTCTGCTGACTCAAAGGGTTGGTTGGATTGGGACTACTCCAGTCAACACACGTGGCAACTGTATTATTGTAAATTTTAGATCTCCCTTTTTGTACAAAACCGGTTGTTTGGGTCCATGAGCAAGGCTGTGGCCAGGGACAACAAAGCCCTAGTTCCACTAGTGTACCTTTACAAATCCAGTCCTTTTCATATGCTGATTTAAAAACAGTCGATCATTTGTGCCCAAAGCTAGCAGCTCGAGGATCTTGTTGGATACACCCAAGTACCCTAAGTACCCCAAGTCCTGCAGCAGGCCTGGTCGGCCCTCAATCCTCCCTCAATTTGTGCAGTGGACAAGATCATTCTACCTGCAGCTAATCGCCATGAAGCTCTAACTAGTTGTTCACATGTGGATTGACTTGCTGATGCCACCATGGTGGTTCCTCCCACTGACAATCCCATGGGAAACAAGGCATCGACAATGGGCTATCGTTCACAGGCCGTGAATACCTATGATCCCTTTTTTCTTCTTAGTTGGAAGATTGCTGGCCTTAAGGATAAGATTACTAACCCAGCATGGATTGATTTCATTGTTAAATAGGAAGTTACTGCCCCACAGGAAACTTGGGACACACCCTCCCCATCTTGTGTAGGTTTTGCTCTTTATTCATGTCCTGCAATCTCCTCCTTTCACGGTAGGGCAAAAGGTGATCTCTCTGTATGGGTTCAATTGAATCTCAATGTTGCAGTGTCAGCATTAGACACGGGAAGTTCTGCCTTTTAAGCCTAAGTCATTAAGGAAAAAAGGAGATCCTATCATTTTTATTTGATTCATCTTTATAATAATGATTTTTCAAACACTGTTTGTGGTTCTCTGACAGAATATCGAAATCACAAATATCGTGGGACATAAATATCAAGTAAAAAAATATCTAAAACAAAAATATTGTTTTCCTATACTTATTATGTAAATGACAAAAATATTGAAAAATAAATATCATTATTCACCAATATCGATTACAAAAATATAATTTTTTTAACTTATATATATTTAAAAATAGTAATCATTAAATATATTAACATGTAACAGTAATATAATATGAATGAAATATATTTAAATATTTTAAAAGTATATATAAATATTACACTTATTTAAAAAAAAAAAAACATATATATGTATCGGTATTTACACATCCATAATTTAAAACAATCATTAAATAATCAATGTAATTTATATTCTAATTTACTAATATTTTGTAAAGTTTCATAATATAAAACATATATTATCCCAGGGCGCATTCCCTTCCGCCCCTCCGGATAGGACCCGCTGCATCACTAAAAATGCAAATAAACTATTAAAGTACATTTTTTTAAAACTAAAAATGTACAAACTCTATTAAAAAACCTTAATAATTATACAAACAATGTATAAGATATAAAATTAACATATATTCTAAAATACATAAAAATAATTTAAAAACTATATTATTAATAACGGTATTTTTGTAAATGATATTAACAACATAGATATTTTTAACATCGATATTTACAACAAATATATTTTTAACATCGATATTACTTATCTTGAAATCGATATTCTTGTCCACAATATTTTTTGCACACGATATTTGAGCATCATGATATTTCAAACTCGATATTTCTGCTCCCCGATATTTTTTTCAAACATTTGTCAAAATATCACTTTGTATCCATTTTATCAAGTTTTTTCCTTTTTAACTCATTTGAAACCTATAGATGTTGAGGTCTTGTCCCAACCTAATTACATTCTCTGTGGGGATTTTAAAGCTAAATTATTGGCCTACTTTGAGGAGCAGGGGATCGAGGGTTTTGAATTTTTTACAGGAAATCCGGACAACAGAGGGAAGGAATTAGGTCAGCACATAGCTCAACCTTGTTGACATTGTCCAAATGTTCAAAGGGAATGGACCCTCCTTGCTCTCCTTTAGAGGGTACGGCTGCGCTTTGGTCACTGACTATTTATTTGTAACAAGAAATTAATCATCACGCTTTTTATAGAGGGCTGTAACTGAGAGAGAGTGAGGGGATCAAATTGCTTTAACTGTGTTAGGGCAATTTTCCAGTGATCAGGTCAAAATTCCCTGCTAAGTCAGTCTCCTTTACGCAGCACTCTAATGATGGCCTAAGGCTTGTTTGGCATTTGGAAGAATTAGGGACTACACTTGGCTTACTTTTGAAGAATCATCTGGACATGTTTATGAAAAGTCTGGCAGAAGTGAGTGGGGATGTCATGTTAGTCCATTATGAAGATCTATGTTCATGCATTAAAAGAAGTTTGTTGAAGCCTAATCAGTGCGCTCAGGTGTGCCCTGGATGGTACGATAGGCATTACTTTGCTGCTATTTGCAGGTTAAGGACGGCTCTCTCAACCCAAAAGACCTTACTGAGGTCTGCAAAGCCTGAAAGTTGTATAAAAGTACCTTGAAATTAAGGAAGGAGACACTGAATAAAAAGGATTGGGAACTCTTATAACAAGGTAAAAAGGATTAGGAAAAGGTATTCTCTGAGCTGCAATGTACCGGGCTTGGGGATTTCAAAGCCATCTGTCATTTAGCAGAAGGGAAGAAATAAATTGAATAACCCAGCTACTCTGCCTGTTACCTTATTGGAAGTGGTGAAGGCCATCAGGCAAAGCCCTGGTGGCAAAGCACTAGGGCTGGATTAGGTTCCTATGGACCTCATCAAATGTAATATTGAGCTGTGAGGTCCCCTTCTCATAAATACATTAAACAATTCGCTTTGCAACAGGATCCCAGGTTCCCCCAGGTTCGTGGGCTCTTTCAACCATAGTTCCCACCTTTAGATAAGGTGATCGCATGTCACCCAAATGTTATCACCCTATCTTCCTTATCAACAGCACTGTTAAGATCCTGGAAAGGGTGGTTTCTAATCGCTTGAGACTTTGGGTAAATCAAAATAATATTCTGTCTCCCCATCAATATGGGTTTCAATCGGGGCTGGGTACAGTGGAACAGTGCCTGAACTGCACTTGATTATTGGCAAGTATACCATCATCAGGTACTGCCCACTGTATCTGGCATCCATGGACCTCTAGACAGCATTTGATTGTGTTAACCACACTAAGGGCCTAATTACAAGTTTGACGGGCCATAGGACTTCCAAACTCGCAGTCGGGGTGCGGTGGCGGTCGGGGACCGCCGCACCAGTGGTCCGACCACCGTATTACAACTACAGCGATCGGACCGTCATAGGACCGCCGCAATTGCCAGGAATCTGTGATCCCTTCCTTACTGTGGTGTGGCGGTCTGAGGGCTGCAATATGCTGGTGGTGCCGCTGCTGCACCACCAAGCATATTACGAGTTTCCTCACTGCCACAGATTTCATGGCAGTGAGCCTGCCATGAAACCTGTGGTGGTGAGGAAACCAAGGGGGCCTACAGGGTCCCCGTTCCCTCATGACCTGAGGATACATGCAGGGGGGCACATCATGTGTCCCCCTGTCTGCATGCACCCCCTTTCCTGCAGGACACTCCGTCAGTGAGTCAACAACTACAACACACAGAAGCCTCTGCTCACATCAGCCTGGGTACGGGAGTGTCACGTCAGTCATCTGCATACACCCAAAACACGTGGCAATCCAGTTGTACTGTATAAACAGATGAGTCCTCCAAAATTGATGTGCAAAACTGCATGTCCAGTGGAGACGGGCACACAGTCAGGGTACTAGGAACATTGGACAGTGGTAAGCCCAACAGATGTGCAACAGTGTAGGACAAAGATGGTAATCTACAAATGCTAAACGTACATCCCTGTGTCAATTGCTGAACATCACACCCTCAGACTGCAGCAAGGGATGCTATAGATCCAGACTAGATTAGGACACATATCCCATGGATCACATGGAGCCCATCACAGCAAAACTTCATTTACCTGATCTGAACACAATTACAACAGCAAATGCATGATTCTACATATCTACATCATGTACCACCAAAGATTAACCACAAGTAAACAAAAAGAGGCTTTATTCAGCAAGTGTGCAACTGAAATCAAAAGTCCAAAATTAACTACGGCCAATGTCGAGTCCAAATACACAGTCCCAACAGGGTGATGTATGACAACTTGTCACCAATTGCTTGCCTGCACAGGTACCGACAGGGGACATCCCCCTTGGAGGGGCATACGAGGGGCAGGCCAGGCACCGCAGGTACAGGATCAGGGGATGCCAGAAGGGGGCAGGGAAGGTGAGGTGGGTGCAGGAGTGTCACCGGCAACTGCAGAGGAGGTGTCTGACTCAGGGGGGGCCGGCACCACCGCAGGGCCCAAGTCCGATGGTGTTGGTGCTGCAACCACTGCAGTGGGCTGGTCAAATGGAGTGGACTGGGTCCCCCATGCAGTGCCCGAGTCAGACGGGGTTGTTGTGGACTCCACCGCAGTGCATAACTCCAAGGGAGTGGAAGGGGGGCAGAAGAGCTGGGCAGGACAGAGGGGGGACACGGTCTCCACACCAGTGGCACATACAGGCAGAGCATCTGGTTTGGGGGTGGAAGAGCAAGTGGCAGGGGGGGAGGGCCTGAGCAGTTTGGGGATGCGGTATCGGTGTGTGGGGGAACCTAGGGCAGGGTGTGGCGGTGGAACCTGTGGAGTGGTGGCCTGGGGGATGGAGGTGAGAGACTGGGTGGGTGACTTGCAGGGCGGTGGCGGGGTCTTGCTCTTCCCGGGTCCGGGGGCCTTGCGGGTGGGGGCTCACTCTGCCTGCACCTGGGGGAGGGTGTCCGGGGGCGAGGGCACTCCCTCTCTGTGTGTGGACTTCCTCTTCCCCCCGGTATGCTGGATCAGCGGGATTGGAGGGGAAGAGGCCGAGGTCAGAGAGGAAGAGCTGCTGTGTATGTGGGGTTGCAGGTGAGGCAAGGGAAGGGGTCTTGGAGGGAGAGGATCTTGAGGATTGCGGAGTGACTGTGGTTGCCTGTGTGTGTGTCAGTTCCCCATCCCCTGTGTGTGTGGAATCAGTCCCCTGAGGATGCTTGTGTGCACGTCTTGCCTTGGTTTTGGGTGTGTGTGTGCTGCTCGTGTCTGTGTGTTTGGGTGATTGTGCAGGTGTGCATGTGCTTTGGACAGGTAGGGTGGTAGGAAGTGTGGATGGGGCAGAGGAGGGAGGGGTGAGGGACTGTTGGAGGAGGGACACTGCTGCCGTCAGGGAGGAGTCCATGGACCTGTTGCTCCTCTGTAGGGCAGACATACCCATTGAGATGCCCTCCATGAACGACACCAGCTGTGTCAACCGAGTGGTGTGTGCATGGAGGACAGTCAGCATTGCTGTCTGCCCTACATGGATCTGCTGAAGGAGGTACACAGACTCCTCACTCAGGGCAGCAGGGGACACAGGGGCAGGGGGTGCGGTGCCTGGCTTGAAGGAGACACGCTGCCGAGCACGGGGGCCTCCACGGACCTCAGGAATGGGAGCCAATGGGAGGGCGGTGGTGGTGGTGGCGGGGTCAGACAGACTAGCTGGGGTGTTGTGGCTGCTGACACCCGCATCCACAAGGGAGTCATCCTCCGAGCTGCTGTGGTCCCCAGCTGAGGTGGATGGTGCTGAGGACTCCTCGGTGTGGCTCCCCTCGCCCTCCGTGCCACTGGGTCCCTCTGACCACTGCGTCGGACGCTGACCCAGTCTGGCTCCGCTGCTCCTCCTGGTCCGTGGAGCTGTCCCCTCCTGTGGCTGTGGATGTATATGCAAACAATTAGGGAAACAGACAAACATCAGTCACCTGCACTGACCGCACACACCACAGTAAGTACAGCACATCACAGAGCAAGCCCTGGCTCTCTAGTAGAACATTGCCAAAAGTCATCACACAGATTAGGAGAAGCCAATTGTCAGTCTGATGGTCAACCATGGAACTCACACCCCTCCTGCCCTTGCACCCATCGATCTGGTGCCTGTCTGATGGTAATACCCCAGTGTGGACACATGCACCACCTACACAGTAGTTGGACATTGCTGAGAACACGGTGAAGTATGTGAACATGCCCACGTCACATCTCTTGCCACTGAGTCAGTGCAGGTGTCTGTATAAATGGACGGCCAGAGTCTAAATAGAAATGCATGTGATGCATACCAGCACCAGACCCCATGAAGCACCCATGTCCAGATAGTCAATGCCACAATGGGGTGCATGTTGCACATGTCACTCCCCTGCAGGATCACTCTTAGGAAGTTTAATGCCATGACACAGGCATGCCTGCAAGGTCATACATCACTGTCTCCAGTCACATGGCCATGGCAGCCAGCCAACAACAGTCTGCACTGTGTCACAATCCTAGGACATGGGGAAGGCAAGTAATGTAACTGACAAGTGCACATGTCCATCCCCCAAAACCACATCATCTGAACTACTATTTGTCCACGTCATACCAATTGGACATATGGGGGACATGAAACACAACTCTCTGAACATGAGCACCTCACAGTGTGCTGAGAGTGAAAAACAGCTGCCTGAAAGTCACAGTGGCATACACCTGTCTGCACAGTCATGTGATCAAACACCTATAAGTCACAGAAGTCTTGTCTCACATGGTCCAATAGCAGATGGCATGCTGACCCCTAACCGATAAACATCACAGGAGTCCCGACTACGTAGTCACAGCACAACGACACAGAGGCAGACACCTGAGGGAACATTTCACTGAGCACAGCATGTCAGCTGATACACGGGAGTGGGAGTACAGAGTGTATTGTATGCCCTGGAGTAGGCATGACTGTCCGGCTCCACCTGCAAGATGGATGAGCCCTGGTCAGTAGGCAGGTGGCTAGGCATGTGTGACACACTTGACATACATACTCCTGAGGCCCAAACATTTTACCCACCCGCAGCATGGGGGTGTGGCAAATACCCCAGGGACATGTGGTGATTCTGATCTGCAAGTGGATCACATATCAAAGTTACACCCAGACTACATTGCACGACTCAGGCATTGTGTGAGCAATTGACCCACCCATGAAGGCTAACACAATATCACGGGAACAAAAGCTGTCACCCACCTTGAGCAAAGCAAAATGCAAGGACCCTGTACCCGAGTGACACAATTATCCTGAGCGTAAGGAGCACACCGGCCTATCAGATGGGTAGTGGCCATGTCACAATAGAGGGACATGGGTACTGGACAACAAGACTGATGTACTGGGGAAGTTTAACCACGCCACAGGAGGGCACATAGAATGTCAGACAGAGTTCACAGTGCAGTCTTTGACTCACCCCTCCTTCTGCTGTCTGCCCTTCAGCTGCCCATCCAGCTCCGGGAAGACCACCGGCAGGATCTGGAGCATGTGGGGGGTCAGGGTCCGGTGTCCGCCCCTCCTGCGAGGAGGCGACAGCTTCAGCTGGACCCTTGCAATCCTCCGGGTCCAGCCCTGAAGGTCCTGCCACCTCTTCTGGCAGTTGCGGACCCGCGCTTGTAGACCCCCACGGATCTGACTGCCCGGACGATGGCCAGCCAGATATCCTGCTTCTGATGGGTATCAACCTGTGAGGATGACAAAGTGAAAAGGCCATTACTACACATGCAACATATCCGTGCATCACACAGTTGGAAATACATGTCTCAATCACAGGGGCATATGATGTACACAGGCAGTGCAACAAGGGCTCTGGACAGTTTGCCAGCAGTTACTACATGGTATCATTGCATGGGAAGTGAACCTTGTTTGAATGCACTGTTACTCCACTGTACCTGTTCAGTGCATGTGACTACACACTTTGGGGGTGAGTACTACTCAGTGAGCATGCTAGCCAGTGGTGTGCACACTGTAAATCCTGCTAGTCAGACAACATGCACAATTAGTAAGGCAGTGGAGAGCACACTCACCTGCTCCCTGGTGTCCCATACAGCTTGCTGTACTGTGGAAGGATGTTGTCCAGCAGGGCCTGGTTCTCCTCATGGGTGAAGGCTGGGGCTCTCTCCACAGTACGTGCCATTGCAGTAGCCAGAGGATGCAGAGACAGCAGCAGTGTAGTGGCAGATGTCGTCCTGGAGCATGTAGTGCAGGCAAGTGATCCCTCAGGGGATCAGCCAGCATTATATGTGTGCTGCAGAGGCAGATACTGTGCCATGTGTCCAAAGTGATAGGTCCAAGTCGTATGCATCTTATGAATCTGACCAATCCATGGAATTGCAGCACCAAGACACGCCCACAGCATCCTTTAAAAATTTCAACTTCATGACACCCATGAACTTGCAACATTGTTGTGGCTGGCCAACTGAATTCACTGCATCAGACTAGTTGAAGCTTCAAAAATGCGTCCGTTGCCATGCCAGGCCCCAGCCAATGCGTGCGCACCGATCGGACCATTGCTGTACAACGCGTACCCGCTCACATTCAATGCAATGGTCCGTGCGGGCACACCGATCGGACCATTGCAGTACAACGCGTGCACCGCTCACATTCAATGCAATGGTCCGTGCGGGCACACCGATCGGACCATTGCTGTACAACGCGTACCGCTCACATTCAATGCAATGGTCCGTGCGGGCACACCGATCGGACCATTGCTGTGCAACGCGTACCAGGCATACAACGCGTACTCGCTCACATTCAATGCAATGGGCCGGCCGGGCACACCGATCGGTCCATTGCTGTACAACGCGTGCACCGCTCACATTCAATGCAATGGTCCGTGCGGGCACACCGATTGGACCATTGCTGTGCAACGCTGCACCAGGCATACAACGCTGCACCGCCACATTCAATGCAATGGGCCGGCCGGGCACACCGATCGGTCCATTGCTGTACAACGCGTACTCGCTCACATTCAATGCAATGGTCCGTGCGGGCACACCGATCGGACCATTGCTGTACAACGCGCGTACCAGCTCACATTCAATGCAATGGTCCGTGTGGGCACACCGATCGGACCATTGCTGTACAACGCATACCCGCTCACATTCAATGCAATGGTCCGTGCGGGCACACCGATCGGACCATTGCTGTGCAACGCGTACCAGGCATACAACGCTGTACCGGCCACATTCAATGCAATGGTCCGTGCGGGCACACCGATCGGACCATTGCTGTGCAACACGTACCAGGCATACAACGCTGCATCCACTCAATTCAATGCAATGGTCCGTGCGGGCACACCGATCGGACCATTGCTGTGCAACGCGTACCAGGCATACAACGCGTACTCGCTCACATTCAATGCAATGGTCCGTGCGGGCACACCGATCGGACCATTGCTGTGCAACGCGTACCAGGCATACAACGCGTACCCGCTCACATTCAATGCAATGGTCCGTGCGGGCACACCGATCGGACCATTGCTGTGCAACGCGTACCAGGCATACAACGCGTGCACCGCTCACATTCAATGCAATGGTCCGTGCGGGCACACCGATCGGTCCATTGCTGTACAACGCGTACCCGCTCACATTCAATGCAATGGTCCGTGCGGGCACACCGATCGGTCCATTGCTCTACAACGTGTACCAAGACAGATCACACGCATATGTCACCATGCTGGTCACTGGTGAACCTATGCCAGCCACATTTACTTTCCAGGGACTCAGGGGCACACCTACAACACCACACCCAGTCCACACTGTCTATGAGGCATGTGTGGCAGCATAACCTTATCTGTGTGTGGGGGTGAACATGTGGATTTTGGGGTGGCACTTGGGGGCAGACACACCCAGGCTGTGCACGTGTTAATGGGGACAGGGTCCTTTGTGTGTTGTGCACATGACCACTGTGGTGTGTAACTTTTCATTTCTGAGCATGTGTCATGGTCACATTTCCAGGTTGTGTATGTGTATGACATGTCACATACCCCCAGGCTCACATGTGGGAAGGCATGTACGTCACAGGGTGGCCCATTCCAACAATAGTGATGTCCCTCCACAGTCTGTGTGCATGTTGTGTATCACATGTCTCTGACTCCATGTGCACAATGGGAGACAGTCTCCACATCCACGTGGTTTGTGCATGAACTTTGATGGTGTGTGTGTGTGTGTCCCAGACGTCCATGTCTGTCCTGCAGAGGCTACAGGGGCCACCACCTGTGGGTGTCATGTTTGTTTTTCTGACGTGTACATGATACGCCATGTCATGCCAGTGTCCATGTGGCAAGACAGGCTCCCTGGGAATCTACCTGTCAATGAGCTGTGATGCCTGTGGAGCATCTGTCCAGACATGTCACTGTGGTATGTGTGTGGAACATGAGAGCAGTTAATGTGTACTGTGACACAGCCTAATGGTGTCCCATAGCACACCCTGGAACCAGTTGTCAACACTTGTTGAACAGAGAGATGTTAGATGATGTCCATGTAGGTGCCATATATGTCCAAACGGGACGACACACACATCAAGTACTTGTGTATGTTGATGATGTGTCATGTGAAATTGAGTATGGTGAATGGCACATTGGTGGGGTGACTGACAATCTTGCTTTCTTCACCTATGCACTGCAGGGCTCCTGCTGTCCATCGACCATTCCCAGACCTGGCAACGATGGTGGAACGTGACAGCATCCGACGGTACCGCTTCACCAGGCAGCTGATTGAGGATTTGGCAGTGCGGTTGTCCCCACATTTGCAGCCTGGCCGGCCGTATCCTACAGCGCTGACCCCCAAGGTGAAGGTGATGGTAGCCCTACACTTCTTTGCCACCGGTACCTTTCAACACACTGTGGCAACTACTGGTGGGATGTCACAGACTATGTTCAGCCGTGTGCTACGCGATGTTTTGGGGGCAATGTTGAGATACCTCAACCAGTACATCTATTTCCCAACACGTCAACTCACTGACGTCAAGAGTGACTTCTATGCCCTGGGGAGGATGCCACATGTAATTGGCTCCATTGATGGGACACATGTGTCTTTGATACCACCACAGGCACATGAGCAGGCATACCGCAACCGTAAACATTACCATTTGATCAATGCTCTGGTGGTATGTCTTGCAGATATGACCATCTCACATGTGTGTGACCGTTTCCCCGGTTCTGCACACGATGCCTACGTGATGAGGAGTAGTCGCATCCCGAGGATGATGTCACAGATGCCGAACCAGCTTGCCTGGCTTGTTGGTGTGTACTGACTTTGTACCATTGTGTGTGTTCTGCTATGTTGTTTTCCGCATACATTTTCAAATCGGCTAATGTGCAATTGTCTATCTGTAGGTGACTCGGGATACCCCAACATGCCGTGGTTGCTGACACCCCTCAGGAACCCTGTGACACCAGCCCAGATGCGCTACAATGAGGCACATGGTCGGACGAGGAGGGTGATTGAGCGGACCTTTGGTCTCCTGAAGAGCCGCTTCCGCTGCCTGGACAAGACAGGGGGGGCTCTCCCATATGCCCCAGCAAAGGTGTGCAAGATTGTCATCGTCCGCTGCATGCTACACAACCTGGCAGTGCGGAAGGAGTTGCCTCTCATCCTGGATGACGATGACCAACGTCCGCCACCTGTGGAAGATCCTGGCCTGGGTCACGATGCCAGTGAAGATGATGATGATGATGATGGTGATGTCCGCACACAGCTCATCACCAACTTCTTCAGCTGAATGTGAGTCTCCAGAGGGTTGTACTGTCAATGATTTGAGTTTGCATGATATGTGTGTGTGGTGCTCTGGTGCTGTTTGAGTGTGGCCATGTGCTACTTGACTGGATGCGTGCAGCGATGTGTCCTTGCAGGTGGTCTGTACTGCCCAACAGTGTTGACATGCTAACTTGGTTTTGTGTAGTTATCTCGTGACATGTATTAGACATGAGTATTGCCGTTCTGTGCTGTTCTTCAGTGGTTTTGACTGTGTGTCATGTCTGTCCTTCACAGGGTGCTGCTGGAGTTGTCTGATCAACTTGGATCCCCCGAATCCATGATTCAACTTCCAAGGTGGAAGCAGTCGTTTCCCTACAGGTGATGTGCCACACACCCCTGGACTTTCTATCTTCTGCACTTTTTGACTTTGTGGCCACAGCCAGGTTGGATTAGCTTGCATTTGTAGTGGAAACTACATGTTGGAAATGTGTAATAAACCTGTGCTTGACTTTGGGATGTGCGTTGTCTGTAGTCACACATCTGACTGACATTTGCTTACTGCACCTGTTGTCTAGTTGACAGTGACTGTGAATAGGTGGCGTGTCTGTACATTCCACTGTACTTCGTTGCAACATCAGTATAGGTGATGAGTCTGATGGCCCTGGTGTGTATGTGTTTTGTGGCCTTAGTGGTGTGTCTCCCTCATATGTGTCACGTCGCCATGACTGACATGACAGTGTTGGACTTGCTGTAGCAGTTAGCATGCACAGTGTAATTTAGAAGATCAACATCTACATGACAAAAACCACGTTGGAATCACAACAGAGGCAGATATGGTGTATTGGTGAGTTTATTTACATACAGGTGTGAGGATGGTGCACAGGATGGTGGGTGCTGTACATAGAAATTTGGATCCAAAGTTCCCATGTGAATTGGAAGTCTTGGTAGCTGAAAAGTCCAGAGTAAAGTCCACAGTCATCTGATACATTTGGTCAACTAGAGCTCCCCATGTCATGTGGAGAGTTGGCTTGGCTTCAACAGGGCGTGCAGTATGCACACAGAGGAAAAGTTCCAGAACAGGTGTTGGCTTCCTGGGGGATGTAGATGGCCATCGGCCTCTGTTTGGCCTCCTCGGACGGCCCCTCTTCTTGGGGGGGGACCCTCAGGTGCAGGCTGCGGCGGTGCAGGGGACTCTCTGCCAGAGTCCTCCTCCCTCCCTGTGGCATTTGCAGTTGTTTCAGCAGCAGATGTTGTGGGCACACAGGGAGGTGAGGCCATGTTGGTGCTGATCTGGCGGAGGCATGTCAGTATGTCCCTATGCACCGCTGTCAGTTGTTCCATGTGTCCCACTTGGACTCCATCCCACACATGTGTGTCTCGACACGTGACATGTGTGTCTCGACACGGGACATGTGGGAGTCCAAGCGGGCATGATGGGCAGCCTGCTGCTGTTGTATGTCCTTGAGGATCCCCACTACCTGGCTGACCTCTCCGGTGCTAGTCTGGTATGCATCCGCGATGCGTGCCAGGTGTGGGTCATCATACAGTCCAGACCCCTCTGCAAGGAGAGACCTATGTCTCCCACCCCTCACACCACCCCATGCAACACGTGCAGGACCTGCAGCGGCACGCACAGGTGACCGTGGGCCCACTTGGGTGTTGTTCCTGGGCTCATTGTCAGCAGCTCCAGTTTGGGCCTGGGTCCGTGCGCTGTTGTCATCTGTGGTCCTTGGTGTGTCCGTGTTGGCAGGGGTGGCCTGTGTGTTGGCAGTTGTTGGAGGGGTGGGTGCAGGGGGTGCAGATGTTGGTCCTGCTGGTGCTGCATGATGACTCACACCGGAGGGTCGAGCTGGTTCTTCGCCATCCGAGGAGTGCAGAGGCTGATCCACACCAGTGAGCTCAGTGTTCCCCGGAGCCTGGGACAGGGAGCCCTCCTGGTCTGCTGCTGTGTCCCCATCATCTCCTGTTTTGGGAAGAGACACAGATTGTATGTTATGTTTCTACTGGCATCAATTGTTCAAACACCTGACAGTTGTGACTGTACCTCTGGATGTGGGCCAGGACATTGCATTCTCCTAAATAGTGACAGTCAGTGAGTGATATTGGTGTAGCACATTGTCCTGCCAACCTGTGGCATGTCAATGTGAATGTTGAGGTGTGTGCATGACCAGCATTGGTGGTATTTGGTTACCATCCAGGCCTCCTTCTCCCCCCAGCTCAGTTATCCCACCATGCAACGTGCTTGCATTGCAGGGAGTGCAAGTTGCCTTTCAGGATGTCAGGCAGTGGTGTCCTGCTGTTTGTTGTTGCACAGTTCCAAGCAGGGCCTTGTGCTCCCCACAGCAGTACCCAGTGTCAGCCATCTTGTGAGTCCTTATCCACTCCCTGTGATGTGAGCATGGTTGAGAGTGGTGTTGATGGGCCAATTGTGAGGGTGAGCAATATCTGTGCCTACAACTCCCATCATGCTATTGCCTCCACCCCCCTTCCCAGCATGGCCATCCTTCCTTCCTTTTGACTCTGCTTCCCTGTGGGGAGGTGCCTGTGCTGACAGGATGGCTGGGAGTGTTGTCCTGGCAGTTGTTTGGCTACAAGTCCCAAGAGTGTCCCTGTGCTTCACACAGCATAACCCAGGGTGGTGGTTCTTTGTGGGATCTTCAGTTAGGCTGTGAGGCATTGCATTCTCCCAGGTGGGTTATGTGGAGTTAGTGTTGAGGGGGGTGTGAGGAGAGCTGCTTGTAACTATGGTCAGTGCTGTGAGTCCTCCTTCCCACCCAGCCAGATATCCCACCATGCAACGTGCTTGCATTGCAGGGAGTGCAAGTTGGCTTTCAGGATGTCAGGCAGTGGTGTTGTGCTGTTTGTTGGTGCACAGTTCCCAGCAGGGCCTTGTGTTCCCCACAGCAGTACCCAGTGTCAGCCATCTTGTGAGTCCTTATCCTCTCCCTGTGATGTGAGCATGGTTGAGTGGTGTTGATGGGCCAATTGTGAGGGTGAGCAATATCTGTGCCTACAACTCCCATCATGCTATTGCCTCCACCCCCCTTCCCAGCATGTCCATCCTTCCTTCCTTTTGACTCTGCTTCCCTGTGGGGTGGGGTGCCTGTGCTGACAGGATGGCTGGGAGTGTTGTCCTGGCAGTTGTTTGGCTACAAGTCCCAAGAGTGTCCCTGTGCTTCACACAGCATAACCCAGGGTGGTGGTTCTTTGTGGGATCTTCAGTTAGACTGTGAGGCATTGCATTCTCCCAGGTGGGTTATGTGGAGTTAGTGTTGAGGGGGTGTGTGAGGAGAGCTGCTTGTAACTATGGTCAGTGCTGTGAGTCCTCCTTCCCACCCAGCCAGATATCCCACCATGCAACGTGCTTGCATTGCAGGGAGTGCAAGTTGGCTTTCAGGATGTCAGGCAGTGGTGTTGTGCTGTTTGTTGGTGCACAGTTCCCAGCAGGGCCTTGTGCTCCCCACAGCAGTACCCAGTGTCAGCCATCTTGTGAGTCCTTATCCACTCCCTGTGATGTGAGCATGGTTGAGAGTGGTGTTGATGGGCCAATTGTGAGGGTGAGCAATATCTGTGCCTACAACTCCCATCATGCTATTGCCTCCACCCCTTCCCAGCATGGCCATCCTTCCTTCCTTTTGACTCTGCTTCCCTGTGGGGTGGGGTGCCTCTGCTGACAGGATGGCTGGGAGTGTTGTCCTGGCAGTTGTTTGGCTACAAGTCCCAAGAGTGTCCCTGTGCTTCACACAGCATAACCCAGGGTGGTGGTTCTTTGTGGGATCTTCAGTTAGGCTGTGAGGCATTGCATTCTACCAGGTGGGTTATGTGGAGTTAGTGTTGAGGGGGTGTGTGAGAAGAGCTGCTTGTAACTATGGTCAGTGCTGTGAGTCCTCCTTCCCACCCAGCCAGATATCCCACCATGCAACGTGCTTGCATTGCAGGGAGTTGAAGTTGGCTTTCAGGATGTCAGGCAGTGGTGTTGTGCTGTTTGTTGGTGCACAGTTCCCAGCAGGGCCTTGTGCTCCCCACAGCAGTACCCATTGTCAGCCATCTTGTGAGTCCTTATCCACTCCCTGTGATGTGAGCATGGTTGAGAGTGGTGTTGATGGGCCAATTGTGGGTGTGACCAATATCTGTGACTACCACTCCCATCATGCTATTGGCTACACTGACTTGACCAGCATACACAGGATTCCTTCCTTTGAGTGAGCTTCCCTGTGAGGTGGTGTTCTGGTGGTGGGTAAATATCTGTGAGTGTTTGTTGGTTCTATTTGTGCCACTGCCTTGCTGTATTTGTTGTTAGGTTTGTAGATGTCATGACACAGTTACATGTCACTATGAGATGGCAGGTATTGTGTTTGTCTGACTAGCATTCACATCTTGGGATGAATATCTTTTGGTTGCTGTGTATTTGCTAAGTGTGCATGGTTTGCCTATCCCCTTACTGTGATGTGTGTGTATTGTCACACCATATTGTATATATTAGTTGTGTACTCACCAGGCTCTGGGATGTCTGTTAGTCCGTATACGCTCACTGGTGGTAGGATGGCCCGCACCTTCTCCTCCCAGGGCCTGAGGTATACTGGTTTTGCAGGAGGGCCACTGCCGGTGTGCTGGCTGAGGAGGTAGTCCTTTTTGAGTAGGTCCCGGACCCTCCTGCGCACATCATACCACCTGTTCTGGATGTCTTCCTTTGTGCGCAAACATGGTGATTGTGCGTTCACCCTGTCGACAATCCTCGCCCACATCTTGGTTTTCTGCGACATGGGGGTCTGTTGTACCAATGTACCAAACAACTGTGGCTCTACCCTGAGTATCTCGTCTACCAGGACTTCCAATTCACAATCTAGGAACTTATGGTTCTTCTTTGGGGGCATGGTGATGGGTGGTGGTGGTGATTAATGTGTGTGTGTGTGTGCAGGTGGGGGGTGTGGGTGTAGGTTTAGCTGGGTGTGTGTGAGGGTGCTATTTGTAGGTGTGGTAATGGTGTGTGGTTTGTGTGATGTATGAGCTGTGAGTGTGTCTGTGGTTGCTGTGTGATGGTGTTGTGTGCTGGCAGGTCAGTGGAATTTGCAAAGGATCATGGTAGGGATTTGTGGCCTTTATGTAGGTGGAGTTGGAGGTGTGTCCTTGTTCCATTTTTTTTCTCCCTCCCTGTATTTATTGGCTTAGTGGTTGCTTGTTTGGCCCTTTTTTTCTAATTTTTCCTTGGTGTTTTTGGTGCATGTAGGAGTTGTTCTTGTGTCCGAGTAGAACGCTGCAGTTGTCTGGTGCGATCTTGTCCGACTCGTTCCCGCTGTGTGTCAGCTAGGTTTCATATGCGGCGTACGAGTCGGTCGCGTAGTATTGGGTTGCTTCGGCTGGGTTTTGTATGCGTGTCGGTCGTACGGCTTGTGCTCCGGGCGAGTCGGTCATGTTTTGCACGCACAGCATCGTACTACGCGGGTCGGAGTTCGCGGGTACGTTTCGCTCGGGTTCAATCCGAGTGCGTGTCGGTCGGTTCGTTTCACGTGATTTCCCGGCCGGATGGCTTGTTTCCGTCCGGCTCGGTCGGTCGTTTTTTATTCCGTCCGAGTCTGTCGGATTTCACATTCATTTCATCGTACTACCCGGGTCGTGCGGCGCCGGTCCGAGTCGGTTGGACTAAATTCCCGTACCGAGTCGGTCGGTACGTTTTCCGGCCCGAATCGGAATCGGCCCCATAGTGTAGTGTCTTTGATAAAATGCCAGTGGCATGCCTCCATCTTCTGTTTCACTGTGTATCTCACATGTTGGTATATTTTTTTTGATTTGTGCCATCATTCTACTATACTGTACGACTGCAGCACATCAACATCAAATCTTAGTTTTGCAACACGTGTATTTTATGAATGGTACAGGAGCGTGACTTTTTGTTTGACTTCATTAAGTAGAATCAGCATTTCATCATAGTGAAAGGGGAAGATTTGTTAATCACACCCACATCTTCAGTCACCACTGGGTTAACTCTGTGAGACGGGTGTCTGTGTGTGTGGTACTGGTGCCACTGGCAGTGTTGCTGAGGGGACGGGCGTGGTGCTGTAAACCAAATGATGATTCGCCAGGTACATTGGAGTCCTGTCTCTCTCTCTTTTTCAGTTGTACAATGCTGTGCAATGATCACTGTGTCCTTGCTTTAACCATTACTGCTGAAGTTTTCTTATGTGCTTTCAACATCTATCCATACTTTCAATTTTGTAAGTCCCTTTGAAATAATTGTTTCTTTTTAGTATTTGGCAAATCAATGTATTCCTCTCTTTGTTCTTGCTATAGACTGCTTTTGCTATCTCGCAAGACCACTATCACCACTGCACACACAACTCACAAATACACAAACACACCACACTCAACACGCCATTCACAATACAACATACACCATACGACTGACAGAAATGGGTTTTGGCCCGGTACACATTCTGCAGCCACTGGCTTGTTTGGGTGGGATTCCTCAAAACATTTACTCTATGGGATGTCAGTTCAGGTTCTATATCAGCTCACTGTATACCGCGGATGATTACATTAGCGTTTGATTCCAACTAAGCCTGGGCAGTGAACTCCACTCCGTTCATGGAGTCTGCAGAGTTTTTTGCACTCCGCGGAGTTCCCAAAAACTCTGAGTTTTACCCTTGCTCGCGTTCGCCAATGGTAAGTTGGCGAGCTCAAGCAAGGAAAATCCAACCCTAGACCACTTCTCAGTGAGATTTCTCAACGCGGACGGTCGAGGATGTTTGCTACCGCTCGTGGTGAGGTACCTTCTGTTGGCATTGAGGAAGCTGCAGCTCGAGTACAACTTCTACTCAGCAAACAGTAGTTCCCCATAAAAGCCACCTTTGAAATTCCAAGCATGTTTTGTAATGCCTTTGAAGCCACAAGAATGAACCTGCACTCCTCTTGAATCCCCTCCCCCCGTACACCAGTGCTCCTGCCCTTGTTTGTGTGGTGGGTCAAGCTCTCCTACACACATACATTCACAAGTGTGACAATACTGCTTTGCCAAGCATTAACAAAGGGGTGCCCGACATGTGAACTTAGTGAGCCCGGAAATGCACCTATGACGGATATTTCGGAATGTTCCAGGTACCAGGCCAGCACACCAGCTCCCGAGTTCCTTCAGGAAGTTCAAAAATGTACTCTGCCAATCCCCCAATCATAGTAACTCCAGAAATGTCCAAAATATGTCAAGTAGAGCCAGAGAACGCTGGGTAGGGGAAAAAGCACACTAAGCAGACACACAAGCTTTCTCCTAGCCCTATCCGGCCACTATAGCAGTTATGTGCAATTAAATTCCCAGCTCACTTTTCTCAGCCCCTGAAATTTCATTTTTTTTTAGTAATACACATACATCTGGTTATCTTTAAAGGAAGGAACTGCAACAGTTAAACGGAAAACAACACATACACCAAACAAAAGTACCAGAAATGCTATCTAGAAATACCATTTGAAATGAGGAGGCGCCCCCCGCGCCTAGGGGAGGGGTGCCCTTAGTCGCGCCACGGAACTGAGACTCCTTCGGTGGGCTGGTTTGTGGAGGGGTAACACTGGTGACGTGCTTAGGACGCGTAAAGAAACCGAAACTTACCAGGAGGTTATTTAAGGCGGCGTCCCTGGGGTCTCATCCTCTTTGTCTTCTTGGACCCCAGGGGACCCGCAGGAACGTTGTAAACCACCCACCCACCCAGCAGAAGAGCAAGGCGGATCGCTGACAGATAACAGCAAAGGGGCATGCACAGCAATGGAGGGTCAGCGACTGGATGGACCCCAGGAGGGGGTAGGATGGAAGTGTGCAGAGGGTAGGCGGGGAAGGGACTGACCTGCTGGTAGTCCTGGACTCTACTGCCGAGAGTAGGCGGGGAGGGGACTGACCTGCTGGTGGTCCTGGACTCTACTGCCCTAACCCGCAACGTATGGACTGAGTAGAATCTTGGTGAGGATGCCTGTGTTCAGGTACCCTGGTGGGCCGGTGCGCTTTGCGGTGCCCTGGATTTCAAAATAATGCAACTGTTTGCTGTAGCGCGTTGGGGCCTGCTGGCACAATGTGCGCAGCTGAGTGGGTCGGCCGAGTCGGCCAAATTCAAGTACATGTGTACGGACAAGCTGAAGTTCAAGTGTAATGTCGTGACTAATGTTCCTTACTGCCTGTAACATGTGGATGTCGCTAAAGTCGGATGCTGTGTATAATGATATATTTCCAAGTAGAATACTTTACTCTCGTAGTGGTTTGTGGTGAATTATCTGATTTGATGAGAATAAAAGTCTGCGCCTTGAACAACATAACTTAATTCCGAAAGTTCTTGGGCCCAGCGGGCGCTGGAAAGTATCAGAAGTGGGGGGAGTGAGTGTTACGTTGTGCGCGTACTATGGAAAGTCGCTTGTATGTACACATTCAAAATACTGCGCCTTTGTTCACATAACGATTAAAGCCTACACAACAAAAGTGCAGATTTTAAAAGGTATGAAAATGCGAATGTCATCGCTTCTTTAAAAATAGCGAGAAATATTCTTTTTTTCCCTATGCTTGTTTTATGATGCTGAATACAGCAGTTCTATACAAGTTGATTCTGCAAGGTTACAGTTCTGAGATAAGATCCCCCAACCAGACAGTTCAAGCTGAGGCTATATGAGGTTCGAAGATGACTTGCCTTTCTAAATAATGTTAGTTTTATTTAAACTATTAGCTGACGTTCAGTTTTGCAATTGTGTCCCCTGAGACCTGGCTGGCCTGGGCCCTTACTGTTTTCTGAAAAGGTTGTTACGGATAGATTGTATTATTTGCTACAGATGGGCGTCTCCACAGGCCTTTTCTGTAACTAGAGCCAAATGCCCCCTCCTGTTTAGCACCACCCCCCCCATCCAAGTCACAGCCCTGAATCCGAGCTGTTCCCTGACATCCACAAATACATTTTTTTTATCACAGTTGCAAAGGCGAGCAGCAGCCTTGAACATAAGACATTATAATTCATTGCACTCTAAATATTTTATGCACTCTTTGATTCATTTTTCTCACGAGGAAAGTTCAGATGCAAATATTATATTAACTTCAAATTATATTACCAGAAACGTCTAACACAATTACATAAAGATTTTACAATTTTGTCCCGAGGCTCTCCTAATTAGTTCGTTGTGATTTGTTTATGGAAGCTGTTAAAAGTACCGAGGAACATTAATTATTCTCGTGTGTCTGTTTACAAATTGGGGCAGCCAACAAACATTCCGGGCGGTATATCCATCCACCAGATGAATTTAAACAGCTACATTTTTTTCAAAATATATTTCAGATGGAGTTAAAATAATGCCATATTTTTCGTTCTTTGGACTCTAGCTCTCATCCAAAAAATAGTATACTTTAAAGCTGAATGGTGTGAAAGTTTCTACAAGAATCTCACTCACACACTTGTGGTTTATTTATTGTGGATGTGAAGCGAAGGGCGACGTTGTTTTTATTAGGTCGAGCCTACAGACAGTGTTAGGTGTTTGTGAGCTACCTTTTGCTGTCAGTAGAACACACATACAGTGCACACACAGTACAGAGAGGTCTTTAGGTCATCTCTTTCAGCCATTCGCTGTGATGATTTCTAACAAGGTGCTATTGGTTGGTTCAGCTGTCCTTTAAGCAATTGCATTTCATGGAAGACTAGATACTTTCTCCTTGCTGTTTGCCGTTAGCTTTTGTGATACAGTAAGGCTTAAAATAGTCTTCCTGTGGCCGTGCTATATAGCCACAAAGTCCATTTTTTTGCCATGTATGTGTTCCCCAGCCGTCCTGCCCTTCGGGTGCCTGGCTCCACCTTGCAAGCTGGGGCCCCGCTGCCTCTCTCTGCCGCCATTCGCGCAATTGTCTTTGTCAATGGCTGTTGAATTGTAAGAATTGTTAAAGCTAATGCCTTTCCAAGATAGGAGTTATGTAAGAAATTCCACTACAAGACGACTACCATAAATGTGTCATGTTTGTAAAAAAAAAAGGGTTTCCTGCAGGGATCAATTAATGCACTTTACTCCACAAATAGCGCCAATCAGTCACTATTTGCAAGACACATTCATGTATATGACATATTCAAGGTGCATCTCTTTACACCCATGCCTTTGCATTCTTACTCCTATCTCGGACCATCAGTAGACATTTTTTAAAGTTCTTTACTCATTTCATTTTCCAATCACAAAAGTACATAAAACCATCTGAAACATATCTATCAACCTTTGCATTGCACTATTTTCTGAAAGCCTAGGGGTCCGAATTCTATAAAGTGCCTAAGGGACCCTAAGAGTGAATCCACAGTCCATCTGTGAGAGGTTGCATCCAGTCAAAAGAAGAACATGATTGCAACAAATGAAGGAATAAGACAAGAAAGCAATGTTAGTCTGTGGAACAAACTGGCTGATTCACTCTCAGCCACAAAACTGCCTGTAAACCATTAACTTTATGGCTGAAGGATCATGTAGGTCACCTGGCTCAGTCTGGATCACACTTTATTGGCCAGGGAGAATTACACGACATGCATAAAAGACATCAAATCCACTTGTCTGATCCCCTTGTAGAGCGAACTTGAGGGGTGGGAGAGTTGTAGCCAAATTTCACTCTGCAGGTGGAAAAAAGGCGAATTTCCCCCACTTTGCACTGTTTGCATTGTTTTTTGCCAATACCTATGCACCTCAGACTGGAACATGATGCTGTAAAGTCCTAACAAATGTATTTCCTTAACCTGTCACACGTGTAGACTTTGCTCAGAAGATTACTCAGTCACTCAGGGTCACCCCAGTCAAGTTTCTTGCCATTCAGATTCCTAAAACCATCCACTGTCAGAATAGCCCAGGCCACAAAGTGTATTGCAAAACCATCCAAGGTTTTAACATCACACCTTAGTTTATCGGATGAGGACCTCGACCAGCAGATACTATCTAATCGCTGGAGGCTAGACAGTTGAATGCCCCTACTCCCATAAGACTTGAATTTATATCCCAACTTCCTGTGCCCCTTTCAAAATCTCTCTAAGGCGACCGTGGAGATTTACAATAACACCAAATAAAATACAATAAAAAAATGGGGACCTGTCATTTGTTTCTGCTACAGATGGACGATATGTTGTAGTTTTGGGTACAATTAAGAGACGGAATGCCGTTCTTTGCACTGTATATACCAGGTCCAGGATTCTATTAATGCATCTTCTAAATGCAGCAGATTTGAACTAATCAAACCCAATTACTAAGGGGTGATTTTGATACACCCCAGACACATTGCTAGTCAATAGTACTTAGAGCCTAGACCCTGGTCCTAAATCACAATGTTTAATGATCTATTGGATTACTACGATTTCATTGATCTTTATCAGCTGTTTATGACTTGGCTTCACAAATGTTACCAACTGGAATCGGTTCAACTGGTAATGGACTGTGTTGTGCATCCCTTCTGTAGCCCAGTACATACGTCTTTTTCTGTACTGATACACCAATGTCAGCAGTATTCCATTCCAGAACCTCTGAAAAAAGCAACTGGCCTTTCCATGGGAAGTGTACTTGATTTATAGCCGCGGGCACTGTTTGGAAAATATATAAATTTGATCTGAGGGGTGCCTGTTTGGCCACTGGCATGCAGTGTTTAGACTTTAGGTTGCCTTCTAATAGAAGAGAATTTATTTATGAGGCACTAAGAGAGTCCAATTTACTGTGAACCAGAGAAGCATAGTTCTGATAAGTCTACCAGTAGACAAATTACATTTTAAGACCTGTGTGTTGGCTTGTACATATGCTCACACTCAGTGGCGTAACGAAACTTGAGGGGGCCCCCTGCAGAGTACATGGAGGATCCCCCCTCTGAACCCACTCAGGAGCTCTCATTTAGTTCTACTTTTCTTCCCAACTTGCTTCTGGTCTGTGATGAAATGGTTGGATCCTGGATCCTTTCACATACCATGACAGAGGGAAAATGTTTGGTTGGTCACAATCCTAAAAAAAAACCAGACTTCGAGACTCCCACTGCCTGTCTTTTCTGGATACCACTGATAGCAAACTCTCTTGGGGTCTGATTCCCAAAAATAATTCCACACACGTAGATTTACAACTCCCATTGGGCATACATCTCCACCTAGATGCAATTCAGAAACTCTAGGTGGAGAATTATGCCTACTAGTAGTTGTACTGGTAATTGTGTCCCCTGCCTCCACTGATCTGTATATAATTCCCTTGCAATACTTGTGAGTCACCATGTGTGGTCTAGACTTACTCCAAGGCATGGCTTGAGTAGATTTAAGCTTGTTTGGACCGTAGTACCAACTGAAGTTGATGTGGTTATAACTTTTATGAATTACAAGTGATTAACAATTTCAGGTGTGTTTTTGGATTTGACTATCCTTCCCTCTGCTCTTTCTTAATTTTCCCATTCCTTCTCTCACTTTATAGTAGACATTCCTCATTTTCGAGCCACTCACCCTTGCCAGTCCCACATTTACTCCTATACTATGAACTGTATGAATGAAGTGTAGTGTACTTTTGCAGAAAACTGTTCACATGAGACAGGCATAGGTGCAGATCTATATATGGTAACAATGTGAATTGCATATATAAGTATATGAAGTAATGCTACAGGAGCACTAGTATACATACACAAATGTATTTCTGAATTGCCCCCTTAGTGACGTTTATTGCTTCAAGACTAATAATCTTCATGTCTAGGTTTATTTACACAGATCAGACTGGTTTCCTATTGGGGAGACCAGAAGATTGTAACCGTCATGTCAGAACCTGTAGCAAGTAGGGGCTACAGGGACAGTCATGGATGTTATCGACCCAATGCTGGAGTAATTCTCTCTAGCTTAATTATTCGCAATTTCAGCAAAATTACTTGTAATGATGTGTAATTATGTGATGAGCGTAATCCAGCACTTTGCACTGTTTTCTTAGTGAAAAATGCACCCTAACGCCCAAAATTTGCCTGAAGATACATTTTGCGCTAAGAAAATAGGACTTAATGCTGGAGGACATGAACAGCAGTAGCTAGCAGCCTCGCGCTCTCTCTTCATTCGTTGTTCATGTGCTCCTGTGGTGGGTTTTTTGCCCCAAATTTTGCTTAAGTACTCAAGCTGGTGTAATCGCCTAATTTTGGTAATATTGTATCACATTAGTAATGCACAATTACTGAAATTACTCTGATTGCTTGAGCGTAATTAAAATAAAAATGTCGTCCAGACCTAGGGGCCGATTCCGATTCGGGCCGGAAAACGTACCGACCGACTCGGTACGGGAATATTGTCCGACCGACACGTACCGCGCTGCCCAATCCGCGTAGTATGATGCAATGCATGTGAATTACGACCGACTCGTACGGAACACAAGCCGAACGACCGAACCGCACGGAAACCAGCTATCCGGCTGGGAAACTACGCGAATAGAACCGACCGACACGCACCAGGAATGAACCCGACAGAAACGTACCCGCGAACTCCGACCCGCGCAGTATGATGCAATGCGTGGAAAACCAGACCGAGTCGCACGGAGCCCAAGCCGTACGACCGACACGCATACAAAACTGAGCCGAAGCAACCCAATACTCCGTGACCGACGCGTACGCCGCACATGAAACCCATCAGAAACACAGCTTGAAAGACTTGGAGAAGCCCGCACGAGCCAATCTCAGCGTCCTACTCGGTCAGAAGAACGTCTCCTACATGCCCAAAACCCACAAAGGAAAAAATACAAAAAAGGGCCAAACAAGCAATGACAAAGTCAATAAATACAGGGGTGAAAAAACATGGAACAAAGACACACCCACAACCCCACCCATATAAAGGCCACAAATCACTACCATGATCCTTTGCAAATTCAACTGATCTGCCAGCACAGAACACCATCAGACAGCAAACACAGACACACCCACAACTCATCCATCACACAAGCCACACACCATTAGCACCTCCCAAATAGCACCCTCACATACACCCAGCAAAACCTACACTCACCCACCCTCACTTGCACACTCACACACACATCAATCCCCACCACCACCCATCACCATGCCCCAAAGAAGAATCCAAAGTTCCTAGACAGTGAATTGGAAGTCCTGGTAGATGAGATCCTCAGGGTAGAGCCACAGTTGTTTGGTACATTGGTCCAACAGACCCCCATGTTGCAGAAAACCAAGATGTGGGAAAGGATCGTCGACAGGGTGAACGCACAATGACCATGTTTGCGCACAAAGGAAGACATCCAGAACAGGTGGTATGATGTGCGCAGGAGGGTCAAGGACCTACTAAAGAAGGATTACGCCTTGAGTCATCGCACCGGCAGTGGCCCTCCTGCCAAACCAGTATACCTCAGGCCCTGGGAGGAGAAGGTGCGGGCCATCCTACCACCAGTGAGCGTATATGGACTATCAAACATCCCAGAGCCTGGTGAGTACACAACCAATATACCCAATATTGTGTGACAATACACACACATCACTGTCAAGGGGATAGTCAAACCATGCACCCTTAGCAAATCCACAGCAACCAAAAGATAATCATCCCAAGATGTGTATGTTAGTTAGATAAACACAATACATGCCATCTCATAGTGATATGTAACTGTGTCATGACATGTACAAACCTAACAACAAATAGAGCAAGGCAGTGGCACAAATCTAACCAACAAACACTGTCAGATATTTTGCCACCACTAGAACACCACTCACAGGGAAGCTCACTGAAAGGAAGGAATGCTGTGTATGCTGGTGAAGTGAGTGTAGCCAATAGCATGATGGGAGTTGTAGTCACAGATATTGGTCACCCTCACAATTGGCCCATCAACACCACTCTGAACCATGCTCACATCACAGGGAGTGGAAAAGAACTGACAAGATGGCTGACACTGGGCACTGCTGTGGGGAGCACAAGGCCCTGCTGGGAACTGTGCACCAACCAACAGCAGGACACCACTGACTGACATCCTGAAAGCCAACTTGCACTCCCTGCAATGGAAGCACGTTCCATGGTGGGAGATCTGGCTGGGTGGGAAGGAGGACTGACAGCTCTGACCATAGTTACAAGCAGCTTTTCTCACACACACCTTAACACAAACTCCACACAACTCACCTGGGAGAATGCAATGCCTCACACTCTAATTAAATATCCCACAAAGAACCACCACCCTGGGTTATGCTGTGTGAAGCACAGGGACACTCATGGGACTTGTAGCCAAACAAACGCCAGGAAAACACTGTCAGCCATCCTGTCAGCACAGGCACACTACCCCACAGGGAAGCAGAGTCAAAAGGAAGGAAGTATGGGCATGCTCGGAAGGGGGTGTAGGCAATGGCATGATGGGAGTTGTAGTCACAGATATTGGTCACCCTCACAATTGGCCCATCAACACCACTCTGAACCATGCTCACATCACAGGGAGTGGAAAAGAACTGACAAGATGGCTGACACTGGGTACTGCTGTGGGGAGCACAAGGCCCTGCTGGGAACTGTGCACCAACAAACAGCAGGACACCACTGTCAGCCATCTTGCCATTGCTGCCACATTCACACACAGTGAAGTCGACTCAAAAGGAAGGAAGTATGGGCATGCTGGGAAGGGGGTGTAGGCAATAGCATGATGGGAGTTGTAGTCACAGATATTGGTCACCCTCACAATTGGCCCATCAACACCACTCTGAACCATGCTCACATCACAGGGAGTGGAAAAGAACTGACAAGATGGCTGACACTGGGTACTGCTGTGGGGAGCACAAGGCCCTGCTGGGAACTGTGCACCAACAAACAGCAGGACACCACTGTCAGCCATCTTGCCATTGCTGCCACACTCACACACAGTGAAGTCGACTCAAAAGGAAGGAAGTATGGGCATGCTGGGGAGGGGGTGTAGGCAATAGCATGATGGGAGTTGTAGTCACAGATATTGGTCACCCTCACAATTGGCCCATCAACACCACTCTGAACCATGCTCACATCACAGGGAGTGGAAAAGAACTGACAAGATGGCTGACACTGGGTACTGCTGTGGGGAGCACAAGGCCCTGCTGGGAACTGTGCACCAACCAACAGCAGGACACCACTGACTGACATCCTGAAAGCCAACTTGCACTCCCTGCAATGGAAGCACGTTCCATGGTGGGAGATCTGGCTGGGTGGGAAGGAGGACTGACAGCTCTGACCATAGTTACAAGCAGCTTTTCTCACACACCCCCTTAACACAAACTCCATACAACTCACCTGGGAGAATGCAATGCCTCACACTCTAATTAAATATCCCACAAAGAACCACCACCCTGGGTTATGCTGTGTGAAGCACAGGGACACTCTTGGGACTTGTAGCCAAACAAACGCCAGGACAACACTGTCAGCCATCCTGTCAGCATAGGCACACTACCCCACAGGGAAGCAGAGTCAAAAGGAAGGAAGTATGGGCATGCTGGTAAGGGGGGTGTAGGCAATAGCATGATGGGAGTGGTAGTCACAGCTCAACATCCCCCACCCACATGGCCCAGCAAGCTCACACTGAAGCATGCACAACTCACAGGGAGTGAAAAGCCACTTCTAAGATGTCTGACAATGGTCCTCTGTTGTGGGAGTACCAGGCCCTGCTGGGAACTGGGCACCAACCAACAGCAGGACACCACTGACTGACATCCTGAGAGTTAACCTGCACACACTGCAAGGGTGGCATGCTTCATGGTGGGATAACTGGGCTGGGGGGAGAAGGAGGTCCGGATGTCAACCAAATACCACCAATGCTGGTCATGCACACACCTCAACATCCACATTGCAAAGCATCCGGTTGGCAGGACAATGAGTCACACCAATATCAACCTCTGACTGTGACAACTTAGGACAATGCAATGTACAGGGCCGCATCCAGAGGTACAGTCACAACTGTCATGTGTTTGAACCATTGATGCCTGCAGAAACATAACATACATTGTGTGTCTCTTCCAAAAACAGGTGATGATGGGGACACAGCAGCAGATGAGGAGGAGTCCCTGTCCCAGGCTCCGGTGGCCCATGAGCTCTCTGGTGTGGAACAGCCTCTGCCCTCATCGGATGGCGAAGACCAACCTGGCACCTCCGGTGTGAGTCATCATGCAGCACCAGCAGGACCACCATCTGCACCCCCTGCACCCATTCCTCCAACAACTGCCGACACACAGACCACCCCCGCCGACACGGACAGACCAAGGACACCCAATGAGAACAGCACAGGGACCCCAGCCCACCGTGAAGCAACGTACAACAACCCCAGTACCAACCCCCAAGGGGGCCTAGGGTCACCTGTGCGTGCCACCACAGGTCCCGCACGTGTGGCCAGGGGTGGTGGGAGGGGTGGTAGGCAGAGGTCGCTGTTTGCAGAGGGGTCTGGACTGCATCATGATCCACAACTGGTACGCATTGCTGATGCATACCAGAATAGCACCGGAGAGGTCAGCCAGGTAGTAGGGGTCCTCAAGGACATTCAACAGCAGCAGGCTGCCCATCATGCCCGCTTGGACTCCCACATGTCCCGTGTGGAGACACACATGTCCCGTGTGGAGACACACATGTCTGGCATGGAGTCCAAGTGGGACACATTGGAAGAACTGACAGCGGTGCAGAGGGACATATTGACATGCCTCCGCCAGATTAGCACCAACATGGCTACACCTCCCTGTGTGCCCACAACATCTGGTGCCGCAACAACTGCAACTGCCACAGGGAGGGAGGATGACTCTGGTGGAGAGTCCTCTGCACCGCAGCGGCCTGCACGTGAGGGTCCCCCCAGAAAGAAGAGGGGCCGTCCGAGGAAGGACAACTGAGAGGCCGATGGCCATGTACATCCCCCAGGAACCCAACACCTGTTCTGGAAATTCTCCTTTGTGTGCAAACTGTTCACCCTGTCGAATGCAACACAACTCTCCCACATGACATGGGGCGTTTAAGTTGGACTAATGTATCAGATGACTGTGGACTTTACTCAGGACATTTCTGCTACCAACACTTCCAACTCATCTGGGAACTTTGGATTCCAATCCCAATGTACAGCACCCACTATCATGTGCACTATCCTCACACATGTATGTAAATAAACTCACTAATACACCATACTTCCCTCTGTTGTGATTCCAACGTTGTTTTTGTCATGGAGATGATGATCTGCTAAATGACACTGTGCATGCTAACTGCTACAGCAAGTTCAACACCGTCATGGGAGTCATGGCGACGTGACACATATGAGAGAGACACACCACTAGGGCTACACAACACATACACACCAGGGCCATCTGACTCATCGCCTACACTGATGTTGCCAGGAAATACAGTGGAATGCACAGACACCACACCTATTCACAGTCTGTGTTAACTAGCCCACAGGTGCAGTAAGCAAATGTCAGTCAGATGTGTGACCACAGACAACGCACATCCCAAAGTGAAGCACAGGTTTATTACACATTTGCAACATGTTGTTTCCACTACCGATGCAAGGTAATCCCAGGTGGCAGTGGCCACACAGTCACCAAGTGTAGAAGAAATAAAGTCCAGGGGTGTGTGGCACATCACCTGTAGGGAAACGACTGCTTCCACCCTGGAAGTTGAATCATGGTGTCGGGGGATCCGAGTTGACCAAACAACTCTGAAAGCACCCTGTGAAGGACAGACATGACACACAGTCAAAAGCACTGAAGAACAGGACAGAACTGCAATACTCATGCCCAATACATGTCACAAGATACCTACACAAAACCAAGTTAGCATGTCAACACTGTTGGGGAGTACAGACTACCTGTAAGGACACATCGCTGCACGCATCCAGTCAAGTAGCACATGGCCACACTCAAACAGCAACAGAGCACCACCAACACATATCATGCAAACTCAAATCATTGACATGACATCTCTGGATACTCACATTCAGCTGAAGAAGTTGGTGATGAGTTGTGTGCGGACATCACCCTCATCATCATCATCATCACTGGCATCGTGGCCCAGGCCAGGATCCTCCACAGGTGGCGGATGTTGGTCATCGTCATCCAGGATGAGAGGCAACTCCTTCCGCACTGCCAGGTTGTGTAGCATGCAGCAGACGATGACAATCTTGCACACCTTTGCTGGGGCATATGGGAGGGCCCCTCCTGTCTTGTCCAGGCAGCGAAAGCAGCTCTTCAGGAGACCAAATGTCCGCTCGATCACTCTCCTGGTCCGACCATGTGCCTCATTGTAGCGCATCTGGGCTGGTGTCACAGGGTTCCTGAGGGGTGTCAGCAACCACGGCATGTTGGGGTATCCGGAGTCACCTACATACAGACAATTGCACATTAGCTGAGTTGGAAAAGAGGGTGGAATACAACATTGCAGAACACACACAATGGTACAAAGTCAGTACACACCGACAAGCCAGGCACGCTGGTTCTGCATCTGTGACATCATCCTCGGGATGCGACTACTCCTCATCACGTAGGCATCGTGTGCAGAACTGGGGAAACGTGCACACACATGTGAGATGCTCATATCTGCAAGACATACCACCAGAGCATTGATAGAATGGTAATGTTTCCTGTTCCTGTATGCCTGCTCATGTGCCTGTGGTGGTACCAAAGCCACATGTGTCCCATCAATGGAGCCGATGACATGTGGCATCCTCCCCAGGGCCTAGAAGTCACTCTTGACGTCAGTGAGTTGTTGACGTTTAGGGAAATAGATGTACTGGTTCAGGTATCTCAACATTGCCTCCAAAACATCGCGTAGCACACGGCTGAACATGGTCTGTGACATCCCACCAGCAGACGCCATAGTGTGTTGAAAGGTACCGGTGGCAAAGAAGTGTAGGGCTGCCATCACCTTCACCTTGGGGGTCAGCGCTGTAGGGTATGGCCGGTCAGGTTGCAAATGTGGGGCCAACCGCACCGCCAATTCCTCAATCAGCGGCCTGTTGAAGCGGTACCGTCGGATGCAGTCACGTTCAACCATGGTTGCAAGGTCAGGAAATGGTCTGTGGACAGCTGGTGCCCTGCAGTGCATAGGTGAACAAGGAAAGATTGTCAGTCACCCCACATATGTGGCATTGACCATACTCAATATCACATGATACATCATTACGAGACACAAGTACTTGATGTGTGTGCCATTCTGTATGGACATATATGGCACCTACATGGCCAACATCTAACATCACAGTTCAACATGTGTTGACAACAAGTTCCAGGTTGTGCTATGGGAAATCATTAGGCTGTGTCACAGTACCCATGTACTGCTGTCACGTTCCAAACACACACCACAGTGACAAGTGAGGACAGATGTACCACAGGCATCACAGCTCATTGACAGGTAGATTCCCAGGGACCCTATATTGCCACATGGACACTGGCATGACATGGCGTATCATGTACACGTCAGCAAAACAACCATGACTCCCACAGGTAGTGGCCCCTGTTGCCTCTGCAGGACAGATATGGACGTCTGTGACACACACACGCACAACATCAAAGTCGATGCACAAACAACGTGGATGTGGAGACTGTCTCCCATTGTACACATGGAATCAGAGACATCTGAAACACAACATGCACACAGACTGTGGAGGGCCATCACTATTGTGGCAATGGGTCACCCTGTAACGTACATATCTTCCCACATGGGACTCAGGGTGTATGTGACATGACATATACATACACAACCTGGAAATGTGACCATGCCACATGCCCGGAACTGAACAGTTGCACATCACAGTGGTCATGTGCCCAACACACAAAGGATTCTGTCCCCATGAACACGTGCACAGCCTGGGAGTGGCTGCCCCCAAGTGCCACCAAAAAAACCACATGTTGACCCCCATACACACACAGGTAATGCAGCCTTACATGCCTTAGGATACAGTGTGGACAGGTTGTGGTGTTGTAGGTGTGCCCCTGAGTCCCTGGCAAGTAATTGTGGCTGGCATACGTTCACCAGTGACAACCATGGTGACATATGCGAGTGACTTGTACAGGGACGCGTCGTACAGCAATGCACCGATCGGTGCGCACGCATTTGCCATTGCATATGATGTGGACGGATGCGTGTTGTCATCCAAAATACACGTTGTACAGCAATGGACTGATCGGTGCGCACGCATTGGCCATTGCATATGATGTGGATGGATGCGTGTTGTCATCCGAAATACGTGTTGTACAGCAATGGACCGATCGGTGCGCACGCATTGGCCATTGCATTTGATGTGGACGGATGCGTGTTGTCATCCGAAATACGCGTTGTACAGCAATGGACCGATCGGTGCGCACGCATTGGCCATTGCATATGATGTGGACGGATGCGTGTTGTCATCCGAAATACGCATTGTACAGCAATGGACCGATCGGTGCGCACACATTGGCCATTGCATATGATGTGGACGGATGCGTGTTGTCATCCGAAATACGCGTTGTACAGCAATGGACCGATCGGTGCGCACGCATTGGCCATTGCATATGATGTGGACGGATGCGTGTTGTCATCCGAAATACGCGTTGTACAGCAATGGACCGATCGGTGCGCACGCATTGGCCATTGCATTTGATGTGGACGGATGCGTGTTGTCATCCGAAATACGCGTTGTACAGCAATGGACCGATCGGTGCGCACGCATTGGCCATTGCATATGATGTGGACGGATGCGTGTTGTCATCCGAAATACGCGTTGTACAGCAATGGACCAATCGGTGCGCACGCATTGGCCATTGCATATGATGTGGACGGATGCGTGTTGTCATCCGAAATACGCGTTGTACAGCAATGGACCGATCGGTGCGCACGCATTGGCCATTGCATATGATGTGGACGGATGCGTGTTGTCATCCGAAATACGCGTTGTACAGCAATGAACCGATCGGTGCGCACGCATTGGCCATTGCATTTGATGTGGACGGATGCGTGTTGTCATCCGAAATACGCGTTGTACAGCAATGGACCGATCGGTGCGCACGCATTGGCCATTGCATTTGATGTGGATGGATGCGTGTTGTTTTTCGAAATACGTGTTGTACAGCAATGGTCCGATCGGTGCGCACGCATTGGCTATGGCCTGACATGGTAACGGACGCGTTTTCGAAGGTTTAACGAGTCTGATGCAGTGAATTCAGTTGGCCACCCACAACAATGTTGCAAATTCATGGGTGTCATGAAGTTGAACTTTTGAAGGATGCTGTGGGCGTGTATAAGTGGTGCAATTCCATGGATTGGCCAGATTCAGAAGATGCAAACGACTTGGACCTATCACTTTGGACACATGGGACAGTATCTGCCTCTGCAGCACACATATAATGCTGGCTGTTCCCCTGAGAGCTCACTTGCCTGCACTACATGCTCCAGGACGACATCTGCCACCACCACTGCTGCTGTGTCTGCATCCTCTGGCTACTGCAATGGCACGTACTGTGGAGAGAGCCCCAGCCTTCAGCACTGAGGAGAACCAGGCCCTGCTGGACAGCCTCCTTCCACAGTACAGCAAGCTGTATGGGAAACCAGGGGAGCAGGTGAGTGTGCTGTCCATTGCCTTACTAAATGTGCATGTTGTCTGACTAGCAAGACTTACAGTGTGCACACCACTGGCTAGCATGCTCACTGAGTACTTGGCACCCCCCAAAGTGTGTAGTTACATGCACTGAACAGGTATAGTGCAGTAACAGTGCATTCCAACAAGGTTTGACTTCCCAGGCAATGATACCATTTGGTAACTGCTGGCAAACTGTTCATAGTCATATGCCCCTGTGATTGAGACATGTATATCCAACTGTGTGATGCACGGAAATGTTGCATGTGTAGTAATGGCCTTTTCACTTTGTCATCCTCACAGGTTGATGCCCACCAGAAGCAGGAGATCTGGCTGACCATCGTCTGGGCAGTACGATCGGTGGGGGTCTACAGGCGCAGGTTCCGCAACTGCCAGAAGAGGTGGCAGGACCTTCGGGGCTGGACCCGGAGGATCGCAAGGGTCCAGCTGAAGCTGTCGCCTCCTCGCAGGAGGGGCGGACACCGGACCCTGACCCCCCACATGCTCCGGATCCTGGCGGTGGTCTTCCCTGACCTGGATGGGCAGCTGAAGGCCAGACAGCAGCAAGGAGGGGGTAAGTGCTAGCCTCAACTGTGTACTATGACTGACATGCTCTATGCACTCCTTTAGCCTGGTTCCACTTCCACAGTACAATTGTCATGTCGTCCTGGACTCATGTCCCTCACTTGTGTCATGCCCCCTCCTCATCTGATACACAGGTGTGGCCCTTACAGTCTGTGACTGTGACTGTGTCTGGGTACTGTGTACTTGCAGTTACCTGTGGTTCAAGTTGGGGACAGCATCAGTTACAGGAACTTTGTGGTGGGCTGCATGGGTGGTACAATTGCTCAGAATGCCTGTTATCTGACATGTACTCTGGGTATGGCTTTAACATGTGTTCCAATTGCTGCTCTGACTCACCACATGTCTGGGGTATGTGCCACACACCCATGCTGCTGCAGAGACCAAGGTAGGAGCCTCAGTAGTATGTACATCATGTGTGTGACACATGCATAGCCACCTGCCTAGTGTTCAGGGTAATACCATGTTGCACATGGACCAGGACTGTAATGCCTACTCCGGACATCGAAGGCACTCTGTTCTCCCACTCCTGTGTGTCAGCATACATATTGGGCATTGTGAAGAGGGCACTCAGGTGTATGCCTCTGTGTCACCGTGGTGTGGCCTTGCTATTTGGACTCCTGGAGTGTTTAACAATTTGAGGTGGCCAGCCATCTGAGTTATGACTATGGGATCTGCACATAGGTCAATGCATAGGTCTCTGATCCCTTGACTGTGCACAATTTTGTATGAAACATTGGGGTGCAGGCAGCTTTGGTTCATTCTCATCAAACGTTGAAGTGCTCATGTGTATGGATTTGTGTTTGCAGTCACCTAAATGTCTCATTTGATTGACGTGGGATCATCTCAGTCTTCATGATGTGGCTGGCCAGGGGTGCACATGTACACCTGTCAGCTACAGGGCTTACTTTTCAGAAACTTCCATGATTGTGACACAGTGCAGACTGGTGTTGTGTGTATGCACTGCCCCTGTGACAGGAGACAGTTATGACTGACTTGCCAGACAGGCCTGTGCCATGACATTTCAATCGCAAAGGGTGATCCAGCAGTGGTGTGACATGTCCTGCATGCACACCATTGTTGCATTGTCTATCAGGACATGAGGACATCATTGTGTCTGGTGATGGAACCAAAACCCGCATATCAACAGAGACTTTGCCCATCACTTCTCCTGACACATGTACTGAGTCAGTGGCAGGAGATGGCATGTGTTTGGAGTGACACATTTCCATATGTTCTCTTGGATGTCCAACAACTGTGTATGTGGTGCATGTGTGCACATATGATTAGTCGCATACAACAGGCAGCAGACAGATGGGTGCATGGACAGGTAGGATATGTGTGGCATGACTGACTGTCAGGCAGACAATGGGCTTCTTCAAATCAGTGTCAGCACTTATTGCAATGTCTAGCAAATGATGGCAGGGCTTGCTCTGTGATGTGCTGTACTTACTGTGGTGTGTGTGGTCAGTACAGGTGACTAATGTTGCTCTGTTTATCCTGATTGTTTGCAGATACATCCACGGCCACAGGAGGAGACAGCTCCATGGACCAAGAGGAGTGGCAGAGCCAGACTGTGTCCACTGCAGGGGAGACCGAGGACCCAGTGGCACGGAGGGTGAGGGGAGCCACACTGAGGAGACCTCAGCTACGACCACCTCGGCTGGGGAAAACAGCACTTCCAGTGAGGACTCCCTTGTGGAGGCGGGTGTCAGCAGACCAGAGGCAATGTCAAGCAAGTCTGTCCCCGCCACCACCACCATCTCCACCCTCCCATCTGCTCCCATCCCACATGTCCGTGGAGGCTCCTGTGTAGGGGAGCGTGTCTCCTTCATGCCAGGCACTGCACCCCTGCCTCTGTCCCCCTGCTGCCCTGAGTGTGGAGTATGTGGACTTGCTGAAACAGATCCATGTAGGGCAGACATCAGTGCTGAGTGTCCTCCATGCACACACGGGTCTTTTGACACAACTGGTGTCATTCATGGAGGGCATGTCATCTGGCATGTCTGCCCTACATCGGACCAATCAGTCCATGGCCTCCTCACTGACGGCAGCAGTGTCCCTCCTGCAACAGTCCCTCACCCCTCCTACCTCTGCCCCATCCACAATCCCCAGCACCCTACCTGTCCCAAGCACACACACACCGGCACCGGCACGCACCATCACAGACACAAGCAGCACACAGACACACAAGCCAAACTCCAGACGCATACGCACGCACAGTCAGGGGACTGATATCTCACTCACAGGGGATGGGGCCCAGACAAACACACACACATCCACGAGCACTCCGCAGTCCTCAGATGCCTCTCCCTCCAAAACCCCTTCCCTTGCCTCACCTGCAACCCCCCCTCCCAGAAGCTCTCCCTCTGTGAGCTTGGCCTCTTCCCCACAGATACATCTGACACAAAGTCCAGGCAGAAGAGGCGACCACCACACACAGAGGGGAGTGCCCCTCACACCCGGACACCCTCCCCCAGGCACAGGCAGGCTGAGGACCCCATTCGAAAGTCCCCCCGGACCAGGAAGGGCAAGACCCCACCACCACCACCACGCAGCTCCACCACGCAGTCTCTCTCCTCCATCCCCCAGGCCACCACTCCACAGGTTCCACCGCCACACCCTGCCCCAGGTTCCCCCACACACCGATACCGCATCCCCAAACTGCTTAGGCCCTCCCCCTACCACTTGCTCTTCCACCCCCAAACCAGACGCTCTGCCTGTTTGTGCCACTGGTGTGGAGACCGGGTCCCCCTCTGTCCTGCTCACCTCATCTGCCCCCCTTCCACTCCCTTGGAGTCATGCACTGCAGTGGAGTCCACAACCACCCCGTCTGACTCGGGCACTGCAGTGGGGACCCAGTCCACTCCATCTGACCGGCCCACTGCAGTGGTTGCAGCACCCACACCATCTGACTTGTGCCCTACAGTGGTGCCGGCCCCCACTGAGTCAGACACCTCCACTGCAGTTGCCGGTGACACTCCTGCACCCACCACCCCTTCACTGCCTCCTTCTGGCATCCCCTGATCCTGTCCCTGCGGTGCCTGCCCTGCCCCTTGTATGCCCCTCCGAGGGGGATGTCCCCTGTCCGTACCAGTGCAGGCAAGCAATGGGTGACAAGTTGTCACATATCACCCTGTTGGGACTGTGTATTTGGACTGGCCATTGGCCTTAGTTTCTTTTGGACTTGAATTATTAGTTTAACATTTGCTGAATAAAGCCTCCTTTTGTTTACTTGTTGTTTTTCTTTGAATGTTCATGATGTAGATGAGTATCATCATGCATTTGCAGTTGTAATAGTGTTCAGATCATGAAAATGAAGCGTTGCTGTGATGGACTCCATGTGGTCCATGGGATATGTGTCCTAATGTAGTCTGGATCTATAGCATCCTTTGCTGCAGTCTGAGGGTGTAATGTTCAGCATTTGACACAGGGATGTACGTTTTGCATTTGTAAATTAACATCTTTGGCTTACACTGATGCACATCTGGTGGGCTTACCACTGTTCAATGTTTCTATTTCCCTGACTGTGTGCCCATCTCCACTGGACATGCAGTTTAGCACATCAATGTTGAAGGACTCATCTGTGTATACAGTGTAACTTGCTTGACACGTGTTTTGGGTGTATGCAGATGACTGACGTGACACCCCGTACCCAGGCTGATGTGAGCAGAGCCTTCAGTGTGTTGTAGTTGTTGACTCACTGACCGAGTGTTCTGCTGACATGTTTGAGTCATGCACAGACAAGGTTTGGCACAGCGGACCTTCCACAGGAGTGGAGTGCCCTCCTGGCAGTGTGTAATCCCGTGACATTGGCTGGGCCCGTGTTGTGTGTTGTGTGAGCATGTCTGTGTGTGTTCCCTTCCCTTTTCCTACACAGGCTGTGTCCCTAGGGATGTTCCTGTTTGTGATGCTTGCTGAGTTGTCCTGTGTTCATCCAGCATCTTGGACCTGGTTTCTCCGGGATGTGGGTGCATGGCAAACTAATGTTCATCAGGTTGTCATCCCTAGTTGTCTTTGTTGTCAGGGCTGGGGATGTGGGCAAACGAAGATGGGACACAGTCAGGATTCCCCTTGGCACTTGTTGGTTACACAAGTCATGTAATTTACAGTTTGTGGTAGCTTTCAGTGATTGTGACACGTTGTGTGTGTGACTGCTGCCACTCCTCAGGGTCAGAGCTGCAATGTTGGAAGTTGTCTATTTGTGTTCCTTGTGGGTCACCTTGGCTTCTTCATTGGTGTGTGACTGTGGCCGGGATCCCATTGATTGGGGTGGATTTCACGTCATGCCCATGTACGGCGTACTGTGCAGTGTGTCAGACATTCACGAGTCTTGTTGACTGGCCATGTGTGATGGGTTTCTGCACCTTAGTTCCCACCACCACCCCTGGGATTGTCATGGGTGCATGTGCAATGTCACCAGTCCATGTGAGCTTCACTGCTGCACATTGGTGGAGATCAAGGTGTGTGGTGTTGAGTGTGTGCAAATGAGAGTTGTTGCACGGCTAGACCCCTACCTCCATATTGGCCTTGGCTGACAGGCCGTGCTGATTGATTTGTGCTTGTGTAGGTGTGATGGTAGTTTGTTGCTCAGGACACATGACTGTGGTTCACAGTGTGAACGACATCTAGCTTTGTCATCACAGTGGGATTATCATGCAGGCCAGTGTCACCACAATGTGGGGTCCCTGGGGGTAGTGCTGTGGTGGGTCTGTCTCTTGCTGTGTTAGTTGCTGTTCCTACAAGCTTGTGTGACATGTGTAATTTGGGCTCCCTCTCATCTAACAATGCCTGATTGCCCACATAGGGGAATCCGATCCATGAGTTACTTTTTTGTGGCACTGTATACACATCTGTGTAATAGGGATTCAGGCCTTCTCATGTGTTGTGTGGTTGCCTGGGGACACTGGCACACCCCCCCATCACCTGTTGTGTTTGATATGCAGTGTGAGGCTGCCTGTTTGTGTTTGTGCATCTGCACCACTGCATTGGCATATCTTTAGTGTGCCATTGGCTGTATGTTGTTTGGTGGATTTCCCCTGCTGTCCCTGGGACTCCTAGGTCATCAGTCAGCACAATGATCATGGTTTGTATGTCCCATTGCTGCCATGGTATGGTATTTGTTCACCTCACATCTACAGTCTCCACAGGATATCTACATTTGTGTGTCCATTGGTGCAGATATGTGGGTCTGCATTATGATGGTCACTTCTGTCATTGTGTAATTGATGAATGTTGACAATGTCAGCCCCCATGGGTGATGTTTGTCTGCACATGGCCAAAGGTATGTCTTATTTGCACTGCACTGTTTGCCTCACCCAATCTATGTTGCTATGGGACACAAGCACTACTTTGCCACTGATGTGTTTGTTGTTCTGTGACCAGGAATCATCCATGCTGTTTGGCAGTTGCAGCTTTTTCCATGACAACACTTACCTTTTGGTCACTGTGATGATGTGGGTTTAGACCCCATTGCCACAATGTTCAAAATGTGCTTCAGCTATGGACCCCACACTTACATTTTGGTCACTGTGATGATGGGGGTTTAGACCCCATTGCCACATTGTTCAAAATGTGCTTCAGCTATGGACCCCACACTTACCTTTTGGTCACTGTGATGATGGGGGGTTTAGACCCCATTGCCACAATGTTCAATTGGGCTTCAGCTATGGACCCCACACTTACATTTTGGTCACTGTGATGATGGGGCTTTAGACCCCATTGCCACAGTGGTCATGGTCTGCTTGCATTGTGGAGGTCACACACATTTATGTGTGACACATGTGATAGGGGGTCACATTGTATGTTCAATGTCATGCTCAGTGTTGTAGGCATTTGACACAGACTACACACGCTTGTCATGATGTTGGGGGGATGTCTTTTGCTGACATTCCTTATGTTGGAGTATGCTGGTTGTGTCATGCATTACCCATCCTATGAGTAGGGGTGGTGGTAGTGGTAGGCATCCAGGCCCCCATGAGTAGGGGTGGTGGTAGTGGTAGGCATCCAGCCCCCCATGAGTGGGGATGGTGGTAGTGACAGGCATACAGCCCCCCTGAGTAGGGGTGGTGGTAGTGGTAGGCATCCAGCCCCCCATGAGTGGGGATGGTGGTAGTGGTAGGCATCCAGCCCCCCCTGAGTAGGGGTGGTGGTGGTGGTAGGCATCCAGCCCCCCATGAGTGGGGATGGTGGTAGTGACAGGCATCCAGCCCCCCCTGAGTAGGGGTGGTGGTGGTGGTAGGCATCCAGGCCCCCATGAGTAGGGGTGGTGGTTGTGGTAGGCATCCAGGCCCAAATGAGTTGGGGTGGTGTTAGTGGTAGGCATCCATCCCCCTATGAGTGCGGATGGTAGTAGTGACAGGCATCCAGGCCCACATGAGTAGGGGTGGTGGTTGTGGTAGGCATCCAGCCCCCCATGAGTAGGGGTGTTGTTAGTGGTAGGCATCCAGCCCCCCCTGAGTAGGGGTGGTGGTAGTGGTAGGCATCCAGCCCCCCATGAGTGGGGATGGTGGTAGGCATCCAGCCCCCCATGAGTAGGGGTGGTGGTAGTGGTAGGCATCCAGCCCCCCATGAGTAGGGGTGGTGGTAGTGGTAGGCATCCAGCCCCCCATGAGTAGGGGTGGTGGTGGTGGTAGGCATCAATTCCCCTATGAGTGGGGATGGTAGTAGTGGTAGGCATCCAGGCCCCCATGAGTAGGGGTGGTGTTGGTGGTAGGCATCCAGGCCCACATGAGTAGAGGTGGTGTTAGTGGTAGGCATCCAGGCCCCCATGAGTAGGGGTGGTGGTAGTGGTAGGCATCCAGCCCCCATGAGTGGGGATGGTGGTAGTGACAGGCATCCAGCCCCCTGATTAGGGGTGGTGGTAGTGGTAGGCATCAATTCCCTATGAGTGGGGATGGTAGTAGTGGTAGGCATCCAGGCCCCCATGAGTAGGGGTGGTGTTGGTGGTAGGCATCCAGGCCCACATGAGTAGGGGTGGTGTTAGTGGTAGGCATCCATCCCCCTATGAGTGGGGATGGTGGTAGTGACAGGCATCCAGCCCCCCTGAGTAGGGGTGGTGGTAGTGGTAGGCATCCAGCCCCCATGAGTAGGGGTGGTGGTAGTGGTAGGCATCCAGCCCCCATGAGTGGGGATGGTGGTAGTGACAGGCATCCAGCCCCCTGAGTAGGGGTGGTGGTGGTGGTAGGCATCCAGCCCCCCCTGAGTAGGGGTGGTGGTGGTGGTAGGCATCAATTCCCCTATGAGTGGGGATGGTAGTAGTGGTAGGCATCCAGGCCCCCATGAGTAGGGGTGGTGTTGGTGGTAGACATCCAGGCCCACATGAGTAGGGGTGGTGTTAGTGGTAGGCATCCATCCCCCTATGAGTGGGGATGGTAGTAGTGACAGGCATCCAGGCCCACATGAGTAGGGGTGGTGGTTGTGGTAGGCATCCAGCCCCCCATGAGTAGGGGTGTTGTTAGTGGTAGGCATCCAGCCCCCCATGAGTGGGGATGGTGGTAGTGACAGGCATCCAGCTCCCCCTGAGTAGGTGTGGTGGTAGTGGTAGGCATCCAGCCCCCCATGAGTGGGGATGGTGGTAGTGACAAGCATCCAGCCCCCCCTGAGTAGGGGTGGTGGTAGTGGTAGGCATCCAGCCCCCCATGAGTGGGGATGGTGGTAGTGGTAGGCATCCAGCCCCCCATGAGTAGGGGTGGTGGTAGTGGTAGGCATCCAGCCCCCGATGAGTAGGGGTGGTGGTAGTGGTAGGCATCCAGCCCCCATGAGTGGGGATGGTGGTAGTGACAGGCAACCAGCCCCCCTGAGTAGGGGTGGTGGTGGTGGTAGGCATCCAGGCCCCCATGAGTAGGGGTTGTGGTTGTGGTAGGCATCCAGGCCCCCATGAGTAGGGGTGGTGGTAGTGGTAGGCATCCAGCCCCCCATGAGTGGGGATGGTGGTAGTGACAGGCATCCAGCCCCCCCTGAGTAGGGGTGGTGGTGATGGTAGGCATCCAGGCCCCCATGAGTAGGGGTGGTGGTTGTGGTAGGCATCCAGGCCCCCATGAGTAGGGGTGGTGGTAGTGGTAGGTATCCAGCCCCCCATGAGTGGGGATGGTGGTAGTGAAAGGCATCCAGCCCCCCCTGAGTAGGGGTGGTGGTAGTGGTAGGCATCCAGCCCCCCATGAGTGGGGATGGTAGTAGTGGTAGGCATCCAGCCCCCCATGAGTAGGGGTGGTGGTAGTGGTAGGCATCCAGCCCCCCATGAGTAGGGGTGGTGGTAGTGGTAGGCATCCAGCCCCCAATGAGTGGGGATGGTGGTAGTGACAGGCATCCAGCCCCCCCTGAATAGGGGTGGTGTTAGTGATAGGCATCCAGGCCCCTATGGGTGTGTATGGCATTAGTGATAGCCATCCCTCCCCTATGGTTCTGCTGTTGCTAGTGTACGTCATTTCTGCATCCCTATGTGTGTGTGACATATGTCGGGTACGTGTCGTTTGTTTGTGTTGTGGGTGTTTGACTTACCGTCTGCGCCGTACACGTCCGTACCGGTTCCGGTAATAGATGTAGAGTATTGGTACGACCTGCGCGATGGGATTCATGGTTGGGCCGTCTCGTTCGTGTTTCTCGTGGCTCCGACTCGTACTCGTCGCTGGCTTGTTCGTCTCGTAGCCGTGGATCGTCTTGTGGCGCGAATCGGAGCTTATGTGCAGCTCTCCCGGATGCTCTGACGTGCCGGACGTAGCGACGGGTTCGGCGCGTACGGAATGCGCATCGTACTAGTCCGGCCGGAAGGTGCTGTATATTTGCTTCCGTGCGACTCGATTAGGCGTTTACGGATCCGGCTCGGGCCGGGAACAGGAGCTGGAATGGGTGCTTACGGCTGGGTCGGGATCTGGGCAGTTATGCGCATCGTACTTGCTCGTTCGGACGAATGTTCGAATCGGTTGGGAAACACGCGTTCGGCTTGATTTTTTTCCGGACGAATAGTGTTAGGTGCGCTTCCGGCCGAGATAGGAATCGACCCCCTAATGTCAGCCATCTTGCTATGTTTGAGCGGGAAATGGTTTGTGAGCGCTGCAGACCCAGTAACCGAAGTATCTTTGTGGGTCGAAGTGAGAACAACCCTGTGGTAGAGAGAATTAGCTTTGAATATTCCCCATATGAATACTGCCATCCCCCCGATGTGGTGTTTAACTCATGCCCTCATCAAAAAGCATGTGCTCATGTCATCTTTGGAGTAGGGCCTATTTCTGGTTGCCCCAGGAGCAGTGACGTAACGTAAAATGATGGGGCCCCCCGGCAGTATGTAAGGAGGGACCCGAGTCTCTCCTATCACTCAGATATTCATTGGCCTTGGAGCCTTTGGGCCTGTGAAGGATTTGGGGGGCTGCTGCTGGGGTGAAAGCCCTGGCCAGGAGTTGATTGGAGCCTGTTACTTTGGTTACATTTCACCTGCCATCAGAAATTTAGCTGTTCACAATCTCCAGAGATGGTGGGGCCGCTGTGAGATCCCTCAAATGAATAGATTCCTTCTCATACTCTTTCCCATGCATTGAGTGGGCCAAGCTATTCAAGAGACTGGACACAATGCTGAAATATTGTAGGAGGTAGCAAATGCAACTGCTATCACTCTCAGACTGATTATTGACCAATTACATGCTCTTACAGAAAAAATGGCTTTAGGTTATCTCCTTGCGTCATTATGGGGGTGTTTGCATGATAGAAGGAACGGAATGCTGCGCATATCTCCTAACACCTCACTCAGCATACATGACCAAAAAGATCACGTTAAAGATAGCATTAAAAAGTTACACGAGCTTCTGAAAGGATTACATTTCAACCTAAGTAGCAGCTAGTCTTGGCTGAGCAGAATCATGGGACATCAGGGATTGAAAATATCTAAAATAATTATTGCTAAGATAGTGATAGCGGTGGAGTGAGAGCTCTTTCATCCCACTCCGCACCTCGCCTGATCAACACCGTCCCCTGCTTCTATCCCTGGGTGGCCCATATCAGGAGCGGGGCAGCTGATGGTACAGAGAAACAGAACCACTGGAGGAAATGACCCCTTAATGCCCAAATTGTAGGGAAACAGGCGCCTATCTGATAGGCTGGCCACAAGCAGTGAAAAAATGGCACCCACAACTTCAGTTGGGGACCACTGGAGGAGTCTTTTATGCCACACAGACATACCATGGAGTCCTCCCAAGCTGGGATGACTGTGCAGATTCTTTGGCCTGCTTGCACTCCCCTGTGATCCCGTGGGGCCTGAGTGTGTAGCGGGAGTATTGCCGCTTTCTTAACAGACTCTACCGCCATTGTGGGTGGCCGACTAGAGGAGGGCTTAGATCGACGATGAGTGAAGCCTGCATTGGAGACTGATGGGTTTGTGATGGCCGCTGTAGAGTGGTGCCTCTCCTGCTGTTGTCTTTCACAGACAACGGAGAAGACAGCTGTTAGGAAAGCAGACACACCGAGGGGACAGAGTGCAGCAGCTGACGGAAGTGCAGGGGAGATGGGCCCTTCAATGAGCACTGGTGTGCGGAATGATCAAACGCAGCGCTAGGTGGCAGTATGCGCTCTGGGACCCACTGTAACACCTGCCTATTCGATGGAGTCTACCCTCCCCAGTTCCCCATACTGAAACCTTGGAGTGCCTAATGGGAGTGATACCCTGTAGACCACAGGGACAGCATGCCACTATAAATTGTATGAGCACTGGGAACTTTTGCCGACACCCATTCCTTGCGGCAAACTGCACCACCCTGATAAGCCAGTGCTGGACACAGCGGATGCATTACCGGCTGTGAAAGAGGGCAGCAAGAGGAGGCTAATCATGAAAAGGAGACTAGGAATGGGCCATCCTTACCTTAGTGACAAGTAGACAGTAGGCTGCTTATTTCAGATAAAGTCGGACTCTGCACTTCATAGCACTCCTGGACTTTAAGAAATACCTGATCTACCTGCAGTAATGCCCAGCGCTCCTGAGAGCGGAATTAGCATCCTAAAGATTTGGGATGGCTGGAATACTATATTGAGGGGACCATGCTGCTATACAGTTTCTCTTGCCACCAACTGCATGGCCCACACAGCTGTCACCACTTTTGGACCTTTAAGGGACACTTGCCATAGCCATGACCACCAACAAACACAAGAAAGATGCCAATCTAGAGGACATGCTGAACAAGGCAGCAGCCAAAAAGCAAACAGGGGTAAAAATACATGAGGATAGAGTGGAGAGAGCCAACAACCCTCCCCTCACACAATACATCTGACGCACCCCTTATGTGGATGGTCAAACTATGAGGCTACGTTGCAGCTTTGAGGAAAGAAGTCCCTAAAGAAATGAAAGAGGTAAAACATGTCCTTGGAGATTTGGGGCAGAGAGTCTTTACGCTGGAAATGGCGGGGGACTCCAGGGAGGAAGATCTTTTCGATACCTTTCAGAGGGAAGAAATGGAACTCCAAGACCAAAAATAGATCTTCAGGGCCATCTCAAGCACTTGGAAAACAGATCACGGCAGTCCATTATACGCATTAAGGGCATACATAGCAAAGTTGATACAAAGAATGTGTAAGAATATGTAAAATTCCTCTTTCATCATATCCTTCCTGGCCTAGCCATAGAAGACATCTAGTTGGGCCACATACACCAAGTTAGGGGGCCTGCAGAATCCAGGAGGACCCCGCAAGATCTCCTCACCTGCGTCTATTACTTCAGACAAAAAGAAGCCATATTGGCAGTGGCCGCATGGTTGGAGTGGTTTCTTTTGAGGGTGCCACACTGTACCTCTATCAAAACTTATCCCCAATTACACTGTTGAGGAAACAACAGTTTTGAACTGTTACTGCACAGAGAAAGGCATAAGATACCACTGAGGAAACACATATCCGGCACAACCCACACTGTGTTTACACCATCGGAGCCCATGCAAAATTACAACTACCAGATCCACCGCGAGTAGCCTTTCCTCACATGCGTAAGGGAAAGAGCTCCAAAGTACGTGTCGGCAAAGGAGACAATGAACTACAATCCCCTTCACACCACCCTCACTCTGGCAACAAGAAATCCATTGGGAGAGGAAAGCGATTATAGATAAACTACAGTCAAGTAAAGCAGCGAAGGAGGACTGACTGCTATGGTCCTGTCCACATGAGGAGCTGGTGTAATGCTATTTTTGTGGGTCACAGAGAATCCCTACCTTTGCGCCATGGCTGCGGACCCGTACCAAGAGCGGTGCTCAGGGGGGTACAGGGGGCGACTAACTAGGTTACTAGAGGGGATGCAAAGTTGAAATAATTGGCAGCAGACAGACAGTGTAATGGACCCAATGGGCTGGTGATACAGCCATTACCCAAATAAGGGGGACTCCAGAGAGGGGAGAGAGTAGTGGCAAGTTTGCTGTAGTACTGTTTTAGGAGAGGGGATATCTGATTCAGACTTGAACCGTGTACTTAACAGGGACATAAACAATGGTATCGTATTCTTATGGGAGAAACTCATTTTGGTGTTTAGACAAAATATCAAGTTTGAAATATCGTGGCACATAGATATCGAAAAAAATATGTGATACAAATATATTGTGGTATAGAATATTGTTGTCAAGAATGTCTTTTTTATGGTATATAATATTGTTTTTAAGTATATTGTTGTTTTTAATAAAATAGTTGTAAAATAATATTGTCTTTTAATTATTTTATTGTGGTTTAGTTAATATATTAAATCTAGATGTTAGTACTATTAGTAATAATTTTTATTAATTTTATAAAATATAGTTTGCAATTCTAAGTGATTTAGTAATTAATTTTTACATGTTATTAGTAGTTAGTAATTTATAGTGTTGTAGCAGGTTGTTGGGTTTGTAGAGGAATAGGGCGGGGTGTTATTTAAATTAGAAACATTTTTGATATGTTAATTAATTCTTTATTGTTAATTCAATTTTGATTGATTATTCATTATGTAAATAGTTTAATTGTTATTTTAAAATTGTAATTTTAGTTTTTTTTTAGTTTTATTATTAGTAATAGTAAGTTATATTTTAGTTGCAGGTTGTTGGATTGTAGTGGTATAGAGTGGAAAGGTAATTAGGTTATAAATAATAAAAAAGATAATGTTTATTAGTTTTTAATTGTAAATTAATTATTTAATTGATTGTTAATTATGTAAATAGTTTAATAGTGATTTATTTAAGTAATATTTTAGTTGCGGGTGGCTGGGTTTGTAGGGAAATAGGGTAGGAAGTTAAATAAAATTAAATGTACTTTAATGTTAATTATTTTTTTGTCCAACACTTTACCTACTGCTGCACAGACTGCAGTGGGAATAATAAATCTAATCCCTCCAAAGTCCAAAACCTTTCCTACATTTGCTCAGACTGGACTGGGAATAGTAAATCTAATCCCTTCCAAGTAAAACACTTTCCCTACTGTTGCTTAGACTGCATTGGGAATAGTAAATTTAATCCATCCAAAGTTCAACACTGATGGTTGCCAGTGGGTAGTTAGTTTTAGGACCATGTTTCCATGGGAAAAAGCATTTTTTTACTTGCCTATATCTTTTGTGCCGTATGACGAATGTTCACAAACTTTCCCCAAAAAAGAGTGTCGGTGATTCTAGTTGAGCATGGATAGCTTTGGGCGATCCGTAAAGCAGGGGCCAAGAAAAAGAGGGGGATGGGGGGAGTTAATAAAAGTGCTATGCCCATGTTAATTCTCATAGGAATTTTAGACACGAATACAGTCTGAACTGCTAAACAGAAGGAGGGGCGCAAGGGCCCACTCCTGAGACCCATGGAGCCCCAGCAACCACCACCTCCCCGTGGCTTTATTTATAAAAATGGAAGGGGGGTGCATGGGGCCCCCCTCTATGGGTTCCTTAAGCCCCTGGGACCACCACCTCCCTGGGGCTAAAAACAATTAATGGGGGGCCCTGTGGACCCCTCCGGCCCCAGGGACCACCACCTCCCCAGGGCCAAATACTTAAAAAAACCCTGGGACATCACTTCCCCAGGGCAGGTCCTTCAAAATCGAATGAGGGGGGCTGTGCTGTCCCAATCCTGGAGCCAATAATGGCCTTGGGGACCACCACCTCCCAGGGCTGGCTCCTACATTGTCCCCGGGTACCCACCCCCAGGACATAGCTGTTTGATTTTGCTTGGTGGGAGTTCTGATAGTTCCCTCCAAGGTAAAGCAAACACTCCAGTTCCAGCGGGCGGGAGCTGTCAAAGTGCTCCTGCTCGCTGGAAGTGGAGGTTTCATCTCTTTGCCTGCCTGCAGACATGCAGGCAGGGAAAGAGTTGAAGCTATTGATCCTGCCGATAGGGATCTACATTTCCAGCAGCTCCCTGTGTGCAGCTGCAATACCTGCTGCCGCACGAGGCGTGGAGCCAGCTGGGACCACGGGGGCCTTGAGGTTCCCCCCGCTGTGCCGGGGGAACGTACAAAAGAGAGCAGAAAGAGGAAGAATTAAGGTCAAGAATAAGCAGAAAGAGGCAAGCTAAAGATGAGAAATGAGCAGAAAGAGGCAGAATATAGGTCAGCAACGAGCAGAAAGAGGCATGATAAAGGTGAGAAACGAGCAGAAAGAGGCAGAATAAAGGTCAGCAATGAGCAGAAAGTGGCAGAATAAAGGTCAGAAAAGAGCAAAAATGGTCAAAATAAAGGTGAGAAATTAGCAGAAAGAGGCAGAATAAAGGTCGGAAACAAGCAGACAGAGGCAGAATTAAGGTCAGAATTAAGCAGAAAGAGGCAAGATAAAAGTGAGAAACTAGCAGACAGGGGCAAAATAGAGGTCAGAGATGAGCAGAAAGAGGCAAAATAGAGGTCAGAAAAGAACAGAAAAAGGCAGAATAAAAGTCAAGAATAAAGGTCAGAAACTAGCAGAAAGAGGCAAAATAAAGGTCAGAAGAAAAGCAGAGAGAGGCAGAATAAAGGTGAGCAACGAGCAGAAAGAGGCAAAATAGAGGTCAGCAACCACCTGGAAGAGGCAAAGTAAAGGCAAGAAATGAGGAGAAAGAGGCAAAATAAAGGTCAGCTATGAACAGAAAGGGGCAAATTAAAGGTCAGCAACAAGCAGAAAGAGGCAGAACAAAGGTCAGGAAAGAGGCAAAATAAAGTTGAGAAATTAGCAGAAGGAGGCAGAATAAAGGTCAGAAACAATCAGAAAGAGGCAGAATTGAGGCCAGAATTAAGCAGAAAGAGGTAAGATAAAGGTGAGAAACTGGCAGAAAGAGGCGTAATAGAGGTCAGAAACGAGCAGAAAGAGGCAAAATAGAGGCCAGAAATGAGCAGAAAGAGGCAGAATAAAAGTCAAGAATAAAGGTCAGAAACGAGCAGAAAGACCAGAATAAAGGTCAGAAGGAAGCAAAGAGAGGCAGAATAAAGGTCAGAAATGACCAGAAAGAGGCAAAATAGAGGTCAGAAACTAGCTGGAAAAGACAAAATAAAGGTAAGAAATGAGTAGAAAGAGGCAAAATAAAGGACAGCCACGAACAGAAAGGGGCAAAATAAAGGTAAGAAACTAGCAGAGAGAGGCAAAATAAAGGTCAGCAACGAGCAGAAAGAGGCGAGATAAAGTTCAGATGGGAGCAGAAAGAAGCAGTATAAAGGTCAGAAATGAGCCGAAAAGGGCAGAATGAAGGTCAGAAACAAGCAGAAAGAGGTAAAATAAAGGTCAGGAACAAAAGCAGAAAGAGGCAAAATAATGGGCAGAAAGAGGCAGCAAGAGTCAGAAGCGAGCAGAAAGAGGCAAAATAACAGGCAGAATGAGTAGAAAGAGGCAACATAGAGGTCAGGATTGAGCAGAGAAGAGGCAGAAAAATGAGGAGAAAATGAGCAAAGGAGGAACAAAACTGAAGGCAGCAGAGAGTAGAGGACTGCTGCCAGAGTGGAGAGGAGGACAGTCACAGGGGGAGCTGGCACGAGGACCTGCTCCCTGTGTGCCCCCCTACTTTTTTACTGAGCACCATCTGACAGACCCACTAATACACTCATGTGCCCACTCACAGACCCACTGACACACTCACTCACCCACTCAGAGACCCACTGAGAGACTCACACACACACTTACAGACTCACACACCCACTTACATACCTACTCAGACACTCACGCATCCCACACACACTCAGACTCTCGCACGATCTCATAGACCCACTCAGACACTCAGACACCCACTCACAGACCCACTCAGACACTCATGTTCCCATTCACAGACCCACTTAGAGACCCACGCACCCACTCACAGGTCGACTCAGAGACTCACGCATCCACTCCCAGACCCACTCAGACACTTACATACCCACTCACAGACCCACTTGTTTACTCAGACAACCATTCAAAGACCCACTCAGACAGTCACACACCCACTCACTCACCCACTCAGAGACTCACAGGCTATTCACCTACCTATACTGCCACTCACACATCCACTCTCAATGGTTACAGGTTACAGTTAGGAAATAAAAGTTTTAAAAATGTAAAAATTCACAGAAAAAAACAAAGGTTACAAGGAAGTTCTAGTTAGGAAATAAAAAAATTTTAAACTTAGAAATTCACTGAAAAAAACAAAAGGTTACAGGGACGCTATAATTAGGCTCAGATTCCACTCGGACAAAACCATTAAATTCATCAGTTATAGCTATCTGAGCTAACTACAACTTACCCTCCCCGCAATGTACTGCTTATGACCTCACATATTGCATCACTCATGAAACGGTTAGTGACATCACTGATGACATCATTTTAACATCTCAAATGAGATCTCTGATGACATCATCCACAGACCCACTCACACCCCAATACAACCTCTCATACATCCACTCACACACCCACTCACATACCCATTCACATACCCATACAACTACTGACACACTCATACAGCCACTCACATAGCCACTCACTGACCCATCCAGCCACTCACATGCCCATAAAACCACTCACAGACCCATACAGCCACTCACAGACTCACTCACACACCCATACAACCACTATCATACCCATTCACACACCCACACAGTCACTCACACAACCACCCACTCACCCATACAGCCACTCACACAGCCACTCATGCAGCCATACAGACACTAACAGAGATAGTCACTCACCCATACCACCACTCACACATCCATTCACTCATCCACAAAACCATTTAAATACCCATTCACACATCAATACAATCACTCATATGCCCACTCACTCATCTATACAGCCACTCACACAAATACTTACTGTGCAGCCACTCACATACCTACTCACTTACCCATGCACCCAGTCAAGCAGCCACTCACTTCCCCATACATCCACTTACACACCCAGTCACATACCCATAGAGCCATTCACACAGCAACTCAGTCACCCATACAGCAACTCACACACACACTCGTCCACCCATAGAACCACTCCCATAGTCACCACAGTCACTTAAGCAGCCACTTACACACACAGACACACCCACCCATACAGCCACTCACAGTTATTCACTCACCCATATAGCTACTCATACACCCACTTATTCACCCATACAGCCTCTCATACCCAATCAGCCACTCAGACACCCACTCTCACACTGATGCAGACAGTCACAGTGCCACTCAGATGACATATATTAGAAACAGTATCACTCATAGGTAGTACAAAAAGAATAGTAATTTAACGCTTAGTATATATCTTTAACTATTAAAAATTTACGAAACACACTCATTGGATGATGCCATCAGTGATATCATCAGTGATGTCATTTGAGATGTCATCAATTATGTCATCAGTGATGTCACTGACCATGTAATGAGTAATGCAATATGTGAGGTCGTAAGTGGTGCACTGCGTGGGAGTAAGTTACATTTAGCTCAGGGAACTATACCTGCTGAATTTCAATGGTTTTGTACAAGTGAAATCTGAGCCTAACTATAACATCCCTGTAACCTTTGGTTTTTGGTTTTATATATATATATTGTATTTATTGTATTTATTGAGATGACTTATAAGAACAATAGTCTGTTGCTTATGTTTACTATTCCTGGATGTTTTACTGGATGTTTTACTGCTTAATTAATCACGGGTGTGTCAAATGATCACTATTTAAATGAAATGAATTCAACAGCGCGTCATGTGATCAAGACCGCGTGTGAGCAGTCGAAACGCATCATGCTAGGCACTGGCCATGTATAGACTGGTTGCTACAAATTTTGGTCTGAATTAAAAGCACTGCATTTTTTAAATACACCTGGTGGTCCGTACCTGTTTTTGCCTTGCCATTGGATGTGGTGAGTCGGGATCGTGCTGCTATATATATATATATATATATATATATATATATATATATATATATATATACTTATATAGACACAAACACATACTATCTGTGCATACTATAGGTATATATATATATATATATACATAAATATGTCCCAACAATTGAGTCCTCGGACAACGCGCACTCAGCCGATGAGATTCTACGGAAAGGAAACGATTTCCACAGCAATTATTTCCACCAAAAGAAGTTTAACTCGCACTCCAGGAGTTTTTGTTAACGGGTTAGTTTATTCCATTAAGTTCTTCACCATTACCCTCACCAGTTGAAAACCAACGCATTTCGACCAGATTGGTCTCGTTCACGGTTGAACAAGACCAATCTGGTCGAAACGCGTTGGTTTTCAACTGGTGAGGGTAATGGCTAAGAACCTAATGGAATAAACTAACCCGTGAACAAAAACTCCTAGTAAAGTGCGAGTTAAACTTCTTTTGGTGCAAAAAATATACATATATATATATATATATATATATATATATATATATATATATATGTAACGTGAGGTAATGGCCGAAACGCGTTGATGTTTTTTTAAAAATAAAATTTGCCAGATAACTAACTTACGGAGTGCTGATTTCGCTTTCATTCAGAAGGGAGAAAGCATTTTTCTTCGATATATATTTATATGTATATTTAAATTTATATTTATAAATAATATTAAATCATTAGTGGAGTGTATCAACTTTACATTATTTTAGTTTCAAATATTATAATATTTAATATTTACTACTTTAAAATGTATATATATATTAGAAAAACAATAGTTTTGTCTGTTTCTGGATGATATTAATTTCCACTATATTTTTTTTTAGAAATGTTTGTTATTTTGAAAATAGTTATAAGAACATGATATTGTGGTAAGCAATATTATTGACAATATTTTTATCAACAATATTTTTTACCACAGTATTGTGTCATTGAACCACGCATTTTTGGGCCAACTTGGGACACCATCTGTTACAAATCTTTTCCTGTCTGACAAAGATACTGAGCTTCAATGTTAGAGTCCTTAATGCCCCAGCAACACTTCTGGCCCTGCTCATCTATCAAAGGAATAAGTCTGTGATGTCTGCCTTCTACAAGAGACACAGCTCATCAAGTGGGACTAGACCTTTTCCGATCCCCCTGGTTCATTAGACAGCCCTTCTCCTCTGGCCATAAAACAAAGGGGGTGGCAATACTCCTCACTGACAACTTTAAAGGGAAAAATTGTTCTCACACATGCCAAAATACCAGCAAGACTGCTAGCAATTCGGATATCACTGGACAATCGTGGTTATCACTCTGGACTCTTAAAGTATATGGTAATTGGTATAATTCTAATTGGCCAAAAGAACCTATGTGTAAGTCTCTAGTATATGGTAAGGCATGCAGGTTTGGAGACCCCAGTGGGCTTAATGCACTTAAGTGTGCACTGCTGTGGTGTCTGGTGTCATTTTAAACCCAGGCCTACTTTGCACACTGGTTTAAAATAAAAACAAACTATGTCCAAATTAGACTTTGGAATTAAAAGTACTTCCAAAGCACAAAACTATCCTTTTATAACCTATAAGTCACTCTTAATGTCTGCCCCAGGTGCCCAAGGGTAGGGAGTATTGTTCTAAAAAAGCAGGGACAGTATAAAATATGTTTTATATGCCCTGGTAGGGAAAAACTGCCAAAGTCGTTTTTGCCTGTTGTAGTGTTGCTAGCCTTATAGGCTAACATTGGAAGGCTTTATTAAACTTAATAAAGTTTATCTTTGCTTGGGAGCTAGCTAGCAATATCATTTAAAGTATCCAAATAATGGTTACAATGCATCCAACAACTTGTCAAGGTCAGATTTATTATAACTATTACAGGAAAGTAGTTTTAGAACTTACTATCCTGAGGTTACCTAAAGCAGCCCCGTAGCAGCCTCTTCTGATTGGTCAACCTTTGACAGGCAGAGCCAAGCTGCTCCCTGAGTAGGTGTGAAGAAGGCCTGGAGCTGAAACAATACAGCCATTTGGTGGGAGGAGATTTGCTTCCTGGAGAAGCCAGGGAGAGGAAGGGGGCTGGGGAGATAAGCTGGACTTCAAAGGCAGGAGAACAGATGTCACAGGACTCAGGCCAGCCCCCACTTCCTTGATCCCCAGACAGATGGGAGCTCCCCGAATTAGATTAGGAGAGGGGCTGGACGGTGAGTGTAATGAGTTGTTAGCCACACCTTTGGGTTATGTTACACAGACGCAGACACTAGAGAGAGATTTCCAATATTTTGTTTTTTGTGAAAATAGTACATTCTGGATCTAATATATGCCACACTTCACAGCAAGTGGTCATAGCAAAGGGAGGTAACTTTATCCTATTGGTTTCGGCGTACCCCATTCTTGCCAGCCCAGATTGGAGGATAAATATGGAACAGCTGCAGGAGTTCCTCAGAACACTGCTTGGAACAAATAATAATGAAGGACTGCCTTGCTGGACCCTTGGACTGCATCACAGAAGGCAACTTGCACTCAAAAGCACTGCACCTGCTGCACTCTCAATGCTCCACCAAGAAAGAACAACAGAGCTGGAAGACGTTACCTGCAAGAACAAAGAGAGGATCACCACAGCTGACCAGGCGCAACTGGATTTTTCCTGGACTGTGCAGGCGCATTGTGAGAAATTGAGCCCTAACCCCCCAGGAGGCAATCCAGAGTCTCTGAACCCTTGGACTCAAGGACAAAGACTTCCAAAGACTCAGTGAGGCATCGCGCTGCAGCAGGCCGCCATCGTCTAATCAAGCTTTGGATCCAAGAAGCTCAAGGAATCATCGATGAGAGAAAACCTCCAAGAAGAAGACTAAAGGCCTGATTTAGATCTCGGCAGAGGGGAATACTCCATCACAAAATTGACGGATATCCCGTCCGCCATATTGCCAACCCATTATATCTTATGGGGATCGTAATACGGGGGACGGGATAGCCGTCACATTTGGGACGGAGTATTCCCTCAGCCGAGATCTAAATCAGCCCCTTAGTCCGAAAGTAAACTTTTGACCAGGACTTAGCACTCAGCCTATCTGACCCACGCTTCATTGTGGTTGGCCTAAAACTTTGACTTTGTCTACGGGTGGGTGGTAAACTCCGCTTTGCCAGTGGAGTTTGAAGAGTTTTGCCCGCTTCGCCCTCCACCTGGAGCAAGGAGTTTCGGAAAAGCTCCACAAACCGCAGAGTGACAACGTTTTTCTTGTGCATGTCTCACCAACTTTGAGTTAGGGAGCGCAAGCGAGAACAATTGAGCGCTAGGACGAGTACCAACGTGATTTTTCAATGAAGGAAGTAGTAGCAGTTTGCTACCGTTTACATTGAGATAGCAGCCACTCGAGTAGAAAATCTACTCGAGCATCAGAAGGAAGCAGCACCCTCTGCTGTGGCGCGTGATGCCATTCGTGCTGTAAAATAAGCTCCTGGTGATAAAAATCAGTGCGAGCAGCATGACGTGCCGAAATTCTGCCGCTCGCAGAACTCCACGGAATCTTGCAGAGTTTTTATATAACTCCAAAGAATTCCGTGGAGTGAAACTCCGCAAGTTCTCCCACCTCTAACTTTGTCCCGGTCTAGTGCAACCAGGTAGCCGTGAGTGGCACTTTAAGCTTTTTGGCGCTAGAATGCACAATTTGTAGTTTAAGCTTTAAAAATGTATTTCTCTGCTTCCCTGCATTGAATGTTTGTCACTTTGGTGCTATTTTAAAGATAAAAATATTCTCTATTTTTATAAAGTGGTGTTGGATTTTTTATTGTGTTGTGTCTTTTAATTGTTTGCAGTTGTGGTGATATTAAATGCTTTACATATACCTGTCCCCGAAGTTAAGCCTGACTGCTCGTTTGACAACATACTAATGGTTGAGTAATGATTAATTTATTGAGACTAGTGATTGTGGTATTATTACTAGCTGAAGGTTAATGCCCCCACCTACTAATATTCAACTTTCCTACATGTGGCATCTAGAGCTGGTGGACGTCTGACAGTTGCTAAACCCCACTCAACATACTTTTCTGCCTCACACCAAACCTATTCCAGACTAGACAACCTTTTTGGCACAACCCACACATTAGCTATGGCACAACACACCAGATTTGAGACACCCACCCTCTTATTATTGGGCTGCTCCTGTGAGATCACTGCACTGGCACTCTTTCACACATGGCAACTAACGGATGACTAAATGAAAAATTAGATGCTTATTAAGCAGGTCAAACAAAAAAATTGCGGAATATATGCATTCCAACGATGTCCTGAAGAAACAAACCCCGGTTCTGTGAATGCATTGAAAGTGTTAATACGTGAGAAATTCATCTCACAGGCATCACAATACAACAGGGTGAGAAGGGATAAGAGATGAGAGGGTGAAGGAGCTAGAAAAGGTGCACAAGCAGGCCGATGCACGTAGCATCTGGTGGCAGTTTTCACTGGGTAAACAACAATTGAAATCCTTAGATATGGATAGAGCTGAACATGCCCTTTTATGCTTGCTGTTACTATAAAGGATGGAATAAAGCAGGTATGTTATTAGCATGTAAGCTAAGGGCCAAACAATAGAGGGGTGATGTAGAGCAACTGACCATGAGCCCAGGGGAGTCCATACGGGATAATGAAGGAATAGTCCATCTGTTTCGATGCTTTAATGTGGACCTATACACTTCAGAGCCCCTTCTGGCTCCCACTATTCAATCCTACCTTTTCTGCATTACACTGCCATCTCTTACTCCACAGCAGGCTAAAGCCATGAAGGTGGATTTTTCTTGACAGAGGTTATCTCAGAGATTGCCAGGCTTCACCATGGAAGGGCCCCAGGCCTGGACAGCTTCACAACAACCTTTTATAAGATATTTTGTTCATTCCTATCCCTAAATCTGACAGGTCTGTATAACATATTTGCTAGGACTGGGATTCTGATGCCAAATATGTGTGGGGTAGAAATCAATGCCATTCCCAAACCAGGCAAGGACCCCATACTGTGCTCTAATATCACCCTAGATCTTTGCTTTGCCTAATGTAAGCCAAAGATTTTCACGTGTATGCTGGCACACTACCTCGGCCCGTATATGCAGGGACTGGTGGATCTGGATCAAATGGGCTTCATCCCTGAAAGACTCACTAACTCACACTCACAAATAAGGTGAAATGCACCCAGAACCCTACTTTTTGATTGAGTACATCGGCCTTTCCTGTAGGACATAGTGGGTAATTTAGGTCTGGGCCCTAGAGTCAAAACCTGGATATTGAGCGGCTAATCTGCCCAGAAGGCTAAAGTTAGAGTAGACATGCTCTTGTCACAACCATTGGTTGTGAGCAGAAAAAGGAGACAGGGGTGCCCATTGTCTCCGCTCCTGTTCGCACTTTACATGGAGCCATTAGCAGTGAAGAGACTACTGAATTCACAAATATAGGGAATATGGTGTGGGAGCCAACATTATAAATTCGCTGATGACATTTTGGTGAGGCTACTGGATCCCATGATCTCTATTCCGGCCCTTTTTGGGGAGCAGGAACAGTTTGGCCAATCATCAGAGTTTAAAATGAACACCCTTAAATCACAAATAATGAGTATTAATGCCCTGCAAGAAATGAGAGCTAAGTTACAACAATTTTATCCACTATTGTGGACATAGCAACACATTTCATACCTGGGTATAAAAATCTGTCCTACCAGTGACAAAATAGCTTTCCATAAGTATGCAGAACTACTTACAGTCAAATGCAAAGATCTGCAGAACTGGCAGATGGCAGGTCTGACATAATTGGGCTGCATTGAGGCAATCAAGATGACCTCACTACCTCAAATTCTATATGTGATGCAAACAATACTCCTGCAACCACTGCATGGCATACTGGAGAAAATACAATGGTCCATTGGTTTTATTTGGGAGTGTAAGAGACCCTGTAATGCGAAATTAAAAGCATACCAAATGGTGGAGGGGAGAGGTTTGGGGATCCCGTATTTATCGCACTATTACGTGTCAGTGCAGCTCCGCTACATGGTAGAGTGGCCTCGCCCGACAAGCGAAGCACTGGTGCTTCATGGACCAAACATTAGCAGGCACCCACATCTGGAAGATACCCTGGTTAGCCAAAACGCATAGGGTATATACATCTCTCCAATATTCAGGGCTACTCTTGATGTTGGTGTCAGGTGGCTATCACTGCTGGCTTGACGACAATGCCATCTCCAATGAATCCCATGATGGTTAACACTTAGTTCTCACCAGCAGCAAAAGTGTCAGAATATAAAGGCAGGCAGCGGGCCAACTGAATGAGGATGGAGGGTTTCTACAATGCAGGGGGGCATTCTGTTCTTTGAGCAACTAAGACAGGACTATGACATTTTGAAAACGGAACGTATACACTACTTACAGATTTGACACTGGGTCACTCACCGCACGATAAAATAGTTAGCTAGCAGACCGTTAACACCGTATGACAGTTGGTTTATCACAAAACACTACGTTAAACACATACTTTCAGACATTTACAAACTCCTGCGTAAAGCGAACCACTCCTTCGGATCGCCTGCAAAAACAGAGGTGGGAAATAGAATTGGGGCATCCTCTTTCTAACGAGTAATGGCAAGACATCTATACTAGAACACGGATCTCTGAAACCAGCAGTGCTTGTAAGGAAAAACTCATAAAAGCAGTGCATTATTTGTATTATACACCTGAGCGGGTTCAGAGAAGGTACCCAGTTAGAGATGTGAACTGCTGGAGGAATTGTGGAAGTATGGGCACACTCACTTACTTACTATGGAATTGTCCTAAACTACATTGCTAATGGTATGAGGCACTCACTAGTATTAACAATATGTTTGACAGTGATATACCACGATTCCCTGCATGCATCTTACTGGATCTTCCTAACAAGCTGACTTTTCCCCTATGATCTGCAAAGTGCAAGGACATCACCAAGGCGCTATGTGCGGCATGTCAAGCCATAATGGCCCTTTGGGGCAAAGAGCAAACACCAGAGTATGGGACAAAACTTCAAAGACGTTGGAGCTTGCTTGGAATGGAGATCACTGCATCTTTGGAGAAGTAGGAAGATCAATTTGAAAGAACATGGGGGACATGCATTGACTTGTCCATGGAATTCAGAAAGCTCACTTGTCCCAGATACCTAGAATCCTCCACCTGGCGCGCACCCACTCACTCTAACATACATAGCCTGAGTAACGCTTATCACTGAAACACAACGTAGGGCTGGTCCATAGAATGGAAATGTTACTCATACCATTGTTCACATAAGTGAATCAAAAAGAGGGTGAGGGTGTATTAGAGAAGGGTATTTGAGGAGGTATTTCATGTTCATCATACTGTATATTTGTGTTCATTGTTAGCCACTGGTATCATATCAAATGGATTTGTAGAATGCTGCTTATCACCTGTGAGGGTATCCAGGTGCTGGGGGTTTTCTGCCACTGGGTGGAATCATTTGAAAAGCCAGGTCTTTAGATTCTTTCTGAATTCCTGCAGGGAGAGGGACATCCTGAGGTGGAGTGGAGGCAATTCCAGGTCTTTGTAGCCAGGTAGGAGAAAGAGCAACTAGCGCTCTCACTTCAGTGGATGCGGGGGGTCTGGGTGAGGGAGAGGGAGTCAGAGTGGAGGTGTCTGGAGGGCTGGCAGAAGTTCAAGCAGTGACTGATGTAGGCTAGTCCCTGAACGTAGAGGGCCTTGTAGGTGTGGATGAGCATCTTGAATTGGCCCCTCTTGTGGATGTGGAGCAATTGGAGTTTCCTGAGGTGTGGGGTTAGGTGGTCTTGTTTGGGGAGATCAATGATGAGTCCGACAAATGAGTTCTGTATGGTCTATAGTCTCTTTAGTAGGTGCAAGGTGATTCCTATGTAGAGTGTGTTGCCGTAGTCCAGGCGGCTGGTGACGAGGGCCTCAGTGACGGTGCGTCTTTTGTCGCTGGCTGGGAGCCATCTGAAGATTCACCAAAGCATGTGGAGAGTGAGGAAGCAGGCTGAGGATACTGCATTGATCCAGTTTCTCATGGCAAGTTTGCTGTCCAGTATGATGGCGAGGTTCCTGGCATGTTCTGCCGTTGTGGGTGAGGGTCCCAGTTCTACATGCCACCACAAGTTATTCCACAGGGATGTGACATTCCAGAAGATGAGTACTTCCGTTTTGTCGGTGTTGAGCTTGAGGCAGTTTATTTGCATCCAGTGGATGACGCTCGTCATGCACTGGTGGAAGCTGGCTTTGGTGGTGGAGGGGTCTGCAGATAGAGAGAGGATGAGCTGGTTGTCATTAGGTAGGTCGCTTGGCATCTCGTGTGCTGGGAGCTTTTTATGGAACAATGTGCTATTGTAATCCACTACTTTTTTAACTAGATAAAAAGATGTAAACCATAAAATAATTGTTGCTGTCATTTTGATTATGGCTACTTTGTACGTGTTAATAAAGCTGAAAATGTGCATCATCCTATGCAGGTATGCTAATAAAGGTCTGACCTTAACATGTACTACTAGATTTTATAACTGAGTTTCAGTATTGATTTTATAATAACCTGAAGTGCTCATTAACTTTGGTTTGTCTGCACTAGTCCTGGGCATAATACTTTGCTACGCTCACGGAGCATGCAAAGTTTGTGTTACTACGCAAATTGCACGTAGCAGAGTAAAAAACTCTGCTAATCAACGTAGCGTAGCAGCAGTATATTAAACACATACAAATGCTTTGTTAAAGCAATTTTCTATGCTAAAAAGCATATAAAAAATTCACAAAAGTGAACTTTGACAATGAAAATATCAAGCAATGAGAGAGGTGATGATTTTGGGTTCCCCCTAACCTAGGGGAGGACCAAGCAGATGCCTTGAACACAAAAAGCATATCATGTGAACGATTCAGTGGTGGTCCCTTCTTCCTAGGACCACCCCAAGCACAGTTATGGGCAAAAATACAATCCCAACCAAAGGCCCTGCAAAGCATTATGGGACGAGATTAGCAGTGAATATTATAGTGTCCAATATCAAAATAATTCTACAAAGAGCTGCAGTTCAACTAGTCGTTACTAGATGTCCCTCACGAGTCAAATGCAAAAGCATTGAAACCCTTTCATGAAGCTTTTGCATTTGACTCGTGAGGGACATCTAGTAACAACTAGTGGAACTGCAGCTCTTTGTAGAATTATTTTGATATTGGATACTATAATATTCACTGCCCACTGCTAATCTCGTCCCATAATGCTTTGCAAGGCCTTTGGTTGGGATTGTATTTTTGCCAATAACTGTGCTTGGGGTGGTCCTAAGAGGATGGGACCACCACTGAATCGTTCAAAAGATGTGCTTTTGTTTTCAAGGCATCTGCTTGGTTCTCTCCTAGGTTAGGGAGGATACCAAAATCATCACCTCTCTCACTGCTTGTTAATTTATCAATTTCACTTTTGTGAAATGCTATATGCATTTTAGCATATAAAGACAGAGATATTTATTTTAACTTGCACTGTGTAAGATGCCTTTGGCAATTATTGTACAGTGCAGTCAAGCACACAGCTACGCACTACGCAATTTGCATAGCTACGTGTAGTTCAAAATATACTTTACGTAGCTACGTGAAGTGCTACTACACAAACTATGCCCAGGACTAGTCTGCACAGTTTAATGTATTTTAGAGGAGCCATTTTATTCAGTGTTGTACAATCACACATTTTCCTGCACTGTATAGTAAGCGTAGTCTCATTATGAGAATTGTCAGCTAGAAGCGTGAATTTCAGTAAGACAGTAAACTTAGCATAAGTTGATGAAATTATATTTTTTCTCAAGTTCTTCTGGCATTCCTTCGTGTGAGAAGATCTTACCTCCTACTCATTAGCTAGTTTCAATGAAGTAACAAATTTCTATCCCATTTTCATTTTTCAGTTGACTTACATTGAGAGAAAATGTATAAAACGCATCAGAAATTTATGGATTTAGCATTATATGCTCCAACTGGATTTTGAGTGGATGTTGTGATTTGTTGAAATGACAATTGTCACTTTTTATTTTACTTGCATTGTGTTTATTTTTGCATATGCATGTTAGATTTGTGGCATTCCTGACGTTTTGTGTTTTATTTTACAGCATGTCTCTGCTAAAAGGCCACTGCTGCATAGCTAAACCAGACCTGTCTCCATCCTCATACTGTCTGATACTAAACCCAAAGCTTAGGAATGCTAGCAATACACATTACCGGTCTTGGGGGTAAGCGGGGCTATACCTTAGCCTCCACTGTGTCAAGCTTTACCACAAGTCTTCCAAAAGATATCCAGCTTGCCTCCCAGGCCGACACTTGTATACAACATCACGTCACCATATAAACTCCCAATTCACACGCCACTCTCTCCGAGATGTCACTGAAGGGTCTTAGGAACATTGTGATAGCAAACAATTACACAAGAGAGGTCAGTAGGAATCTTACTCTCCAAGGGCAGGTAAAAGGCCTGTCCTGCACTAAAGATCATAAAATGGTATGCTGCCACTATTGCTTCAAGATTATGTCCTTTGAAATGGACATTAGCCCTGTATCCTACAAAGGCATGTGTAGTGCATTCTTCCAAACCACAGAGTCATGCTCTGAGTCTCAGAACCTTTCACACACCCTAGCCATAACTGTAATGTGAGCTTGGCACAAAGGAAATCAACATACTGGTACAGTTGAGTTTTTTAGGGCAATGATGGAGGTCTGTAAAGGCATGCTGGGACATTCCCATTTCAACAATTCTTTTTCTGTTTAAGGTCATATGTGGGTCATGAGGGACGGTGTGGGAGCAGTAGTTGCTGTGGATGCTGAATAATGTTTTGAGTGTCATGCTTGCTACAGCTTCTGAAGCATTTCTGTTATGGACACTTTCCGATTTAACAAAGTATCCAGCTCTACATGGAAATCTCAGATATGGGAATTGTTAACGTATATGTCTCACCTCCTCTGATGTTCTGCTCCATGTTGATAAACTCTAGGCACTTGTCAACCCTTCTTAAGACATAGGAAAAGTTCAGGAAGGTGTCTGGTTAGCATATTATTTGCAGTAAATCAGCGGTATTTCCTTTAAGCAGCCCACACCCTAAGATAATTGAATTTATACAGTTCCAGTGGGCTCCAGGTGCCATCAATCATTTGGAAATTTCCTTTATAAAAATAGATGCTGTTTTCCACAACATCAAATGCCTTCCTGATTATGTTTCAACCAACCCTCATTAAAATGATCATGGTTCTCATTTACTTGTACAAATTTAATAAAGTTCACTATATGTAGGACTGGGAGAAATTGTAATTATGCTGGTGAAAAATCAAAAAATTTCCGAATTTTGCAATAAGTAACATTTGTGAAATTTCTCAGAATTTCACATGATACATGATTGAGCGTAATTTGTATCCTGATCATTCACCTCCTGCTAAAAGTCTGGAGATACCAGTGGGAGACTGAGTCCCATAGAAATGTATTGCAGAGAGACATTTTCTCCTGGAACCACTCTCCTGCCGGTATATCCGAATACTTTTTTATGCGAAGTGCGCATGCTTGGAGCAGAATGTTTTAATGGTGCTGAATGTTAGTGAAATTGATTTGGGTTAGGGGCCTGCATAAAACTGAAGAACATAACAACAGTCTAGGATAATGTTAGAATTAATTATGGTCCTGGATGTGCTTGGTTACTTCTTTGAAGCTTAGGTGCAGCACATGGCTCACTGGTTGTAGAGGGACACTGGAACCTGCATTTCCAAATGGAGAAATACAAATCTTTAATCCAGAAAAATGTGCGTCTGCCACCTGCAGGACCATAAACCCATCTCTTAATGAATAGACTCTTGGGTTCTTGAAAGGCTCCCTCAAGACCTCCCAGTGTTGTGCTCAACCTGCCTATTGGTTTAACTGTAGCATGATGCAGCCCTCACTTGGATGGATAATTTGTGAACATTTTCATGCTGGATGGCTCCATGGGATTATCAATCCCATAGAACCATGTGTGGGATTTATTTGAGGTTACCAAAATGAGGAGATCATTACCTCCTTTGAGCACAGAGTGGGAGTGTTACACACACGATTAGCAAAGCCCCACACACCCCCGCGTTTCATACATACGGGCAGTTCCTAACCCCAAGTTTACCTTTTTCCGGTATGGAGAACTCTTATCCCTGCTGGTGGGGTGGTGGGGAAGAGTAGGTACCCCTATTGAGTCGTCTGAGCTTCCTTCGCACAGAGCAGTTGACGTCCGACACGCGGCAAAGGAGGAAGCAGAGCAGGGACTACAGTTCCTATGAGGCGACGCACAAAAGACCTCGTTTGCCAGGAACGAGCCGTTTAACCCGGAACCAAAGTACACCGTAAAAGGACCACGGGGAGAAAAGATGCTGCTGATTATTCTCCCAAGCAGCGCGTTCTACATGCTGCCCTCTTAAGCTTCGTGTCTGGTAAGGGTGCACTTGCACCAAAACTCTCCCGTGACTCGCTCCTTTGTGTCGGCTGTCCCGCTTGTGGTGCCAGAATTCGGCGCTGATTTGGGAAGCACATTTTGGAGACTTCAGTCACATCTGTGGCCGAGATATCCATCGGCTACGCAGACCGTGAAACCAATGACAGTTCTGAGTGTGTGCTGAGGAATTCTAGGGGCATTGAAACCTAGAAGACCAGCTTGACTTTACTGTCATTTGAGATGTCATGAGTGATGTCACTGACCATGTCATGAGTGATGTAATATGTGACATCATCAGCAGTGCATTTACGGGGGCGCGAGTTATAGTTATCTCTACTAACTATAACGGCCGAATTTCTCTGGTTTTGTACGAGTGAAATGTCCAACTAACTATAACGTCCCTGATACCTGTGGTTTTTTCAGTGAATTTCTAAGGTTTTTTAAATGCTAATTTCTAACTATAACGTCCATGAAAGCTATGGTTTTTTCAGTGAATTTCAAAGGTTTTTTAAATGCTAATTTCTAACTATAATGTCCCTGAAACCTATGGTTTTTTCAGTGAATTTCAAAGGTTTTTTAAAAGCTAATTACTAACTATAACATAGCAGACAGGTTTGCAGAGTGGTGGAGAAAGGTGAGCGTGGCCTCCGAACACCTCTTAGCAATCCCACTGTCTGAGATTTACTGGAGGTAACAGGAGGGGTAGTTAGCCCCCAACATCAACCTTGGGGGCCGGCCAACTACCCTTCCTATTACCTCCAGTAAGTCCCACACAGCAGGATTGCTAACATGTTATATCATGCCCGCCCCCTCCGTGCACCACTGTGCAAACGCGCCCCCTGGTGCGTTGTAAATTGGGGGATTAAGTCCCCTTCAATCCTGAGTGTCTCTGGGGGCCAACTAGCCCACCAGGTACCTCCACTAAGCGCCACAGAGCTGCGTTGCAGAGAGGTGGTCCGAGGCCACGCACCTTTTTACACCACTCTGCAAACGTGGCTTCTGGTGCATTGGTGGTGAGGCAATGAGGTCCTCTTGTGTCCTGAGTACCTCAGGATACAAGTGGACTTCATCCTCCGAGCAGCAGTGCGCCAGAAGCCGCATTTTCAGCGTGATGTAAAGAGGGGCGTGGCCTCAGAACACCTCTCTGCAACGCAGCTGTGTGGTGCTTACTGGAGGTACCTGGTGGGCTAGTTGGCCCCTGCAAATTAATTTGCGAGTGCCCCCAGGACCTGGCCCACCCGGGGGCTTTAAAAAACGAAGCGCAGGAGCCCGCGCTTCATTTTTTTTTTTAGTTTCGTGGCAGGATTCGCGACCCCAACGCGAATTCTGCAGTTTAAAAAAAAAATGCTTTTTTGGGGCCCTGGGGGTCCTTGTGGGACCCCCTGAGCAGGCCTAGGGGCTCAGGGTGTTTCTACCCTGCCCCCTTTTCTTGTTTTTCACCTTTTTTTTACTCTTTTCTTGTGACTCGGTTACTGAGTCACAAGATGGCTGCCAACACATTCTGGATTAGAGTGTTGGCAGCCAATCAGAGTGAAGCTCGTGCCCTGGAGGGTTCGCAAACCCTCCTCGGTGCTCAGATATCGAAACTTTTCTTTTTCTAATTTCTCAGGAACTACTGAACGGATTTACACCATTTAAAAAAAAGGTCTCTTTCTGAACCAAGGGCTACCTTTTTGCCAAATTTGCTGTAATTCCGTTCAGCAGTTCGGGCTGTAGCCTGTTCCAATTATACCATTGGAAATTACCATGGGGAAAACGTGTTTTGGGACCCCCCTTTTTTCTCGGCCCCTGCTTGACGAATCACCCCGAAACTTTCAAGACAGGAGGTGTCCTGAGCGGGCCATTAGTTTTGAAACTTTTGCGAAGATTCGTCAAACGACGCCAAAGATATTGGCAAAAGAAAAAACGCTTTTTGAATAGAAACGAGATTCTAACTATAACTACCTACTGGCGACCGCCAGTAGGTAATATATATATATATAAGAGCTTCCATCCTGTCCCTTCGTGTGGCCTTTGCTTCTGCAGTTTGGAGGAGTTCTTTTTTGATATTTTACGAGTCAACCAGAGACACGTCAACAAAGGTCCCGCTTCGCAAGCAGGCCTGGGCATCACTGGTTCGCTGTGTGAGCAGCTTCTTTTGCCAAGGTATTGGCATGGCCCAGGCACGCCTTACAAATCAAGCCAAGCAAGGACAGCTGCGATGCAGATGGTGATTTCACGATGGGTCGGGTGCATTGGTTTCCGTACCCCTACCTGGCGGACGCTTGAATTTGGAGGCTGGAGCGTTGAGGGGACTCGAGGGAGCTCTGAGACAGTGTACCAACCCGGACTTAGTTATTTGGCCACACCATGTTTTATCCTTCACGGTGCACAATCCACATGGATTTTAAAATCAAATCCCCACGTAGCACTTACCAGTAATGAAGAATTCTGGGACTGGTAGTTCCGATGTATAGCCAGTCGATGCACGATCACATGGTTGGGGGCGGAGCAACATTTCCACAATTAGGAAAAGTGCGGGACACATTTAAACAGGAGTGGCAGAGAATTCCGGGAGGACCGGCATCTGACGAAGGCCGCCAAGGCCGAAATGCATTATGCCCGTGCAGTCCATTAAAGAGCTTCCATCCTGTCCCTTCGTGTGGCCTTTGCTTCTGCAGTTTGGAGGAGTTCTTTTTTGATATTTTACGAGTCAACCAGAGACACGTCAACAAAGGTCCCGCTCGCAAGCAGGCCTGGGCATCACTGGTTCGCTGTGTGAGCAGCTTCTTTTGCCAAGGTATTGGCATGGCCCAGGCACGCCTTACAAATCAAGCCAAGCAAGGACAGCTGCGATGCAGATGGTGATTTCACGATGGGTCGGGTGCATTGGTTTCCGTACCCCTACCTGGCGGACGCTTGAATTTGGAGGCTGGAGCGTTGAGGGGACTCGAGGGAGCTCTGAGACAGTGTACCAACCCGGACTTAGTTATTTGGCCACACCATGTTTTATCCTTCACGGTGCACAATCCACATGGATTTTAAAATCAAATCCCCACGTAGCACTTACCAGTAATGAAGAATTCTGGGACTGGTAGTTCCGATGTATAGCCAGTCGATGCACGATCACATGGTTGGGGGCGGAGCAACATTTCCATAATTAGGAAAAGTGCGGGACACATTTAAACAGGAGTGGCAGAGAATTCCGGGAGGACCGGCATCTGACGAAGGCCGCCAAGGCCGAAATGCATTATGCCCGTGCAGTCCATTAAAGAGCTTCCATCCTGTCCCTTCGTGTGGCCTTTGCTTCTGCAGTTTGGAGGAGTTCTTTATATATATATATATATATATATATATATATATATATATATATATATATATATATATATATATATATATATATATATATACACACATACACACACACACACACACACACACACACACACAGGTCTGGCTTTAATATTAGGAATGAGACAAATTGCACTGAAACATTTCCTCCGAGTTACACAGTCTTTCTTAAGGACTTATCAAAGAGTAATGAGCAAGAGGAAGTTTTTCATTTAAGTGTCTTCATCCTTTACAGAAGCCAAAGGCCTAGAGAGATAAAAGGATTAAGTGGGTAAAATTGGACAGGATATGGTGAATGCTGATGACAAATGTTGAGGAGTTATAGTGAGTGAGTTTCAGAAAGTGCATATTGCAGCTCCCCAGGTAGAGGTGTTAAATGAAAACACAACACATCAGGAAGCGTAAAAGTCTAACGTGTTTAATGCAAAAAACAGCAAGCGCCACAGGAAACAATCAAGCCACAATTGTTATTTCATCTGACAAGAGCTCTCACTGTAAAAGCCAGCTGGAGCATGGAATGCTAAAATACGTGCAATTTTGGTGGTTCTTACATACTTTAAAAAATAAATATTTACAAGTCTTTGAATCATAAATATGTTGCAGAAACTGTTACTTCAGTGAAAGTATCTAATGAGCAGGTGGCAGGATCTCACCTCATGCAGAGAACGTGAGAAGTCCTTGAAATCAAGATAAAGATATAGAAACATACTGCTGAATTCACTATTTTCGTAAAATCATGCTTCTGTTTGCCAACATTGAAAGTGATGCTATGCTTTCCTACAGGGTGAAACACATGTTCAGACGTGCTATCTGTAGGCCTAGGGGTTTCTTGAAACTCAACATGCACGTTTAGGCTGATGAACACTTCAGATTAATATAAAAATTGACTTCCCAATTTAATTATGTAATTTATCAGTGCATGTTGTGACATACATGTGCGCTAAATCATTAATATGTAAGGAACACATGGTTATTTTTTCTCCAGTGCTTGTTTTCATCTTTTTTTGTCAGTGAAGTCATATATTTGAAACCTGGCTAATTTAACATAATTTGGTGATTGACTGAAATTCCAAGAACTTCAATTAGTTATCTATACTGGGGAGCATCATAGGTAAATGGCCAACCATCATTTAAAAATTGCTTGGAAGCTCCTAATTATTTTGCATCAAACTTAGATCTGTGATGTAACTACAGAAGAAACTCTGGCTATAAATGCACTGCTTTAGGTGGCATTACCACACTTTCGATGGCAAAAGACACTTAGGTGAAAACTCACACTTTGCTGGTCCTTTCACATTCAAAGTTCTGGTCCTTGACTTTCCGATGCCAGCTCAATACTAATTCTAACAACCTCCTGGCCTAATGCGAACCCTTGACCCTGTTCCAGGCAGGTCGCTCCCCACGCCGCGCAGCTCCACCTGACTGCGCCCGTGCTCCTGTGCCTAGCTGCTGCCGAGTGCCGAGTTCGAGGCCCGCCTCCACCCGCAGGCTACCACCTGCGCCTCATCCCTGGTGGCCAGTGGTAGGCCATAGGTCTGCCTTTCAGTAATTTCATTGTATTTTGTATTTTGTTTACTTTTCTGTGACCGTTTTTTCCCTCCTGTTATTTCTGTGCCCTTCTGCCTTTCTGTAATCTTATTGCATTTTGTATTTTGCTTACTTGCTCTGTGACCGTTCTTATCCCTGCCATTTCTTTGCCCTTTTTGCCTTCTGTTTCCCTTTGCCCGTTCTCCCCGCCGCTGCATCCCCTGCGGCCCCGGCCCCCCGCTCGCCGTAGGTTTGCCTTTCTGTAACTGTATTGTATTTTGTATTTTGTTTACTTGTTTCTGTGATCGTTTTTCCCTCCTGTTATTTCTTTGCCCTTTTGCCTTCTGTTTTCCCTTCGCCGTCCCTTCCTCCCATTCTTCCTGCCGCTGCGTCCCCTGTGGCCCCACCCCCCCGCTCGCCCATTCGTCGTTCCCCCCTCCCAGCTGCTCCTCCCTCCCACCTCCCCTTCTTATGGCGGCCGCTGCGCGGCCGCACCGAAGGCGCGCCTAAGGCAAGCCCGTCTGCGCCCGTCCGCGCCTGGACCGCGCCCAGCGCCAGAACCCCTGGACCCCGCGAACGCCACGACGCCCGACTCCGCTACGATGCCAGCTCCCTCCACGCACTCAACTCCGGACGAGAACACACCTGCTACCGGGCCACCCCGAAGCGCACCCAAGGACCCTTCACCTGCCGGAACTGCAGCTTCACCAGCATCCGCCCCGCCAAACCTCCGCCCAGGAAAGAACCCAACTACCTCAGATGCATCCTCCTCAACACACGCTCTGCCCGCATATACGCCGTCGAACTCTGCGACCTTCTCGACTCAACCTCCCCAGACGTCGCCTTCCTGACGGAGGCCTGGCTGAACCCCGCCTCAGCCCCCGACATCGCCATAGCCATCCCGGAAGGCTACAAGATCACCCGCAGGGATCGCACCAACGGAGTAGGAGGAGGAATCGCCATCGTCCACAAAAACACCCTCAGAGTCTCAACCAACACCAACGACACCCTCAGCACCGCCCGAACACCTGCACTTCCAGATCCACACCGACCCCAACACCACCCTCAGAGGAACCCTCGTCTACAGACCCCCGGACCCCGACCACAGTTCAGCGACTCCATCGCCGACTTCGTCAGCCCACATGCCCTCGCCTCCACGGACTACTTCCTCCTCGGGGACCTGAACTTCCACCTCGAGAACAACAACGACACCAACTCCACCACCCTGATCGACAACCTTGCCAACCTCGGACTCAGACAGCTCGTGACAACACCCACCCACGCCGCCGGCCACACGCTTGACCCCATCTTCTCCGCAAGCTCCCACGTCTCCTTCAACCACACCACCAAACTCCACTGGACCGACCATCACTGCATCCACTTCGCCTTCAGAAAGCCCACCACGCACCACCACACCCAACAGATGCCTCGCCGCTGCTGGAGCAAAGTCACCGAAAACCAGCTAACCACCACCCTCGCCCAGAGCCCACCCGCTGACCCCACCAACCCCGACACCGCCGCCCGCAACTTCAGACAGTGGATCAACGACTGCGCCAACACCCTCGCCTCGCCCAAGAAACCCTCCAACAGCCACACCAGCAAGAAAGCCACCTGGTTCACCAAAGACCTCCAGGCCTCCAGACGAACATGCCGAAAACTGGAGAAGAACTGGATCCGCGAACGTACACCAGACAGCTACGCAGCCCACAAGAACGCCACCCGCAGACACCATCACCTCATCAGATCCGCCAAAAGGGCCTCACTCAAAGACCGCCTAGATAACAACGCACACAACAGCAAAGAGCTCTTCAACATCGTGAAGGAACTCTCCAACCCCAACTCCAACACCAACGACATCCCACCCTCGCAAGACCTGTGCGACTCACTGGCCACCTTCTTCCACCGCAAGATCGCCGACATCCATGACAGCTTCAACGCCACGACCGCCCCGACAACCACTGAGACCTCCGCCCCCACGACCACCACCCGCACCAACCGCCTGCTCTTCTGGACCAACATCAACGACGAGGACACCAGCAAGATTATGAGCACCATCCACTCCGGATCACCATTAGACCCATGCCCACACCACATCTTCAACAAAGCCAGCACAGCCATCGCACCCCATCTCCGGAAAGTAATCAACATCTCCTTCGAGACAGCAACCTTCCCGGAAAGCTGGAAGCATGCCGAGATCAACGCCTTACTCAATAACCCCAAGGCGGACCCCAAGGACCTCAAGAACTTCCGGCCCATCTCCCTGCTCCAGTTCCCGGCGAAGGTCATCGAGAAGACCGTCAACAAACAACTGACCCGCTACCTCGAGGAGAACAGCATCCTGGACCCGTCCCAGTCCGGGTTCCGCAGCACCAAAACCGCCCTCATCGCCGCCACCGATGACATCAGGACCCTGATAGACAACGGAGAAACAGCGGCCCTCATCCTCCTGGATCTGTCAGCCGCCTTCGACGCGGTCTGCCACCGCACACTACGAACACGCCTACACGACGCCGGGATCCAAGAGAAGGCCCTGGACTGGACCACATCCTTCCTCTCCGGCAGAACACAGAGCGTCCGCCTCCCCCCCTTCCGCTCCAATGCCACCGAGATCATCTGCGGCGTACCCCAGGGCTCATCCCTCAGCCCAACGCTGTTCAACATCTACATGGCACCTCTCGCCCATGTCGCCCGACAGCATGACCTCAACATCGCCTCCTACGCCGATGACACCCAGCTGATCATCTCCCTCACCAAAGACCCTCACACCGCCAAAACCAACCTCCACGAAGGAATGAAGGCCGTCGCCGAATGGATGAGGAACAGCCGACTGAAGCTGAACTCGGACAAGTCAGAGGTCCTCATCCTCGGCTCCACCCCTTCGGCCTGGGACGACTCCTGGTGGCCGACCACACTGGGAACAGCTCCAACACCCACTGACCACGCACGCAACCTAGGGGTCATCCTCGACTCCACCCTATCCATGACTAAGCAGGTCAACGCCATCTCCTCCTCCTGCTTCAACACCCTCCGCATGCTCCGCAGGATCTACAAGTGGATCCCCACCGAAACGAGAAGAACGGTCACCCAGGCCCTCGTCAGCCACAGGTTGGACTACGGAAACGCCCACTACGCAGGAACTTCGGCCAAACTCCTGAGACGGCTGCAACGCATCCAGAACGCCTCTGCACGTCTGATCCTCGACATCCCCCGCCGCAGCCACATCACACCCCACCTGAGAGACCTGCATTGGCAAGAGGATAACCTTCAAGCTCCTCTCCCATGCACACAAAGCACTCCCCAACACCGGACCAGCATATCTCAATGGACGACTCAACTTCTACACCCCCACCTGCCAGCTCCGCTCCACCGGCCTCGCCCTCGCTGCAGTCCCCCGTATCCAAAGAACGACTGCCGGCGGCAGATCTTTCTCCCACCTCGCCGCCAAGACCTGGAACACCCTCCCCACCCACCTACGGCAGACCCAAGACCTACTGACCTTCAGAAGACTCCTCAAGGCCTGGCTCTTCGAGCAGTAGCAGCACCCCCCAACCCCCAGTGCCTTGAGACCCTCACGGGTAAGTAGTGCGCTTTACAAGTGATATGATTGATTGATTGATTGATTGATTGATAAGAAACAGATGGTTGACGGCAGCTGCCCAATTTGGTAGGATTGCCTCAGAACTTGCCTCGCGCCTGATTTGTAGGTGGGTCTAAGATGGCACGGACCAACACATTTGTGATGGGGGCATCTCTCGTGGAACACAACCTTGAGTGAGACCTGGAAAAGCAGTCCTCCTTCTAGACTGGGAAACTAACTGGATGAGTAGAATAACCTCATGATCTCACTTCCACTGTGAATCAGCGTCGCTCAGGTGTGTGAAGCTGGGCATGTTGGCCGTTCTGATCAGCAACTCCACAGTAGTGGTTGATTTTCACCAGCGCATTTCCCCACGAAAACAATAGAGCCCCACGCCTACTCCTTTCTGATGAAGACTGAGCTCATGAGGTGAGGCAGCCCAGAGACCCCTCTGACTATTCAGAATGGCACCAGCTCTGATGAATGCAATGGCGTGTGGCAGCACGGCCCGGATTTTGGCAGACCCAAAAGAGGCATGTAGCTGGTGGTTGCTCATGAAAGTGAGGCACACCTGAGAGACACCTACTGGGGGCGAGGGAGTGATTAACTATTGGAGGTGAGTGGTGGGCGTGCCCCTCTAATCCCCAAGTATATTAAACAATGTAAGGGACACTGGCCAATGCCGCAGGGCATTGCTCCAGATATCTAGATTGTGATGATCAACACAGACAAGACTGAAGTGCTGATCTTCGGGAACAACACTTTCCCATGGAACAACAATTGGTGGCCCCCCCAAACTAGGATCCTCATCCATGCCAACTAACCATGCCTGCAACCTCGGCATAATCCTGGACAGCAAGCTCACTGTGAAAAGACAGATCAACGCAATCTCATCCGGCTGCTTCCTCACCCTTTGCATGCTCCACAAGATTTTCTAATGGCTCTCCATCGGCACCAGACACACTGTCATACAAGCCTTGGTCACTAGCTGACTGGACTGCAGCAACACACTCTATGTAGGAATACCCCCTCACCTCCTCAAGAGACTGAAACAATACAGACTCATCCTAGACCTCCCTCAATCCCCCACCTTAAGAAGCTCCACTGGCTCCCCATTCAGATGAGATGCCAGTTCAAGATAATGATCCACACCTTCAAAGCCCTCCACAACCATGGACCAAAGTACATCAACGACCGACTGAACTTTCATCTTCCCTCCAAACACCTGCGCTCCTCCTCACTAAGCCTGGCCCACACCCCACATCACCGCAGTAACAGTAAATGATGCTCCTTCTCCTACCTCGCTGCAAAGTCCTGGAACAACCTCCCACTTCACCTACAGACCACATCATCTCTGCTGGATTTCCGAAAAGGTCTCAAGACCTGGTTATTCAACTGAGCATCCTGCAGTAGTACTCTCAGCACCTGGATACCCTCACGGGTGATTAGCCTTGTTATACAAATCCCGATTGATTGATTGATTGATGCGAACATTAAGAGTTCAGACACTGCTACAAGATAGCTGCTGAAGGTGCCACCCAAACCTGGTGGAAATTTTAATTATGCCTGAGTAATTAGCTTAATTTTGGTAATTTCTATAATTTTGCTAGGCAAAAATACCAAGATTACGCTATTACTCCACATTGCGTAATTTCGGGAAGAAATTTTAATGCAAGATGTACCATTTGGGTAATTTTTTAATGCGAGTGGCATTTCAGATAGATTATTTAGCCAAGTGGACTTTTCGGGTAATTTTTAAGTGCAAAACTATAAATCTCAACTTAAACGCCAGTTTTTTTAATGTGAGTGGCAGTTCCTTTAACAAGGGCGGTCAACAAACATTTCAGGCAGATGTTTTGCCTGGGCAGATTGTTTGGGTAATTTGTAAGCACAAACCTACAAATCCAAATGTGAGCAGCAGTGTTTTGAATGCGAATGTGGACATCAACAGAAAATTACATTTTTGAGCAGAATTTTAACCTGAACAGACCATTTGCGTATTTTTTTCAGTGTGAGATGCATCTTGCTTAATTACATGGAATTTCGCATAATTTGTCTGTAATTACGCTATCCAAAATTAGAAGGGTTATACCCACCAGTAGTGACACCATCTTCCCTTTGCAACCTTTGCTACAATGCTCACTAGAAACAATACTGTTCACTAAGTGCCTGGCTGTGACTGCAACACTCAAAACTGAGACTGTGTAAGTGACAAATGTAGGACCCAAGCACAAACACATTCATACTCACGTTGCACACACTCTTAGAAAACTTGGCATTCTGGTATCACACTGGTCCTCTGAGCTACATTGGGAGTGCTGCAGCAGACCATGACTGCCACCTCCAATAGGCGTTATGTGGGCACACTGCAAGACCAAACTCCACAGCATGAGAGTCACACTAGCAATGGACATGGGGAAAGACAAGTCAATCAAGGAGATTAGTGCTATGGACCCAACTGCTGTTGAATCAGCTAGAGACAGCAACAACAGTGCCCCAATGGGCCTCTGACAACCAGTAGGATTCTCATGGCAAGGAGTTCTTGCCAAAGATCGCTACTTCTGTCTTATCCGTGCTGAGCTTGAGAGAGTTGGCTTTCATCCAGTTAGAGACATTAGTCATGCAGGCGGTAAACTTGTTTCTTGTGTTGGGGGGTCTTGTCCAAGAGGGAGAGTAGGAGTTGTGTGTCATTGATGCAGAAGAGGATGTTTTTTTAATGTGCATGGATAAGGCTGGCTAGAGCGAATATGTATGCGCTGAAGAGAGTGGGGTTGAGCAATGAACCTTTAGGGGCTCCACAAATAAGGTTGCAGACTTCCAAGGAGTAAGGTGTCTGGCTGACAACTTGCTTCCATTCATTATGAAGGAGCAAAACCAGCAGAGAGCGCGAGTGAATGGATGCCAATCGTGTGCAGGTGCCTGATGAGGATGCCATGGCCCTTGGGAGGGAGAGGGGAAAAGGTCTGTATATTTCATATCTACACCTCTATGGTGCAACAGCAATGGACTTTAAATACGGACTGATTTACCCAGAGAAATTGATTTTGATTGTAGATGACACTATGCACTTCTTTTCCAACATGGCCGAAGTATAATCATGAGCTGCCAAACAGAAGGCTTAGACTGTGACAAAGTAAAAATGTCCAATAGATCATCCAGAGTCTGGACCCATGAGAGAACACATGGCTAAAGAAAGGACGTTGATCCTGGCGTATGTGCAGTGGAGGCACGAAAACAGTAGCGCATCTTCCAGCAATGAACCTGTAACATTTGGGGAAGACTCTAACTCGGTATCACAGTTAGGATGAATGGACTACCTGAGGGCCCAACATTCACCCATAGAACCCCTAATGTAACATCATGAACTAAAAGCTGGAATATTCAACATACCATGGCTGGGCAGTACTGAGGCAGTAATACATTACTGGACTGCATTGACACAATGAAAGGGTCTGACTGGTGCTGGGATGTGAAAATGAAATAGTTATTGCCAGTAGCACTCCCCACTAGCCTTTTATCATATGCATACTTTGTCCCAAAACAAACAAGTTGTTTTAAAGTTTCATTTTTTTGTATATTTTTGGGGGGGAGTTTTAAATAGCACAAACTAGACCCGAAGGTATGAGAGCACTTTACATGAGCACCAGTTGCGTCATAGACAGACACATTCATTTTGTTAGGCACGGGGAGATTAAGTGATTTGCCCAGAATCACAGGATCTTGAGTGTCCCTGCCGAGACTCAAACCCGGTTCCCCAGCTTTGAGGGTGACCGCTCTAGCCGTTCGGCAAGTATCTGGTTTATGTGACATTGTAGCACTAACTGGGCTGGGGGAGTTGGGCAAATGTTCATCCAGATCTGTAGCTTGCACAACAATACTGAGGTCCACATCTAGTGTTAAGTTAAGAGTACTTTCCTAATGGGTACAGTGTGAGCTCCCTCTGTTTCCACAGACTGTAATATTATCTTCTTTATTAGCACTATATAGGCACGATAAACTCACCAACAAAACACTCACATATCAAATTAGTTCCTGACAAGTAAATGTCAAAAAACTACAAGTATAATCCTTGGAATATACGAGATTAGACATAGCTACTAAAAGATCCAGTCATACTTAAAGGCATATTGTCTCCTTGCAAGAAATCCACCTCATGAGTTTTGAAATAAACAAACCACAAAATGATGATAGGCACTGCATATTCTGCCTACACTAGAGGGACGTTGGTGTGGATAGCATCCGAGTTCCAAATGCAATAAAAGTGAAATGTAGAAGGGTAAGCCCAGACGTGGGGCCCATTCTCGCTATGCTACCGGATTCAAGCTAGCCAGGCTGATGAGGGGTGATACCCCGCAACTGGTCCCAGGATGCTTGTTTCTGGTCCAGGGAGGACCTGGCCTGGCAGTTCGGGTTGGACTGTTCCCACGGGGTGCAGGGTCAAGACTGATTTGCATATGGCTGGGTCTAAACTGGAATGGTATGGCCAGCAAAAAAACAATGTATTTAACCCAGATCTGTGACGGGGTGAATGCTTGATTTGTTCAGCACTCCATCCATCAACTGTTCTTTTTGCACTTGTTGCCCGAAGTGGGAAGGGTAGGCCCAGACATGGGTCCCAAGCTCGCTATGCCACCAGATTCAAGCTAGCCTGGCTGATGAGGGGTGACAATCCGAAACTGGTCCCAGGATGCTTGTTTCTGGTCCCGGGAGGAACTGGCCTGGCAGTTCGGGCTGGACTGTTTCTATTTGGAGCAGGCTCAAGACTGATATGGCTGGAGCTGTACTGCAATGGAGTGGCCAGAAAAAAAAACCAATGGATTTAAGCCAGATCTGTGACGGCCTGAATGTTTGATTTGTTCAGCATTCCGTCCATCATCTGTTCTTTTTGCATTTGTTGCCATAAGTGGGAAGGGTATGCCCAGACATGGGTCCCGTGCTCGCTATGCCTCCAGATTCAAGCTAGTCTGGCTGATGAGGGGTGATACCCCGAAACTGGTCCCAGGATGCTTGTTTCTGGTCCAGGGAGGACCTGGCCTGGCAGTACAGGCTGGACTGCTCCCATGGGGAGAAAGGTCAAGACTTATTTGCATATGACTGGGTCTAAACTGGAATGGAATGGCCAGCAAAAAAACAATGGATTTTTCCAGATCTGTGACTGTGGTGAATATTTGATTTGTTCAGCATTCTGTCCATCATCTGTTCTTTTTGCATTTGTCACCCTAAGTGGGAAGGGAATGCTCAGATGTGGATCCCGTGCTTGCTATTCCAGCAGATTCAAGCTAGCCTGGCTGATGAGGGGTGATACCCCGAAACTGGTCCCAGGATGCTTGTTTCTGGTCTCGGGAGGAACTGGCCTGGCAGTTCAGGCTCCACTGTTCCCATGGGGAGCAGGGTCAAGACTGATTTGCATATGGCTGGGTCTAAACTGGACTAGCGTGGCCAACAAAAAAACGATGGATTTAGCCCAGATCTGTGACTGGGGTGAATGTTTGATTTGTTCAGCATTCCATCCATCATCTGTTCTTTTTGCATTTGTGGCCCTAAGTGGGATGGGTATACCCATATGTGGGTCCTGGGCTCGCTATGCCAGCGGATTCAAGCTAGCCTGACGAGGGGTGATACCTCAAAACAAGTCCCAGGATACTTGTTTCTGGTCCAGGGAGGACGTGGCCTGGCAATTTGGGCTGGATTATTCCCATGGTGAGCAGGGTCAAGACAGATATGCATTGGCTGGGTCTAAACTGGACTAGCGTGGCCAACACAAAAATGATGGATTTAACCCAGATCTGTGACTGGGGGTGAATGTTTGATTAGTTCAGCATTCTGTCCATCATCTGTTCTTTTTGCATTTGTCACCCTGAGTGGGTCCTGTGCTCGCTATCCCACCAGATTCAAGCTAGCCTGGCTTATGAGGGGTGATACTCCGAAACTGGTCCCATGTTTTTTGTTTATGGTCCAGGGAGGATCTGGCCTGGCAGATCGGACTGGACTGTTCCCATGGGGAGCTGGGTCAAGACTGATTTGCATATGGTTGGGTCTAAACTGGAATGGAGTGGTGAGCAAAAAAATCATGGATTTAACCCAGATCTGTGACTGTGGGTGAATGTTTGATTTGTTCAGCATTCCGTCCATCATCTGTTCTTTTTGCATTTGTAGCCCTTAGTGGGAAGGGTATGCACAGACATGGGTCCCGTGCTCGCCACTCCACCAGATTCAAGCTAGCCTGGCTGATGGGGGGGGGGGTACCCCGAATATGGTTCCAGGATGCTTGTTTCTTGTCTAGGGAGGACCTGGCCTGGCAGTTTGGGCTGGAATGTTCCCAGGGGGAGCAGGGTCAAGACTGATTTGCATATGGCTTTGCCTGCAAAATAACAAGGTATTGGCTGGGTCTAAACTGGACTAGCGTGGCCAACAAAAAAACGATGGATTTAGCCCAGATCTGTGACTGGGGGTGAATATTTGATTTGTTCAGCATTCCGTCCATCATCGGTTCTTTTTGCAAATTCCAGATGATAGGCACTACATATTCTGCCTACTCTAGAGGGACATTAGTGTGGATAACACTGAGTCCCAAATGCAATAAATGTGAAATTTAAAGACACCGAGGGCAGCTACATAATTGTGGAGGGAATATTAGAGGGATAATCCATGAAACTCGCACGTTTATATGTCCCAAACACCAGTCAAGCCTCATTTCTAGACAACAAATCCAACATGATCAGAAAGACATACCAGGAATGTGGGACATACATGCTTTTGATATGGACAGATGGATTCCACCACTAGGAGACACACTGAACAGGACGAGTTCTAATAAATTTAAGACATGGCTGCAGCAATGGCAACTATTTGACATATGGAGAGAGCTACATCCAGGAGTATTCTTACAATTCACCCATTCACAGGATATGCACTAGGTTAGATATGTTCTTGGGAACAACCAGTTCTTAATTTGAGCTGGCAGTTGCAGGTGAGGCCCACTAGCACTTATTTTTGGCAACCAGTACTTATTTTTCTTCATAACATTTTGACCCCGTACAAGAGAGAAAATGTCAAAAACGGGAAAGAAAGGGGAAGATAAAAATGGGAAAACATTGACAAAGTTATATGAGGGAAGATAAAGAACCTGCAAGAGTAAGATAAAAGAGAAGGGAGTGTCTAGTGGTGGATGAAAGGCGGATGAAGTAGAATCAAGACTACGCAGGCTTGAGATTAGGCAACCCTGACACTTTGCTATGAGCTTCGGAGATAGTTGGGCACCTGCACTTATTATATTACTAATTAGGCCCTGGGATAACAGAAATAAGCCAGTGGGTCACAAAGGTGGAGAAACTGGGTCGTACTAAATCTGACCGTAATCCGCTCATTATGACTTTACAATAGGGTAGAGCACTAGCCACCACACTCACATGAAGACAGCAGATAGCCCTGCACGAAACACCTTTCAGGACCATGGTGTGGAGAACTTTGATCATTACTTCTACAAGAAGGTGTGTACTTTTAGCAACACAGCTATAGAATGGGTCATATTTAAAGTGGTCTCCAGAGGAATATGTATTAAAACCACATATGGGATAAGGCAGACCATTTAATGGGACATTGTTATGAAAGAGAAGAACATCTGGCAGGTTGAAGTTGAGCTACCAGAGAACCCACAGGCGATGCAACACCTAATAGAAACATAGAAAAAATGCAGCACACTGGAGGAATGAGTTGGGCGGCTAGACTGCAAAGCCTGTGTATGTAGATAACATGCTGAATGGGACTGAGCTGGCAGCCAATTAGCTTAGCTGATATGAAATGAAGCCATCAGAATACCATAACCATAGGACACACATATATTTGACACGCTATTGAATTCACAAGTCACAGTAAACAAAACATTCACTGGATATTGCAGAAGACTGTACAGTGCCGACCCCACATACACAAAATGACAGATCCATGATTATTTATTCAATTTATTTCTCAGCTAACCCCTGAACAGACAGAAACATTGGAAGAACCCCAAACATAGCAGAGATAAAAACACCTATAAGCTACTTGGCCACTGGAACGACACACGGCACAGATGGGCTAAATTCTGCATTTTACTCTACATATAAAATAAAGTTAGCCCCCAAGACTGTTAACAATGCTTACGGGAGAGAATAACAAAGATTCTTTACCCCAGTCCATCACAAAGGTTCTAATTTTAATTTTGCGAAAATAGTGATGTGACACTCTAGATGTAGAGTCATGTCACCATTTGCCATTATTGAACACTGAGTACAAAGTATTAGAGAAGATTATTACAAACAGCCTATTATTATTGATGCACAAAATAGTACATATCAACAAGGGAGGGAGTGAAGAGGTTGGAAAAGAGGTGGACTCACCCTCCTCTGTGTGTCATAAAAAATCAAAAAGAATCCACCCTAATAACAGAATAATAGTATCCTTCCTACGTTAGTTCAACATCTATGAGAGCCGTGTGTCCCCTAAAGATGTATAGGGAAACACAATGTTTTGTTAAAATAACCCTCACCCACCAAAAGGTCCCATGCTTCATCATCGGGTTCTTCCTGCCAAAGCTATTGGACTGGGTGTGCTACTACCGACGAGGACGTGGGAGCACTTAGAAGTGAAATGACACTATGTGTAATGTGAGAGTGGAAGGGTCAGAGTGAATAAAGTGTGTTTAAAAAAAAACCTGGCTATGTGGAAACTAGAATTTACTACTCCTTCTAGCTGGTATTGTTAAAAATGGGGAGTGGAGGCTGTATGCTATGATGGGTTTCTACCTCCTTAGTCTACGTGTTTCGAAGCCATCCCCTTGGCTTCTCATCAGGACCAAAAAGAATGATCCCTACTCCACTCTAAGTAGAAAACAACAATGTAGTCTGCCTAATTAATATAGCAGAATTTCCGTGCACATTCATAACATGCACCATATACTGTACCCAAATGGTATAGGCCTTTAAAATAATCTGGAAGGAAAAAGAAACAACATTGTTAAATGCAGCAATATAATAATTGCATGACCACATCACCCAACTTTTGGAAGGTCTCCTTAGTGATATATTTTTCACTCGGTGCATGACCGCTTACAAATTAAATGGGTGCCGTGCTGCCCTTGAAAGTGACAAACAGTACAATACTAGACACAACAACATAAAAACATAAAACACACACTCTATATTCAATTGTGAGGCTGGTATGCAGTTCCTTGTCTTGGATTCCTGTGAACTCATAATTATTTCTGAAAAAAGTGGGTGGAAATACATCGCGATGTCTCTACAAGATCAAAGTGTTTGAAAAAGTATAAGGAAAGGCAATGTTCACATACATTATTATTACCACACTATAGCCCCATGAGCTATAATCACGGGAGGGGAGGAGCGCCTGTAGTCACACACTGTGGGAGATAAAGTGCATCCGAAATCAGGATCGTTGTTGACGCGATAGCAAATTATTGGAAATGCTCGTTGTCTAGGGGGATCGGCTATGCCGTACTTACTTCGTCAAGACTGCTCTCTCACCCTGGTAAATACCTCTCCGTGGCTCTGATGAACAAGGAATGGGTGTCACGAACCGGTATTAAATAGTACCTTCCTTGCGCGTTTAGCGCACGCTTGTTGTGAGAGAGCTGCAACGCTAATTCACCCTAAAATGGCCGCCCATAGTGGAACCTGCTCCGCGTAGACCTGGTAATTTCCATGTGAGGGTGTGGCCCCAAAGCATTGTGGTCTGTGTGAATCTGAAGCGCTAACCTAATAGAAATGGCCGCTGACAATGGAACAACTAATTCCTAGAATGCGGACACTTCCGTTTTTCGCGAGTCTACCAATAGTAGTGGATAATCATAGAGTATTTCTCTGTGCATAACTCTCCTTGATGTCACTCATGGAACCCAGTAATAGGGTTCACAGATGTTTTTCTCTCTTCCCTGGGGCAAAAGTGATGGCACCCTCTGCTAGCGATGGGTGCTGTGTGTTTAAAGCCCATGTTGTTACACGGACCCGGTGAGACCGGTTAAACCTTTATTCTCGTTGGCAGAGTGCCCATCGCTTGTTTCAGATTCTCTCGCATGTGGCGTTTATATTATTGTGCCCATTGGGATGCAGGGCCATGCGTTTACCTACTCATGTAGTTCGCAGGGCCATCTTATATGTCCTAGGTGGTGACTTAGGTATACTTGTATTGCCTTACAGAAACTTATTGTACAACCCTTACGTTCTCAAGTGGTTGTCAGGACCTAGACCTTGTGTGCCTTAGGCGGTGACTTTGCCATACCTATATTCATTTACACCAAACCTGCCATGGGGTCATTGCGCAGTCCTCAGTGTTGGATGGCCGCCCATTCTGTAGGGGGAATTTTGCTATCTGAGTTGTCCCCATGGGTTGTCGTTGTTAAGTCCTGTGACATGTGTACCCAGACGAAACATCTAACGTTGTTCTTTCTCAAATAGTGTCATCTCGTTGTTCATCTGTTCTATGACTGTCCAATGTATGTCGTGTGTGGTGTGTTTTACCTCCAAGTAATGTGATGACATTTTGGTGGTTGTTTTTTTGCATTTGATATTGCTCTTGTGTTCACAAATGCGAGTTTTTACTGGACGTGTCGTCATCCCGATGTAGTGCATGTCACATGGGCATGTAATCATATATATCACATTCCTACTGTTGCAATTCGTGAAGTGGCGTTGTTCCCACTCTGTATTGTTGTTGAATGTAATGTCTCTGCTCTTTCTAGTCAAGTGACACACGCTACAGTGGCCGCATGGGTGGTGACCCCTTATTGACGGATGCAGAGTAGTCGTCAACTCAGTTTGGGTTGTTGTGCGTGGTCTCGTGTGGACCACCATGTCTCGCAGACTTTTCCCTCTCTTGTGCGAAAACATGGGTTTAGGTAGGTTGAGTTGGCCGCAGTTGAGTAAGCGCCAGTGTTTGTTCACGATCTTGGAGACTTGGTTAGAGCCAGTATTGAATGTGGTGATACATATTGGTCTCTCTTCTTTTGGTTTTACTGGTGTAGGTTCCAAAAGGGCGTCCCTGTTATTATTCCTTGCTCGTTTAAAGGCTTTGTCTACTATTTTTGATGGGTAGTTCCGTTTCTCCAATCCCTTGAGTAGGTCTGCCGCTTGTTCCTTGAAGTCTTTTACTTCAGAGCAGTTACTTCTTAAACGCAGGAATTGTCCAAACGGGAGATTATCCCGTAGGTGCCGTGGATGGAAACTATCATATAGGAGGAGACAGTTTTTTGCTGTGGTTTTAAAGTGTGTCGTGGTTCCCAGAGTGCCATCTTTCGGGAAAATGTTTAGGTCCAGAAACACCAGTTCTGTGTTTGAGATGGTGCAGGTGAATTTCAGGTATTCGTTCTGACAGTTCAGCCAGGTCATGAATCTGTTGGCAGTTTCAATGTGTCCATGCCAGATGACCAGCACATCATCAATATATCGTTTCCATACCCTGATGTGTTGCTGGAAAGGGTTGGTTGTGTGCAGGATCTTGTGTGTTTTTAGATGGTAGACATACAGGCTGGCTACACTGGGGGCGAATGTGCTGCCCATGCTGGTCCCGTACTTTTGAAGGTACAGTGTGTCTTCATATTGGAAGAAATTCCTGGTCAGTGCCAGGTTACAGCAGTCCATTACTATGTTGCGGGGGTCTGGTATTCCCAATCAATCCCAAACAGGACGTCCTCTATGATGTTAAGGGTTTCATCATGGGGAAGGCTCGTGTAGAGGCTTTCCACGTCCAGTCCCATCATCAATTCCCATGTTGGGTCAAACTCCATCCTTTGTAAGAGCCTCAACACATCTTTGGTGTCTTTAAGATATGTGTCCGTCCTTTGTACTAGAGGGCGGAGGAAGGCGTCTGCAAATCTGGACAGGGGCTCAAGGATAGATCCTATGCCTGATACTATCGGGCCTGGTGGTTTTCGCAGATCCTTATGAATTTTAGGGATCGTGTAGAAATATGGGGTGTACCGAGTGAAAAATATATCACTAATGTGACCTTCCACAAGTTGGGTGATGTGGTCATGCAATTATTATATTGCTGCATTTAACAATGTTGTTTCTTTATCCTTCCAGATTATTTTAAAGGCCTATACCATTTGGGTACAGTATATGGTGCACGTTATGAATGTGCACGGAAATTCTGCTATATTAATTAGGCAGACTACATTGTTGTTTTCTATTTAGAGTGGAGTAGGGATAATTCTTTTTGGTCCTGATGAGAAGCCAAGGGGATGGCTTCGAAACATGTAGACTAAGGAGGTAGTAGCCCATCATAGCATACAGCCTTCACTCCCCATTTTTAACAATACCAGCTAGAAGGAGTATTAAATACTAGTTTCCACATAGCCAGGTATTTTTTTAAACACACTTTATTCACTCTGACCCTTTCACTCTCACATTACACATAGTGTCATTTCACTTCTAAGTGCTCCCATGTCCTCGTCGGTAGTAGCACCCCCCGTCCCGCAGCAGGGCGGGAAGAACCCGATGATAAAGCATGCCACCAAGGGACCTTTTGGTGGGCGAGGGTTATTTTAACAAAACATTGTGTTTCCCTATACATTTTTAGGGGACACACGACTCTCATAGATGTTGAACTAAACTAGGAAGGATACTATTATTCTGTTTATTAGGGTGGATTCTTTTTGATTTTTTATGGCACAAAATAGTACACCATGACCTAAATGGATACATATCTGGGTGAGGGATGCACAGATATTTAAAACAACTATTCCACGTAATTGATGAGGCTCACAAACATTGACAAGTAGCCCCCTTAGACCTAGAAAGGTCATTTGATTAACTTCTCTAACCCTTCCTCTTTGCATTTCTTAGATGATTGGGAATAGGAGAGAGCTTCATGAGGAGGATAAAACTATTATACGCTTAACCTATGGACAGAGTCTGGATTGTGCAAATTATATCAGAGTAATGGCCTGTACCCAGGGACACAAGACAGAGCTGCTCACTGTTGCCCCTTCTACGGAGCAACTGGCATGTATTTTAGGGGACAGAGGGCAGGCATATGATATCCGTACTTCTACCAGAGCACATGTTATATTGCAGTACACAGATGATCCATTACTGTGCCTTTGCAATCATGGAAATAGTCCACTGGAAGTCACGCATATACTCACTGATTTTGGGCACAAGACCAGTCTCCATGTCCACAGGGAAAAATTGTGCCTTTTGTCCCTAAGGCAATTGGCACTGAACATCTGCAATAGACAGATGCCATCCTCCAGTGGGAGGCAGAATGTTAGACCTGACATCATTTGGTGTGGTCTTCCCCCAGACTTTTTGCCTTCTCCCCTCCTCTTTACTGAAATTCATATTTGTAGGCATTAGGACTCTGTGCACTTTACCACTGCTAACCAGTGCATGTACTCCTTTAAACCTGGCAGAATTAGCTAACACCCAATTGGCATATTTCATTTACTTATAAGTTCCTAGTAAAGTGGTACTGCATGTACCCAGAGCCTGTACACTGTACATTAAGTGCTACTAGTGGGCTGCACCATTTATTGTGCCACCCACTTAAGTAGCCCTTTAAAACATGTCTCAAGTCTGCCATTGCAGCCTGTGTGCAGTTTTCAACTGCCAATTAGACCTGGCAATATAAAACGTTTGCCAGGCCTAAACTTCCCTTTTTAATATATACATATAAGTCACACCTATGGTAGGCACTAAATACCACACAGGGGAGGGTGAATTGTATTTTAAAGGTAGGACATGTGTTTTTAGGTTTTACATGTCCTGGTAGTGAAAAATGTACAAATTAATTTTTCAGTACTGCGAGGCCAACCTCTCCCATAGGATAACATTGGGTTACCTTATTACATTTAACAAGGGCTAACCTTTGATTGGGAACAGGCAGAAATGCCATGTTTGGTCTCAAAAGCATTGTAATTTAAAATCCTCTTTAAAGGTAAAGTCGAATTTTAAGTCACAATTCTGAAAATGCCATTTCATACAATTGAAAATTCCCCAAGTGTCTGCCTAGAGGATCACACCATTGTAAATAATTGAGATAGACACCTCAGGCTGTGAATCATTGGACTGATTTGAACATTTCAATGAAGCTTTTGAGTATTACGAGTGAATGGATTAGAAGTCACTATCCAGTTTGATGTCGATTTGTATGTTTTAATTCACAGTTTCTTATGTTGTATTATGTTGTATTGTGAATGTTTAGTTTTGTATAGCAGTTTTGATCTATGAAAAAGTTGAGAAGTGTACTCTTCTCAACACAACAAATGTCTTTAAGTATGAATTTGTGATGAAAGTTGACCGTGAAATAAAGGCACGGGTCAAGAAAAGTGAATTGCTTGACCTAGTTTCTTCCAAAGGTATTTGGATTAATGACAGCCAATCTTTTCATGTGTGATAACGTTTCAAGAGGTCCAGTTTGGCTGTATGGTAAAGGGCCCATCCCCATAGTTCACTACTTTTAGAAAGTTTGCATTTTCTTGTCATAACCATTTGGTGCCTGCAGCCTGTGTCCTGGATCACATTACTAGGTATAGTTGGCAACTGGGCTTTGCATATTCACCCCAGACAGCGGCACAATAGAGGGACTGGGTGTTGGCAGGATTGGAACTCTAACTTGATGGAAGAGGCGGAGCTGTCACCTGTCACACTTGCACTTCAAAGACACAGCCTCAAAGGATTACCCTCAGACCAAAACTTCAGTACACTCCTGCACCTGTGGAGGACCCCCAGGACAGCCTAGTACTTCAGAGGACTACCCTGCTGCTTGATGCATGCTTTGTAGCCCAGAGGACTGCCCTGCTTCTACCAGAGGACTGCTCTGCTGCTTGCAGCTTGCCTTGTACCCTCAGAAGACTGCTCTGCTCCTTGAGGCCTGCCTCACTGCTTGATCACAGGACTACCAGTGCGACTCCAAGGGCTAGTTGGGCTTGCCTCCTGTGTGATATACCGGACGTAATAAGTAGGGGTGGGCGGAATTTGCGTAGTCGCGCTACGCAAAGCTCCGCGAAACGGTAAAAAATCTCCGCGAGCACGCAAAAGTTCCGCGAACACGCGGAATTGCTTGTTCCGCCCGTTCGCGATGCTTTTTCCTGTCCGCGAACGCTGTTTGCGTGCTCGGGAGAAATATCTCGCGAACACGCATTTTGAAAGCGCGAACAAGCAAAAAACTCTGCGAAGTCGCGGATCGCGGAATTTTTGGCAATTTCGCGTTCTCCGCGGAACGCAAAATTACCCAAATTCCGCAAATTCCACGAGCGAAACGGAATTTACCGGCCAGGCCTAGTAATGAGCTCCAAAGAACTTGAACAGTGCACCAGACCTCTGCCGGGAGTAAATCCTGACCACACAGGTGGTGCCCAACTAGTCCTGGACCCTTGGAAGTGGTACTAAAGGTACGCCTCTAATCAAAACCTGAAATTTGGGACTTAAAAAAATGTACACCAAAAAAATAGACTGAGAACAGACAGGAGACCAGGACCTACCTGCTCACGATTCCACAGGTGGTGCATCACCGGTCAGCATGACTTCATGGTAGCTCCTACTACGTTCATCCCCGCAGCAGAAAATCCTGTTCAGCTGGACCTCTCTGAATGGGTATCTGGCCTTGTGTAGTTATTGTCGGCTGCAGTTTCATCCTACTAGAGATTTTTGACTTCTAAAAAAGTGGCAAAGTACGAATGTAGAAATTTTCACTGAGGCTTCGTCTAGCGGCTCCCAGACAATGATACCTCCTCCTTGGACAATGCCTGAACTTTACCTTCTCAAGAACTTTTCTTCAAAATTTTTCCTAAGTCTGAAGGTAAGTGGAGACTGGTCCAAGTGCACCTCTTGTAGCCGAACCATGCGTAATCGCTGTCAGCCTCAACTTTTGACTCTGCCTGGGTCTGGCATGACCAGTTACCTGCTGTTGGCGGTTTGATCTTTTAGGTGCTATTTTTCACTTAAAACTTAAAAAATGCATAACTTTGCTCCTACTAATTGGATTTAATTCATTTTGGTGTCAGTTTATATATTACATATTGCTCTGTTTTTCTAAATTTGGTGTGGGGTGTTTCTTGTGTTGTATTTTCACTTTATTACTGTTTGAGTGCTGCATAAATACTTAACCCGGTGCCTCTAAGTTAAGCCTGACTGCTTTTGTGCCAAGTTACCAGCGGGTTAAGCACATGTTAATTTAGGGACTTTTTTGGTTCCCCCTGACAGGGGTTGTGGCTGTTGCTTGAGAAGGGTTTATACCCCCACAATCAGAAACCCAATTTCTTACACAGATACAATTAAATATATACAAATACAAGTATACCAGGGAGACAGTAATCTGATGGAGGGCATCATCGGTAAGCCGTAACAGCAATTAGGCAGTGGATCCTGTTCTGACCCAAACTGCCCTTTTTACCACTTGGAGGAGTTGGCAAGTCTAGGGTGATAGTTCCTTCTACATTTCTTTGCTACGTTTTAGTGCTGCCAATAATCTTCAGGGGATTCTTCAGGGAATTAAATATACCTGATCTGGAGATCGGGCTGAAAGAGGGCTGCAATAGGGAAGACCTAAAGATCACTAGATGTAGCAGGGTTAGGGTTAGACGATGCCAACTTTGATGCCTGCTATCTCGCAGCACAATTACTATGGATGGGAAGATGGATGTGTGATGACTTGGACCCAGAGGGAGAAGAAATAAAAATGGCATTGGGAGGAAACACACTTCACAAATCTATACTGGGGGACACAAGTTAGAAAATAGCACCTCTTAGATCACATCATACACAGCAAAAACACTACTGGCAAAGGTTCCTCAAATGCCTGTGGTGCCTACTTAAATTTCATGCCTTAGGGCGATGTCAATATTGTTAAAATTATATATATATATAGTATGCCCGCCTTATTTGTTCAAATGAAATGAGGTAGGACCGAGACAAAAAACAGTCTAAATACTACCTTGGTGATTCAAAGACCAGAAATTGGAGGTATAGATGTCCCTCCTAATAATACAATAACCTCTCTATCTCCTATCAGTGCAAACGAGGTCCCGTAGTTTTGAAATAACGTGAATAAGGATATATAATAAACGAAACGAATTGGCCAGTGTCTTCGAAACGGTAAAATGGAATGGAGGAAAGAGCAGCAAAACGTGCACAAGCAGCACAAACCATGTTCCAGAAAGGCACAGTACCGGGTAAAAGAACATCTGAATCTGGACAACCAGCATGCCCTGGGGTGGCAACAATTATGCAACTTTTTGTGCAACTTGAAAGGCTATTACGCAAGGAAATCTCTAGAAGTTGGGAAATAATAACTTTAGAAAAGTATGTGGAATGCGGAAGAGTGCCGAGGGGCTTACGCATTTTTACACTACCCAACCACCCAGACACGAGATCAGAGAAGTTCAAGAACTAAGATGTTAATAATTATAAAATATGCTAAGAAAGATGTTGAAGAGCTACATCTGAAAATTACAGAAATAGAATCACAGATTCAAGCACTGAATACACAAGAGGACACTCTAAAGAGATTGCGTATGGATATGGATCGCAATCTAGATAAACATGAGGATGAGGTATAACAACGCAAACAGCGGAAATTTCACAGAGATGAATGTGACTATGAGAATGGGACAATTTTCACGTTCGCTAAACGGTTCGAAGTTTTAAAACAACAACTGGATACAAAAAAACAAACCGTTCTTAAATCTCCAAGTACCACACAGAGTGAGTCTGAATCAGATCTCAGTGAAGGGGAACAAACAACAACAAGAACCCATCAACTTTCTTTTTTAGAAGAGATGAGAATACTGTCTCAAGATCAACAAAATCCCAAAGCCAGAGGGAGGGGACGTGGAGCTGGAAAACCCAGGACACGAGGAAGAGGAAGAGGGATGTCCTTCAACAGAGACGCAGAAGGAAGACAAGAAGAAGTTGCAGAAAAAGGAAGGGGATACCACCTACGGAATCGGACAGTAATGAAGCAATATGGGATCTTACTGCAAATATAAAGGAACCTGACTTAATTATTAATTTATCGAAACACAATTTAACACAAGCAGAACGGACACTTATGAATAGAGGATTGACTTTCTGCCCAGAAAGACATCAAGATATAGTTGAAACAAAAATCGATATGTATAAATACATTCGAAAATTAAAACTCAAGAAATACTTCACGAGAATACCATCAGGGCCTAAAAAAGATAACACAATAGTGTCCATGTCAGAACTTGAGACACCATATACTGTGGGCGAAATACCAAATCTAAGAACAGCCTTTGAATTAGCACATGACATCAATGAAACGGAGCTGTCAGATATTCAACTATTGGAAGAAATGGGCATCAACACAAATCAATATTCCCGTACTAAATTCAAAAGTCAGTCAAAATTCTGCCCAGTACTACCTCCAGGGAACAGAGTTGACACATTCCATGATCTAGTAGTGGCAGAACTAGAAACAATGGATAATGTGAAACATGGTAGAAGAAAAGAAAACTTATCCCCACAAGAACGTCAAGCACTAGATTCGTTAAAAAACAATGCCTTAATCGAAATAAAGCCAGCTGACAAAGGTGGTAATCTAGTTATTATGGACAAACAAGATTATGTGGATGAAGCCATGCGTCAACTAAGCAATACTGCCAATTATCAGATATTGAAAAAGAATCCTATCAACGATCTGATTTTAGACCTAAGCAAGAGGCTAACTGCATGGTATGAACTGGGCTTACTTAATGATGACGAGAAGAATTTCCTTATGGTGGATAATCCTGTGATACCAACTATATACTTTCTGCCGAAGATACACAAGACCTTAAAAAGCCTCCAGGACGACCTATAATATCCAGCTGTGGCAGCCTCTATGAAAATGTAGCCTCATATGTGGACAATTTTTTGGCGCCAATTGTGCCTACCCTCAGTTCTTACATAAAAGATACAGGAGACTTCCTAAGGATACTCATGGAAACCAGTTGGCAGCCTGACTATCTTTTGGTAACGATCGACGTTGTGTCGTTGTACACATCGATTAATCATGACATTGGAATACAGGCCACTTTGTACTTTTTAAAGCAGAGACCAATTGGAAAACTGAAACACACGACCATGTTGATAGACATGATAGAGCTCTGCTTGAAAAATAACATTTTTCTATTCAACAAAAAGCTGTATTCCCAAAGCTGTGGCACTGCGATGGGAGTTTCCTTCTCTCCAAGCTATGCAAACTTCATGATGGGTTGGTGGGAGAAAAACATAGCTTGGAGAGAGGAAAATGATCCTCACACAATGAAGGTGGCCCTTTGGCTTCGCTTCATTGACGATCTTTTCCTTTATGGAGGGGCACTGGAGCGGAATTCCTGATCTATTTAGCGATTCTCAATGACAATGATGTGGGACTTCAATTTACTCACAATATCCATCCTAAAGAAATTGAGTTTCTAGACACGAAGGTCTATATCAAATCGAACACCATACATACAACTGTGTTTAGAAAAAAACTGCAACAAATAGTTTATTACATGGTTCTAGCTTTCATCCCCAATCCCTCAAGAGAAGTATCCCTATGGGAGTTCATAAGGATGAAACAAAACTGCTCTGAACCCAGAGAAATGGAAAAAAGTTTAAAGAGACAACAACACGTTTCCTTAAAAGAGGGTACAACTACAGAGACATCCAACGAGGAGAGATGAAAGCTAGACAAAAAAGCAGAGCACAAACTTTGGTGGATAAAAAGCCAACTGATATGGCAATTGAAACTCAGGAAGAAGCACCACGATTGATCCTAACTTATAGCAAGGAAAGCTATAAAATACAACAAATCTTGAAGAAATATTGGGAAGTGTTGACTAAGGATCCAGACATCGGTACAAAATTAGGGAATCATCCACTTGTAACATACAGGAAGGCACCCTCCAGATCTGATACATTGATCAGAAGCCATTTCGAAAGTGCCAAAAAAACAACCTGGTTGGGAGCCAAACAGAGAGGATTTGGCAAATGTACAACATGCAAGGCGTGCAAAATTGGAAGGAATCTTACATCTATTAAAGATCCAAGGGGGAGAGAATTTGAGATCAAGGAAAATATTACCTGTGAATCAACACATGTCGTATATGTGATAGAATGGTTCTGCGGCAAGAGGTATATAGGAAGCACCATCTGTCCCCTCAAAAAACGTATACTCGAACATATCAGAGCTATACAGAATGAAGATCTTTCCTATGCTGTCGCCAAACATATGAAAGTACATGAGAATCGAACTTGGCTTGATATGAAATACTCTGGACTGGTCACAATACCACCGCATGAGAGAGGAGGGAATCGAACATTGAAACTAAGGCGCCAGGAGTCCAAAATGATCATTAGATTCAAGACAAAGGTCCCCCTTGGGCTTAATGGGGATGAAGAAATGTACATACATCTGTGAAATATACATAGAACTCTTGCTGAGAACTTGGTCATTTATTAAAAGATAGACTTTAAAATCAGTCGTAATATATAATGAATTTGCAGCTCATATTCCATTGAAATAATGTATCTGGCCGAAGAAAAGAATTAAGTAATCAAATGTTATTTATCATGTAGTTTAGTTGTTGCGAACGTTGCTAATTACAATTCCCGTCTAAAGAGAATTTGCAAGTATGTATCTGTCACAGAGACATTTGGGCACTCAGCCTATGCACAATAATTTCGAAGTTCAGTCTGTACTATCAGGTCAGATATTGGAAGATAAAAATTCATGTGTACTGGACTTGAAACGATTATAAGAATGTCTTAATATGCATTGGTATATGTATGATACTTTGAGACTTTAATGATATCGACGATCGGTCAGTCCAGACAAAGTATCTGAACTGATGTATATGTACTTGTGTGGGTGATCAATATTATTCCCTTAACTTGTGGGTTAATGTTTTTAGCTTTAGTTCGCAACATTTTGATGTTATAAGATCGGTTTAGCAAACCGGCTTATTTTTAAAGACTACCAATCCCATAATGCCTCATTGAGGGTATCAGTGGTGATTTGGTATAAATAGTTAAAAATGAAGAGGGACTCCGAGTACTACCGTGATCAAGAACTTTGTGTTCGAAACGCGTAGGAGGAGGAGAGGAATGGTCGAAATAAAAGAATCTTATTCAAGCCAAGGAGAGTGCCGTGTATTTAATCATTTGTTGGATTATATTCTGCGAGAATTGGCCTGTTCCTGCCACGAGCACCAGCTGGATTGTGCTCCCCCCGTAAAGGACCGTGTTGTTGATTTATATATATATATATTTATATATCAAACAACAAGGTAGCCCCAATGAGAGAAGCCAACAGGTACGTGTAAAATCTTCGATTTATTTTCACGACAGCTTACATGCAGGCACAGGGCATTGTAAAGTCCATCAAATAAAAGCCATGCCAGACGCGTTTCGGGAATCAGCTTCCCTTCCTCAATGGCATTCCACTGTAATCACCAAGCAGCATTTCCTGCACCAATTTATTCAAAGTACCTGCCTCAGTGGGCGTGGCCATTCCCATGGCCTTATGGTCTTAGTAGTGCAAGAGTGAATAAAACCTCCAGTGAGTCTGTTTGGTGTACAAAAATAAATGTTTGTTACCCCAGTGGGTTGATGAACACCAAGCTTCCTTGTCTGCCGCCCTTGTCAGCTGTCGCGTCGAACACCGCCTCCCGTTCAATTAATGAAGCTTTATGTATCCATCAAGGGCCCGCTGCTTTGCGCGGTGAGCTTCTCTCGCGGCTGGACTCAGCCGCTCTATATCAAACAACAAGGTAGCCCCAATGAGAGAAGCCAACAGGTACGTGTAAAATCTTCGATTTATTTTCACGACAGCTTACATGCAGGCACAGGGCATTGTAAAGTCCATCAAATAAAAGCCATGCCAGACGCGTTTCGGGAATCAGCTTCCCTTCCTCAATGGCATTCCACTGTAATCACCAAGCAGCATTTCCTGCACCAATTTATTCAAAGTACCTGCCTCAGTGGGCGTGGCCATTCCCATGGCCTTATGGTCTTAGTAGTGCAAGAGTGAATAAAACCTCCTGTGAGTCTGTTTGGTGTACAAAAATAAATGTTTGTTACCCCAGTGGGTTGATGAACACCAAGCTTCCTTGTCTGCCGCCCTTGTCAGCTGTCGCGTCGAACACCACCTCCCGTTCAATTAATGAAGCTTTATGTATCCATCACGGGTCCGCTGCTTTGCGCGGTGAGCTTCTCTCGCGGCTGGACTCAGCCGCTCTATATCAAACAACAAGGTAGCCCCAATGAGAGAAGCCAACAGGTACGTGTAAAATCTTCGATTTATTTTCACGACAGCTTACATGCAGGCACAGGGCATTGTAAAGTCCATCAAATAAAAGCCATGCCAGACGCGTTTGGGAATCAGCTTCCCTTCCTCAATGGCATTCCACTGTAATCACCAAGCAGCATTTCCTGCACCAATTTATTCAAAGTACCTGCCTCAGTGGGCGTGGCCATTCCCATGGCCTTATGGTCTTAGTAGTGCAAGAGTGAATAAAACCTCCTGTGAGTCTGTTTGGTGTACAAAAATAAATGTTTGTTACCCCAGTGGGTTGATGAACACCAAGCTTCCTTGTCTGCCGCCCTTGTCAGCTGTCGCGTCGAACACCGCCTCCCGTTCAATTAATGAAGCTTTATGTATCCATCACGGGCCCGCTGCTTTGCAGCTGTGAGCTTCTCTCGCGGCTGGACTCAGCCGCCTATATCAAACAACAAGGTAGCCCCAATGGAGAAGCCAACAGGTACGTGTAAAATCTTGATTTATTTTCACGACAGCTTACATGCAGGCACAGGGCATTGTAAAGTCCATCAAATAAAAGCCATGCCAGACGCGTTTCGGGAATCAGCTTCCCTTCCTCAATGGCATTCCACTGTAATCACCAAGCAGCATTTCCTGCACCAATTTATTCAAAGTACCTGCCTCATTGGGCGTGGCCATTCCATGGCCTTATGGTCTTAGTAGTGCAAGAGTGAATAAAACCTCCTGTGAGTCTGTTTGGTGTACAAAAATAAATGTTTGTTACCCCAGTGGGTTGATGAACACCAAGCTTCCTTGTCTGCCGCCCTTGTCAGCTGTCGCGTCGAACACCGCCTCCCGTTCAATTAATGAAGCTTTATGTATCCATCACGGGCCCGCTGCTTTGCGCGGTGAGCTTCTCTCGCGGCTGGACTCAGCCGCTCTATATCAAACAACAAGGTAGCCCCAATGAGAGAAGCCAACAGGTACGTGTAAAATCTTCATCAACCCACTGGGGTAACAAACATTTATTTTTGTACACCAAACAGACTCACAGGAGGTTTTATTCACTCTTGCACTACTTAAACTATAAGGCCATGGGAATGGCCACGCCCACTGAGGCAGGTACTTTGAATAAATTGGTGCAGGAAATGCTGCTTGATGATTACAGTGGAATGCCATTGAGGAAGGGAAGCTGATTCCCGAAACGCGTCTGGCATGGCTTTTATTTGATGGACTTTACAATGCCCTGTGCCTGCATGTAAGCTGTCGTGAAAATAAATCGAAGATTTTACACGTACCTGTTGGCTTCTCTCATTGGGGCTACTTTGTTGTTTGATATAGAGCGGCTGAGTCCAGCCACGAGAGAAGCTCACCGCGCAAAGCAGCGGGCCCGTGATGGATACATAAAGCTTCATCAATTGAACGGGAGGCGGTGTTCGACGCGACAGCTGACAAGGGCAGCAGACAAGGAAGCTTGGTGTTCATCAACCCACTGGGGTAACAAACATTTATTTTTGTACACCAAACAGACTCACAGGAGGTTTTATTCACTCTTGCACTACTAAGACCATAAGGCCATGGGAATGGCCACGCCACTGAGGCAGGTACTTTGAATAAATTGGTGCAGTAAATGCTGCTTGGTGATTACAGTGGAATGCCATTGAGGAAGGGAAGCTGATTCCCGAAACGCGTCTGGCAGGGCTTTTATTTGATGGACTTTACAATGCCCTGTGCCTGCATGTAAGCTGTCGTGAAAATAAATAGAAGATTTTACACGTAGCTGTTGGCTTCTCTCATTGGGGCTACCTTGTTGTTTGATATAGAGCGGCTGAGTCCAGCCGCGGAGAAGCTCACCGCGCAAAGCAGCGGGCCCGTGATGGATACATAAAGCTTCATTAATTGAGCGGGAGGCGGTGTTCGACGCGACAGCTGACAAGGCGGCAGACAAGGAAGCTTGGTGTTCATCAACCCACTGGGGTAACAAACATTTATTTTTGTACACCAAACAGACTCACAGGAGGTTTTATTCACTCTTGCACTACTAAGACCATAAGGCCATGGGAATGGCCACGCCCACTGAGGCAGGTACTTTGAATAAATTGGTGCAGGAAATGCTGCTTGGTGATTACAGTGGAATGCCATTGAGGAAGGGAAGCTGATTCCCGAAACGCGTCTGGCATGGCTTTTATTTGATGGACTTTACAATGCCCTGTGCCTGCATGTAAGCTGTCGTGAAAATAAATCGAAGATTTGACACGTACTTGTTGGCTTCTCTCATTGGGGCTACCATGTTGTTTGATATAGAGCGGCTGAGTCCAGCCGCGAGAGAAGCTCACCGCGCAAAGCAGCGGGCCCGTGATGGATACATAAAGCTTCATCAATTGAACGGGAGGCGGTGTTCGACGCGACAGCTGACAAGGAGCAGCAGACAAGGAAGCTTGGTGTTCATCAACCCACTGGGGTAACAAACATTTATTTTTGTACACCAAACAGACTCACAGGAGGTTTTATTCACTCTTGCACTACTAAGACCATAAGGCCATGGGAATGGCCACGCCCACTGAGGCAGGTACTTTGAATAAATTGGTGCAGGAAATGCTGCTTGGTGATTACAGTGGAATGCCATTGAGGAAGGAAGCTGATTCCCGAAACGCGTCTGGCAGGGCTTTATTTGATGGACTTTACAATGCCCTGTGCCTGCATGTAAGCTGTCGTGAAAATAAATAGAAGATTTTACACGTAGCTGTTGGCTTCTCTCATTGGGGCTACCTTGTTGTTTGATATAGAGCGGCTGAGTCCAGCCGCGAGAGAAGCTCACTGCGCAAAGCAGCGGGCCCGTGATGGATACATAAAGCTTCATTAATTGAACGGGAGGCGGTGTTCGACGCGACAGCTGACAAGGGCGGCAGACAAGGAAGCTTGGTGTTCATCAACCCACTGGGGTAACAAACATTGATTTTTGTACACCAAACAGACTCACAGGAGGTTTTATTCACTCTTGCACTACTAAGACCATAAGGCCATGGGAATGGCCACGCCCACTGAGGCAGGTACTTTGAATAAATTGGTGCAGGAAATGCTGCTTGGTGATTACAGTGGAATGCCATTGAGGAAGGGAAGCTGATTCCCGAAACGCGTCTGGCATGGCTTTTATTTGATGGACTTTACAATGCCCTGTGCCTGCATGTAAGCTGTCGTGAAAATAAATCGAAGATTTGACACGTACCTGTTGGCTTCTCTCATTGGGGCTACCATGTTGTTTGATATAGAGCGGCTGAGTCCAGCCGCGAGAGAAGCTCACCGCGCAAAGCAGCGGGCCCGTGATGGATACATAAAGCTTCATCAATTGAACGGGAGGCGGTGTTCGACGCGACAGCTGACAAGGGCAGCAGACAAGGAAGCTTGGTGTTCATCAACCCACTGGGGTAACAAACATTTATTTTTGTACACCAAACAGACTCACAGGAGGTTTTATTCACTCTTGCACTACTAAGACCATAAGGCCATGGGAATGGCCACGCCCACTGAGGCAGGTACTTTGAATAAATTGGTGCAGGAAATGCTGCTTGGTGATTACAGTGGAATGCCATTGAGGAAGGGAAGCTGATTCCCGAAACGCGTCTGGCAGGGCTTTTATTTGATGGACTTTACAATGCCCTGTGCCTGCATGTAAGCTGTCGTGAAAATAAATAGAAGATTTTACACGTAGCTGTTGGCTTCTCTCATTGGGGCTACCTTGTTGTTTGATATAGAGCGGCTGAGTCCAGCCGACGAGAAGCTCACTGCGCAAAGCAGCGGGCCCGTGATGGATACATAAAGCTTCATTAATTGAACGGGAGGCGGTGTTCGACGCGACAGCTGACAAGGGCGGCAGACAAGGAAGCTTGGTGTTCATCAACCCACTGGGGTAACAAACATTTATTTTTGTACACCAAACAGACTCACAGGAGGTTTTATTCACTCTTGCACTACTAAGACCATAAGGCCATGGGAATGGCCACGCCCACTGAGGCAGGTACTTTGAATAAATTGGTGCAGGAAATGCTGCTTGGTGATTACAGTGGAATGCCATTGAGGAAGGGAAGCTGATTCCCGAAACGCGTCTGGCATGGCTTTTATTTGATGGACTTTACAATGCCCTGTGCCTGCATGTAAGCTGTCGTGAAAATAAATCGAAGATTTGACACGTACCTGTTGGCTTCTCTCATTGGGGCTACCTTGTTGTTTGATATATATATATATATATATATATATATATATATATATATATATATATATATATATATATATATATATATATATATATATATATCCAAACAAAACCTAACTAAACCTTGAAGTGAGGACACTGACACCACGGCTGGAGGTTAAAGATGCCTTTAATCCATGCAGAAAGTTGCACAATTGCACAAACCCAACGCGTTTCTCCTCTATGTGAGGCTTGATCACGGGTACACTTCTGCTTTTCACCTTGCCTCGTGCATTACCACTGCGGTTTTGGTTTTCTCCCAGAATGCATCATCACACAGGTGTGTCCATTTGTTTTCTTAAGGCAACAGGACATAAAACTTTATTGTTCACTTTATACGAACATGTTGCCATCTGCCTTAACGTAGGGACTGTTGATAATGCAAAGATAATTGTGTAATTTTCTTTAAGCAATTAATTCTCTCGTGCACAGCCTTCCTTAGTCAAGAAAACTTCCTCTTGCGCCCTTACCAGCCTTCCTTACGATTTTCTTATGGCATATCTCCGTTTTAAAACGGAGGGCACCGGTATCGTGTTACTGACCCGCCCTGCAGAGCCTGCTGGCTCATTTTCCGGTGCAAACTTGGTGGTATTGAAATTTCCGTGAAGCCCGGCTCGCCATGAATTCCTGAGGTTTTAAAACGGAGATATGCCATATGAAAATCGTAAGGAAGGCTGGTAAGGGCGCAAGAGGAAGTTTTCTTCACTTTCCCACGCATTCTGGGAGAAAACCAAAACCGCAGTGGTAATGGACGAGGCAAGGTGAAAAGCAGAAGTGTACCCGTGATCAAGCCTCACATGGAGGAGAAACGCGTTGGGTTTGTGCAATTGTGCAACTTTCTGCATGGATTAAAGGCATCTTTAACCTCCAGCCGTGGTGTCAGTGTCCTCACTTCAAGGTTTAGTGAGGTTTTGTTTGGATTATAACGGAGGGCACCGGTATCGTGTTACTGACCCGCCCTGCAGAGCCTGCTGGCTCATTTTCCGGTGCAAACTTGGTGGTATATATATATATATATATATATATATATATATATTATCTACTGGCGGTCACCAGTAGATAGTTATAGTTAGGACCTTTATCCATAGGAAATCCGCAACATTCTATTTGAAATAACTCTTGCCCCGGTTGACGAATCTTCGCAAAGCTTCCAACTTGTTGGGGCGCTCCGCTCCGCTCCTACCCTGAAAGTCTCGGGTTGATTCGTCAAGCGGGGGCCGAGAAAAAAGGGGGGTCCCAAAACACGTTTTCTCCGTTTTCTCCATGTTAATTCCCATAGGAAATTTTAGCCACGGGTACAGCCCGAACTGCTGAACGGAATTACACCAAATTTTGCAAAAAGGTAGCGCTTGGTTCAGAAAGCGACCTTTTTTTAAATGGTGTAAATCCGTTCAGTAGTTGCGGAGAAATTCAAAAATAAGAGTGAAAAAATCGATTTCCCATAGGAAACTTTATGCAAGGCTACAGCAAAAACTGCTGAACGGAATTACACCAAATTTGGCACAAAGGTAGTGCTTGGTTCAGAAAGCATCCTTTTTAAAAATGGTGTAAATCCGTTCAGTAGTTGCTGAGAAAATCCAAAATAAAGGTTTCGATATTTAGAGGCACGGAGGATCCGCGCACCCTCCCGACCACGAGCTGCATGCTAATTGGCTGTCAACACTCCAAACCAGGAAGTGTTGGCAGCCATCTTGTTCCTCGGTAGAACCGAGGAACAAGAAAGCAGTAAAAAAAGTGCGCAATACGCAAAAAGGGGGCAGGGTAGAAACACCCTGACCCCCTAGGCCTGCTCAGGGGGTCCTACAAAGACCCTCAGGGCCCAATTTAAAAAAAAAAATAATAATTTAAATCGGCAGGATGCGCTTACGGTGCGCGGATCCTGCCGATAAAAAAAAAACGAAGCGCGGGCTCCCGCGCTTCTTTGGTAATTGGACCACGGGTAGGCCAAGTCCCGGGGGCATGGGAGGGTTAAGTTTTATGATGTGGGGGCCTCTAATGCCCCCCAAGCCCCGAGGACCGCCACCCCCGGGGCTTTAATAAAAAATGATGCGGGAGGGCTCTCGGCCCTCCCGCAGCCCCGGGACCGCCACCCCCGGGGCTTCTTTTTATTTTTAAAATAACCTATGTGGGGGCTTGAGCCCCCACATGCCCGGGGACTGCCACCTCCCCGGGGCACTAAATATTTTAATGTGGGGGTCCGTTTCGGACCCAGAGCCCGGGGACCACCACCTCCCGGGGCTGTGCAATTCAAGGGAGGGGGCCGCGCGGCCCCCTCCTGGAGCCCTTGATGGCCCTGGGGACCGCCACCCCCAGGGCCGGCTCCTGCAGTGTCCCGGGGTGCCTAACCCCGGGACACTGTAGTTTACTATGACAGGACGGGACCCTCGCGGCTCCCGTCCTGTCATAGCAAACTGCTTTGGATATTGGAAGCGAGAGCAGGGAAACCTGCTCTCGCTTCCAATATCCAAAGCAAATAGCTTTTCCACATGGGGAGCTGCATCTTAGCAGCTCCCCATGTGGAAAAGCAATGCCGGCTCCCAAGGGACTCGGGAGCCGGCGGGACTGTGGGGGATTGGGGACCCCCCCACAGTCCCCAACAGAGAGGGCCAGCCCCAGGGGATGGGGTCCCTGGGGCAAGTAGTGGCCCGGGAGGGGGGCCATGCGGCCCCCTTCCCCAAAATTAAAAAAAAAAACAAAGGCCGGCCCCGGGGGATGGGGTCCCCGGGGCCATAAGTGGCCTGAGGAGGGGAGCAACACAGCCCCCCTCCAAAACAATAAAATTTTTTAAAAAAAGGCCATGCCCCGGGGGATGGGGTCCCCGGGGCCGATTAAGGCCTCGGGAGGGGGCCACGCGGCCCCCTTCCAAATTGTTTTTTTTTTTTAAATAAATAGGGGCAGGCCCTGGGAAATGGGGTCCCCAGGACCAATAAATTAGAAAAGAAGGGGGCCACACAGCCCCCTTCTTAAAAAAACAAAAAAAAAAAACACTGGCATCGCGCCGGAGGCCACGCCCCTTCTTTCACCACTCTGCAAACGCGCCCCCTGGCGCGTTTGCAGATGAGAACGAATTCCCCTTGAATACTGGGGGTCCCTGGGGGCCAACTAGCCCACCAGGAACCTCCAGTATGCGCCAGGGGCTGCGTTGCAGAGAGGTGTTCTGAGGCCACGCCCCTTTTACACCTCTCTGCAACGCAGCTCTGTGGCGCATAATGGAGGGAGCTGGTGGGCTAGTTGCACCCCAGGGACCCTCAGGATTGAAGGGAGTTAATCCCCGACTTAAAATGCGCCACGGGCGCGTTTGCACAGTGGTGAAGGGAGGGGCGGGGCTTGAGATGACATGTGTGCAAACAGGCCCCGTGGCGTGTTTTAAGATGGGGAATTAAATCCCCTTCAATCCTGAGGGTCCCTGGGGGACAACTAGCCCACCAGGTATGTCCAGAAAGCACCACAGAGCTGCGTTGCAGAGAGGTGCAAAAGGGGCGTGGCCTCTGAACACCTCTCTGCAACGCAGCTCTCTGGCGCATACCTGGAGGTACCTGGTGGGCTAGTTGGCCCCTAGGGACCCTCGGGATTGAGGAGGAATTAATTCTCCAACTTAAAACGCGCCACAGGGCGTGTTTGCAGACATGTCACCTCAGGACCCACCCCTTCCTTCACCATTGTGCAAATATTCCTCTAAAATCAGCCGAACTACGAATTCCGATTTACTCACCTGTTATCAGGAGAGAACCCAGTGCTGCATCTTTTAGCCCAGCACTGACCCTGAAAAGTAATTCTAACCGTACTTACCAGTAACTTGAATTTCCTTCCATAGGCTAACATTGACTGGTTTCACTTGGAAATTCTTCTAAGTGTGGAGTTTTGGAACTTTATAATATTCCTCTAAAATCAGCCGAACTACGAATTCCGATTTACTCACCTGTTATCAGGAGAGAACCCAGTGCTGCATCTTTTAGCCCAGCACTGACCCTGAAAAGTAATTCTAACCGTACTTACCAGTAACTTGTATTTCCTTCCATAGGAATCCATTGTCTGGTTTTCAGCATAAAAGTTTCAAAGTGTCGATTTTCACAAACTACAAATATTCCTTAAAAATCGCCTGTATGACTTAAACGCATTCTTTCAACTGTTTACAGGAGATGCACCATTGCTGGATCCAGGATCCACCACTGAGTAAGAAAAAGTAACGATAACACTACTTACCTGCTAAGTGAATTTCCTGCCATAGGATAACATTGGTGATTCTATGTGAAAAAGTTTCTAAGTGTCAACTTTTAAAATACAATAATATTCCTTAAAAATCAATACTGTAACCAAAACGCTTTTACTCAACTGTTTACAGGAGATGTCCCAGGACTGAATCTAGGATCCAGTCCTGTTGTTAGAAAAGTAATCCATAAAGTAACTAATTGCATTTAACTAGAAATTCACATTGAGCTCAATGTTGCATTGTGTTTGAAATTGTGTTGCCCATTGCAACAACTGTAACTACTGTACTTAAAAGTCTATTGCCTATTTGCAAAGAATTTATACTAAAGTAATTCATTCTGAGAAAGTATATTTTGTAATGTAATGTATAATGTAATTACAATGTAATTTAAAAAATAAATAGTTTAAAAAAATGTAGTAAATCAGTATCAAAAAAATAAAGATAACAATTAATACATTTAAAAATTGTCATTTACAAAACCTTGGAAATTCACTGAAAAAAACCATAGGTTTCAGACATGTTATAGTTAGGAATTAGCATTTAAAAAACCTTTGAAATTCACTGAAAAAACCATAGGTTTCAGGCACGTTATAGTTAGAAATTAGCATTTAAAAAACCTTTGAAATTCACTGAAAAAACCATAGGTTTCAGGCACATTATAGTTAGAAATTAGCATTTAAAAAACCTTTGAAATTCACTGAAAAAACCATAGGTTTCAGACACGTTATAGTTAGAAATTAGCATTTAAAAAACCTTTGAAATTCACTGAAAAAACCATAGGTTTCAGGCACGTTATAGTTAGAAATTAGCATTTAAAAAACCTTTGAAATTCACTGAAAAAACCATAGGTTTCAGACACGTTATAGTTAGAAATTTGCATTTAAAAAACCTTTGAAATTCACTGAAAAAACCATAGGTTTTAGGGACAGTTATAGTTAGTTGGACATTGCACTCGTACAAAACCCGTGAAATTCCCCGTTATAGTTAGTTCAGCTAACTATAACTCGCGCCCGAAATGCACTGCTGATGACGTCACATATTACATCACTCATGACATGGTCAGTGACATCACTGATGACATCACTGATGACATCTCAAATGACATCACTGATGACATCATCCATGTGATAATTTCATGCATCTTCTCACACCCTAATATAACTTTTGATACACCCACTGTAAATTACAGACTGCCATTCTCAAAACCATAGACACTCCAACACCAATAACTACATACCCACTCACTGATTCTTAGGTCTACACACACATCCACTCACTCACCCGTACAGTCACTCATACTTACGGTCACTCAGTCAGTACAGGACTATCATATGCACTCATACACCTACATAGACACTCACACACCACCACTCATCCATAGAGGTACTCACACACCTAGTCAGTCATGCAAATAATTAATCACACTGCCATTTACTCACCTATACAGTTATACACACACCAGCTCACTTACTCATACAAATACTAGCACATTCTTACGCTCTTATACAATCACTGATACAAGCACACACTCATCCATGCAGCCACTCTCACAATCACACACTCTCACTTATAGCCATTTATATACTCCAACACACATATATACTGCCTTTCACATATGTAGTTACTCACACATGTACCACTGAGATATACATTCACTCACTAACACACCCACACACACACTCCCCCACCCATACAGTCCATCACAGATGCACTCTTGAAACCATGCACCCAGTGAATCACCCACTGATACATCTATGTGCAGTCACACACACCCCATCCACACAAACACTCAGGCACCCATAGAGATACTCAGACAACCAATCAATAACTCATAGATACTCATGTAGCTATTTACAAACCCATGCAGCCACTTACACACCAACAGACAGACGGATAAAGACATTCACACAGTTTAGTCACTAACCCATGCATTTAGTAAGATACGTTTAATCACTCACTTATAGAGTCAGTCACGCACCTACTAAATCATCCATCCAGACACTTATACACCCACTCATTATTCAATACACCTTGGCATATATATTAAACATATTTAAACTTTATAGAAACACACAGTCACTGCATGATGTCATCAGTGATGTCATTTGAGATGTCATCAGTGATGTCACTGACCATGTCATGAGTGATGTAATATGTGACGTCATCAGCAGTGCATTGCGGGGCGCGAGTTATAGTTAGCTGAACTAACTATAACGGGGGAATTTCACGGGTTTTGTACGAGTGCAATGTCCAACTAACTATAACTGTCCCTAAAACCTATGGTTTTTCAGTGAATATATATATATATATATATATATATATATATATATATATATATATATATATATATATATATATATATTCACTGAAAAAACCATAGGTTTCAGACACGTTATAGTTAGAAATTTGCATTTAAAAAACCTTTGAAATTCACTGAAAAAACCATAGGTTTTAGGGACAGTTATAGTTAGTTGGACATTGCACTCGTACAAGTCGGGGGATTAACTCCCCTTCAATCCTGAGGGTCCCTGGGGTGCAACTAGCCCACCAGCTCCCTCCATTATGCGCCACAGAGCTGCGTTGCAGAGAGGTGTAAAAAGGGGCGTGGCCTCAGAACACCTCTCTGCGACGCAGCCCCTGGCGCATACTGGAGGTTCCTGGTGGGCTAGTTGGCCCCCAGGGACCCCAGTATTCAAGGGGAATTCGTTCCCCATCTGCAAACGCACCAGGGGCGCGTTTGCAGAGTGGTGAAAGAAGGGGCGTGGCCTCCGGCGCGATGCCGGTGTTTTTCTTTTTTTTTTTTAAGAAGGGGGCTGTGTGGCCCCCTTCTTTTTCTAATTTATTGGTCCTGGGGACCCCATCCCCAGGGCCTGCCCCTATTTATTTAAAAAAAAAACAATTTGGAAGGGGGCGCGTGGCCTCCTCCCGAGGCCTTAATCGGCCCCGGGGACCACATCCCCCGGGGCATGGCCTTTTTTTCTTTTTATTGTTTTGGAGGGGCTGCGTTGCCCCCTCCTCAGGCCACTTATGGCCCGGGGACCCCATCCCTCGGGGCCGGCCTTTGTTTTTGTTTTTAAATTTTGGGGAAGGGGGCCGCGTGGCTTCCATCCCGGGCCACTACTTGCCCCGGGGACCCCATCCCCCGGGGCTGGCCCTCTCCGTTGGGGACTGTGGGGGTCCCCAATCCCCACATCCCGCCGGCTCCCGCGTCCCTTGGGAGCCGGCATTGCTTTCCACATGGGGAGCTGCTAAGATGCAGCTCCCCATGTGGAAAAGCTAATTTGCTGGATATTGGAGCGAGAGCAGGTTTCCCTGCTCTCGCTTAATATCCAAAGCAGTTTGCTATGACAGGACGGGAGCCGCGAGGCTCCCGTCCTGTCATAGCAAACTACAGTGTCCCGGGGTTAGGCACCCCGGGACACTGCAGGAAGCCGGCCCTGGGGGATGGCGGTCCCCAGGGCCATCAAGGGCTCCAGGAGGGGGCGCGCGGCCCCCTCCCTTGAGTTGCACAGCCCCGGGGAGGTGGTGGTCCCGGGGCTCTGGAGGTCCGTAACGGACCCCCACATTAAAATATTTAGTGCCCCGGGGAGGTGGCGGTCCCGGGCGTGTGGGGGCTCAAGCCCCCCACATAGGTTATTTTAAAAAAATAAAAAGAAGCCCGGGGGTGGCGGTCCCGGGGCTGCAAGAGAGCCGAGAGCCCTCCCGCATCATTTTTTTTATTAAAGCCCTCGGGGGTGGCAGTCCCCGGGGCTTGGGGGCCTTAGAGGCCCCCACATCATCAAACTTAACCCTCCCATGCCCCCGGGACTTTGCCCACCCAGGGGCCAATTACCAAGAAGCGGCCCTTGTAGGACCCCCTGAGCAGGCCTAGGGGGTCAGGGTGTTTCTACCCTGCCCCCTTTTTGCGTATTGCGCACTTTTTTTACTGCTTTCTTGTTCCTCGGTTCTACCGAGGAACAAGATGGCTGCCAACACTTCCTGGTTTGGAGTGTTGACAGCCAATTAGCATGCAGCTCCTGGTCGGGAGGGTGCGCGGATCCTCCGTGCCTCTAAATATCGAAACCTTTATTTTGGATTTTCTCAGCAACTACTGAACGGATTTACACCATTTTTAAAAAGGGTGCTTTCTGAACCAAGCACTACCTTTTTGCCAAATTTGGTGTAATTCTGTTCAGCAGTTTTGCTGTAGCCTTGCATAAAGTTTCCTATGGGAAATCGATTTTTCACTCTTATTTTTGAATTTCTCCGCAACTACTGAACGGATTTACACCATTTAAAAAAAGGTCGCTTTCTGAACCAAGCGCTACCTTTTGCAAAATTTGGTGTAATTCCGTTCAGCAGTTCGGGCTCTAGCCGTGGCTAAAATTTCCTATGGGAATTAACATGGAGAAAACGAAGAAAACGCGTTTTGGGACCCCCCTTTTTTCTCGGCCCCCGCTTGACGAATCAACCGGAGACTTTCAGGGTAGGAGCGGAGCGGAGCGGAGCGTCCCAACAAGTTGGAAGCTTTCGCGAAGATTCGTCAACCGGCGCAAGAGTTATTTCAAATAGAATGTTGCGGATTTCCTATGGATAAAGGTCCCAACTATAACTATCTACTGGCGACCGCCAGTAGATAATATATATATATATATTCAGCTCCAAAGTTGTCCACCAGATGAGCAGCACTCAGACAACAGCAGCAAGACAACAGCCTTTGATAGGTATGAACGGTATCCGCCTGCGGATACTTTAAACAGCCATTCCGTATAGGACTGCCTGACGCGTTTCGAAGTTCCTCAACTTCTCCTCAGAGGCTTTAACGGAAGGGATGCGTGCATGTACCGGTCCCAGTTCACATTTAAATATTGCACGCCCCCAAATGGGCCGCCCTTATGAGACTGTGCATGATGGGAGCTGTAGTCTCGGCACTTAGTAATCCACAGATGGATGCACACATAATGGTCTGTTGAATTCAAAGTCCTCAATGGACCCCGCAGACGGGTCCGTCCTAGATCCTCTGCTGCTGCCCCACATATGTGATTCAGTCAATACCAAGTCGCGTGGCCCCCTTGATTCGCGGGGTGGTGCTCGCTCCGCGGCAGGACGGCCGCGTATAGATTCAGCTCCAAAGTTGTCCACCAGATGAGCAGCACTCAGACAACAGCAGCAAGACAACAGCCTTTGATTGGTATGAACGGTATTCCGCCTGCGGATACTTTAAACAGCCGTTCCGTATAGGACTGCCTGACGCGTTTCGAAGTTCCTCAACTTCTCCTCAGAGGCTTTAACGGAAGGGATGCGTGCATGTACCGGTCCCAGTTCACATTTAAATATTGCACGCCCCCAAATGGGCCGCTCCTATGAGACTGTGCATGATGGGAGCTGTAGTCTCGGCACTTAGTAATCCACAGATGGATGCACACATAATGGTCTGTTGAATTCAAAGTCCTCAATGGACCCCGCAGACGGGTCCGTCCTAGATCCTCTGCTGCTGCCCCACATATGTGATTCAGTCAATACCAAGTCGCGTGGCCCCCTTGATTCGCGGGGTGGTGCTCGCTCCGCGGCAGGACGGCCGCGTATAGATTCAGCTCCAAAGTTGTCCACCAGATGAGCAGCACTCAGACAACAGCAGCAAGACAACAGCCTATAAAAACAATGGTGTAATAAGGAACATATATGATATAGTCAAAGGAAGAAATTCTAAAATATGGGGCACTTTCCAGGGCTGCAAGACGAGGAGAAATGAATGAACCACCTACCTCGATGATGCTAAGACCTCCATCACTTTTATAATGTACACGTTTCCTAAGTTGCCTTCTCTTTTGCATGATGAACTTTGACACACATTTGCATATGTGAAAAAGCAGGATTAGTTTCACTACATCGCTTACAAATTCCACTTAGTAACAACATTATCACAACATCTTGATTATTACATACACACATTGTGCAAATGTCGTTATTTGTTTTCATCCATAAGGCAACGCAACTATCAGTAGATCATGACAATGTCGGCCTGGCTAAGGCCTTGGCTCAAGAACAAGGATGCTTTTTGTTATAAATAAGCAAGCATTTCCGGGTTTAGTCAGAGGAGAACTTGATGTCATTGCGAGGTCACTGCAAGCTGAAACCTCAGCCCAGCTAATCGCTGATCCCTCTGCAAGGAGGGATATCCAACTTGTGACTAAGATGGGGACCTACAGCGGTTGGATCGTCCAATAGGGGATTCTTGGCAGAACACATATATACACCATAGGCATCTAGGCTAGGGAGTGCATAAAAGGAGTATGATATATATATATATATATATATTCACTGAAAAAACCATAGGTTTTAGGGACAGTTATAGTTACTTGGACATTGCACTCGTACAAAACCCGTGAAATTCCCCGTTATAGTTAGTTCAGCTAACTATAACTCGCGCCCCGCAATGCACTGCTGATGACGTCACATATTACATCACTCATGACATGGTCAGTGACATCACTGATGACATCACTGATGACATCTCAAATGACATCACTGATGACATCATCCAGTGACTGTGTGTTTCTCTAAAGTTTAAATATTTTTAATATATATAGGAAAAGACGTATTGAAGAATGAGTGGGTGTGTAAGTGTCTGTATGGATGATTTAGTAGGTGCGTGACTGACTGTATAAGTGAGTGATTTAACGTATCTTACTGAATGCATGGGTTAGTGACTAAACTGGGTGAATGTCTGTATCCGTCTGTCTGTTGCTGTGTAAGTGGCTGCATGTGTTTGTGAATAGCTACATGAGTGTCTATTTGAGTTATTGAATGCTTGTGTGAGTATCTGTATGGGTGCCTGAGTGTTTGTGTGGGAGGGGTGTGTGCGACTCTGTGCATAGATGTGTGAGTGGGTGATTCACTGGGTGGATGGTTTCAAGAGTGCATCTGTGATAGACTGTATGGGTGGGTAAGTGTGTGTAAGAGTGTGTTAGTATGTGAATGTATGTCCCAGTGGTACATGTGTGAGTAACTACATATGTGAAAGGCAGTATATATGTGTGTTGGAGTATATAAATAGCTATAGCGAGAGTGACTGATTGTGATAGTGGCTGTATGGATGAGTGTGTGCTTGTATCAGTGATTGTATAAGAGCGTAAGAATGTGCTAGTATTTGTATGAGTAAGTGAGCTGGTGTGTGTATAACTGTATAGGTGAGTAAATGGTAGTGTGTTTAATTATTTGCATGACTGACTAGGTGTGTGAGTACCTCTATGGATGAGTGGAGGTGTTTGAGTGTCTATATAGGAGTATGAGTGCATATGATAGTCCTGTACTGAGTGACCGTAAGTATGAGTGACTGTACGGGTGAGTGAGTGGATGTGTGTGTGTAGACCTAAGAATCAGTGAGTGGGTATGTAGTTATTGGTGTTGGAGTTTCTATGGTTTTGCGAATGGCAGTCTGTAATTTAGAGTGGGTGTATCAAAGGTTATATTAGGGTGTGAGGAGGTGCATCAGATTATCACGTGGATGATGTCATCAGTGATGTCATCAGTGATGTCATCAGTGATGTCACTGACCATGTCATGAGTGATGTAATATGTGACGTCATCACCAGTGTATTGCGGGCGCGAGTTATAGTTAGCTGAACTAACTATAACGGGGGAATTTCACGGGTTTTGTACGAGTGCAATGTCCAAGTAACTATAACTGTCCCTAAAACCTATGGTTTTTTCAGCGAATTTCAAAGGTTTTTTAAATGCTAATTTGTAACTATAACGTGTCTGAAACCTATGGTTTTTCAGTGAATTTCAAAGGTTTTTTAAATGCTAATTTGTAACTATAACGTGTCTGAAACCTATGGTTTTTTCAGTGAATTTCAAAGGTTTTTAAATGCTAATTTCTAACTATAACGTGCCTGAAACCTACGGTTTTTTTAGTGAATTTCAAAGGTTTTGTAAATGACAATTTTTAAATGTATTAATTGTTATATTAATTTTTTTCATACTGATTTACTACATTTTTAGAAACAATTTTTTTACATATTTTATTTTTTAATTACATTGTAATTACATTATACATTACATTACAAAAATCCTTTCTCTTAATGAATTACTTTAGTTTAAATACTTTGCAGATAGGCAATAGACTTTTAAGTACAGTAGTTACAGTTGTTGCAATGGGCAACACATTTTCAAACACAATGCAACATTCAGCTCAATGTGAATTTCTAGTTAAATGCAATTAGTTACTTTATGGATTACTTTTCTAACCACAGGACTGGATCCTAGATTCAGTCCTGGTACATCTCCTGTAAACAGTTGAGTAAAAGCGTTTTGGTTACAGTCGTGATTTTTAAGGAATATTATTGTATTTTAAAAGTTGACACTTAGAAACTTTTTCTCATAGAATCACCAATGTTATCCTATGGAAGGAAATTCACTTAGCAGGTAAAAACTGTTATCGTTACTTTTTCTTACTCAGTGTTGGATCCTGGATCCAGCACTGGTGCATCTCCTGTAAACAGTTGAAAGAATGCGTTTAAGTCATACAGGCGATTTTAAGGAATATTTGTAGTTTGTGAAAATCAACACTTTGAAACTTTTTGCTGAAAACCAGTCAATGTTAGCCTATGAAGAAAATTCAAGTTACCGGTAAGTACGGTTAAAATTACTTTTGAGGATCAGTACTGGGCTGAAACATGCAGCACTGAGGTCTCTCCTGATAACAGGTGATTAAATCGGAATTCGTATTTCGGCTGATTTTAGAGGAATATTTTAAAGTTCCAAAACTTCACACTTAGAAGAATTTCCAAGTGAAACCAGTCAATGTTAGCCTATGGAAGGAAATTCAAGTTACTGGCAAGTACGGTTAAAATTACTTTTCAGGACCAGTACTGGGCTGAAAGATGCAGCACTGAGGTCTCTCCTGATAACAGGTGAGTAAATCAGAATTCGGATTTCGGCTGATTTTAGAGGAATATTTGTATGTTTCAAAAATCAACACTTAGAAGAATTTCCAAGTGAAACCAGTCAATGTTAGCCTATGAAGGAAATTCAAGTTACCGGTAAGTACGGTTAAAATTACTTTTCAGGATCAGTACTGGGCTGAAAGATGCAGCACTGAGGTCTCTCCTGATAACAGGTGAGTAAATCGGAATTCGTATTTCGGCTGATTTTAGAGGAATATTTTAAAGTTCCAAAACTCCACACACAGAAGAATTTCCAAGTGAAACCAGTCAATGTTAGCCTATGAAGGAAATTCAAGTTACCGGTAAGTACGGTTAAAATTACTTTTCAGGATCAGTACTGGGCTGAAAGATGCAGCACTGAGGTCTCTCCTGATAACAGGTGAGTAAATCGGAATTCGTATTTCGGCTGATTTTAGAGGAATATTTTAAAGTTCCAAAACTCCACACTTAGAAGAATTTCCAAGTGAAACCAGTCAATGTTAGCCTATGGAAGGAAATTCAAGTTACTGGTAAGTACGGTTAAAATTACTTTTCAGGACCAGTACTGGGCTGAAAGATACAGCACTGAGGTCTCTCCTTATAACAGGTGAGTAAATCGGAATTCCTATTTCGGCTGATTTTAGAGGAATATTTGCACAATGGTGAAGGGAGGGGCGGGGCCTGAGGTGACATCTGTGCAAACGCGCCCGTGGCGCGTTTTAAGTTGGGGGATTAAGTCCCCTTGAATCCTGAGGGTCCCTAGGGGCCAACTAGCCCACCAGGAACCTCCAATATGCGCCAGGGGCTGCGTTGCAGAGACGTGTAGAGAGGCCACACCCTTTTACACCTCTCTGCAACGCAGCTCTGTGGCGCTTTCTGGATGTACCTGTTGGGCTAGTTGGCCCCCAGGGACCCTCAGGATTGAAGGGATTTAATTCCCCATCTTAAAACGCGCCACGGGGCCTGTTTGCACACATGTCACCTGGAGCCCCGCCCTCCCTTCACCACTGTGCAAACGCGCCCCGTGGCGCGTTTTAAGTTGGGGGATTAAGTCCCCTTGAATCCTGAGGGTCCCCGGAGTCCAACTAGCCCACCATATACCTCCAAAAGCGCCACAGAGCTGCGTTGCAGAGAGGTGTAAAAGGGGTGTGGCCTCTCTACACGTCTCTGCAAGGCAGCCCCTGGCGCATACTAGAGGTTCCTGGTGGGCTAGTTGGCCCCCAGGGACCCCCAGTATTCAAGGGGAATTTGTTCCCCCTCTGCAAACGCGCCAGGGGGCGCGTTTGCAGAGTGGTGAAGGAAGGGGGCAGGGCCTGCGGGCCCGATCGTTTTTTTTTTTTTTTTTACCCCTGAAGGGGGCTGTGTGGCCCCCTTCCTTTTCTCTTTTTGGGCCCTGGGGACCCCATCCCCCAGGGCCTTACCCCTTTTTAAATTACAAAAAAAAAAAAAAACGGGGAAGGGGGCCGCGTGGCCCCCTTCCCTGGCCCTGTATTGGCCCCGGGACCCCATCCCCCAGGGCATGGCCTCTATATTTATTATTTTGAGGGGGCAGCGTGGCCCCCTCCTCTGGCCATTTTAAGGCCCCGGGGACCCCATCCCCGGGGCCGGCCTTTCCATTTAAAAAAAAAAAAAGTTTTCTCTTTTTTGGGGAGGGGGGCGCGTGGCCCCCTCCCGAGCCACTACTTGCCCGGGGACCCCATCCCCGGGGCTGGCCCTCTCCGTTGGGGACTTTGGGGGGTCCCCAATCCCCCACAGTCCCGCCGGCTCCCACGTCCCTTGGGAGCCGGCATTGCTGTTCCACATGGGGAGCAGCTGACATGCTGCTCCCCATGTGGAAAAGCAATCGCTTTGGATATTGGAAGAGAGAGCAGGTTTCCCTGCTCTCTCTTCCAATATCCAAAGCAGTTTGCTATGGCAGGACGGGAGCCGCGAGGCTCCCGTCCTGCCATAGCAAACTACAGTGTCCCGGGGTAGGCACCCGGGACACTGCAGGAGCCGGCCCTGGGGGTGGTGGTCCCCAGGGCCATCAAGGGCTCCAGGAGGGGGGCCGCGCGGCCCCCTCCCATTCAGTACACAGCCCCGGGGAGGTGGTGGTCCCGGGGCTCTGGGGTCCGTAACGGACCCCCATATTAAAATGTTTAGTGCCCGGGGAGGTGGCGGTCCCCAGGGTGTGTGGGGGGCTGGAGCCCCCCACACAGGTTTTATAATGTATACCAAAAAGCCCCGGGAGGTGGTGGTCCCCGGGGCTGCGGGAGGGCTCAGAGCCCTCCCGCACCATTTTAAAAAAAGCCCCGGGGGTGGCGGTCCCCGGGGCTTGGGAGGCCCTTGAGGCCCCCACACGTTAAAGTATCCCCCCCACCATGCCCCCGGGACTTGGGCAGGATTCGCGCACCCTGAGCGCATCCTGCCGATTTAAAAAAATTTTTTTTTTTTTGCCAGGGGGTCCTTGTGGGACCCCTGAGCAAACCTAGGGGGTCAGGGTGTTTCTACCCTGCCCCCTTTGTGCGCTTTGCGCACTTGTTTCTGTCCTCGGTTCTACCGAGGGACAAAATGGCTGCCAACATTTCCTGAATCGGAATGTTGACAGCCAGCTGACGGCCAATTAACATGCAGCTCGTGATCAGGACGGTGCGCGCAGGGTGCGCTGAGGGTACGCGGACCCTACTCGACCATAGATATCACTAACTTTTTACTTTTCATTTTCTCAGCAACTACTGAACGGATTTACACCATTTAACAAAAAGGGTTCTTTCTGAACCAAGAACTACCTCTTTGCCAAATTTGGTGTAATTCCGTTCAGCAGTTCAGGCTGTAGCCGTGTCTAAAGTTTCCTATGGAAAAGTGCATGGGGAAAACGCGTTTTGGGACCCCCTTTTTCTCGGCCCCGCTTGACGAATCCCCGAGACTTTCAGGGTAGGAGCGGACCGGAGCGGGCCACAAAGTTTGAAAATTTCGCGAAGATACGTCAACCGGCAAGAGAGTTATTTCAAATAGAATGTCGCGGATTTCCTATGGATAATAGGTTGTAACTATAACTATCTACTGGCGACCGCCAGTAGATAATATATATATATATATATATATATATTTACACACACACACACACACACATGCACGCACACACACACACACACACACACACAAATATAAAAAACTGTCTCCGGGCGAAGTGCACTCCCAACAAGTTCATATTTATTCAGGGAGAAAAACAACTCAGGAAAAATAACAAATAACAGCAGTGCAATGCCTAACGCGTTTCTGACTTTACGTCCTTTCTCAAAGGCAGTCTGCATAGCCAGGCAGCATTCCTTCCAAATCTCCCAATTTAAAGCGTATTGCCCCCAAGTGGGCCTCGCAGTGACTTACCTCACAGTGAGTTGTTTCCTGGGATTGGAAGTCCCAATGTCACCCTCGTGGGTTGCCAAAACCACACATGCACAGTTTTTATTCTGCAAATGTTAAAAGCCCAGCAGTTGATTTCCAAATATCATGCCAAACTTGTTGTTCCATGTATGGCTGCTCACCATCCGAATGCCATGGACTCGTGATTTCCTTTCCGATGGTGCACTTCACGACCTGACCTGCCGTAATAATCAATCAAAAAAACTGTCTCCGCGCGAAGTGTACTCCCAACAAGTTCATATTTATTCAGGCAGAAAAACAACTCCGGTAAAATAACAAATAACAGCAGTGCAATGCCTAACGCGTTTCTGACTTTACGTCCTTTCTCAATTGAATTATTATAAAATTGTAGGAGTGACGTAGATTTTAGTTTTGTGTTGTTGAAATTGTATCGCAGAGCTATGGGTAGGAGTTGTATGCTCTTAGCTTAAAGTGGGGATATTTTGTCGAGTTAGACAGTGTTTAAACCTATGTAGTTATATCTTTTCATACAATACAGATATTAGAACTGATAAATATTTACCTCTTTGTAGATAACAGATAAGACTGTTGATGATCAGGTTATATTTTATAAGAAATTGAAAACTAGAAGGATCTACCAGACGCATAATATTGAAAGGTATACTTCTAAGACCTAATGCTTTTTATTTTATGAGATATGAACAAATAGATAATGATAGCAATACCGTAATCAAGAAAGGGATTTTTTCCTCGAATTATAACAATGGATTTTTAAACCTTATACAAAATATATTTGACCAAAAATCTAAAAATATGTACTTTCTAATTTAAAAACATGTATTTTTTACTACATATTTTTCAGCAATATAAAATATGACACTCTCTCCAGGCTATCTATGTGTTAAAAGTAAATAACAATAAATAACAAAAATAGAAACATTCAAACCCTAATGTCAAATATTTATGAGAGCATGATTCACATTTGGTATCTGCAAAAGGCAGGGTTGATGCTTGAATCTAATTGTAATATAATCTATATAGAACTGTAATAACAAACATGGTATAGATACTTTTTAATTCTGTCAATATTGTGTACAATATGCATAATGGTGAATAAGTTGGCCTCTAACGTTGACACTTCTGTAAATAGAATATGTCAAATATGATGTAAATTTTCAATGGATGTATTAAGAGATTTTTCTTCATTGAATTTTTTTTTCCTCATTGAGTTTTTCCTTGTTTCTTCTTTTCTTCTTTCTTTCTTCTTTTCTTCTCTCCTTCTCTCTTTTTTACTATTGTAGTTGTTTTAGGTTGTTTGCACTACTATGCAGCTGAGAAATGTATACACAATCTATAGGTGTTTTGTTGTTTTAAAGGTTTCAATGTAGAGAACCATTAAGTGTATTTTGTTTTGAATTTGGTTGGAAATTGGCTCTAACATGTGATGTTGCTACTAAGAGTATGTCAATTATGTTTTTTTACAACAGCCCTGAAGAAGCGAGAAATATGCAAAACACGTGTTGGCTTGTCTGTGGAAGTTGTGTAATTAAAATGAAAACTTGGAATAATGTTTGAAACGAAGAAAAACTTTTTAAATAAAGACTATATATGGAATTTCTCATTGAGATATATATATATATATATATATATATATATATATATATATATATATATATATATATATATATATATCCAAACACACGGTATTTCAATTTGAGCTGCACTCGAGACAAGGTGAAGGTTACCAGCCTTTATTACAGGTACAGATGGATACGCGGGCCAGTGCAATAGGCAGCTTTTCCTGTGCCTGACGCGTTTCAGGACCATCCCTTCTTCAGAGGCATAGGGGAAAAGTTCGCGCTGCTGGTAGGCAACAACTTCCTTATTTAAAATGTCACGCCCCTTATTCACGTCAATGTAATTATGGGAGTTGTAGTGCCTGCAATTCCTTCCTCAATTTCGGCGCGCTGATAACTGCAGCAGATAAGACCCAACATGGGCCCCAGCCGTTGACTCCATCTTACATCCTGGCACATTGCTCCACATTAGAAACGGCGTATCCGTTCCAGTGGCCCCCTCGGCATCATGGGGTGGTGCAGACTCGGCGGCTGAACAACCGCCCATAGACTTCCAAACACACGGTATTTCAATTTGAGCTGCACTCGAGACAAGGTGAAGGTTACCAGCCTTTATTACAGGTACAGATGGATACGCGGGCCAGTGCAATAGGCAGCTTTTCCTGTGCCTGACGCGTTTCAGGACCATCCCTTCTTCAGAGGCATAGGGGAAAAGTTTGCGCTGCTGGTAGGCAACAACTTCCTAATTTAAAATGTCACGCCCCTTATTCACGTCAATGTAATTATGGGAGTTGTAGTGCCTGCAATTCCTTCCTCAATTTCGGCGCGCTGATAACTGCAGCAGATAAGACCCAACATGGGCCCCAGCCGTTGACTCCATCTTACATCCTGGCACATTGCTCCACATTAGAAACGGCGAATCCGTTCCAGTGGCCCCCTCGGCATCATGGGGTGGTGCAGACTCGGCGGCTGAACAACCGCCCATAGACTTCCAAACACACGGTATTTCAATTTGAGCTGCACTCGAGACAAGGTGAAGGTTACCAGCCTTTATTACAGGTACAGATGGATACGCGGGCCAGTGCAATAGGCAGCTTTTCCTGTGCCTGACGTGTTTCAGGACCATCCCTTCTTCAGAGGCATAGGGGAAAAGTTCGCGCTGCTGGTAGGAAACAACTTCCTTATTTAAAATGTCACGCCCCTTATTCACGTCAATGTAATTATGGGAGTTGTAGTGCCTGCAATTCCTTCCTCAATTTCGGCGCGCTGATAACTGCAGCAGATAAGACCCAACATGGGCCCCAGCCGTTGACTCCATCTTTTATCCTGGCACATTGCGCCACATTAGAAACGGCGAATCCGTTCCAGTGGCCCCCTCGGCATCATGGGGTGGTGCAGACTTGGCGGCTGAACAACCGCCCATAGACTTCCAAACACACAGTATTTCAATTTGAGCTGCACTCGAGACAAGGTGAAGGTTACCAGCCTTTATTACAGGTACAGATGGATACGCGGGCCAGTGCAATAGGCAGGGGCTGGGGCGCTTACTGGAGGTACCTGGTGGGCTAGTTGGACCCCAGGGACCCTCAGGATTCAAGGGGACTTTATCCCCCAACTTAAAACGCGCCACGGGGCGCGTTTGCACAGTGGTGAAGGGAGGGGGCGGGGCCTGAGGTGACATGTGTGGAAACACGCCCTGTGGCGCGTTTAAAGTTGGGGAATTAATTCCTCTTCAATCCTGAGGGTCCCTGGGGGCGAACTAGCCCACCAGGTACCTCCAGTAAGTGCCACAGGGCTGCGTTGCAGAGAGGTGGTCCAGGCCACGCCCCTTTTTACACCTCTCTGCAACGCAGCTCTGTGGCGCTTACTGGAGGTACCTGGTGGGCTAGTTGGACCCCAGGGACCCTCAGGATTCAAGGGGACTTAATCCTCCAACTTACAACGCACCAGGGGGCGTGTTTGCAGAGTGGTGGAGAAAGAGGGCATGGCCTTTGTCTACCTCTCACCAATCCTACTGCGTGGGGCTTACTGGAGGTAAAAGGTAGGCTAGTTGGCCCCTAAAGGACCCCCAGCAGTGAAGGGGACTTCAATCCCCATCCAAGAGCGTGCCAGGGAGCGCGTTTGTAGAGTGGTGGGCAAAGTGGGCGTGGCCTGGTATGAGTACTTACCAGTGCTGCTGTGTGGGACTGACTGGAGGTAATAGTTTGGGAAGTTGGCCCCCAAGGATGTCCTTGGGGCCAACTACCCTCTTGTTACCTCCAGTAAGTCCCATACAGTGGGATTGCTAAGACGTCTTCGGAGGCCATGGCCCCTTTCTCTACCACTCTGCAAACGTGCCTCGTGGCAAACTACGGGATGGGGGATGAAGTCCAATTTAGTCCTGAGGGAGTTTGGGGGCCAAGAATCCCTCCTGGTACCTCCTGTAAGTCCTATGCAGCGGAATTCCTGAGCGTTGGTTGGACGCCCAGCACCCTTTCTTCACCACTCTGCAAACATGACTACTAGTTAAAGTAGCATATTTTTGCACCTCTGACTTAGAGGTAGTTTTAATCCCCCTGCCCTATTATGTACTAGGGCCTTACAGAGGAGGTCATGCCAATCACAGGGGTACCCCAACGCATAGTGTTCCCTAGTGTATGTAGGTGTTTTCACTGTATTCTAAGTGTCTTTTAGCATAGCACTGGCTCTAGGCCTGGTTAGTCTGAGTCAGTTACCACCAGTACCCATCTGAAAAAGTTATGGGCACAGGATGATTTTGCAACAAGGCCTCTTTCTGCTCCTCTGTTGGTTCTTTCTGCACATGTCTTGCTTCTTCCTGCACTTTTGTTCGTCTTTGTGGACTTCTGTTGCTTCTTTCTGCATTTCTTTTGCTTCTTTCTGTGCGTTTTTCTTCTTTCTTCACGTGTACTACCTCTGTAGGCATAGTTAGAAACTAGCATTTAAAAAACCTTTGAAATTCACTTAAAAAACCATAGGTTTCAGGCACATTATAGTTTGAAATTAACATTTAAAAAACCTTTGAAATTCACTGAAAAAACCATAGGTTTCAGACAAGTTATAGTTAGAAATTAGCATTTAAAAACCTTTGAAATTCACTGAAAAAACCATAGGCTTCAGGCACGTTATAGTTACAAATTAGCATTTAAAAAACCTTTGAAATTCACTGAAAAAACCATAGGTTTCAGACACGTTATAGTTAGAAATTTGCATTTAAAAAACCTTAGAAATTCACTGAAAAAACCATAGGTTTTCGGGAAAGTTATAGTTAGTTGGACATTTCACTGCGTACAAAACCAGAGAAATTCCCCCGTTATAGTTAGTTCAGCTAACTATAACTCGTGCCCCTACAATGCACTGCTGATGACGTCACATATTACATCACTCATGACATGGTCAGTGACATCACTGATGACATCACTGATGGCATCTCAAATGACATCACTGATGACATCACTGATGACATCATCCATGTGATAATTTGATGCATCTTCTCACACCCTAATATAACCTTTGATACACCCACTCTAAATTACAGACTGCCATTCTCAAAACCATAGACACTCCAACACCAATAACTACATGCCCACTCACTGATTCTTAGGTCTACACACACATCCACTCACTCACCCGTACAGTCACTCATACTTACGGTCACTCAGTACAGGACTATCATATGCACTCATACACCTATATAGACACTCACACACCGCCACTCATCCATAGAGGTACTCACACACCTAGTCAGTCATGCAAATAATTAATCACACTGCCATTTACTCACCTATACAGTTATACACACACCAGCTCACTTACTCATACAAATACTAGCACATTCTTACGCTCTTATACAATCACTGATACAAGCACACACTCATCCATACAGCCACTCTCACAATCACACACTCTCACTTATAGCCATTTATATACTCCAACACACATATATACTGCCTTTCACATATGTAGTTACTCACACATGTACCACTGAGATATACATTCACTCACTAACACACCCATACACACACTCACCCACCCATACAGTCCATCACAGATGCACACTTGAAACCATGCACCCAGTGAATCACCCACTCACACATCTATGCACAGAGTCACACATACCCCACCCACACAAACACTCAGGCACCCATACAGATACTCAGACAACCAATCAATAACCCATATAGACACTCATGTAGCTATTCACAAACCCATGCAGCCGCTTACACACCAACAGACAGACGGATACAGACATTCACACAGTTTAGTCACTAACCCATGCATTCAGTAAGATACGTTTAATCACTCACTTATAGAGTCAGTCACGCACCTACTAAATCATCCATTCAGACACTTATACACCCACTCATTCTTCAATACGCCTTTCCCTATATATATTAAACATATTTAAACTTTACAGAAACACACAGTCACTGGATGATGTCATCACTGATGTCATCAGTGATGTCATTTGAGATGTCATCAGTGATGTCACTGACCATGTCATGAGTGATGTAATATGTGACGTCATCAGCAGTGCATTGCGGGGGCGTGAGTTATAGTTAGCTGAACTAACTATAACGGGGGAATTTCTCTGGTTTTGTACGAGTGAAATGTCCAACTAACTATAACTTTCCCTAAAACCTATAGTTTTTTCAGTGAATTTCTAAGGTTTTTTAAATGCTAATTTCTAACTATAACGTGCCTGAAACCTATGGTTTTTTCAGGGAATATATATATACACATATATATGTATATAGTAATAGCAAAATGGTGGAACTGTTAATTCTATTCACTGTCCTTATATTGTTAATCACTTTCATCTGCTTCTGTCTATTGATCATTGTAGCACATATATTCGATACAAGAATCACAATGGTTCAATAAATATTGAAAACGCCCCTCTGTGTATTCCTTGTATAGTTCTCTGATAGAAAGAGAGCACGAGTGACTGAGTGAAAGGGTTCTAGATCTGGTACCATGATCCCTGGGGAGGCTCAGGGTTGTCATGTTCTGTAGTTGCCAAAACCATTTGCTACCTGCCTAGGTCTAGGGGTATATGATGACACTGTGATCTAGATGGTCTCTAGGACGACATATCCTTCAGGGGTGCACAGAATCAGTCTGGCACCATTCCTAAGTTTATGTTGCCCAACAAACGTGCAGTTCTAATGGAAAGTGAGAAACTGCACTGCATGGCGCCACCAACGTTGTTAGATTTGGTTTTTATTTAATAGATTGCCTGAGTAGTTCACTCGTGCAGTCTCAGAGACCCCTACACACCTCCTAAACTGGAGATGTCCATGGTGGTAAGGTCATTTCTCCTCAGTGGGTATATCCTATATATTGGCTGTAGGTTGTTCAAGCTTGAACCTTCAAAAGATCTATAAGCCATTGTGTTACCCTCTCTGTAATCCATTTACAATAATGTCTGGAGACAAAGGGGCTCCAGCACTTAACATTTCTGAGAACTGCAGACATGCGGTTACTCAGAAACTATTACAACATGGTCTCGCACTTACAGGTGGAGATGTTACTTTCATGGTTGAGTCCCACTAAGCATTTAGGACAGAGGTATTGTATTCCTGGGTTACATTCCCGGCTGCAGATGGCACCACATAGGTATTTCACACTTACAAACAGGATGAAGTACCAGACAATTATACACCATACGAAGAAATAGAGATACCTCTAACATACCAAGAACATATAAACTGGTTAATTGGTGACCTACCACACACAACAGCAAACGTTAGACTCGGTCCCCTTAGCAATGAGCGATCCACATGGCCAGTCTTAGCCGGTTACGTAACGCATCCTAATGTTGATAAATTAATAGCAGCACAGGTGCGGACACTATACAAAAATCTAGTAACAATATACAGAGGTTTGCCACAGTTCGTCATGAGAACTTTAACACTTAACCCTGTGCATACTGCTCAAGCTGCACAACCTCAATTGGCTACTCCGGGTATTAGCCCACAAACACTAAATGCATGCATGGGAATGCATGCATGGGAAAAGTTCCCGTCAGACGGGAGGAGATTACGTTCTAGATTGCACAAAAAAGTCAGCTTGAGGCAGTGTTTTCCCAAATGGGCTCCCAGCAAAAACATCGAATATTAATAATTCGCTTGCCAATGGGGATAGCTCCCTCTGTGGAAGACTGCACAGCTTGGGGTACAGTTTTGCTGCAGTACATACCAGAACACACGGTACCCCTTCATTGGCTGTTTTGCCTTAAGTGCTTAAACAGATCCAGAAAGAGTATGGTGCAGCACCTGCCTTGGGGCTTGAAACTGGTGGGCAATGTTGCCGCATGATCCATCATTATGTTGAGTAACATAAAGGGTGAAGCAGCAGCGTTGGCTGAACGCCAGCGCATACAGGATTTGGCTCCTGTACAGCAGGAGCGTAAATTACTGAAAATGATTGAAGAAACCTATGCTACCCTGGGTAGAGATAACTTGGGAGACAGACCTGGGAAATCACAATTAAAGAATAATTCTGGAAATGATAACTCTAAGCAAGCACCCAACTCTTCTACAAAGAAAAAGTGGGAGCATAAGAAAAACAAAGACAAAATAAAATCACGGAGTGGGTCTCCTACACAGGAAGCCACTGAAAAGTGCTATAATCTGCTGCGTGAACATTAGACCACCTGACAGGTATCAGAATACTGATACAAGTTCATTGCGCTCCTTTCATGAGTCATCCGATAAATGTTCGGAGAGAGGTGGACGGTCAGAGTGCAGATTGGAGGACCAGGTGATATCGAAGAAAGACTCACAACAATTGTCTAACTACATTATTAAATAGGAAGAAAAACCAAAGCCTTCCAATCCTCAATTCAAAACGAAGAAGGTAGCCGAACTTAAGGTCAAGCATGCCCCAGATATTGAGGACTCTGCTTCTGAGCGGGGGAATGGGTAGTGACCATGATGGACAGCATGGAAGAAGTCACAAGAGTTCATCAGAACCTGATGGATTGTCTGGTGGGAGTAGGACTGAGTGATTATATCATGGTGGAAACACCGGATACTGGGGTAAGTGTCCCACATCGTTTGTATGAAATAAATATCCAATTGGAGAGTGACATACCCAGAAACATTAATGTTCTCTTTTGTGAGGATTTAACCCAAGGTTATAATATTCTTTCGACTGAAAAGGATTGGCCACCTGATTTCCTACTGGAGTACCCAAACAGGGAAACAGTAATACTACCTGCTTTTTCCGACCTCGTTCCAGACTCAGTTAAACACTCAAATACCAAGGAGTGGGCACAAGCGCTAGCTCCTGTGTTATACCGCAACCATGTGATGGTTCACCTTATTATGAAATACCACTGAGGACAACCCCACAATCTCAAAAACAATATCCAATTAATCATGAAGCTAAAAAACAAGTTAGGGAAATCCTCCAGCAGCTTGAATACAAAGGTGTAATAGAAAGTTGCACCTCATCAATGAATAATCCCTTGCTTTCCGTAATAAAACCTGATCATTCATATCGTCTAGTATTAGACTACAGACACTTAAACACAGCTACTCCAAAATGTGCAGTACAAAATGCACACAGTGCCACACTAATGAACAACATAGTGTGGAAGAAATACAAAACACTTGATATGTCGAATGGATTTTTTTGCCAAAATGTAGCACCTGGAAGAAGATATCTGACTTCATTCAGTGAGCTAGGCTCTCAGAGGCAATTCTGTTGATTGCTCCAGGGCTATAAGAATAGCACGTGGCTGTTTTCAGCCAGAGTAACGGAGCTACTACAAACTTTTGATGACCAGGTATTGTCCTATGTCAATGATATCTACTTGACGAATTATGACCTCATGGAACACTTGACAAGAGTAAATCGCTTTTTTGGAGGGTTTGCTCACATGGGTTACAAATTTAATTATAAAAAAATCAAAAATTGCACATCTCAATGTCCTTTTTCTGGGATGCGAGCTGTGAAGTGAAGGCAAAAGCCTTGCGACACACTTCTTAGAGAAGTGTGCGCACCTTCAACCTCCAACTACATTGAAGAGACTACAATCCATATTGGGATTTCAAAACTTTGGCACAACCTACATTCCAGATTATGCAGAATGGGACCAAACTTTTTGTGACTTAATATGGCCAGACCTTTCTAGTACACATTGGACACAGGAACACACAAATATCTTACGTTGCATACAAGCTGACATAATACCTACAAAAAAACACAACGAACTTGGTGATCCGCGTCACCGCAAGGACATTCTGGTACGCCCATGTTACGTTTTATGAAGGTGACACAGTACCGATTGCATATAAATCGCATTTATACACCAATGCTGAAATGCGTTTTGCACCTACAGAAAAAATACTGACAGCGGTACAATCTGCTGTGTTGAGAGAGTGAGCCCTGGCTCAGTGAAAACTCATCATTGTCGTTACCCCAGTGCAGACCTTAGAGGCCGGAGCCAGAGCAAGTGTTCCAAATGCTAAGTATTACATCCACGATGGATACAATGGGCTAACTTGCTCACCGAAACAGATGTAGACTACAAGTTTGACTCTACAGTGCAAACACACGCCTTTTTGCAGTACGAACAAGAATATTCTCTGCCTAATGAAATAATGCTTCTAGAACGCTATGATTATATCATATACACTGATGGTTCTGCTCAGCTTGCCATTGGGACAACGCACAAATACTCAGCAACGTGCACAATTGTAAAAGAGCGCATGCATGATGAAGAATTCCATCCTTGGAAAACCTACAAGCAGTCACTTGGTGACTGCACAGCACAGCTGACAGAACTGAAGGCTCTCATTCTGGCACTAGAGAATATGGATCCTGGATTCCCCACACTCATCATGTGCGACTCGTATTATTGTGTCCAGTCTCATAATGAATATCTGCATTATTAGAACCAGAATGGATTCAGAGACTCAAGGGTTGCACAATCAAGCACAAGATGCTTTGGAAACAGGTAGCAAAGCTGAAAGATTGCTTGCCACGGGCTCATGTAATACACACATTGAATTATCAACATGCTGGCATACTCATTGCAGGGAGTTCCATTGCTAACGAAGCCGCAAAAATGATAGTTTGCACTGCTGCAGTCGCTGCAATTATTTGTTCAAGTACGAGGGTAGGCAGAGACATCATGGTGGCTCTCAATGTTGCTCGCAACGACACCAATTGCTGAAAAGCTTTCCACTCAAGTACTCCTACAAGTTAGATGCACAAAATATTCCATATGCTCACATTCCTGGAGTGGGGGATAGAGTAATACCAAACACTGATCGCAGGATGGTTTAATACTAGCTCCACATGAGGGTCTGGCATCTGCACATGCAGGGGTGGCTGCTACAATTTAATTATTACAGCAACGCTACTGGTGGCCAGGTCTTTAGAACCAGACCAAGGACTTCATCCTTAAATGTGATATCTGCCAGCAGATGAAGGGTTCCACCGTAGCACGCCCACCACAGACACCTCTACTGATTTCAAACATTATAGGATTGGCCACAGTGATTGGCTGATGCCTGAACTGTAATAAAGGATCATTGGGACATACGCAGTAGGCACATTACATTCTGACCAGGGTCTGTTGTTTCACTCTAGGGCTTACAAAGAGCCCATGAGAAGTTTGGGCTTTAAGGCTCTATGCATGGTTTTTAAAGCACTCCAAGGCACAGGGCCGGACTATCTAAAACGGCGACCCCAATGGTATACTCCGGAAAGAACACTGCGATCAAAGGGGGCCAAGTTGGTCATAGTGCCACGTATAAAAAAAAGCCCGATGGGGTGGCAGAAGCTTCATTCATTGCACGGCAAAAGCTTGGAAAGATTTGCCGTTTCATTTAAGAAACACTATGGATCTTCTGTCCTTCAGAAAGGGCTTAAAAACTTGGCTCTTCTCACAATAATCCGGTCACGATAAATCCTTTCTTCCGCCTACGGCCATTAGAAGATCTAGCTAGCGCCAGGACACCTCTGGGTAATCGACGCGCTTTATAAATGTCATTAACATTAACATTAACCCTGCATTTCTCCTCTCCATACCATCCTGAGGAAAATTTGGTCATGGATAGGAAAAACGTGCCTTAAAGCAGTCTTAGACAGCGAGGGTATTAGGCTCAGGTCTCAGTTGAGTACATCAGTTATATGGGGCCCAGGGGGCACTCAACAACCTGCCTAGAAAATCCCTAGGTGGACGGACTCCCTATGAAATCCTGTTCGGGATAAATATGTGGGTCACAGATCTCACAATCCCAACACAGTGGCAGCGGAAACACTGTTTGACATCACTGAATGTTTGGCTGTTTTACAGGAACTGAATGACTTCCGGGACAGACAAAGCAACGTGCAAGTAAAACGCACCGCCACTGGGGAAGTGAAGGAAGTACCGGCAAGGCCAGACTGGGTCCTAAGCTTAGGGATCTGGTCAGGGAGATAATTGTGGACAAGAGAGAATTCGGTCCTTCCGATAGAGCGCCTGTATCAGTCATGGCTATTGAAGGTACCAGAACTGTACTTCTTCTGCCTGTTGCCAGTCGCAAAGACAAAGATGTGTTCTCTATTGATCTTATCATACCACACTATGTGGCCGATACTTAACAGCAAGCCACATGGGCTCCTAAGTAGCTACCTGCCTCCTCTCGCTACCATAGAGGAAGTTCTAATGGAAGCTTTAATAACTAATGAAGCATACGCTCTCCAACGAGAGACAACAATCAACAACAACGAAGTTTGTCTTCTGCGTGTTGCTACAACTACCACAACTGTACAGTGAAGTAGTACAGAAACACAGATTTCAATTTGGAAACCTGAAAAGAACATGGTCTATGTCAATGTACCATAGGTCGAGTCAACTCCCAGTTCTACAATACCTGCTGAGCTGCTAAAAATGGATTGAACTGCCTCTAGCTACTTCATCGATTTTAACTTCTCTTCAGATTCGTCTAATCCTCTGCCACCCATACCATTCAGGCTGAAAGTGTGTGTTTTCTATCTTTAGCTAGAAAGGACATGCTTTGTTACTCCATGGTTACACCTTTGCATCACAACTGCGTTACTTTTCCTGGTCCTCTGGATTGGTTTGGTGACAGTCTTTTTCTTGCTTCTAAATGGACACTATATCCCTGAATGCTCTGTAGTACAACTGGTGAACTTGGTTCTCAAACCACATTTGTCATCAGACTGTGAACAAAGAAACCTTTCCCTTTTGAACATTTCAGCTGTTCCAGTTCCTGATGGCATTGTTTGGGATTGGGTATCATACAATGTATATGGCCCCACAAATCTTTTAAAAATTCCTTACTTATTTAAAATATCATTGAATGATATCATCACCCCTAGTACTGTTTCTGATGATTGGGACATTGATACAGTGCATGAAATGCTAGAAGATCTAGAGCATTCTTCTGGAGTTTCTTCTGATGAATTGTATGAAGGAACATCTAATTATGATGAAATGTTTTGTTTTCAACATTACGGTCATCATTTTCTGCATTAAGCAAGTATTCGACGTGCTGTTTACAATTACACTCAATGGGGACATCGCTCTACACCACCACGGGATAGTTCAAAATCATTTGCACAGAAGTTTGCTTATTTTTCTGGGTATACACAACCTACCCTACCTCGTATTACTATAGGCTTGCATCAGCACCTGCAAAGAAAAATATGCGAACAGACACCAAGCTGATATACTCTTCTTCTTTTCTTTCCCAGCTGTCTGTACAAGGTTTCGACTTTTGGAAGGACACTATAGATGTAAAATCAATTTGGGGGACAAATGTCTGGCAGGGTCAGGGAAATGAGGCTTTGTTCAGAGCATGCCTAATACCACATTAATGATTTTCCTGAACAAAACTGTGCAACAAACGTCATGTCTTGGATTAGCTAAGATCAAAGATTTGAACACAGAATTAATTACCACATTCACACTCTTTGAAAACTGATGACAGTTTAAAAAATACAGTGAGGATACATTGGAGTAGGAGTGGGAGGTAAACTCCGCTCCGTGGGCAGAGTTTTGCCACTCCGTGCTTTGCTTGAAATGCAGAGTTCAGAAAAAACTCTGCCAACCCGTCGGCGAAGCGGAGTTTACCGGCACGCTCACCCCTAGTCTCAGCAATCCCGCTGTGGGGGATTTACTTGTGGCAACAATAGTGTTTCTTGGCCCCCCCCAACGACCCTCAGCAGCCAAGGGGACTTCATCCCCCAACCAGTAGTGTGCTGGGAGGCCCCTTTGCAGAAAGGCTGAGAAAGGGGGGTGGGGACTCCGATGACATCTCAGCAATCCCACTGTGGGGGACTTACTTGTGGCAACAATAGGGGTTCTTGGACCCCATGACCCTCAGCAGCCAAGGGAACTTCCTCCCCCAAGCAGTAGAGCACCAGGAGGCCCCTTTGCAAAGTGGCTGGGAAAGGCGACGGGGCCTCCAACTATGTCTCAGCAATCCCGCTGCGGAGGACTTACTTGTGGCAACAGTAGGGGTTTTGGCCCCCAACAACCCTCAGCAGCCAAGGGGACTTCATTAGGAGTGGGCGAGCAATACTCTGCCCGCTCACGGTGCTCTGCCGAATTTGGCTGAGATTTTCGGCAACTCCACGGAACTCCTGAGCTCCGCCCAGGCCTATATTAGACACCATGCTCCGTAATGCACACACAATTCATCAGACCTCAATTGGAAGGGATGGTTAGTTTGCTCACTGGACACAAACGGGGGGGTGGCAACCTACAGTTTTGGGAAGTTGTGCCTTGATTGGCTAAAGACCTCAACACTGTTTCAGGTGAAACAACACTTGTACTTTTTATCTGATGACCTTGAACTCAAGGACTTTTTATTAGGTCCCAGGAAACCACGTCAAAAATGCTACTTGTATGGAATATACAATGAAATATGTAAAGTTTCTCATCAGGAAGCCCATGAAAGACTGAGCGAAATTGACAGGGCCAATTTAGAAAAAGCTCTAACAGTGGTTGACAACAGTATGACCACCTTATCCTTTAGAATATATTCTTTGGGGAACATAGTTTCATCAGCAATAGACATTATGCAACAGGATATGTACGCATTTCAACATGGGCAGTCACATGTTAGGTCTATTCTACTAGTGAGCTGGACACTACAAACACTACATTCCGGCCACGTACCGTGGCGTCATATCAATGCCACAAGTCTGTTTTCTCCTTACCACATTACAAAACAGCAAATACTCGTGGCAAGAAAAGATGCAAGGTACACTATGTTACACATAGAAAAACTAGAGAAGTTACCTTCACCGTTGCTGAAACACCATCCGCGCATTGGATAATCCATGGGTACATCACACTGCTGATTCTGACATTTTATTTTCAGTACTGTCTGCAATATCACCAAGTGAGCAGATACGAAGCGTTGGGGGAAGGGTTTGTACACGAGTATTGGGAACCACTTTTCAAATTTCGATGTTGAAATAGGGGAATTGATGTTTTTCTCAGTGGTTCAGACTGTGAGAATACTTTAAGTGGATCCTTAGTGTCCAAGGATGTTTTGCTTCACAGGACTGTAATGTTTATGTGGCAAACTTATCTTGCTACTTGAAAGGTTCCCCAGCCGCTGTGATACGTTCAGCTTTCAGATTGATCTCTGATGGGAGTTACCTGATGCTGAACAGTCAAGGCTGCTCTGGAATGAGGCCAGGGGTTGCCTATCTCGTGACGGTTTCTTCCATTGTCACTTGTTGCACACAAGTACTGTTTTCACCAGCCCGTACCGTTAGGGAGGCAACACTTTGACCTTTAATAAATCTTACCAACATGCACTTTGATGCCCTGAGCAAACAGAAAGCCTTATTCTTTCAGAAAGATGTGGCCCTAACATCTGCAAAGGAGATTTTTAATCTTCAGGTTGAAAGATCCTCTTCAGAGCTACTGTCGCTACTCCGCACTGACTTCCCACTACATTTTGGAGAGCTTGTGCAGTGCATTTTTAACATGTCTAATACAGCAGGAATAGTGCACTTTTTTAAGAATAATGGCTCTGGGTTGGTTAACAGCTTCCAGACGTTTTCGGAGTTATTCCATCTTTTAGACACTCCATGCTCTGAAGGATTTTGAAGATCTTCCGCTGGTCCTGCTCCTGATTGTCAGGCTGTGATTTTAATTAGGGGTGGGTGGAGTTCACAGAAAAACTCAGCCAAATTCCATGTAGTTCCGCCTGTGGATGGAGTATTGCTCGGCCACTGCTACTCACCCGGTGCTAGGTTTTCTTTTCATCCACTCTGTTGTGCCCACCCCACCCTCTATAGCCACTGACGCTGCTAGATATGCAGGCCTCCACTACTCACCCTTCGAACCCAATCAGATCAAAGAAATGAGGAGGCTCGTTGGAACTGATTGCTTTACCGCGTGCGTGAAAGACGAGAAAGGCAGAAACTCAAGAGCCAATCAGGGAATACTCATTGTCCTTCAGTTACAATCAGTGTCTCCACAAAAGTAGCAGCCATTTTGAAATTATACTACTTTTACAAAAGGCAAAGTAATGTGAAGGAAAACATTGTCAATACAGTACTTTTTGGAGTTATTTTTTTTCAGTTTAGAGTCTAAAATATAAGTGTTTTTGAACACATCTGTTAGAAAACTTTATTTCACAAATCTCTTTTTGCCAATGAATATCTGCAATTCGATCAAAGTCCCTGTGCCAGCAGATGGCACACATTCTAAAGCAACACTGCACCGGTCGCTTAAGCTGCTTTCTCTGGAGACCGAGTATTCACTTAGCAATGCCGCATGTGACACCACGGCATGCTGCACTTTTCACAAGCATGTAGCGTGTCGTCTGAGTTACACCGAGTCCTTTGCAGCACCACGTTTCAGCCACTCAACATGAGCGCAGTGGAATTACACACCCCTTCAACGGGTACTCTATCCGGAGTGCCAACAAAGTTTGCAGGCAGAGCCACCCTTGCCCTGCCACAATGCAGGGGGCAGCCTTTGCATCAGTAATGTCTTGATATGTAATTTTCCTGCAGGCTGGCAAGGCAATTTGCGGTACCTGTAACCAATGACCCATTGTAATTTCCCCACAGGACACATTCTGAGCTTTCCATCCTGACATCAATTTTGTGTGGAAATTCCTGAAGCCACTTCTCATTGGGAAGCTCTTGCCAGAAAAACACAGAGAGGACTGCAGCACAAACATAAGTGAAGTGCTACGATATACCTGAGTGCCAGTGAACTGGTAGGGTGCAATGTACTAGAGTGTCCATCTCAAAAACGGAGTGCCCCCCCCACCAGGCAACGCTGACTTTCAGAGTCCCCGTACATGTCTACATGGTACAGTTTCAGAATCACTGCACTGGGCCGGCAAAGGTTACCTCCCCTTTATATTGTGGTGTGGAGCACAGTCGTGTGCCTCAGCAAGGTACGGGTAGATACGTGTAGCCTCAACATCTCGTCCAAATGAACTGTGTGGCACACACTGGTAAGCTCTGCTCCGCCGGTGAATGGCGTAGTTTTTTTTTGCTGCACTCCGTGCTCCAAGCGGAGAGGCAAACCTCTGTGAACTCCACTGGTGGAGCAGTGTTCTCCGCCCACACCTAATTTGAATATTTCTGCTCCGCAATGGATGTGCCATTTCATGAACAATTGGAGCTGGACTACCACAAGTGCTGCTGTGCCGTGAATGAATGGTACATTGCTTCGGTGCACCTTTGCTTCAGGAACTGACAGAGCATTGATTCTTATAATTACAGCCTGTGTGACTACACTGCATGCAGCTCATATTCTGCTGTGCACATTCGAGTGTGCCTTGGACGTGTGCCTAGGAATGCAACTGGTTGAGCCTTCAGACATAAATGTAATGGTGGACCCATTAAAGGCCATTTGTATCACTGTCCACTGCATATTCCTTTGGTCCTGGCCTCATTTTATGAGCCTTCCTGGGATGCTTTTGCTCCTGGGAAATTAGATCTTGGCTCTACTTCGGCAGATCTTCCACTGGCTATGGCCACTCACTCAGCTGCTGATGGGGGGATGGCTGGGAACACATTTGCTCTAAAAACCTGCTTCGAGGTGTACCTTTGGGATAATCGTTTGCGGTTGCTGGGAACAGAAATGTTTAGTCTACTACTCTGAACACATAAACAATTGGCTATTCCATTCGGTGGGAACTTTTAATACAACCTGTTTTTTTAACATCTTAAATTGGCATTCAATTTGGTTTTTATTAGCTTTTATATTTTTTATGTATTTTTAATAATGTCTTTCTGTGTGCTTTGGCTTTCAAACAGTGTGATTGCCTTTTTTACCTTGATTTTTAGATAGATTTTATAATCACTTTTATATGCATATGCTGTGACACTATTTACCATAGCTTTCTTACTATTAGATAGCTTATTAGTCGACTTATATCTGAAGAGTGGTATTATGTGTCTTAGTTAGGCTCAGGGAGAATGTGTGTGTGTGTGTGTGTGTGTGTGTGTGTGTGTGTGTGTGTGTGTGTGTGTGTGTGTGTGTGTGTGTGTGTGTGTGTGTGTGTGTGTGTGTGTGTGTGTGTGTGTGTGTGTGTGTGTGTGTGTGTGTGTGTGTGTGTGTGTGTGTGTGTGTGTGTGTGTGTGTGTGTGTGTGTGTGTGTGTGTGTGTGTGTGTGTGTGTGTGTGTGTGTGTGTGTGTGTGTGTGTGTGTGTGTGTGTGTGTATATAACCTACTGGCGGTTGCCAGTAGGTAGTTATAGTTAGGACCTATTTTCCATAGGAAATTCACAACATTCTATTTCCAATAACTTTGGCGCCGGTTGATGAATCTTCGCGAAATTTTCAAAACTCGTGGGGCGCTCCGGTCTGCTCCTATCCTGAAAGTTTCGGGGTGATTCGGCAAGCGGGGGCCGAGAAAAAAGGGGGGTCCCAAAACGTGTTTTCCCCATGCAATTTTCCATAGGAAACTTTAGACACGGCTACAGCCCGAACTGCTGAACGGAATTACACCAAATTTGGCAAAGAGGTAGTTATTGGTTCAGAAAGAACCCTTTTGTTAAATGGTGTAAATCCGTTCAGTAGTTCCTGAGAAATTTGAAAAAGAAAACACATCGATATCTGGGCGGAGCCTAACCACACATGTCATCGTGAGATCTGATTGGCTGTCAGCACTTCATCCTGGAATTGCTGGCACCCATCTTGGGACCAATATAAATGATAGTACCCCATTGAAATGCATTGTAGTGAATCGAAGATTTTGAGGGTTACCAAAAGGAGAACTATAAAGGGTGATAACAGACTTTAGTTACATTAGAATTCATTTGTTGATGGTACCATACTAATTTCAGGAATTGTGGTGTGTTCTAAGGTGATTTTACCCTGTGAAAAACCTTCTGCTGGGATATCATGAATCATGTTTGAGAGAAAACTATTTTCACATGCTTGTCCCATACAGTTTTGGAAGGTGCTCCAGAAGCTAAAATGAGAGCATATTTTCTGTAAATTCACATTATCTTTCTCAGTCATATGAGAATGAAGTCTGACATTCTCAGTAAAACATGTACATCCAACAAGGGCAGAGACTGTCAGTTGATTCCTTTGTGTGCTACTGCAGCTTCCCAGAGTGTTCTAAAGAACAACTAGAGTGCTAACAGCCTTACTTATGACAAAAGTATGGCACACCTGAAGCCATCTTAATTGGAATAGGCTGGTAACACTTAAAACATTTAATTTAAAAAGGAACAAAATGATGGGGTTCATTTTGTCATAGAAATTATGGTTAGTGCTGTAGAAAGAAAAATTAGGACATGTTTCAAGTGTGATCTCAAATATCTTCCTGCTATATTTCAACAGGAGCAGCCTGTCAGTTGATGCCTTTGTGTTCTACTGCAGCTTCCCAGAGTGTTCTAAAGAACAACTAGAGCGCTAACAGTCTAACTTATGACAAAATTATGGCACACCTGAAGCCATCTTGATTGGAATAAACTGGTAACTCTTAAAACATTTAATTTAAAAAGGAACAAAATGAGGGGGTTCATTTTGTCATAGAAATTATGGTTAGTGCTGTAGAAAGAAAAATTAGGACATGTTTTAAGTGAGATCTCAAATATCTTCCTGTTATATTTCAACAGGAGCAGCCTGTCAGTTGATGCCTTTGTGTTCTACTGCAGCTTCCCAGAGTGTTCTAAAGAACAACTAGAGCGCTAACAGTCTTACTTATGACAAAAGTATGGCACACCTGAAGCCATCTTGATTGGAATAAACTGGTAACACTTAAAACATTTAATTTAAAAAGGAACAAAATGAGGGGGTTCATTTTGCCATAGAAATTATGGTTAGTGCTGCAGAAAGAAAATTTAGGGCATGTTTTAAGTGAGATCTCAAATCCTCTTCTATTTCATTAGAAAATTCTGACATGCAAACTGAAACAATCACTTTCAATACCAGCAGTAGACTTCCAGTTAACTCCCTGGTGAGCAGTAGCTTTACTACAGTGATCTAATGAACAACTAGAGTGCTAACATTCTGAATTTATGGCAAATGTGTGACACATCTGAATGCCTTCTTGATGGAATCAAAGTAAAAAACTGAAAGCATTTCCTACTGAGGAGACTGTAAATGACGAAATTAGGAAACTTCATAACAAATAAGTCTCCCAAGATGGCCACCAGAGAAAAAAGAGCCCAAATGTAGCACAAATATCACCCAGATGTAGCCCACATATAGCCCAATGACAGAAGTGTGCAAAACACTTTTTATTTTTATTTTTTCTGCAGTTTTATATAGTGCAAACTGGTCAGGTATTGGAGCGTTACATCTTACTTGGACCCCTTATTGCGTATTTTGCACGAAGTACATGAGATTTATCTTGCGAAACATTGAACTTTACGATTCTGTTAACCTGAAGTTGCTCTGAACCAGGCTTTGTAACACCCGTTTTTACCTACTGGTTTTAATTAATTCTCACTGTATTGTATTAGGAAAGAGGATTTACTGTTTTTATGTACACTTTTATGATCTATGTTTCTAAATCAGATCAAATAAAGTTTAATGAATTCTATGGCAGGACGGAGGCGAGGATTATGCATATCTTTCCTCACTTTATTTGCATAGCAGTTCAAAGAAAACATAACACAACAATCATTAAACAAAAGACTACACAACCCATGAACCATTAGGGGGTAGTCTCCAAGGCAACTATAGTCCAATCATATCACAGTCCATCGTATATAATATCGTGACGTCCCTTCCGCTTCCTCTTTCTTCACTGCTCGTCAGTTAAGTGCATTCCTTACATTCTTGGCTTAATCTGACATTGTTGCTGTTTGTATAGCGGTTTCTTGTGCACGTTATTAGCATTATTGCCTTGGTATTGTTTCATATTCCCTGCGCAGCAGGTTCTTGCCCGAGCGCGTTCTCCCCCTCGCAGTTTCTCCCGCTGTGTGCTCTGTGCGCGGTGAGATCCTGTCAAGCGCGTCTGGTCCGAGCGAGGCAGCTCCGTCGAGCACTCCCGCTGGTCTTTACGCGCGTTTGGGAATCCGGTCACTCCTTTAGTGCCCGCTTGATTCCCGACCAACCCTCGCCTAATTTTGACACCACTACGCGTGATTTCCCCACACAGCCACGTTAGTGACCAGCGCCACCTGGTGATGGTAATTGGTATTGCGCCTCAGTCTATTCTTATAACAGCTTCGGGGAAAGCCCAGCTGTTGGAGCACCGGCGAGAGGGCTGCCTTAAGGATTTTAAGGGCATTTGTTCTGTGCTCACACCCTCTGCTATCATGTCTTCTCCAGAAGACCATTTTTACTCCTCCTACCAGGAAGTGGAGGAGGAATGGCCCCCCAACTTCTCCCTCCAGCAGTGGACCAAGCCCTCTCTCTGGCTATTTCTAGGGCGCTGGCTCCTCTTAGGGATCAGGTTGATAAGCTGGCGAAAAACATCCCTGGGGTGTTCAGTGACCCAGATCTGGTGGTGGCGGGTCCCAGTAGCTCCCAGATGGGGAATAAAAGGGCCGTTAAGCATAACGCGGGGCACTTGGAAGGATTTGATAAACTTACGGAGACCTTCCTCAAGAGTGCGCGAACGCTAAAACATGCACCCTGCCGGGAGGAGGAGGGGCCGGAGAAAATTGCGACACTGTCACCACTATTGTAGACCCCGACGGCGGGTTTCCCTTAGAGGGAAAGGGTGTATCGGAGGACGATTTCTCCTCCGATGAGGATAAGGACTCGGGGCGTCCCTGGCGTCCAGAGTCCCACTCCTCTCAGTCCCCGGTTGGGGACGGGGTCCACTCGGACATGTTCGAGCCTACCCAAATTTACCATCCTAGGTCGGCGGAGTGGACACCTGACACCAAAGAGGTAGATTATGTGGTGGGGAAAATCCATCAACCCCTTGAAAGGGAGGTCAGGAATAGGATGAGGGGAGAATGCCCCAGGCCCTCACTGAAGGGGAAGGTGGCACACACGCCTGAAATTGATGAGAAACTATGTACCTTTTTCTCCAAGTATATGAGGGATACCAAGAAAGGAATTGATAGGTCTTGGACGTGGTAGGGCCCTTGACCCAAATTATTCAATTGACGGAGCGTTCCAAAGAGTCAGGATCCCCTTTGTCCACGGATATTGTGGCTGGTTGGGCGCACTACCCTAAACCCTAAAACACTACCCTCTCCACTACCCAAACACCACTGCACTACCCTAAACCCTAAAACACTACCCCCAGCACGATACCCTACACTACCCAAACATAACTGCACTACCCTAAACCCTAAAACACTACCACCAGCACGACTCCCTACACTACCCAAACACCACTGCACTACCCTAAACCCTAAATCTACCCACAGCACAACCCCCTACACTACACAAACACCACTGCACTACCCTAAACGCTAAAACACTACCCCCAGCACGACCCCTTCACTACACAAACACCACTGCACTGCCTTAAACCCTAAAACACTACCCCCAGCATGACCCCCTACACTACCCAAACACCACTGCACGACCCTAAAACACGACCCCCTACACTACACAAACACCACTGCACTACCCTAAACCCTAAAACACTAGAACCCAGCACGACCCCTACAGTACACAAACACCACTGCACTACCCTAAACCCTAAAACACTACCCCCTACACTACACAAGCACCACTGCACTACCCTAAACCCTAAAACACTACCCCCAGCACGACCCCTACACTACACAAACACCACTGCACTACCCTAAACCCCCTACACTATACAAACACCACTGCATTACTCTAAACCCTAAAACACTACCCCCAGCATGACCCCCTCACAACACAAACACCACTGCACTACCCTAAACCCTAAATCTACCCCCAGCACGACCCCCTACACTACCCAAACACCACTGCCATACCCTAAACCCTAAAACACTACCCCCAGCATGAACCCCTACACTACCCAAACACCACTGCACTACCCTAAACCCTAAAACACTACCCCCAGCACTACCCCCTACACTACACAAACACCACTGCACTACCCTAAACCCTAAAACACTACCCCAGCACTACCCCCTACACTACCCAAACACCACTGCACTAACATAAACCCTAAAACACTACCTCCAGCACAACCCCCTACACTACACAAACACCACTGCACTACCCTAAACCCTAAAACACTACCCCCAGCATGACTCCCTACACTACCCAAACACCACTGCACTACCCTAAACCCTAAATCTACCCCCAGCACGACCCCCTACACTACCCAAACACCAATGCACTACCCTAAACCATAAAACACTACCCCCAGCATGACCCCCTACACTACACAACACCACTGCACTACCCCAAACCCTAAAACACTACCACCAGCATGACCCCCTACACTACTCAAACACCACTGCACTACCCTAAACCCTAAAACACTACCCCAGCACAACCCCCTACACTACCCATACACCACTGCACTACCCTAAACCCTAAAACACTACCCCCAGCACGAACCCTACACTACTGCACTACCCTAAACCCTAAAACACTACCCCCAGCACGACCCCCTACACCATCCAAACACCACTGCACTACCCTAAACCCTAGAAAAGAAACCCCCACCCCATGCCCAATCCCCCTTACCTCTCACTCCTCGTGGTTCCTCTCTCCTCGTGGTTCCTGCTTCACGTCGTCTCTGAGGGCCGGTGCACGTCGTTATGAGGAAACGGAACAGCCTCTGTTTCCTTACAACGACATGGATCGTCTACATGTTTTTTAGAACGCATGGTCATTTACCATACATACCTTTACAACAAAATTTGTTGTAAAGGCATGTGTGGTAAATGACCATGCGTTCTAAAAAAATGCGTAGTAATGACTTCGTGATGTACAACGCATGCGTGGTAATGCATGCGTTGTAATGGTATCGCAAAGTAAAAAAGTCGTTGTAACAGCTGTTTACCGATCGAGGCTGGCCCCTGTTCTTCAGTGAGACATTTATTTGATTAATTAGGAGGAAGGAATGTGGTTTTTTTACCGAAAAGTGCATTCCCGGCTGTTGTATTGTGAAAGTGTCCGCGTGGCCTGGTTTCACTTCCGGTGAGAGAGTGGAAGATCTAAAGGAGTTCTGTTGTTGGACGGGGCCGGCACGACATGTCATCAGAAAACATAGCTAATGGAAAGCGTCCTCCCTGAAGTGTGGAGCAGTGCCATGAGAGGTCAACGAGTGTGCGTCCCACCGCAGTATGACCATACCACGTGACCCATGTGCCGCCTCCAGGGTACGGGAAGCAGAAGCGGCATCGCAGGTCCTCTTGAAGACCGTTGTAGCACTAATTCTACATTTTGGTACTAGGGCATTTTAACTTCGTTGTTCCTGCCAGATACAAAGAGAAGATCCTGTGTTATTCAGTGCCCTCGTTACCTTTTTTGTGGGTTGTGGTGCTTGTCACTTCGCTGCCCCGCCGGTGCACACGAATGGGCACCCCATCTCGTGTGCCATCCGCAGGGCCTCTGCCCTCGGATCACTGGTTTCGGTTTCTGGAGTGGCAACATAAACAGTTGCTCCCAAAGGACTAGCCTGAACACTTAGGTGAATATCCCCTGCACCAGCATTCCACGGAAATTCTTTCCTAGCTCTCCCACGTCAACGAGGACGTCATAATAGCACGGCTCCGCTCGCGACACCGTATGACGTCATCGGAGCCATAAGAGGACCTCGTCGGCGTGCTGACGTCAGTTCCACCCATTTTTTCCATGCCACCGAGGCAAACAGGGGACCGAGACATTTTCACATGTATACATAGTATAATAAATATATATATATTCACTGAAAAAACCATAGGTTTCAGGCACGTTATAGTTAGAAATTAGCATTTAAAAAACCTTAGAAATTCAGTGAAAAAACCATAGGTTTCAGGCACGTTATAGTTAGAAATTAGCATTTAAAAAACCTTAGAAATTCACTGAAAAAACCATAGGTTTCAGGGGCGTTATAGTTAGTTGGACATTTCACTCGTACAAAACCATAGAAATTCCCCCGTTATAGTTAGTTCAGCTAACTATAACTCGCGCCCCCGCAATGCACTGCTGATGACGTCACATATTACATCACTCATGACATGGTCAGTGACATCACTCATGACATCACTGATGACATCTCAAATGACATCACTGATGACATCACTGATGACATCATCCTTGTGATAGAGTGGCAGACCTCCTCTCACCCTAATATAACCTTTGATACACACACTCAAAAATACAAACTAACATTTTCAAAACAATGGACATACCAATACCAGTTACAACACACCTATTCAGTAATTCCAAGATCTACACACACATCCACTCATTCACCAACAGTCCCTATACAGTCACTCATACATGTACTCACTCATCATATGTACTCATACACCTATACATCCTGTTACACACCGCCACTCATCCATAGAGTTACTCACACACATAGTCACACATGCAAACCAAGTATCAAACATCCATTTACTTGCATATACAGTTATACACACACTACCACACTTACTTCTACAGAAACTTACACATACTTACTCTCTTAAACAATCACTTATAGAAACACCTACTTATTTGTACAGGAACTCTTCCAATCTCTCACTCTCACATATACTCACTTATATACACCAATACTCACATATACTAGTTTAAAACATATGTAGTTACTCATAAAGACACTATTGAGACAGTCATTCACTCACTAACACACCCATACACATACTCATTCACCTATACAGTCCTGCACACATGCTGTCTTCAACACATACAAACAGTGAGTCACTCATTCATGCATCTATGCACTAAGTAATACCCCCACCGAACCATACAGACACTCAGACACTCATACTGATACTCAAAAAACCAACTAATAACCCATATAGACACTCATGTAGCTACTCACCAACCCATGCAGCCACTTATACACAAAGTGAGAGACTGATACAGATATATTCATATTTAAACATTACTCACTAACCCATGTATTCACTAAGATACACTTAGTCAGTTATACAATCAATTTTACAAAAACAAATCATCCATTTAGATACTTATATACCCATTTATTCTTCCATCGACCTTGAGATATACATATATAAAACATATTTAATTTTCAGAAAAACACACATTCACTGGATGATGTCATCAGTGATGTCATCAGTGATGTCATTTGAGATGTCATCAGTGATGTCATGAGTGATGTCACTGACCATGTCATGAGTGATGTAATATGTGACGTCATCAGCAGTGCATTGCGGGCGCGCGAGTTATAGTTAGCTGAACTAACTATAACGGGGGAATTTCTATGGTTTTGTACGAGTGAAATGTCCAACTAACTATAACGCCCCTGAAACCTATGGTTTTTTCAGTGAATATATATATATATATATATTCGTTGTAAATAAGTGTTCATTTATGTACTCTGACTGTCCTGATTTCCGATATTGCAAGATGGCCGCCATTGTAGGCTAATTAGTCTAAGCATTTGCACAGATATTCCCTCCTCTATGTTTACTCTCTTCCTGTTTATTACCTGCCCGGTAACTAAGCTACAGCGTCGTGACAAAGGCTTCGCGCCGAAACGCATATACGCATTTTACCGATTTGGTTTTCCTGATGGAATAAACTACTTCTTTGAAACATCAAAAGCCCTGTTGAGTGCTGTTCCTCCCTTGTGGATTGTGTGGGTCGGAAATAAATATATATATATATTGGGCTTTGAATTGTGCCGGTTTTTAATGAGGAAATGTGCACATTGCAGGTAGACTGTGGGGGTCCGATGACGCATTAGGCTGGTTAAAGCTGTATATTAATACACTATGCACTATACGTTTCAAGTGAACATTGTGACCACCTGCGCTATTAAATGCATTCCTTGTGAAAGCACCTGCATGCACGTAGGTAATGGATGTATCTCTTTTAATTTAATTTAAAGCAACTGATGTTTTCTATGTCTATGATTTTGGCATAGAATATATGTTTTAGCAAAAATGGCGCTCACCAGATTTGGGAAGGCTGCTGTGACAGCCGAAATGCGTCTCTCCGTGTTGCCGGGTCGGAGGAGGCCCTATGAAATAAAATGCCTTTATACCTTGCACTCTTCGTGTGCGTGCTCTCTTCTTCATGAAGTAGGGTGTTCTTTGGAGATATATATATATATATATATATATATATATATATATATATATATATATATATATATATATATATATATATATATACGAAACAACCACAATCCTGAATCGAATTCCTCTTCACGGAAAATCAGGTACGGACCACAACGTATTTCAAGTTTTTCAGTGCTTTATTGCAATATCCACAGCATGACACGTTTCGACCGGGTCTCCCCGGTCTTGATCACATGATCACTTGATCAATATATATATATATATATATATATATATATATATATATATATATATATATATTCAATAAAGAGAAGTATCAAGAGGAAGCACTCCGTCTGTTATGAGATTCAGATAGTTACACACAAGTTAGTAGGGTGACCTAGAATGCAAGTATCGCAGCTTTCCACACATTCTTAGATGGGTGGCATAATAAAGGAATCGTGGAAGAGGAGGAGTATAAGTTCATCACAGTAGACCATCCAGTTCTGCCAACAATCTATCACCTACTAAAAGTGCAAAAAGATAAAGAAAGACCACCAGAACGCCCCATAGTGTCATCAAAGGGAGTCTCCTGGAGAGAGCTTCCATTTATGTGGATTATTTCTTATTCCCTATGGTCAAAGATTTAAGCTCATTTATTCAAGACACTACTGACTTTATCCGGCTCATACAGAATATACAGCGGGAAGAAGATTTCATGTTGATCACTTTAGACATCACTAGCCTATACACATGTATTTTACATGAAAAAGGCCTTGCTGTATTAGAATATTTCTAGAAGAGTAGGCCGCTGAAGTATCAAGAACATAATTTGATGCTGCTTCAGATTGCTTCTTTTGTTTGAATAACAAAATCTTTCTGTTTTCTGGGCAATTGTTTTTACAAATACAGGGGACCGCCATGGGCACGTGCTTCACCCCCAGTTATGCGAACTTGTTTATAGGCTGGTGGGAGAGGCATGTGGCCTGAGCAGAGCTCAATGAAAAGTGGGTGGAGAAAATTGCCCTTTGGGCAAGATACATCGATGAACTCTTTATAGTGGGGCGTGGCACCCGTTTGGAGGCTGAGGAATATATCTCTATTTTAAAGAGGATTTAAATTTAAGATTTACCAGCCAGATGAGCAAGACAGAGGTGCCATTTTTAGATCTTACTGTCTTTGTTTCCAATAATAAACTGTGTACCAAGCTTTTTAGAAAACCCACGGCAGGAAACACTATATTACATGCGCAAAGTCAACATCGACGCAGTCTGAGCAATAGCCTTCCCTTTGGTGAACTCCTGCGAGTCAAGCGCAATTGTTCCCTAACGGCTGATTATATCAAAGCAGAGAGGGAGGCTTTCACTAGATTTAGGGAGAGAGGGTATTCACAGACAGTATTAAGAAATGCAAGTGAAAAAGTTCACAAGAAAGAAAGACAGGATCTTCTGACGCATAAACAAAAAAGAGATGGAGAGGACGACGTTAATGGGAAAAGAAGATTAATACTCAATTTCTCTACTGAGTCCAAACAGATTCATGGAGCGATTCAGAGGCATTGGAGTATTCTCCAAACTGACACAATATTGGGCAAAGAATTATCTAATCAGCCTGATATTACCCACAGGAAGATTGCCTCTTTGAAGGACATTTTGGTCCATAGCCATTATGTGGAAAGACCTATGAAGAAGATAGAGATAACTGGTTTTTATCCATGCACTAAATGTAAAGCTTGCAGATGTAGCACAAAGGTGTAAGAATATGAAGTCCCAGGCAGAAAGGAGAAGAGGAAAATAACTAAGTTACTGAATTGCAACTCGGATTTTGTAGTCTATTGTTTAATATGCCCGTGTGACAGAAAACACATTAGTAGTACAGTGCACCAAGCCAAAAAATGGGTCTTGGAGCACACGAGGGCCATTATCAATCAGGATACCACCTATCCAGTTGCAAGACATTTTGCTGAAGCTCATCAAAGCAGAGGGGGAGGGAGCGTGCCTTAAGGGTGATGGACCCTGCCCGTTATCGGTCCCAGGTCTATACAAGAAGTCAGCTATTGGCTCTGAGGGGAGGTGAGTGTTCCTCTCCAAGCATATATAATATGAGGGGAGAAGGTGAAGATTTTAAGTGTGCTAGCTGCGAGTTTTACTGTAATATGGCAGCAAACAACCACCTTTCTAGTCATGAGAACACCAACAGAAGGGGGGATACAATGGAGGGGGAAATGAGAGTCCCAGCAGGCTCTATGAGTGCAGATAGCTCAAGTGCTGATTCTAGCTACTTGAGCTGTAAGGGAGGGTCGATGTGTGACCAGCCACTGCACTGTTTATTACTCAACATGCGCTCACTGAGCAAACACAAGTACCAGCTAGAATGTCTATTGCAGGATTCTTCCCCGGATTTAATATTCCTAACCGAAACATGGACCAACCAATCATCTGCCCCTGATTGGAATATTGCACTTCCATCTGGTTATTCAGTTTCCAGTCAGGATAGGGTAGGGAACAATGGTGGAGGTATAGCGATAATCTATCGTAACCAGCTAAAGGTGCATGTAGAGTCCATTACACAGCTACCAGCAGAGGCAATGCGCTTCGTGCTGAAAGTTAACAGCAGCTTCACCCTCCATGGCATACTCCTGTATCGGCCACCTGGCCCTAGAACTGCTTTTACTTTAGCTTTACAGACTCTACTGGAATCCTGCCTAGATTCCAATCCGCTCATTATTCTGGGGAATTTTAACTACCAGCCAGAATTAAATAACAACTCCGATACCAGCAGGTTATTGGATAATTTAGCAGGCTATGGCTTGTCCCAATTAGTGCTTGAACCCACCCATTCTGCGGGCCATACACTGGACGATATTTTCACAAATAATTCTGATGTCACGGTGGTTAAAACCTCCGCTTTTCCCTGGACCGACCACAGGGCGATTTATTTTGATATCAACATCACTAAAATAAATGTGTCCATCATAAATAAAGCTGCTAGTTTGAAAACTAGATCATGGAATAAAGTCCAAGGGGCGGAACTTGAGCAGGCTTTAAACATCTGCCCTCCCGTGCGGGTCCTGGACAACAATGAGGTGGCTATCCAGTTTAATAACTGGATTGCTACAGCAGTAGACCAGGTGGTACCCGAAAGAACTACTAAAGTAAAAAGATCTCGGGCGACGTCACCCTGGTATGGACCACAGCTTAAAAGCCTAAAAGCTACGTGTAGAAGAATTGAGAGCATCTGGAGGGCGGACTATACTACAGAACATAAGGCTGCATATAACATAGCACTCCAATCCTATAAAGAGGCTATTATAAAAGCTAAAACTACATATTACACTACTAGAATTGAGGCTGCTAAGAACTCTTCTAAAGAGCTGTTTAAAACCGTCCGAGTGCTATCTCAACCCCAACAGGTCAGTCAATATAAACCAGACCAAGCCTTTTGCAATAAAATGGCGAATTTCTTTAAGGACAAGGTGCAATTAATTTATGACGATCTCCACAGTAACATGCAGTCTGCGGGAAATGACCCTGACTTAGGACTGGAGGAAATAGTACCTCAGTGCCAATTAACAAGTTTTAGTACCCTCACCTCAACTGAAGTGAATAAAATGTTACTCGCTACCAAATCTGGATCCCCAAAAGATCCATGTCCACCAATTGTCCTGCACGTGGCTTCTGGGTTGATTAGTACATATCTAACCCCTCTTTTAAATCAAGTGCTTGACTCCGGGATATACCAGTCGGTTTGGAAAACAGCCTGCATCAGACCAATTTTAAAAAAACTTACTCTAGATCCCACGGAGGTGAAGAATTATCGACCCATCTCCTGTCTGCCAGTTACAGCTAAAATCCTCGAAAGAGCGATAAATCAAGAGCTCATGCAATATCTGGATATCAACAATCTGCTTGACTCTAGCCAGCATGGCTTCCGGTCATGTCACTCGACCGAGACCGCCCTGATCATGGCAACGGAGGAAATTCGCAGACAGGTGGATGGAGGGGGCAGAGCCATCCTCATCCTCCTCGACCTCTCTGCAGCATTTGACACCGTGAATCACACGGTGTTAGTAAGGCGCCTGAGGGCTGTGGGGATTGGGGAACTGGCTCTGTCCCTTCTTTCTTCATTTCTGGCCTCTAGGCAACAGAGTATACATTGGTATAATTTGCAATCTGAAGCTTTCTGCATCCCGTGTGGAGTGCCACAGGGATCTGCACTGTCACCCACACTGTTCAATATATACGTTGCTCCACTTGCCGCACTTATCCGAGAGTATGGTTTTTCATTGGTCTCGTATGCAGACGACTCACAGATTGTCATCTCTGTATCCAAACAGTCTGAGGACACTGCTGTCAACTTCCATGCCTGTCTGACTCAGATCATGAAATGGATGAGTCGTAATACCTTAAGATCAATACCGATAAGACCGAGGTGATGGAGTTTGGCAATGGGCCATCCATATGGAATGCAACATGGTGGCTGGCAGAGGCAGGTCAATGTTCTGTCCCCTCTAACAAAGTTAAGAACCTTGGGGTTATTTTTGATGACCAGCTCAACTTTGCAGGCCAGATCAACAGTGTAACTTCCTCCTGCTTCTTCATACTGAAGCTTCTTAGGAAGATATTTCCCTTTATCCCCCAGGAGCTGAAGAAATCAGTGGTAGGCGCCCTTGTCCTCTCGCGGCTAGATTATTGCAATGCGCTATATATAAGCATTGATAAGGTTAAAATTACAATCGATACAAAATGCTGGTGCTCGGCTATTGTTAAACATCCCTAGAGGGCATTCCACCTCTGCTGCTATTCGGTCAGTACATTGGCTTCCGATCCAGCAAAGGACGGAGTTTAAAGCCCTATGCCTTTAAACTCTGACCTTGACTGGTAGGTCGCTCCCCCACCACACAGCTCCGTCTGTGTGCCCTGCTGCTGCCCCTGATTGTGCTCGTTTTCCTTTCTGTGCCCCCTTGCTGCCCCTGATTGTGCTCGTTTTTTCCTTTCTGTGCCCCCCTTGCTGCCCCTGATTGTGCTCGTTTTTCCTTTCTGTGCCCCCTTGCTGCCCCTGATTGTGCTCGTTTTTTCCTTTCTGTGCCCCCTTGCTGCCCCTGATTGTGCTCGTTTTTCCTTTCTGTGCCCCCTTGCTGCCCCTCATTGTGCTCGTTTTTCCTTTCTGTGCCCCCTTGCTGCCCCTGATTGTGCTCGTTTTTCCTTTCTGTGCCCCCTTGCTGCCCCTGATTGTGCTCGTTTTTTCCTTTCTGTGCCCCCTTGCTGCCCCTCATTGTGCTCGTTTTTCCTTTCTGTGCCCCCTTGCTGCCCCTCATTGTGCTAGTTTTTTCCTTTCTATGCCCCCTTGATGCCCTGATTGTGCTCGTTTTCCCTTCTGTGCCTGTTTCCCGCCGCTGCGCCCTGCGGCCCCGCCCCTCACTGCCCATTCGCTGCCCCATTCCCTGCTCCTCCCTCCCACCTCCCCATTTATGGCGGCCGCTGCGTGGTGAAGAGAGCGACCCCTGACCTTGACTGGTAGGTCGCTCCCCCACCACAGCTCCGTCTGTGTGCCCTGCTGCTGCCCCTGATTGTGCTCTGTTTTTCCTTTCTGTGCCCCCTTGCTGCCCCTGATTGTGCTCGTTTTTCCTTTCTGTGCCCCCTTGCTGCCCCTGATTGTGCTCGTTTTTCCTTTCTGTGCCCCCCTTGCTGCCCCTCATTGTGCTCGTTTTTTCCTTTCTGTGCCCCCTTGCTGCCCCTGATTGTGCTCGTTTTTCCTTTCTGTGCCCCCTTGCTGCCCCTCATTGTGCTCGTTTTTTCCTTTCTGTGCCCCCCTTGCTGCCCCTGATTGTGCTCGTTTTTCCTTTCTGTGCCCCCTTGCTGCCCCTGATTGTGCTAGTTTTTTCCTTTCCGTGCCCCCTTGATGCCCTGATTGTGCTCGTTTTCCCTTCTGTGCCTGTTTCCCGCCGCTGCGCCCCTGCGGCCCCGCCCCCTCACTGCCCATTCGCTGCCCCATTCCCTGCTCCTCCCTCCCACCTCCCCATTTATGGCGGCAGCTAGCGCGCCGAAGGCGCGCCTAAGGCAAGCCCGTCTGCGCCCGTCCGCGCCGTGACCGCGCCCAGCGCCAGACCCCCTGGTCCGGGCATCCCCGCGCCCGCCACATCAACAGACGCCGATACGACGCCAGCACCCTCCACGCACTCAACCCCGGAAAAGATCACGCCTGCTACCAGGCCACCCCGAAGCGCACCCAAGGGCCCTTCACCTGCCGGAACTGCAGCTTCGCCAGCACCCGCCCCGCCAAACCACCGCCCAGGAAAGAACCCAACTACCTCAGATGCATCCTCCTCAACACCCGCTCCGCCCGCAAACACGCCATCGAACTCTGGGACCTTCTCGACTCAACCTCCCCAGACGTCGCATTCCTGACGGAGACCTGGCTGAATCCCGCTTCAGCCCCCGACATCGCCATTGCCATCCCGGACGGATACAAGATCACCCGCAGGGACCGCACCAACGGAGTCGGAGGAGGCATCGCCATCGTCCACAGGAACACCCTCAGAGTCTCAACCAACACCGACGACACCCTCAGCACCGCCGAACACATGCACTTCCAGATCCACACCGATCCCAACACCACCCTCAGAGGAACCCTCATCTACAGACCCCCGGACCCCGACCACAGTTCAGCGATTACATCGCTGACTTCGTCAGCACACACGCCATCGCCTCCACGGACTACATCCTCCTCGGGGACCTGAACTTCCACCTCGAGAACAACAAGGACACCAACTCCACCACCCTGATCGACAACCTCGCCACCCTCGGACTCAGACAGTTCGTGACTACACCCACCCACGCCGCCGGCCACACGCTCGACTCCATCTTTTCCGCAAGCCCACACGTCTCCTTCAACCACACCTCCGAACCCCACTGGACTGACCACCACTGAATCCACTTCACCTACAGGAAGCCCACCACGCACCACCGCACCGAACAAATGCCTCGCCGCTGCTGGAGCAGAGTCACGGAAGACCAGCTAACCACAACCCTCGCCCTGAGCCCACCCGCCGAACCCTCCGACCTCGACACCGCCGCCCGCAACCTCAGACAGTGGATCGAAGACTGCGCCAACACCCTCGCCCCGCTCAAGAATCCGCCCAACAGCCACACCAGCAAGAAAGCCACCTGGTTCACCGAAGACCTCCAGGCCTCCAAACGAACATGCCGAAAACTGGAGAAGATCTGGCTCCACGAACGGACAGCGGACAGCTACGCCGCCCACAAGAGCGCCACCCGCAGTCACCATCACCTCATCAGATCCGCCAAAAGGGCCTCACTCAAAGACCGCCTAGACAACAATGCACACAACAGCAAAGAGCTCTTCAACATCGTGAAGGAACTCTCAAACCCCAGCTCCAACACCAACGACATCCAGCCGTCGCGAGACCTGTGCGACTCACTGGCCACCTTCTTCCACCGCAAAATCGCCGACATCCACGACAGCTTCAACACCACGACCGCCCCGGCAACCACCGAGACCACTGCCCCCACAACCACCAACCGCCTGCTCTCCTGGACCAACATCAACGACGAGGACACCAGCGAGATCATGAACACCATCCACTCCGGTTCACCCCTAGACCCGTGCCCTCACCACATCTTCAACAAAGCCAGTACAGCCATCGCGCCCCATCTCCGGAAAATAATCAACATCTCCTTCGAGACAGCAACCTTCCCGGAAAGCTGGAAGCACGCCAAGATCACCGCCTTACTCAAGAAACCCAAGGCAGACCCCAAGGACCTCAAGAACTTCCGACCCATCTCTCTGCTCCCGTTCCCCGCGAAGGTCACCGAGAAAATCGTCAACAAACAACTGACCCGCTACCTCGAGGAGAACAACATCCTGGACCCTTCCCAGTCCGGCTTCCGCAGCAACCACAGCACCGAAACCGCCCTCATCGCCGCCACCGATGACATCAGGACCCTGCTAGACAACGGAGAAACAGCAGCCCTCATCCTCCTGGACCTATCAGCCGCCTTCGACACGGTCTGCCACCACACACTATGAACACGCCTTCACGACGCCGGGATCCAAGAGAAGGCCCTGGACTGGACCACATCCTTCCTTTCCGGCAGAACACAAAGCGTCCGCCTCGCCCCCTTCCGATCCAAGGCCACCAAGATCATCTGCGGCGTACCCCAAGGCTCCTCCCTCAGCCCAACGCTGTTCAACATCTACATGGCACCCTCGCCCACGTCGCCTGACAGCACAACCTCAACATCATCTCCTACGCCGACGACACCCAGCTGATCCTCTCCCTCACCAAAGACCCTCACACCGCCAAAGCCCACCTCCACGAAGGAATGAAGGCCGTCGCCGAATGGATGAGGACCAGCCGCCTGAAGCTGAACTCGGACAAGACGGAGGTCCTCATCCTTGGTTCCAACCCTTCAGCCTGGGACGACTCCTGGTGGCCAACATCACTGGGAACAGCCCCGCCACCCACCGACCACGTACGCAACCTAGGGGTCATCCTCGACCCCACCCTCTCCATGACTAAGCAGGTCAACGCTGTTTCCTCATCCTGCTTCAACATCCTCCGAATGCTCCGCAGGATCTTCAAGTGGATCCCCACCGAAACAAGAAAAACAGTCACCCAGGCCCTCGTCACCAGCAGGCTGGACTACGGAAACGCCCTCTACGCAGGAACGACGGCTAAGCTCCTGAGACGGCTGCAACGCATCCAGAACGCCTCTGCACGTCTTATCCTCGACATCCCCCGACGCAGGCACATCACACCCCACCTGAGAGACCTGCACTGGCTCCCTGTCAACAAGAGGATAACCTTCAAGCTCCTCACCCACGCACACAAAGCACTCCACAACTCCGGACCAGCCTACCTCAACAGACGACTCAGCTTCTACACCCCCACCCGCCAGCTCCGCTCGACCAGCCTCGCCCTCGCCACAGTCCCCCGCATCCGGAAAACGACCGCCGGCGGCAGATCCTTCGCCCACCTCGCCGCCAAGACCTGGAACACCCTCCCCACCAACCTCCGACAGACCCAAGACCTACTGGCCTTCAGAAGACTCCTCAAGACCTGGCTCTTCGATCAGTAGCAGCATCACCCCCCTCTTCCCCCAGCGCCTTGAGACCCTCGCGGGTATGTAGTGCGCTTTATAAGTGACATGATTGATTGATTGATTGATGCCTGATCCATAAGACATTATTCGGCGGAGGGGCTGCCGATTTTCAGAATCTTTTCTCTTGGTATACCCCCACCAGAAACCTTAGATCCACCGATGCTGGTTTCGTTTGTAACCCTAAGATTTGCAAAGTCAGATGGGGAGGCAGAAGTCTCTCACATTGTGCTGCAAAATTGTGGAATCAGCTGCCTATTTCCATGAGACTAATGTCTAATAGGCTTCTTTTTAGGAAGGCATTAAAAACACGGCTGTTTCCACCTCTTTAAATATCAGTCATAGCCGCTACGACCCACTATCTCACTTCTCAGCGCCAAGATGCCTCGGCCTCGGCATTCGAGCGCTCTACAAAACTATATCCTATCCTATCCTAGGGAGTAAGATGCGGGGTGCGGAGCTCCTGCCCGGTGACCCCCATTACCTATTATCCTGAGCGTCTCGGTCCCAGCACAGAAGTTATAGGAGGCCGAGAACACTAATACACCTGTGGGGGGAACGACGAACTTCCGAGTCCGGCCAGGACACAGCGCCAAGCAGAGAAACAGGACGAGCAGCTCGGAATGCACAAGATGGCGGCTGCCGGCAGAACCAGCGAGTAGTCTGGTCCGAAATAGGCCTACCTCAGTTCCGCAAGTGTGAAGGATCTGCACTGCCCGGAGGTGAGGAATACTGCCCTGGGGTGCTGGGGCCCGCAGGGGACCTGCTGCGAGCTGGGTGGTGAAGTCGCAGTGGTAGAAGCCCAGTACACAAAGATGGCGGCCTAATTCCCCCGGAGGACGCCTGGGGAGCCAGCTGCATTGGCTGGGAGGCCGAGCTTGGTCGAGAGAGGATGAGTGGCGTAGTGCAGTGGTGCGATCCCTGCCCTCTCCAGGGCAGTACAACCACTCCGCACGACCCCAAGTGGAGTGGAAGATAGAGGCACTGACGCTGCTGAGGCCCAGGCCCTAAGAGACACAACAGGGACCACGGGGACGAGCGGACAGCGGTGAGTCCTGGATGGAGTGTAGCTGCTACCTGATAGGTGGCCTAACCCTGTTGGCAGCTGGGAGGAGTGCGGAGGGTCATTGGTGATATCCCCTGCCCTGTCCATCTGGCCCAGCGGAGAAGCAGAAAGGCAAGGCTGCAGTGCGCTGTTACGTAGAGTGAAGCCCAATCAAAATCGAGGCAAGATGGCCCACGCCTGACGCATAAGGCCCTGGGCAGCAAGAAGGCCTCTGGAGTCCACAGAAGACCCGGCCCTTGAGTTGCCCCCACCTGGCGACCTCAAGAGGGTTGGAGGGATGAACTGAACCTAGTACGGTGGATCCGATTGGTGGATAAGAAGCAGCCAGGTGGGTTGAGGACAACGCTCTGGTGAATGGGAATATAAGTACTCAGAAGAGGGGGAGAGCCACACAACCTCAGCCAATTCTTTGGTATTGCTGAAAAGACTGGGAGATATTGGAACACGCAGTATATACTGGCCTAGGGGGTGTTTCACCTAAACGGTGCGAGAATACAGTGAGTGCCCCATTTAAAAACAGCAACCCCGGGGGCAGATCGAATCCCCTCATATATGAGGCTGAGCTGTGTGTGAGTGGTGTCCTGCCATCTGACGGACGCTCCTCGGCAAGGGGCACAATTAGAGGGAATTGTAGGGGACACAGCCCAGAAGATATGGGGAAACCGTCAAGAAACGGGGCCCTGAAAGCCTTAATGTAGGGCCCGTATCCAGCCAGGCAGAGGACGCGGGAGACATGGAGCCGACCCAGCAAGAAGAGCCTAGAACTGACCCAACAATGGGTGACATAATGCAGGTAATAACAGCATCCAGTGAAGCTCTCGAGACTAAAATAGACAATATACGGACAGAGCTCACCTTGCTAAAGGACGATCACCGGAAGTTGGCTGACAGTCACTACTACCGAATGAACGCTAACGGACATAACACCAGAACTGGCCTCATTACGGAAAACAGTATCGCTCATTGAGAGCAAAGTTAAGATTCTGGAAAGGCAGGCAGAAGACAGTGAAAAAAGATCCTGCAGGAATAAGATCAGAATCCTGGGGGTCCCTGATTTGGCGGAAGGAACAGGCATGCTGACCTACATGGAGGAGTGGCTCCGCAAAAAAGTAGCACCAGAGGGCCTCTCCCAATTTTATGCCCTGGAGAGAGCGCACAGGGTTCCTACCCACCCCGCAGACCCGGGGAGCCTCCTCATCCATTTATAGCCATACTCTTTCACTATGGAAACCGGGATCATATCCTGGTGCAAGCTCGAGCACGAAGGGGCCTCCAAATAAATAATAGCAAAGTGATGATATTCCCGGACTACAACCTTTCTATGGGTGAAGAACCATCTCCGGCAGTTGAAAGTCCCCTACGCAATGTTATTCCCAGCACGACTACGCGTGGTCACCCCCACCGGTATACACCTGTTCATGACCCCGCAAGATGCCTGGAACTAAATCGAAGAGAGACCAGATGCCGGACCGGAGGGCGGCACCAGGGACCCCGAATCTCGCCGCAGGAGACCGAGGCCCACAAAGAAAAATGTTCCCATGTTAGCGGAAACCCAATGTGAATGAGGAAACGTGATCCGGGCGCTCACTTTTGACTGGGGGAGAATGTTTGCATTGTCAGCATTCCGTCCATCATTTGTTTGCTGTGACACTTTTCGCCCTAAGAGGATGGGTATGCCCAGACGTGGGTCCCTTGCTCACTGTGCCACTGGATTCAAGCTAGCCTGGCTGAAGAAGGGTGACATACCCTGAAACCAGTCCCAGGATGCTTGTTTCCGGTCCAGGGAGGACCTGGCCTGGCAGTTCGGTCTGGACTGTTCCCATGAGGCACAGGGTCAAGACTGATTTGCATATGGCTGGGTCCAAACTGGGGTGGCGTAGTGGGCAAAAGAACGATGGATTTAACCCAGATCTTTTGACTGGGGGAGAATGTTTGCATTGTCAGCATTCCGTCCATCATTTGTTTGCTGTGACACTTTTCGCCCTAAGTGGGATGGGTATGCCCAGACGTGGGTCCCTTGCTCATTGTGCCACTGGATTCAAGCTAGCCTGGCTGAAGAAGGGTGACATACCCTGAAACCGGTCCCAGGATGCTTGTTTCCGGTGCAGGGAGGACCTGGCCTGGCAGTTCGGTCTGGACTGTTCCCATGAGGCACAGGGTCAAGACTGATTTGCATATGGCTGGGTCCAAACTGGGGTGGCGTAGTGGGCAAAAGAACGATGGATTTAACCCAGATCTTTTGACTGGGGGAGAATGTTTGCATTGTCAGCATTCCGTCCATCATTTGTTTGCTGTGACACCTTTCTGTGGTGGGCAGCATAGCCCTTCTCAAAAAGGTGGTGCTACCACGACTGCTGTATTTTTTTGGTGCCCTCCCGATATGGATCCCGGCGAGTCTCTTTCGAGACCTCAGGTCCTTGATCATAGGATTTTTATGGGGGACTGGAAGACGCAGGGTGGCGCTCACAATACTGCAATGGCCCACGGCAGAAGGGGGATTCACACTCCCAGACTTTGAATATTGCTATCTATCGTCCCAGATCCAATGGCTCACACAGTGGGTGGCGGGCATGAACGCAGGGATAGAGCGTTTGGACTGCTATGTTCCATACATCCAACTGTTGTCTAGAGCGGTATTGAGGCTGACGGTTTCAAAAATAAATTTTTGCCCCGAGTTCCAGGTGATGTATAAGGGCTGGGGTCGCTGCTTGCAAAAGTCCAAAACTAAGAGGCCCTACGCTCTGAACATCCTACTGAAATGGCTCAGGGAACTTCCATATGGAGGGTGGTGGCACGGGCTAAGAGATTGGATGGCAGCAGGAGTAAACACGGTAGGTGTCTTGTACGAAGATGGAATCTTATTGCCATTTGAAGACTTCAGAAAATGATATGAGCTCCAGAGGGGTAATTTCCACTTGCATAGAGTGCTCACAGCGGCAATCCAGAAACACTGAGGTTTGGGGATGGCGGAACCACCGCTGTCAGCTGGGTGCCAATATATTGTGCTATCCTCTGGAACATTCAAAGCAGTCTCATGCTTATACCGCCGACTCAGAGCTGAGGGCATGACTTCACTGGATAACCTAAGGACGCAATGGGAGTAAGATCTGGGGATCCCCATAGAGGAGAAGGTATTGGAAGGACTAGTGAGCCGCTTCCCTAAGGTTTCCAGAAACGCGCGATTCAAACTCATTAACATTTATGTGCTACATAGAGCATACCTTACCCTGGATCTAATAACCCGGTACTTCACGACGACGGATGCTAAATGCCCACGCTGTGCAGAGACAGGTGCAGAGTTCCTTCACATGTTTTGGAGTTGCCCATACATGGGGGATTCTGGAAAGCAATCACTGACACGCTGACCGAGGTGTTAGACAGAGAGGTTCATTATACACCACAACACTGCCTCCTCCACTTGTTCCCACATACCGCCAAAACTAAAGTCACTAGTGGTTTTCAAGACTTGGCACTTCTCCTGGCTAAGAGAGAAATAGCCCGGAGTTGGAAGGGACAGAGGGGGCCTAGCCGGAAAAGCTGGAAAAGGGAGGTGCTACGCTGGTCGGACTATGAAGGAGCGGTCAGGACGAGAAATGCCAAGCGAGGGAAGGGCTCACTGAAGCAGCCAGATCTTGGACGGCACTAGTGGAGGATTTGAAGAACAGTACTGACCCCCAAACAGAAGACCCTGAGATCAATGGTTGATTAAGCACAATACGAGGGGGGACTAAGGTGAGGCTCACGTAAATGCGCTGAGAAGGAATAACCCTCCTGTAGCTGAAGTTGGGATACTTAGCAATTTACTTTGAGCTAAGGGATTGAATGTAGAAGATGAACTGTTAGTTTCAGACGATGAGAAGGAGGGGAGGGGAACCAAACCTTAGTTAGTTACTTAATGATGGGCCCAACCATCACACACCTGGGGGGAGAGGGAGGGAGGAAGTTGTTGTTGATTACAATAGGTAGCATGGCAACAGTTGACTGAAAGCTATAGGCATGAGCCTAGATGATTTGATAGCTACGGGCTGTATTTCTTGACCTGTTGCTTACTGTATTTTGAAAGGGTCCAACTGTTAAATTTTGCAGCAATAAGGGAATCTAATCAAGAATAATAACCCAAGTACTGATGATACTGTGATTGCAGAAATATTCATAGAAAGTATTGTATGGATGTTTGGAAAAATCAATAAAAATGTGTTTAAAAAAGAAAATCAAAGCAGAGGAGACAAACTACGATTCTTCTGCATTGATCAGATGACCCACAGAGACAGGGGCGGGGATAGAGTCAGACTCCTCATACAGATGGAGTCGAGATACATTGTAGAACTTAGAACTCGGACACAGATTGGTCTCAATACTGAGGAGGAAGTATGGATTCATATATGTTCAGAGCAGGCTGTCTTCTGATTTTACTACTATCGATATGTTTAAACGTCTACATCAGCATTATTGAGTATAAATACAGAGGTGACTACCCCATGAGATATACCAAACTAGGGTGGTAACATTATGCATTGGCACAGTCCCTTGACAATACAATTTTGACCATAGATCATTTCAAAGATGGCGAAAGAGATGCAATTCAAAGTAGGCCCATTCAGGCCATAATTTGTCGTTTTTAATATTGGAAGTTCGGAGAAAGGGTATAAGATTGAGAAAAACAATTGATGTATGATATTGCTATAAAATTTTTATGAAATGTGTATTTTGAAATTTCTGAATCTCAAGAGCCTACATAAGTTATGAATATTAGCGGCTAAGAATTGTCATATATATTTGATTGTTTATGGTGATGTAATCATTCTTAGGCAGCGAGCATGATGTGCTAGATAAATGGCTCTGAAGTTTATTTGAAAGTTTACATAGAAAAAATTATTTTGCACGTTGTAAAATGGCCACTGCATTTGTAATAATATTAGGGACTCTTCAGAACGTAGTCCCTTGCTGGTGTTATTGACCGATGAAACTGCCCAATGAAATGAGTTTTTGTTTATAAGGTGATAATTCACGGGGCGGGGCTAGCCAGCCATGATGGCGGACGCACTCTGAAGAGGCTCTGTCTTATGGCCCGTTAATCCATCATTAATTCTGCACCTGCTGCTGCTATCGAGCCGCCGGAGCAGTCCCATCAAATGCTGCACGCCGGTGAGCGTGGGTGCTGTGAAATTCGAGGCACCCTGGGACACTCGGAATGCAGTGAGACCTCGTGCACAGGAGCGGTGACCCTGGCGGGCCGAGATCGCGTTGGGGAATGGATCTCCTTGCAGGTGAGTCCAAAAGGATTCTGGGGACCACCGCAGTGCTGCAGAGAACTGGCTGCGTGGTAGCCGAGTGGAATGGTAAACAGCGGCCGGAGGAAGCTGTGGTAGCGAACCGCGGAATACCGCCGTCACTGGCGAGGAGTGACGCGTGATCCCCGAGACACAGATAACCGGCGCAGGGCCCAGGGGACGTACTGGGCTTGGAGACAGACGAGTGCGGCCTGCGGTGGCACTCAGCAGGGGACCCTGCGCGAGGCCTCTGGAGCTGGGGAGGAGACAACGCTCCCGGCGGCTGGCCCATATCTGAAGCAGCTGGGTGCACGCTGCCGCGGCTGTCTGCGAGCTGAAGTAACGCAGGATTTACGACTTAGACCTCGTCGGGCCTCGCGATAGAGGCTGAAGTGGTTGCGTGAGGGGCATTGATTCGGACCAAACGGGCCGCCGCGGTGACAGTCACTAACTGAACTGCCTTGGGTGCTGCTGGGCGGGGGAGCTCGGCACGCACAGAGAAGACCAAACAATGAGGTAATGCGCCCGCTTCGCACAGAGCAAAACATACCGTAGTTGTTGGGTTATGGTGTCCCAAATACAACACAATTGAGCCCCACAGTACACCCACTGACAACCCATGCAGTGGACAGTTTGGGGGAACGAAGCTGACACAGGTTGCCCAGCTGCGTGGATCAGACCCCTGTCGGGGATAAGCTTGTTGGCGCAGGGAAACACGCAGTAGCAGGCGGTTGCGCCGTTGGGAAGCAAAGAAGAAATACAGTGGGCCTGGCCTGAACTGGGAGCACTTACCTGCACCAAAATCCTGAGTGCAAATCACAGAGGCCCCAGCCACACGTAACAACCAATAACATTGCACAAAAAAAACAGCTGAGCTGAGAAAACTGCGCCTCCTCGGATATTGAAAAGACACAGTGACACTATACATTATTAAACCATCAAGACCACACATAGACTGTATATCGCTACCCCCCAAGATGGGCAGACACCGTACAGGCTCGGGTGCAGCAGCCACACAGCCAGAACCAACCCTGAAACAAACTGGCCAGACACCTGAAGTGCCGGAAACCACTAAGAACTCCACACTGGAATCTAAAATAGACTCGGTGCTCCAGGCGGTGGCACAAATAGGTGTAACACTGGCACAAACTCGTACACCTCTGGAAGATCGACTAGACAAAATCACATCAGACTTTACGCTTCTACATGCGGATAATCGGAGCTAGCAGGGAAAGTCAATGAGCTTGCGGCAGAAGTCGAAGAAGTCGCTCAATCAATCAATCAGGGGAATTGTAAGCGCGCTACTCACCCGTGAGGGTCTCAAGGCGCTAGGGGGGTGGGTAAGCAACTCTGTTCAGTCGAAGAGCCAGGTCTTGAGCGTCTTCCTGAAGATGTTCAGGGAGGGGGCGCGTCTGATGTTGAGCAGGAGCTCGTTTCAGGTCTTGGCTGCGATGTAGGAGAAGGTTCTTCCACCTGTTCTGGCTCTTCGGATGTGCAGGATTTCGGCGCGGGTGAGGTCGGCGGATCGGAGGTTTCTCTTGGGTACGTGGAGGGAGATTCTCTCGTTGAGGCATTGGGGTCCGGTGTTGTGGATGCATTTGTAGGCGTGGGTGAGTATCTTGAAAGTGACTCTCTTCTCAACGGGGAGCCAGTGGAGGTTCCGTAGGTGTGCTCGTGTCGAGGAATGTCGAGGATGAGTCTGGCTGCGGTGTTCTGTATGGTCTGGAGCTTGCGGATCAGAGACTTGTTGATCCCGGTGCAGAGGGCGTTTCCGTAGTCTAATCTGCTGGTGATGAGCGCGTGGGTGACGACCTTCCTTGATTCATGGGGGATCCACTTGAAGGCCTTTCGGAGGATTCGGAGGGTGTTGAAGCAGCTGGAGGCGACGGCGTTGACTTGTCGGGTCATGGAGAGGGAGGAGTCGAGTACGATGTCGAGGTTTCGGGCATGGTTCGTGGGTGTGGGGGGCTGCCGAGGGCGGTAGGCCACCAGGTGTTGTCCCATGCCCAGGGGGAGGGTCCGAGGACGAGGACTTCTGTCTTCTCCGAGTTGAGCTTCAGGCAGTTTCTGCTCATCCAGGATGTGACGTCCTTCATTCCTTCCTGGGAGTTGAGTCTGGTGGTGATTGGGTCCTTGGTGAGGGAGAGGATGAGCTGGGTGTCATCAGCGTAGGATACTATGCTGAGTCCGTGCTGTCTGACGATGGCGGCGAGGGGGGCCATGTAGATGTTGAAGATCGTGGGGCTGAGTGATGATTCTTGGGGCACTCCGCAGTTGATTTCCGTGGGTTCGGAGAGGAAGGGTGGTAGTCTGATTCTTTGGGTTCTTCCGGTGAGGAACGAGCGGATCCAGTTGAGGGTGGTTCCTTGTATGCCGGCGTCGTGGAGTCTGGCGGTGAGTGTGCGGTGGGAGACGGTGTTGAATGCTGCAGAGAGGTCGAGTAGGATCAGGGCTGCGGTGTGTCCTTGGTCGAGGAGGGTGCGGAGGTCGTCTGTGGCAGCGAGTAGGGCGGTTTCGGTGTTGTGGTTGTTGCGGAATCCGGATTGGGAGGGGTCGATGATGGAGTTTTCTTCGATGAATTTGGTTAGTTGTGCATTGACGGTCTTCTCTGTGACTTTGGCCATGAAGGGGAGGAGGGAGATGGGTCGGTAGTTCTTGAGGTCGGTGGGGTCTGCTGAGGGCTTCTTGAGCAGGGGTCTGACTTCTGCGCGTTTCCAGTCGTCGGGAAAGGTGCCGGTCTTGAAGGTGGTGTTGATGGTGTGTCGTAGTTCGGGAGCAATGGCGGTGGCGGCTCTGTGGAAAAGGTGCGGGGGCAGGGGTCCGTGGGGGCCCCTGAGTGGATGCCTTTCATGGTTGAGGTGGTGTCTTCGGTGGTGACTGGGGTCCAGGAGGAGATGGTGGGCTGGATGGCGTGGCTGGAGCAGGAAGTGGATTCGGAGTTGGGTGTCTGGTCATTGAAGTTGTCGTAGAGTGCCTTGATTTTCAGATGGAAGTAGGATCCAAGCTTGTCGCAGAGGTCCTGGGAAGGAGTGATGTCCGTGGTTTCGCTGGGGGGCTTGGTGAATTTCTAGATGATGCTGAAGAGTTGCTTGGAGTTGCCGGCGTTGGCGAGGATCTTGTTTTGGATGAAGGTCCTTTTGGTGGATCTGATGCGTTGGTGGTATTCTGTCATGGCATTTTTGTAGGTGGTGTGGTCTTCTGGTGTTTTGCTGTTTCTCCAGTTCTTCTCGAGACGTCTGCAGGTGCGTCTGGATTCTTGGAGGTCGGCGGTGAACCAGGAGGCTTTTCTGCGACGTTATCTGTCGGGATTGCATAGTGGTGCAAGCTTGTCTGCACAACTGGAGATCCATGTGTGGAGTCCTTTGGCTGCGAGGTTGGCGTCGGTCGACGTGGTGGGGGTGTCGCGGTTGAGGGTGGAGATGAGTTGTTCCTCAGTGACTTTGCTCCAGTTCCTTCGTGGGGGGCGCGGTGCAGGTTTGGGCGGCGTGGGTTTGTCGACGTGGAAGTGTACGCAGTGGTGGTCTGTCCAAGGGGGTTGCGTGGTGTGGCTGAAGTGGATGTTGTTACCTCCTGCGAAGATGGGGTCGAGGGTGTGTCCTGCTTTGTGGGTGGGTGTGGTGACGAGCTGTTTCAGTCTGATGTTGGCGAGGTTGTCCAGGAGGGTGGTGGAGTTGGGGTCGCTGGGGTTGTCGAGGTGGAAGTTCAGGTCTCCGATGAGTATGTAGTCCATAGAGGCAATGGCGTGGGGTACAATGAGGTCGGCGATGGTAGTGGCGAACAAAGCGTGGGGTCCGTAGGCAAGGGTGCCGCGGAGTGAGGTTCTGGGGCTGGTCTGAATCTGGAAGTGGAGGTGTTCGGTGGTGAGGAAGGAATCCTTCATCGTGGAGGTGGAGTCGAAGGGAGCTCTTATGTACAATGGCGAGTCCTCCTCCTGGGCGGTTGGGGCGGTCCTCTCTCTAGATCTTGTATCCGTCGGGGATGGCGGTGGCGATGTCGGATGTGGAGGAGGCGTTGGTCCAGGTTTCCGTAAAGAAGGCGACGTCTGGCGAGAGGGTGTCGAGGAGGTCCTAGATCTCTACGGCGTGTCTGTGCAGGGAGCGCACGTTGAGGAGGATGCACTTCAGGGCTTCGGTGTTGTTGACGTTAGGTGCGGGGGCCGTTGGGGTGCGGTCGGCGGTCAAGGATTTGCGGCAGTGGCGCTCCAGTTTCCAAGGCGATGTCCACTGAAATAAGAGAACTTACGACAAGGCTGAGTTCGCTGGAACGAGGGTGGACAATGCGGAGGGTCGCTCCCGCAGAAACAAGCAACGTCCGAGTGGTTGCATTGCTGGAGGGCACGGAAGGCGGCAACGCGGTGTCATACACTGAGGCCTGGCTGAAGTCCCTGATGCCAACTGATTCCCTCTCCTCCTTTTTCGCAGTGGAAAGAGCACACAGGGTGCCAACGGGTCACCCATTACCAGGTGCAGGGCCCCGGCCCTTCCTCTTACGACTACTGAACTTTAAAGACAGAGATGCGATACTCAGGAAAGTCAGAAAAATGGAAGCGGTTAAAGTGGACCACTCTCAGGTCCTCTTCTTCCCAGATTATGCCCTAGGTGTACAAAGACAGCGGAGCACATTCCTAGCCGTCAAGAGGCGAATGCGGTATTTAAACATAAAATACTCCCTCATATGCCCAGCCCACCTCCGTGTGGTCGCGGATGGGTTTACTCACTTGTTCAACAAAGCAGAGGAAGCACGGGTATGGCTCAAAAACATGAGGCATCACACCTCGCCAAGCCAGAGAAGCTGCGGCAATGAAGCAAAAGCAGGAGTCCGCAGGGGCCGCTGCAGGAGAAACAGGCTGCGTGCTGAGGTACCACCGAGACAACTTAAGACTGTGCCTAATCTGGAACAGGTGCTACAGGAACGGCAAGATGCTCTACAAGTGGCAGCGGCCATGAGTAGGAGACAGGCTAGCAGGGACACAGACTCTTCCTCGGAGCGATCCCTGAGTGAAGACAGTTCTCTGGCCATGTGGCCTACCAACGCGGACTCGCAGAAGCTTCCAGAAGTAACACCACAAACCGCAGATGATTTAATGTAACAACTCGCAGAACTTTCAGGACACGCAAGTATACACACATGCATGGACACACATGGCGATCTGCACAACATGCGCAACCTCCCCATGGGTGGCCGTGTGTAACGAGATGGGGAGCCATGGGCGGAGACCGCTCCATTCCTCTCTTCCCAGATGGGTGGGGGGTTACAAAATGCATAGATGTTGGCGCAGAAAGCCTACAGAAGCATGAAATATGGGCCCAACAGCCAGACCCACCTTTCACAACCCCGATCCCACCCCTCCCTATTCCGACCAGCGCGACACGCGGAGCCGCAAATTGGCACATGGCATTGTTTGTTGTTTGCAAAAACAACAATTGATGGACAGAATGCAGAACAATGTCATACATTCACCCCAGTACAGAGATCTGGGCCTAAATCCATCGTTTTTTTGCTGAACTGGGGTGGCGAAGTGAGCTAAAGAACGATGATGGATTCAACCCAGATCTGTGAGTGGGGTGAGTGTCTGAAAAGTTTCAGCGCTCTGTCCATCATCTCCTTGTGTTTGCTTTGTTTGCCCTAAGTTGGCAGGTTATGCCCAGACGTGGGTCCCTTGCTCAAGTTGCCACTGGATTCAAGCTAGCCTGGCTGATGAGGGCTGTTAGCCCGAAACCGGTCCCAGGATGCTTGTTTCCGGTCCAGGGAAGACATGGCTTGGCAGTTCGGGCTGGACTGTTCCCATGAGGCACAGGGTCAAGACTGATTTGCATATAGCTGTGTCTGAACTGGGGTGGCGAAGTGAGCTAAAGAACAATGATGAATTCAACCCAGATCTGTGACTGGGGGTGAGTGTCTGAAAAGTTTCAGCGCTCTGCCCATCATCTCCTTGTGTTTGCTTTGTTCGCCCTAAGTTGGCAGGTTATGCCTAGACGTGGGTCTCTTGCTCACTTTCCCACTGGATTCAAGCTAGCCTGGCTGATGAGGGCTGTTAGCCCGAAACCGGTCCCAGGATGCTTGTTTCCGGTCCAGGGAAGACATGGCTTGGCAGTTCGGGCTGGACTGTTCCCATGAGGCACAGGGTCAAGACTGATTTGCATATAGCTGTGTCTGAACTGGGGTGGCGAAGTGAACTAAAGAACGATGATGGATTCAACCCAGATCTGTGACTGGGGGTGAGTGTCTGAAAAGTTTCAGTGCTCCGTCCATCATCTCCTTTTGTTTGCTTTGTTCGCCCTAAGTTGGCAAGTTATGCCCAGACGTGGGTCCCTTGCTCACTTTCCCACTGGATTCAAGCTAGCCTGGCTGATGAGGGCTGTTATCCCGAAACCGGTCCCAGGATGCTTGTTTCCAGTCCAGGGAAGACATGGCTTGGCAGTTCGGGCTGGACTGTTCCCATGAGGCACAGCGTCAAGACTGATTTGCATATAGCTGTGTCTGAACTGGGGTGGCGAAGTGAGCTAAAGAACGATGATGGATTCAACCCAGATCTGTGACTGGAGGTGAGTGTCTGAAAAGTTTCAGCGCTCTGTCCATCATCTCCTTGTGTTTGCATTGTTTGTTGTTTGGGCAGACACAAGTTGTCCCTCTGCTCTACCCCAGTTAAACCCCACATGGTTCCCTTCCTCGGAGTCTCTCCAAAGCGACACAATTATAAGTTTACAAGTATTGCACCCTAAGTCTATTACATAGCTGCCACATCATCACCTGGCCTCTGCAGCACCAAATCGCCTGCACGCATCATTAGCTTATGATTATGACACATGCCACCCACCAACATAGTTACCTGGAATGTTAGGGGGCTACACATCCCGGCCCTTAGATATGAAATATAGGCATACCTCAAGAGGCACGCAGCAAATGTAGCGCTGCTGCAAGAGACCCATATAGCGCAGCCAGAGATCCGAAAGTTGCACCAGAGATGGAAAGGTCAGATTCTAGCCACAGGCTACTCGTCATATGCCAGGGGGGCCTTAATTTGGATTAGACCAGGGACACTGTTCACATCCGAGGAGACTGAAGTGGATAGGTATGTCCGATTTGTACTGACAAAAGGTCGCCTTAATGGGAAGCCGATAGTGATGGGTTCCATATATGCCCCAAACACAGATCAGAATACTTTCTGGCGTACACTGACAGAGCTGCTCTCACACTGGTGCAACGTTCCCTGGCTGCTAGGAGGTGGCTTTAACACGGTGCTTGACACCAGCCTTGACAGATACTTCCCTCCACTGACACAGACGACTGCAACATCTAATGCCCGAGGCCTGGGGGAGTGGCTACATCATTGGGACCTGACAGATGCATGGAGATCCCTCAACCCACAAGCGCGCTTATATTCCCACTACTCTCATCCGCATAGATTACATGTTCGCATTGACCGATTTGTAGTAAGCTCACCAATACTGGCGCAATGTTGCATCGCAGACTACCTTGGCAGGACCCACTCTGACCACAATACACATATATTACAAATACAGGGGGGATGAAGCAGAGTGCACCACTCCCCTGTGGAGATTGCAGCCCCTGGCACTGGAGGATCCCCCGTATAGGGAAGCAGTAGGCGCGGCAATAGATACATACTTTGAAAAGAACACAGGTTCGGTCACTGACGTGGGCGTACTGTGGGACGCAGGCAAGGCAGTGGTTAGAGGGTAGTGCTTGGGACTGAGCTGGAGTGTCAGAAGACAGTTGGATCGCGAAGTAAAGGGCATCAAAGATGCCCTGACCAAGCTGGAAGCGGCCCTAACGCAGGGCGGTGCCACGCAACAGACCCTGGATACACAGAGGAAAAAATTCGCGGAGGTATTAGAAAGGCTACGCTCCTTAAAATATGCGTCGCATGCATCGGGCACCCATGCTGCGGCAGATCGGGAGGGCAGACTGCTAGTGAGGATGATCAGGCAGGAACACACGCAAATACCTATATTGCGGCTAGAGTCCATCACAGGACAGGTACTCACCAGACAGTATGATATTCACTGTGAATTCACAGCGCACTACACCCGAATATACAAATCAATAATCTGTGCTACACCGGCAGAGCTAGACTTCTTTCTCTGCCCCCTTGCCCTACATCAGGTGACAGAGGAGCAGAGAGACGAATTGGACGAACCGGTCGCGCTGCTGGAGTTACAGGAGGCAATACGTGCACTGGCCATGGGTAAAGCACCGGGGCCCGATGGGTTGCGGGCCCAATACTACACAGCATATCAGCAGGCACTAGCCCCGCAACTCCTTTCGGTATACCAAAGCGCGCAGGAATAAGGGGTATATTGCCAGGCACACTCCGGGAGTCCTTACTGGTGTCTCTACCAAAGCCAAACTGAAATGCGGAGTTGATAGGCTCGTATCACCCGTTAGCACTATTAAACACGGACTACAAAGTGCTAGCTAAAATATTAGCATGCAGATTGGCCCCGCTTGTACCACAACTGGTCCATACAGACCAAAATGGGTTAGTACCTGCTCGCTGCACGTCATTGAATTTACGATGTTTTTTCAGGGTAGCACACTACTCAAGAGCGAGTTGGGCACACTCTGGGTGCATAGTGCTTGAGTTGGAAAAAGCGATCGACACCATAGAATGGGGTTTTCTATTTGCTGCACTTCATAAATATGGCCTGGGAGACAGCTTTCTAGGGCTCGTAAAACTACTTTATACGCAGCCCATGGGTAGAATTAAAACAGGCCCATATTTGTCGGAACAGATTCCAATCGAGCGAGGCACACGACAGGGCTGCCCACTCTCCCCATTGCTGTTCGCGTTAGCCATCAAGCTCCTAGCTGCGTCACTGCGCAGTACACAGGAGGAATGGGGTATCCCTCTGGGAGACGGGACGCACGCGGTCTCATTATATGCGGACGACCTCCTAATATATCTCAAAGACGTCAGGTAACCCTGTGCAAGAATAGAAAAAATATTGCTAGATTTCGCCTCCGTCTCAGGTCTCTGTGTGAACTGGGAGAAATCGTGTCTGTACCCTTTTTCGAAGTCCACACAGGACCCACAACTGTTTATTAACGGCATACCAGTACACTGGTAACTAACAGCGTTCCGTTATCTCGGGATACTTATATATAGGGAACCAGCGGACCTATTTGAAGGTAATCTTGTATGAGCTGTTACAGCAGTGCGGACGCAGATGCCCTTTTGGGGCACTCTACCTCTGACAGTTATGGGGCGTATTGCACTTCTGAAGATGGTAGTGCTTCCACGTCTCCTTTACCATTTCACAAACTTGCCGGTACATGTCAGGCCGGCGCTCTTTAGAGGGTTCGAATGAGATATGAGGCAATTCATTTGGCACGGGACACGCAGTAGGGTAGCACTGACCAAAATGTACCCCCCGACGGATCGAGGGGTCTCGTGGTACCCAATATGGAGCAGTATTATCTAGCTGCGCAGCTCCAATGGGTGGCCAGATGGCTAAGTGCATGACAGCTAGAAGACACTGCCACACTTGCGCGGGGGTTTACCCATCCCCAGATATTAACACTATTTCATCCAGGCAGAAAGAGCAAATCACCTACCCAATTACTACCAAGGGTAGCTTTCAACTGTTTCTGCCGCAGTTTAAGAATCACACAACTGGTGACCACATATGCGGCGTCCCTCCCCATACTTGGCACGCCTTGGCGACGCCAAGCACTTATTTGCGCAGAACTTTCCCAATGGGAAGAGATGGGAATACACACTCTGGGGGACTTGTACAGCGATGGCCAGCTGTTGCCGTTCGAAGTACTACTTGAAGAATCAGAATTACCACAGGGCCAGTTTTTACTACATGCAGCGGTGGTACGTACGTTACGTATGCTATGGGGAGACATAGCGCAAGAACCCCCCACCCACTTAACAATACAATACCTACATGAACTGGGCACGGGCCGACATCTTACCAAATGGTTAGCGGACTCCTTGAGGCTACACACAACACCGCCACTGCTATCCCTCCGAGCCCACTGGGACAGCGACTTGCAGAGACCTAGCACAGAACGGGAATGGGAAAATATTCTGGTGAGCCCCACGCGCTTCTCCCGAAATGCCAGATTCCGACTCATTCAGTATTACATAACGCACAGAGCTTATCTGACACCAGCCAAAATAAACCAATACTTTAACCGCAATTATGCCAAATGCCCAAGATGTGATACGGTAGGTGCAGACCTGCTGCACATGCTGTGGGCCTGCACGGTTATCCGAGCATACTGGGATATAGTTACCAAACATCTAACCCACGGAACGTGCATTAAATTGGACATGGGAGACATACATATTAGGTCTATATCAAAGGCCCAAAAAGTACAAAGTGACAACCCGCAATATAGACCTAGGACTTATAGTAGCCAAACGCCTACTCACGAGACGCTGGAAATCCCCTGAGCCCCCGTCCACGAAGGCCTGGCTTCAATCACTTCTCTGCTGGGCGCTGGCGGAAAGTATAGCACTCCGCCGCGATGACGCGGTGGGGATACGGAAACAGCTGCTGGCAGCAGAGTGGGATGCGATACTGTCAGACTTCTGCACATCATGGCAGAGCTATTCTGAAACACTAGATAGAGCATCCGAACGAGATGAGGAGTAAGAATGATTAAATAATGCAGAGTACAGGACATGCTGCTGCGCAAATAGTAGCCAGTGAGTGGTGCGCATAAGGCTTTAGGTGTATTACATCCCTTACACCTATCCAGACGATATATAAACCATTCAAGAACCAAAAGCGATGGCATTGGTGTGTATCGATAATAGGCATTGACAAGAGGGTGTGGGTGAAGGTGGGGCAGGCGCAACATGATAATGATACAAAAATTACTAAAGTGGTGTGCTGATTAAATTGATTGAGAGCACGATTATATCAATGTTATGTTGCATAATGTTTGAGTTTAAAGGCAATAGACATCGCAATTATTGCAAACGTATTAGACATGACTCTGAAGCAATTAATCGAGATAAATCACACTGGGTACAAGCTCAGAACAGTCTATATGTGAAAACTGGAACAAATTGTTGATGTATAACCTAACATGTGAAAAATTTGAAATTCAATAAACAAATTTAAACAAAAAAAATAAGGTGATAATTCACGTTGGTTTCCTGACATTGACAAAGGCCAGGAGGCCGAAACACGTTTGTCAGTTTTTTTGGTGGTTGCACGCTAAATAAAATAATTACTTGAAACAGTGAAGCCTGGAGTGCTCAGCGTTTCTTCTGGTGAAATGGCTATATATATATATATATATATATATATATATATATATATATATATATATATATATATATATATATATATATATATATATATATATATATATAGTCCTAGCATGTTGGTGGAACTGTTCATTCTGTTCACTGTCCTAATATTTCTAATCACTTTCATCTGCTTCTGCCTATCGATCATTTCAGCACATATATTCTATACAAGAATCACGATGGTTTGATAAATATTAAAAACGCCCCTCTGTGTATTCCTTGTATATTTCTCTGAGAGAAAGAGAGCATGAGTGACTGAGTGAAAGAGTTCTAGATCTGTTACAACGATCCCTGGGGAGGCTCAGGGTTGTCATGTTCTGATGTTGCCAAAATCATTTGTTACCTGTCCAGATCTTGGGGGGTATATGGTGACACTGTGAGCTAGCTGGTCTCTAGGACGATGTATCCTGAGGGGGTGCACGTATTCAGTCTGGCACCATCCCTACATTCATGTTGCCCAACAAATGTGGAGTTCCTACTGGAAAGTGGGAAACTACACGATAACAGTACTATGCAATGCAATACTGCTGGCCTATTACACTGATATCACAGCAGTGAAATTGGAAGCTAAAGTAAGGAGTAAACTTACTGACAAAGAATGGGGTGAAACCTTGGCATATACCAAAAAAAATACCCCAAAACCCTACTTTCAAATTTACCCAGCTGAACAACTTGAATTCTACAGATCTCTGGCAAAATTAGCTAAGATGTACCCTAGCGTGACTGATCAATGCACACAATGTTAAGCTCTACTGGCTGGTTTTTATTATCATATGGTAAGGTATTTAAATATGATAAGGAAATATTGGTAAACCATTATCACGCATCTCATGTAGATTACAGACAAGAAGTTAGAGAGAGACTTCACCGCTGACATGCCTACGAGGGAAAATTCTCAGACCAAAAAAGGAAAGCAAACCTTCAATTTGTTGATCTGACTTTATTAGTTGTCAAGTGGAGAACAACCAGGTCTTGGAAGGCACAACAGGGAACTAGCACCAAGACATGGTCAGGGCCGGACTGGGGAACAAATAGCAGCCCTGGTAAAAATGCTCACACCAGCCCTGCTTCTGTTGTCTCTACACGCAATCTCTCTCTTTCCCTTCTTCCATTTTACCCTCCCTCGTTCTTTCCTCTCCCTCTCTCTCTTCTCCCTATATGATCTCTTTCTCACTACCTTCCCCCTCATTTAGCTTTGGGGAGCTGGGGAAAGTGACAGAGGTACCAAGAGAGACCATGGGCTTTCAAAACCTGCCTCCAGGCACTCCAGCCCACCTGGGAAGTGCACTGTGGACTAAATGGCCTGTCCGGCACTGGAGATGGTCACTAAACCTAGAGAAATGGTCCACGGCTGAGGTGGATGCCATGACAACACAATGTACGTGCCTGGGTGTTGGTAATGCAAGTAGTGACTGAGACACTTACCTATTAGCTCTAGCAGGTAAAAAATGAAAAACGTCCCCATTGCGCTACATATAGCAGGTGTAAAACATCGGCACATTCTGCTCACAGATAAGTAATTCCAGAAACTATACACCGAGATGATCACCATACTAAATCACAAATTAAATAATCAAAAGCACATCACCATGGATATAAGGTTGTTATTTACTTAGGATTAAATTAGGGCGAACATAGTAATATTCCGGTAAAATAACCTGCACTTACTGTACTAGATGTGACAGATCTGTAACTACTGTGAATGCCTTACTGAATGTGTCGCGAGCAGACAATAATTTTATGTTTTATGGTTAACAGTTACACAACGTTTATATGCTTAGCTTGAAAATGTAAACTGCTCACTATGGATTTGTTGGTTCCCAGCATGCGTGTGTACTGAGCCGGAAGACGCATGTTAAATTATTGCACTGTAAAAATTTCAATAAGGAGCACTTAAAAACCCTGCTCTATAGTGATGCATTTTTCGAATCAGTGAAAAACATTTTTAATAAATTTGTTTTAATTGGTTTAATATAACTCTATGTGTCACATAAAACTTTGGAGGAATTAACTGGCTTTGCTTTTTTCTATAAAGCGGCGCTCCTAATGGGGCTACACTTTTCCTCTTGGGCTTCTTATGTTGTAGTAGCATCATCCTAACCCTGCCTATCAAAAAATGGACTGTCGTCAAGACATGGAGTACATTGATGTTAAACACCTTTCAACAAGCCCTATAAACAGTCTATTTCTTGATTGCCCCTTATCTCTTTCATTTCCTTCAAACCCTCCCACAGTGCTGACCTCTCCCAATGACTCTCACTTTTCTTCTGAGCAACAGCCGTCACCCCCATCTGGGGTCGTATTATACAAAGTGCCCCGGGGGCTGCTGCGCCCGGTTGCGCAGTGGTTGCGCCCCCTTTGCACTTCCCTGGGACACTTTGGTATTACAGAAGGGGTCGCAGACACTTGTGCGGCCCCTTCTGTAATATAGTTAGCGTTGGCGCACATATAGTGCCAGCGCTAACATCAGAAGCCATTCCCTCATTTGCATGGGGGTGTGTCCCCTTGCAAATGAGGGAATCTCTTTCCCTCTGCTCCTGCACATATAATAGATGCAGGCGCAGAGGCAATGAAGCTGTCAGGAGGCTCACTGACAGTGTGCGACCTAAAAGATGGCACCGTCAGCGTGTGCCCTGATGGCAGCACTCTGAAAGGGTGAAGGGGGGGGGTGCCTAGACATGCCCTTGCAGGTGGGTGCAGCCTGCAAGAGGATCTCTCACCCCGCTCAAAAGTGCAGGCATGGTGTCCACCTGCAAAAAGAAACACGAAGCAGCTGCTTCAAAGTCGCATCCTTATTTCACTTGAATGTGCTGCCCCCAGGGCAGCACGAGTTCGCGACTGCTCTGGGGGCAGCGCATTCAATCAAATACGGCACACTCTCCTTGTTAGCGCCGAGCGTACCTTTTGAAAGGTGTGCCCGCCGCTAACAAGGAAATTGCGTTCCATATTATAATACGTCTCGGGTAATGTTGCCGACAAGTGATATATTTAACAGTGCATTTAAATAGACTTAACAAGTACTTTTAGATGTCTCTTACTAACATTTACAATGAATGAAAAACACAATAGTAAAATAAAATTCAGGGATAAAGAATAAATCAAAATCAACTGAGTGTATTACTTGGATCAATTATATTGTATTTGAAACATGAAGATAACACAAAGGGTTCCAAAAAGCAGATGACAAATACTATAACATAATGCATAATTTAACAGAAAAACAACTAAACTTTGTTTACCGTCTACTAAAGAAACACCATGCTATACATTCTGTAGTGATGATGCAGGAGTTGGAAAGAGCTTTTTTATTTCTGCACTTTAGCAAACATTATTGCGTTGTTACAATTCCAAAGCAGGTGAAAATCCAGACAACACATATATTGCTTACAGCTCCAACAGGCAAAACAGCACATAATATTTAGGGCAAAACACTACATAGCACATTCAAAATACCTGTATCACAAACTTTAACTTATAAACCACTAACTCATGAACAAAGAGCTGCTCTTCAAAGTCAACTAATGCATCTTAAAATGCTAATAATTGATGACATTTCAATGGTTGGCACAAATATGTTGAATTTTATACATAACAAATTACAAGAAATAAAAGCTTCAAATCAACCATTTGGAGGCATCTTCATTTTAGCTATTGGAGACTTTTATCAATTAAAATCAGTTTCGACACCTACATATTTGAAAATGTAAAACATTCATATGGGCCACTAAGTACTAACATATGGGTAACCCATTTTAAACTATTTGAACTGACAAAAGTAATGACATAGCTAAATGAACTTCCATTTACAGAGTTACTAAAGAGATCAAGAGAAGAAAATCATACATAAACAGATATTTTATACAATAAACAGCGTGAAATATGCCCAGATAACAGTATTATCAAAAATATCCCATGTAGAATGTCAACTAACAATGAAGTAAATAACATTAATAATAAAGTTTTAATAGAACATATACAACAATATCCTGTTTTCACTACTATAGCAAATGATACAGTCAGTTCTGATCTTACAGACAAAGTAAAGCAAACAATATTAAAACAATTACCAATGGATCCAACAAAAGATATGGGGTTTTCACGCACATTACACATTGCTTTAAAACTACACTATAATTTAACTTGTAATGGTGATGTTGATGATAGATTAACTAATGGTACTTCAGGTGTAGTAGAATCCGTTGCAACTATCAACAATACACCATTTATAGTTTGGATTGCATTTGATAATGAAGCAGTCGTTAAAATTACAAACACTTGTATCACACAAATATTTCAGCTATTTGGACACCCATACATCCTATATCAAGGCATTTTCAATTCACAAAAAAATGCATAACAATTAAACACAAATAATTTCCATTATGGCAAGGTGAAATTATTGAACCACTTTATACACACTTTAGCAATAGCATTATGTAGCTTTGCGCAGAGCAAAATTGATATCAAATATATACATTCAAAACTTTGATGAAAAGAAAATACTCATAGATTGTATATATGGCCCCAGGCCTTCAAGTAGTCCGACTAGCCAGTGGGTTGGGAAAAGTGTCAGGATCCCTTAACAGGACAGGGTTGCTGAGAAAGGGGGGATGGTACGTTGACACAAACAAAATGATCACTGCTTGCGCTCCACACACGGTTTTGCTTACAAGTAGGATTTGGAATACAAGGGTAAACAGCCAGAAAGAGGGAAACAGGTGAGGGACTGTGACACAGGATTGGGAGCTTGAAGTGAGAGTTAAGGTTCTTTCATCCTCACTGTGGGAACAAGCTCAACTGTGAGGGACACTACAGAGGGGATACTCTGCTGCCCTTTTCGCCAGTTGTTGGGCTTCTCCCTGGCCCATTCAATAAACATCTCCTAGTGCTGTTTCTTTTTTAGCATGGCTGGACTCAGCCACAGGGATACCTTTGGTGTACCATCAAGATGAAGGCAACAGAGGCTGAGTTCAAGGCTGGAGAGGTTGTCCTTCCAGACAAGCAGAATGGGCCCCCATGTGGCCCATGCCCTGCAAGGTGCAAGCTACATTCTACTAGGGCATCTGAGCTCCAGGCAGGGAAGATGGTCTCCCTTTTAGCAGGAGCTTTGATGCTCGGTGGAGCAGCTGAAAGAGACAAGCAAGATCTTTAGGTGTGTGTGTAACTTTACACAAAGGCAGGACTGTCAGAAGCCTTGGTCTGGAAGGTGGGTAAAACATTTTGTGGAGCCTCTATTACATTTGTGATACTAGAATCAGTTCACAATCATGAAAAGAATACTATAGGAAAAGTGAAAACACAGTATTTGTCACTCCCTCTTTGTGCTGCGTTGTTAGTATTTAAAATCCTGTATAACAGAAGACTGTCGGTGTCATCTTAAGGATTTTGGGAGCCCTGGTTAAAACATATTTCGGGGGCCCCTGTACAGACAAACTCTGAATGGTATTACCCATATCTTGCTAAATGTAGCTCACATGGGTCCACACAAAACTAAATTATGTTAATCTTTAACAGAGTCACACAAAAACAGATGAAAAATGTCTTCCCCAGGAACCAAACATACTTAAAATGACACTACGTAAACATACAGACCCAAAGTCAGAAGGAGAGAGGTTTAGATAGAAAACTAGAGTAGCCAGAGGTCAAATAGAGAGAGGTTTCACTTTCCTAGGGGGCATCTTTGAAGGTCACTTGGCCACTTTGCTCATAGCTTAAAATATCTCTGGAGAGTGAAATCCAAAATGTACAGGTCTCAGGGCAAAGAGCTCTGGCAGTCCTTCTCTTATGGCCCTGCACAAAAGTATTGTAGGTGAACAGGGCCTGACAATTTACCCACCCATAGAACATCTGCCTTCAGCTCTTTGCTCTTTCTTGGCTTCGCATACCCTTCTGTGGTAAAGAAACAACAGGGTGCGCCTAATTCTGTAAGTAATAATTAAAAAGTGCAATCCACGCAATAATATTTCTTCTTTATTGGAATCCCCAAAATTGTCTTTTTGTTATATAACATCAAGCACAGCCATTGTGTTTCATTCTACTGAACTTCCTCAGGGCATATGAACTGTAAAGCTATCTGTATCATCAAGGTTCCTTCAAAGTCCACATCAAGTGCTTGCTGCTGTGATCTTAACACCATCACCGCGCCTTGTAATCTAGAATGAGTTGTTGCTCGAATCGAATTTCCTTAAAAAACAGAAGACAAGAGGCATTTGGCAAAACAGGAACAGTTTGTTTAATTAAACAGTTGGGCCTGGAGAACAGTTATAGGCACTGGGTATGAGGACTGTCTCAATTTTTCATCGAGTTTGCCTTTTTATATACATTATTACAACAAGCAATAAAGATTTCTGGCGTACCATATATGGTGAGGAATGGTGGTTGTTGCCTTTAGAGTTATAAATTAAATGTCAATGGTTACTACAGGGGGTCTTGACCTGAGTGAAAACAGTGGTGAATGTGTCCAGATGCCCGGCATGGGGAGCTTGTGATCACTATGTGTGCTAGGTCCTGATTGGCTATGTGTTCCTAACTCATGTGGCATTTGACTTTATGGTGTTTTAGGAGCGCGCATACCCCCTCCGGCCATATGTGCTTTATTGGAGCAATATCCCCTGACCATTGTAATTTTGCTGCACCTAGCTGTGGAATTGATCAAGAATTTCCTCTCCGAGTGTTTTCCTGTCAGTTCTGCACCCTCCCACCTGTGACCCATCTGTTAGCAATCCTGGGCCTAGGTCGCAGGGCCTGCCTGACTACAGACTTGCATGTCGAAGTAGATGTGGTGTTCATACGGCTGATTCTATTAATAAGGACAATAGTTCATTTTTATTGTTAAATGCATCGAAATTCATATTAACATTCGCCCCACCTCTCGTTGATTCTTCAACTACACTATCTAACTCATGCATTTGTACCATTATTTTATTTGGGTTCTGTAGTTCTCAATGCTCGCTTTTGACTATGACAGCCTTCCGAATTACTTGCATCCTACCTAGTTTGAGGACTGCGTTTTTACAGCAGGTGATTCCCAATTGTATAACCCCGCAAACCAATACAAACACAACAATAACTGATAACAGATATCCATTGAAGGAGCCAGGAGAACCAATTTGAAAACTACTCCTGCTCACGCATGAGTCCCTGTAGATTATGCAGTGCTTGGATCACAAGTGTCAATATTCCATTGTCCATGTAATTTCCTGGAATGAATGTCCAGCAGGCGGCGTCCATCTTGGCTCAGATCCCTCCCTCCATTGTAGTCAATAAGTCCAACACATAACGGTGCTGCATTACCATGAGGCGGATGATTCACATCTCTTCCTTGATTGAATTGAGGCCGAGCTCAGTGCTGTTCATCATTTTGAGCGTTTCCCACTGGATGATCTGGAGCCAGTGGGAATTAGCTTTTGTCTGCAGGGTGAAGAAGGGTATCGACCACCCCTGCCCGCAGCTGTGCTTCCGTGAACAGCCTAAATTCTTCTGGAATGCCTTTGAACTGAGCCCAGCCAAAACAGTCTGCCACTCTCCTTTTGTCAGCTTGCTGCAGCAAGGTGGTCTCTTTCTTTAATGGGAGCTAGTACAACTCCGTTAGCTCTTCTCCGGGAATGACCAGGGTTGGGGTGTGCAAGGTTACCAAGGAAAACAAACCTCTCCATCCGAGAACCAGCTTATTACTGGCGTACTCGCCGCAGTGCCAATAAAAATTCATAAGCATGGAGGTGTCCCATTGCAAATCCAAAATATGTAAAATCACTCCGCAGTTGGCATTCGTGTTTCCTTTTCCTCTGAAACATAAGGAAAACAGGGTAAGTTTCCATACAATCAGGGGTTGACCCTTCCCTTCTAACCAAGTGCATCCACCCACCTCCCAGATTTCCTGACATGGGTTAGCCATACTTTCATTAAACCCTCCCCCATGCAATACATTCCCCTTTTTATCTCCGAGCGGGAAGGCCCTACACAGGAATTCTATGTCGGGAGACCACTTGTTGTTAAAGAAGACATCCCAGATACACTAAGAGCCTCTCTTGGTCCACATATGGATGCTGGAGCAGACGTATTTGTGCACTGAGTTGGGGGTTTGGCTACCTCCATAAACCTCTTGTCCGGGAAATCTCTAGGCCAGGTGATATCCTCCCTTATGGTACCCTTCCTGCACATTCTGTCCTACTTCGTTTGGATATCAGTGGGTTTGGTGAAGATGTATAGATCTGTTGGGTTTGTGTCGTATCGGGTCAGGGTTGGTTTACAACTACCCTGTGGGTTTCTATCTTGTTGGGTTGGATCTTGGCCCTTATCCTACACAAGTAGAGGTGAATTAGGTATTTTTGCTTTCTCGGGGGCTACTTCTTGGGACAGGTACAGCATATCTGCGCCTACTGCATGTGGAATCAATGAGCACAAATAACAATTACATAACTGATGATTGGGAGCCGACTGAGGTCATGCGTTGATACAAGGTGTTATGTGAAAGGGTGCTGTGCAGTGCATGTGCAATGCTGGTGTTCTGTTTAGTGTAATTGTAGGTGACATACTATAAGTCCCTAGGTGGGCACTGTAGTTCCCCATTAGTGGATCTCTTTTGCCCCGGCAGTTTGTGGTAATCAAGTGTGGGACTACCCATAGTAGGCAGATCGTACACAACCATACAAGTATACATAACTTTTGTAGTGATATTGTAGTTCGAGGTGTGAGTCCCGTCGTAGCCTTCTGCACTCCTCCAGTGCCTGTGTTCCTATTGACCAATTTTACAATGTTAGCGCCATTTAGTTCATGGGTGTCATTGCCATGGGGGGGCTCAAATATTTGAAGGAGCGGCGCACCAATGCGGGTGTTAAGCAGACCCCTCACGGAGGGCCTGTAAGTTTTCTCTACTTCCACTGGCCTAAGTTCAGAAATGTTCTCTTTTCCTTCATCGTGGGGGTTGACAACAAGTCGTGTTGGTGCACTTTGTTGTCTTCTCTGAAAGAACTCAGTTGATTGGATGTCCTCCTATTTGGAAAATAGATCCCAGGACATCTGGCTTCCACCCTTTTCCTCTCCGGTCCCTGCCATCAATGCTGGTGTCCCTCAAGGCTCCAATCTTAGCCCTACCCTTTTTAATATTTATCTTTCTCCCTTGGCATCCTTGGTAGAGGAAGCGGGCGCCAAAATTGTTTCTTACGCTGACAACACTCAGCTTATCTTCTCGTGTGATAAAGGCTTCGACTTTGATGGGGCAAAGATTGATTCTTGCCTCTCGAAGGTTTTCAACTGGCTCAGGGTAATCAGCTCAAGTGCAATCCAGACAAAACGGAAGTTGTTTTCTTTGGAAAACTTGAAACACCTGACAGGAGTACCTGGTGGCCCAAGGATCTGCCACCCCCGCCCGCTGAAAAAGAGAAAGTAAAAAACTTGGGAATAATCCTAGACAAAACATTGTCGATGCGTTCCCAGATCCAATATCTTTCTGGTGCATGCTTCGGTATACTCCGAATGCTAAAAACAATTCTGCTGCTTCTACCACTGGAGAGCAGAAGGATCGTCGTGCAGGCTTTTGTGACATCTAAGCTTGACTATGTCAACTGCCTGTACCTTGGTCTTTCTAAATCCTTGACCCAGCGTTTGCATGTGGTTCAAAACGCGGCTGCCAGAGCCATCGTGAGATTAAGACCTAGAGCCAGTATACCCCGATTCTTAAATCTTTGCACTGGCTCCGCATTAAAGAGCGGATTGACTTCAAGGCTATGACCATCTTTTTTAAAGCCTTCCACAAGGTGCGAGTCGAGTACTTAATTAAACGAGCTAACCATTACTCTTCATCCAAACCCTTGCATTTTTCTAACGCTGATCTGGCCATTGTGCCCAAAACACGCCTTGCTCGTACTGGCGGTAGATCTTTCAGCTTTCTGGGTGCAAAACTATGGAATAGCCTGCCGGAAACCCTGAGGCTTGACTCAAACTTACTTTCTTTTAGAAAGAGTCTAAAAACATGGCTGTTTAATCAATAACTGGCTTCTTCCACTCATCTCTCTCCGCTGTCTATGCACCAGGACACTCTAGTCTGAGTAGCTGTGCACTCTATTAAATATGTATTTTCATTTAATTTTCATTTCATTTCATTGTTAACTTAGAAACATTACACGTGCCCCGTTATTAATTGTTTCGGAGTCCCTGCATTTCACCCTAGGGGTGTGATCCCAACCCTACACTAGTCGTGATCTAGTGAGGCACCGGAAGGTGACCACTATTAAAAACGTCTTTTAGTGATTTGGTGAGTGAGAGTTATTATTCTCTAGACAGATCTTGTTTTTATGAGCCCCCCCTTTTAATCCTACTTGGGTGGTTTTCTGACCTTCGACATTTCGATTCTGAGTGATCGGGTTGGTGGTCGGTATGTTGGTGAGGTGGTCTCATGAATACATGTTGTATACATGGAGGGATAGAACTATGGCTTTTAGTAGGGGTCCTATGGGTGATGCTAGTCCTGCTGAAGCGTTGCAGCTCAATATCGCCCTAGGTATGGGGAAGTGTAGGAGGAGAGGGTGTGTTGTCGTTTGGTGTTGCTGGTGTCTGCCACGAGCCCCAGGAGCAAGTTTTGTGTTCCTCCCTGTTTCCAGCACGTGGTGTGTAACATGGCGCTCCCTTGTGGCCTCAGATACCTCTTTTTCCTGATCTCAACCACACCATTGATCTAGAATCTTCCTTTTGGACTGATTTTGGGCAGTTTTTCCTTTTAGTTTTGGGTGTTTTCCTTGGGCCGCACCATTCCTTGTTTCCCTTGCCCTGCAGAGAGAGGATCCGAGGCGGCTCTGTGGTTCTTCCTCCATCCCCTATACTTCTCCCCGTGGAGATCGGCAGTTAGGGCCGACTGCTTCCCAGATGGTGCCTGCAAGGTTGGAGCAACATTAGCAGATTATGCTAGAAAGGGGGTTGAACCTGGAAGGGGGTGCACCCTGTGACCTGAGCGGGGGTGGAGACTTGGAAGCCTTAGTTCCTTGCACCCCCTCTCCCTCGGGCCACATCCCGCCTTGGAAGGTTCTGTGAACCCCCAACTGGAGCCTCAAGCTTGTCAATATGCTGAGGTAGGATTCCCAAATTCTTCACAAACCTAAAAAAGTTGGGATATTACACAAAAATGGGAATAGTATTGCAATTTCACATCGCACAGGGGCACAGGATGTCTGTAAGACGGCGTTCATTAATGGAGCCAACACAGACCCCTAGGCGCTATGGGACATAGACTAAGTACAGGCTCAAAAGGCTAGTTCAGTGGGCCCTCCCAACACCCGGAAAAGTTTGCCAGATTAAATGATCAAAGAGAAAAACTGGGACTGTCTGGGCAAAACTGAGATGTCTGGTCACTCTACACCGAGGTCTCTAGGCTTATTAACTTCTGCGTGTGGGGGGGCTGTGGAGTTTTAGGATCATACCATCCTAGGCACGAGAAGTACATCAGTTCCTGTCACCGAGGATGGCTTCATTCATTACTGAAAGGGAGGCCTCCATTGCATCAGAGGCCTTAGGAGCAATATGGGAGAAGTGGGGACGTGTTGGCCTGGTAATACGAGTGCATTTCATTAGACTTTGGCTGCGGGTCCTGGGTGGCTGTTCTTTAAACAGATTTTGTTTCTACCTTTCCGCCCCCTCGTTAAACTGCCAGCCAACCCCTCCCTAGGAGGTCAGCAGCAGAGTGGGACCTGTTTTCTGTAAGTGCTTTAGGCAACCTGATTATTTTGTGCTCCCATGGCCTCATCATCAAAGCCAGACCTAATGTGGACACCTGATGAGACAGCCCACAGCAGCCCTGAATTCCTGGAAGCTAGTAAAAATGTTTTGAGCGTCTAATGCTGTTTGTAGTCCTTTCTGTTTGGACGATAAGGGAAGGGGAATGTGGTTTGTGTTTACTATCGGAGGTGAACTACTGGGGTTAGGTCATTGGTATTATTATTACTGCTTGTTCCTATTTGCTGTGGGGGCCTATTTTACTGTGTATTTTGGCTCTGTGATTGCGAGAAGGTGATAACTCCCCACACTGTTCCACCTCCCTGCTGTGGTTGTGGCCCCAGTCCCTGTTGCTCTGGGCTCCCTGTGTGTGGCTGCTGCTGAAACGTGCTTGCCCAATTGCTGGATCTCTGCTGCGGTTGTGCAGCAACCGGCAGACCTCCTGGCGCTGGGTGTATGTTACGTTCTGATTACCCTGTGCTTGGTACTGAGGAGGGGCGTTTGTGGGGGTTTGTGGCAGCTGGCCCTGGTTCACTGACCTCTGCTTCTTCAGCTGCTCATGGTGTGCCTTTATCCGGCACCTGTCCACAAGGTGACCCCGCCTATGGCAATAGTAGTACTCTCTAGGGTCTGGTTGTGACCAGCCTTCCTGGCCTCCACTACCATAACCTAGTCGTGCTCCTGGACTGCCTGTTTGGGACCCTCTAAAGGTTTGCGGTAGAGCCCCCATTGTGTCTGGTGCCATCTGCCCAATTGCGGTCATCGCTGACCCTTGAGGGCAGTCTTTTTCAACTAGTGGTGAACTAGTTTTGCTGTGTCTCTTTGGGCCTGCTCCTGCTTCTCTTGATTTTTCTTATGGTAGTGGAGTACGTGAGCTTGTATTTCCTGTCAGGGTTTGGTATCTAGACCACTTACATCTGAGCGGTCATGGAATATTTCTCTCAGGGCGGTCCAGATCCAGTGCCGGTGTGTTTTAAAAGCAGCTCCGTCATGCTGGGTATCTATTAGCGTGATTGCTGGAATGCGGGCTCGGGCGAACACCGTGTTAGTCTGCTCCCCAATTAGAATGCTTAGCAGACTCTTAATGTCTTCTATCGCTAGATTGATACCTGCAGTGTTTTTCTCTAAGCATGTAATCCACTTCCCTAACCCATTCAGCAATGAGAGTAACTTTGTTCTCAACCCCTCCTTTATCCATCTGGGCCCATGGCACATATATAATCCCCGCTGCACCCTTCTGTAGTAACGGGCACACTCTCACACTTGTTGAATCTACTGTTTTTTTCCTCATCATAGCATTCCCATCTCGCAAGGCATTGCTGCATGTAGAAGAAGTCTCACTTTGGGTTTCCTCCTTTATGCCTGATGCAGTCCTCCACTACTGCAATGTCCTCTGGCTCAAATGATCCTTCCTTCAGCCAAGACTTATCATATTGGTCCCTCTACTAAGTCCAATCTGCTAGTAGGTCGCAAAACAGGTATGCAAAGGCATTGCCTTCCCTTCTAGCTATTATCTCCCTCAGAGTTTGTCTATCTTTCTCATGCACTTGTGAGGAGCAATGCATATCCTCGTCGCTGCTTCCCTTGTGTGCACGCACTGGTGTCATTTTATTTTTCTGTCATCGCAGGTGGGTCAGTACCAGGCTGCCTTGCTCTTTTATCTCTTAGTCAGCCCCCCTCCTATGTTGACCGAACGATGTGGCTCTGAGCCCTGCTAGTAGCCTTTCATCGACCTCCAACTCTTCCCAGCACGGTGCCATGTACCTGGATTCGCTTTCCTCATGAGGAGAGTGCGCTGTCCTATACTCTTTTTCTAACTCCCGGTTGTATGCCATCTCTCAAGCCTCTGTTCATGCCTCTCTTCCTCGCACCATCTTGCCTGGCCCTTCTACTCAGAGCTATGTGCCGCTTTAGTTAGCCTGGCTTCAACCTCAAATTTACTCTCCTTGGCTACCTGGGCAAACCCTGTAGCCCTACCCTCATCATTGGTTCCCGGGGGACTGGAGCTCCCTTCATCTCCCGAGCTCACTGAGTTACTATCGAGAACAGACTCAAACTTCGCTGACATTCATTTGCACTACCTGACCCAGTGGGAATCTATATTTTAGCCACCTTTGAGGTGTCACGTGTCGAGTGTGGTGGACGGGGAGTCGAGCTTTTAGGGACCTTCCCTAGAAACGTGGGCTGCGCTAATGGCGTCTGGGCTCATATGCTTTTATATTTTTTGGACTTAGAGCTGACTGACCTTCCTTCGATGGGGGCTCATTGGCTTCTACTATTATTGGATTCAAATATCCTAATCCTGGGGGAGCTGGTGCTGAGTACATCCATCCCTGCATATGGTGGAGTGGGAGGTGCCAATGCCTCGCTCACTGTCGGCATTTTGAGCCTATCAGGTTGAACCTCTTCAAAGATAGCCCACAATTCTAACACTGCCTGGCTTCTGTCTTATATCTGTCTTGTATCTGGTTTTTATATGTGTTTTAGTGTGCTCAATTATATTTGTGTCAAACGTTCCCTCCTTAGGCCAGGGATATGTGTGTGCCTTCATGTGTAAATGCCACTCTTGGCAATACTTATTAAGTCTTTTTGCCTGTTTGGGGAACTTAGGGGCAGATGTATCAAGGATTGCATTTGCGATTCCTTAATAGCGAATTTTAGCGAATTGCTATTAAGGAATCGCAAAATGCTATGTATGTAGGAATCGCAATAAAAATTGCGATTCCTTAATAGTCCTTAATTGCGAATTGCAAATTGCGATTCGCAATTAAGGAATACCTTCCCATTCATTCCTATGGGCGTAGAGGCCCATAGGAATGAATGGGAAGACATTCTCAATTTGCGAATCGCAATTAGAGAATCGCAAATTGAGAATGCAATTTCAAGGGTGCCAGGGTGTCCTTTTGACACCTTGTTGCACCCTGAAATATGTATGTGTGCACATGTGGCGCACATACATGCCCTAAGGGCATGTATGTGCACCACATGGCACTTTGAAAATGCTAAAAAGTGCATTTTTCAAAGAAATCGCATATTACCACCAACTTGAAGTTGGTGGTAATTTGCGATTCCTTAAGGCCAAATTGCACTTTTTGGTGCTTCTTAAATGCAATCGCAAAATAGGGAATCGTAAATTTTGCGATTCCTTATTTTGCGAGGCAGTTTTGCCTTAATACATACCACTAAGCAAAATTGCGTTCGCAAACGCCGAAATTCTGCGAATTTCGACGTTTGCGAACGCAATTTTGCTTGATTCATCTGCCCCCTAGTCTCTAATTTGGATAATACAAATCAAAAGATGTTATCCTAGTTTAGTTTGTCGAAATGCAGGGTCAATTCGTACTAGGTGCACTCTTATAATTGACGTACTATGTGCTCAGCGTTTACACTTTTTACTTCAAAACAGTTCAGATGAGCATTTCAATAAAACAAGATAAGACTGCATATGCACTATTGTAACACAGGGCGAATATGTGATATGTTCGAATAAAACCTACACAAATTCAAATTTTCTTACAGTACAGTTTTAAAAAACAATCAATGCAATATCATAACATACAAGAATGCATTTCAATAATGGTTGACAGAAAAAATTACTTCGCCAAAAAAAACCTTAGCATGTTGATCACATATTATCCTCTAGCAAGAAAAGACTAGCATGGAACACGCTCCTAAGTGAGCCAGATAGTCTGCCACTATCCGCTCCTAGACAAAGATGGTAATCATAGACACTGTTTAGTAATAACCCTGAAATCACCGGCCCCTCTTGGCCACACATGAGTTATGCCCAGTTTCGTGGGTCCAAATTTTCCCTATACGAATTCTGTTCTGTTACGCCCAGGGTCAAGCTATATACACCGCCCACACTCCTTCCAGGTACTACAGGTGTTAAGAAACCCCTTTAGAACTGGGAAACCATTGAACTAAAAAACTATGAGACTGAGGTGCAAACTCCGCCCAGTCTGGATAGGTATGTCACAAAATCAGCATCCTGAAAGTTATCAAGGGCTATCAACAGTACTACACTATATTCACCTTAGCTAGCGATCAGTTATCGAACAAGGGTGACTTCCATGGAAAAGCCTCCGAGGCCGCATTAGAACTGATACAGTGAGGACATATAAAATAGGTAATATGCCTGACCCTGTCAGTGTCAGAGCACTCAGGTTATCTTTTTACACTTCTCCCTACTTTACTATACGCCAAATGCTTAAGACTATGTTTTAGGTTCGGATGTAGTTTCTTACCCTCTGACGGCTGCTTCAGGATGGACCTCCGCCCCAGGGATTCAGCAGATCTTCCAATCAATTGTGGTGTATGTCCACCTTTCTCGTTGCGAAAAGTGAATCTGTCCAGGCGGGGTCACCTTCCTTTGGCTGCAATCGGGCATGAGGTCGCAATCCTCCTAGGGTGACTTGCCAAAATGTTGCTCAAACCAAATTTCCTTAAAAACAGAAAACAAGAGGCATTTGGCAAAACAGGAACAGTTTGTTTAATCGAACAGTTCACTAGGGAGAACAGTTACAGGCACTAGGTCTGAGGACTGTCTCAATTTACATCGGGTTTCTCTCTTTATGTACATTATTACAATAAGCAATAAAGGTTTCTGGCGTAAATATATATGGTGAGGAATGTTGGTTGCTGTCTTTAGATTCATAAATTAAAAGTCAATGGTTACTACAGGTGGATCTCATTCTGCATGAGCACATGTGGCCAGTGGTGAATGTTCGGCATGGGGACCTCGTGATCACTACATGTGCTAGGCCCTGATTGACTCTTTGTTCCTAACTCATGTGGCATCTGACTTTATGGTGCTTTAGGAGTGCGCCTACCCCCCCACCCATGTGTGCTTTTTTCGGGCAATCTTCCCTGACCGTTGTAATGTTGCTGCGCTGTCTGTGGAATTGATCAAAGAGTTTCCTGTCTGAGTGTTTGCCTGCCAGTAATGCATCCTCCCACCTGTGACCCATCAATCAGTAATTCTGGGCCTAGGTCGCAGGGCCTGACTGACTACATACTTGTGTGTCGAGGTAGACGTGGAGTTCAGAGCGAGCGATTCTATTAATACGTACAATAGTTCATGTTTATCATTAAACGCATCGATATCCATATTAACAGAGTAATTCTCAACTTTCAAACATATAGTATTATGGCAATTCACAGATATTCTCCACCTTGCAGCCCCTTGTGTTGAGGGATGGATAGGGTCACTGGTGACTCTTAAGTCCATGTCCTATGTCAAAACCAGCACATAGTGTTCTGATGCACCCTTCTGTGGCCAGTATGACAAACTGTTGGTACAAAAAATATTTAAGATGTATTTTTGACTCCACCATTTAGCCTTGAAGCATGTTATCCTGCCCATGATTCCAAGTCTGTTTGAGAAATTGCAAACTAGTTCTATATAAAAAAAAAGAAAAAAACTTGCTTTTTAATCATTAATTTTACTTCCATATATCTCTGTCACTCTCTATGTATTAGATTATTTCCCTTTCTCTTGCTTTCTTTCTCTCTGATACTCTCCCTTTTTGTTTCTTTGTCACTTTTTAGGTCGCGCCTAGCGGCAGCGCGCATGCATTACTCGCTCTGCGAGACTGCTGTAGTAAAGTATGGGAGAGAAGCCGCGCCCACTGTCCTCCCAAATTTTTCATTGGCTTGTCTCATTGTCTTTCGTAAATGCTGCCTTTGGATTCATTAATAGGCTTGTTAGTCTCTCCTTAGTTCTGCCTTGTCTTCATTTGTACCCTCCCATGGCGACTGGCCCCTTTCCTTCGGTTGTTTCACGGGACCTGTTATTTAGTTTGTAAACACTATTTACTTTATTGAGTTTCTCTTACTGCAGGCCGGACATGTGCTGCTTCAGGTGAAACCGCTTGTGTTTTTTTAAGCAGCACGGCCGCCCCCGTAACATGGGCTCCTGCTTTCAATCACTTTAGCCCGGCATTTTCTCGTGTCTGTTTCAACCCCCTCCTCCATCCCCCCCAAGAAAAATGGATTTTGAAATGATTAGCGAATTAAGTCATGTGAATTCCAGGTAGCACATAATCCTGTGCTAATGGACTGAAGCTGACAACAGCACATCTGTGTTACATGTCATCTGTACTAATGCCACCTGACTGGTTGTTTTCAAAAACCTGTTTTATTAACAACACCACCACCACCATCAATACCACCACCACCACCAATACCACCACCACCAATACCACCACCACCGCCAATACCACCACCACCACCAATACTACCACCAAATACCACCACAACCACCAACACCACAATCACCACCACCACCAATACCACCACCAATACCACCACCACCACCACCAATACCACCACCACCACTACCACCACCACTACCACCACCACCACCAATACCACCACCACCATCAGTACCACCACCTCCACCACCACCAATACCACATTAGCTACCACCTTCTTCTATTCATCTCCCACATCAGATCGTATCAATATCCGCTTCAGTCACTCCCTAGCAGTCTCCGTCCCATAGTCCCCGTAAGGGCGTTCCGCTACTCAGTAATGTCGGGGAATGGAGGAACAGGGAAGGAGTAGTAACAGAAGGAACAGGCACCAATGTCGCTAGTGACTGTGTCGTAGGTGTGAGGGCTGGCGAGAGAGATGCCGAAACAATAGGCGTATCAGGGAGACTGGCAGTCATAGTAGCCACAAGAGGCAAAGTCAAAGAAAAGGCGGGAGGCGCTGTGGCTTCAACAGCGTGATCAACAGTAGAAGAAACAGAAGCGACAGAGACAGAAGGAACAGATGACTGAGGCTGTGGGATAGCAGGATATATTTTCTGCTGGGCGTTTGGGGGTGGAGGTCGAGTATCTAACAATTCCTCCACAAATGTATCATTGTCTTCTAGGGCAACATAAGACTTTTCACATTGTAACCGAAATTTCCTATCCGCACACTCTATTCCTTTTTCTATTTTATCTGTATCATGCGCTACAGCTTTCTGAGTCACTGTCTGCATTCTCCCCTTCCGGGTCTCTTTTTCTGCTTTCATTCGTCTCTGTTTAGCTTCCTTCTGCCATGTTCTGAGGGAATCAAACATCAACTGCCTACTCCTTTTCGCAAACAATTTTTCCTGCAGGAAATTAATTTTCTGTTCATCAAAAGTGCCAGTCAACGGCCACTGCAACTCGGCATTGTTCCTCGTATATTTGTGCCATAACGTACTAAACATAATAGGGCCAAGGCCATGTTTTACGAACATGTCAAAATTTGGAGTGCATTCTGGAGGCACTGGCTGACTTTCTTCCAATCGAGCATTAGCAGAACAACATCGACAGCCCAAGCAAAACACTTTACTAAGACACTGCATTTTCAAAAGAAGACAGGTTTACTATGTATATCTAGCAGATATTTGCAAATATCCTCACCAGAGTCCGTTCACAAATCTCATCAAATACAAATCAAAAAATGGTACCATGTTCATAAAGAACTCAAACAAATTCAAGCGCTTGTTCAAAGACGGTCCTTAGACCGTGTCAAATACAAACCAAAATGGCGCCATATCCACAAAGAACCAAAGCAAATTCACCTGGTACACACAGGTCAAACTGATTTATTCTTCACTGCCGACTCTTCGGACCAAACGGTCAGATCCAAGGGTTTCGCCGTTCAGGACCCCAGTTGGGATGATTGCTGGACGAGGCACCGCCCGGTCAGACAGACGGGGCAGCTGCGAGTTCAAGACTCTCTCATGCAGGGATCCCCGATCCACCCATCCGACCCGACGTGGCCCCGACCTCCCCACCCGTCCACAGGCGAGAATTGGTCACCCGATGGAGTTCCTGTTCGGGCGCCAAATGAAGAAAGTGACCCGATTAGGGCCACCCGGGTCACTCGCAACCACCTCTCAGCCTTCTTAACAAATGAAGAGTCGGTCAGACAGTAGAGAATACAAACCAAAGGTATTTATTAGGAGTACACTAGAGTGGAGTCCGGTCTGACCAGCCTCCTTAGATTGCTGCAGAGGGACTGACCCCCAGCAACGTGGTAACACATAATGTACATCTTCAGAACCACTAAAGACACGCCCAGACTGGAAATTTCCAGTTGGTAGGTGGTGAACAAAGGAGATACAGAAGGATGAGCTGCAATCCTGGGACTGGGCACATGCTATCTCAGAGTCAAGGTTACTCTGCCAGTACCCGCCGCTCTAAGGGTGGGAGCAGGCCTATTTAGTGAGAAAGGTATGTGATGACAAAACAGTCTATTCATTAGTATAGCGAAGCTTAACCTTGGAGAAATACAAACAAAATATCGCAGCTGCTTTCTACTGAGGCGAACAGAGTGAGACAGAAGTTAGTTTCGATCATGGCTCAAAATGGCAGCTGAATACAAAATGGTGCCGCGAATGCTAACTTAAGACATAAAATGCATGGAGAATTCGGCTAATACATTTCTATTCCAACACCACCGCCAATACCACCACCACCAATACTACCACCACCAATACCACTACCACCACCACCAATACCAGCACCACCATCAATACCACCACCTCCACCACCACCAATACCACCAGCAAAACCACCACCACCAATACCACCACCACCACCAATACCACCACCACCAATACCACCATCACCAATTCCACCACCACCGCCAAAACCACCAGCACCAATACCACCACCACCAATACCACCACCAATACCACCACCAATACCACCACCACTAATACCACCATCAATACCACCACCACCAATACCACCACCACCAATTCCACCACCACTAATACCACCACCACCAATACCACCACCAATGCCACCACCAATACCACCACCACCAATACCACCACCACCACCAGTACCACCACCAATACCACCACCACCACCACCAGTACCAATACCACCAATACCACCACCAATACCACCACCAAAACCACCACCAATACCACCACCACCACCAATACCACCACCACCACCAACACCACCACCAATACCGCCACCAATACCACCACCACCAATACCAGTACCACCACCAATACCACCACCACCAATACCACCACCACCACCAATACCACCACCACCACCAATACCACCACCACCACCACCAGTACCACCACCAATACCACCACCACCACCAGTACCAATACCAATACCAACATACCAATGCCACCACCACCAACAATACCTCCACCACCAATACCACCACCACCACCAATATCACCCATACCACCATCAATACCACCACCACCAATACCACCACCAATACAACCACCAATACCATCACCACCACCAATACCACCACCAATACCAATACCACCACCAATACCAGTACCACCACCACCAATACCAATACCACCACCAATACTGCCACCACAAATACCAATACCACCACCAATACCAACACCTCCACCACCCATTCCACCACCACCACCAATACCACCACCACCACCAATACAAAACCACCAATACCACCACCACCAATACCACCACCACCACCAATACCAATACCACCACCTCAGTGCCTCTCACTCACTAGTAATAGCAGGGGCACTGTAAGAGGCCAGAGCTGCAGCCGAGACCATCCCTCCCTCCCTCCCTCCATGCCTGCCATAAAGCACAGCCTGCCCTGCACCAGGAGGTGAAGACAGGGCCTACTACAGCTGGAGTGTTTTTTATTAGGCCAAAGATAGCAATGACATTATGCAATGCCACACTGCACACTCAAATCACGGAGAGGGCAGGAAATAGCCCCCCCTCCCACTCTTCCTCCTGAGCCACGACAATGTAATCACAGAGCAAAAGGTGTTGGAGCGCTTTGTTAGTGTTTATAGTTCGGATCATATGTAACTCTCACTTCACACTTTGTGTCTGTGTAATTTACAACACTTACACATCTTCTTCACTGCACTATTTATCACTACTTTGAAGACATCGCTGACCGGTCTCTTCCTCTGATATTTACAATCTAACAAGCGGTCGAGAAGGCCCTTTATTGCAATTCAATAGGTCTCGCATTTGTGAGAGTTTAAGCTATTAGTATTGTAAATGGCAATGCCTTTTATTTATGTTTTAAAACCCAAAACATAAATAAAAGGCATTGTCATTTACAACGCCAATAGCTCAAACTTGGGTGAATGCGAGACCTATTGCATTGCAAATGCTTGTTTCTCTTTCTTTCTTCAAGGAAGTGACCCAATTAGGGCCACCCGGGTCACTCGCGACCACCTCTCAGCCTTCCATACAAATGAAGAGTCGGTCAGACAGTAGAGAATACAAACCAAGTATATTTATTCAGGTACACTCGAGCGGAGTCCAGTCTGACCAACCTCCTGGGATTGCTGCAGAGGGACTTCAGCAAACATGGTGATACATTATGTACAATTCAGAACCAATGAAGACACGCCCGACTGGAAATTTCCAGTTGGAGGCAGCTAGACAAAGAAGGTACAGAAGGATGAGTTTTGATCCTGAGACCGGGCACACGCTATCTTAATGCCAAGGTCGTTCTGCCTGTGCCCGCCGCTCTAAAGGTGGGAGCAGGCCTCTATCTAGTGGGAAAGGTATGCGCTAATAAGAACAGTGTATTCATTAGTACAGCAAGGCCCAACCTTGGAGAAACGAAAACTACCACAGCTGCTCTGATCAGAGACAGAGAGAAATTCGTTTCGATCATGGACTAAAATGGCGGCTAAACATTAGCGAATGCTAACTTAAGACGTACAATACATAAACAGCACAGCTAAAACATTTTTATTCCAACAGACCCTCCTTTTAGCATTTGCTAACAACTTTTATGCTACCATCTAGAAGCAGATAGCATATTGCAAGGATAAGAAACATCACTATAAGCTGGTGCGTACATAGTCAGTATTCAAAGATACCCTCGTCGATTTGCATGATGTCATCAATGTATTTTTGCATCATGATCGCAACATTAGTGTCATGAACTGATATCTTTGGTTTAGGTGTCAGAGCACTTACACAATAGGTGCAACAAGCCGGGAGACAGTGTATACAGAGGCAACATGTAAAGATAATACCAGCAACTACAACCAGAAAGATAAGTATCTTCCAACCCCATGTTGTTAGCATTTTCCAGAACCACGCCGATAGTGTCCAAGTACCTGTCTCTTGGTGTATGTCTGACGAAAGTCTATGCAATTTTTGTAGAGCTGTATACACACTGGGGGCGTGGTCAGGTATGTAAATGCAACAGCTGCTGCCAATGATGTGACAGGCCCCTCCCTGATCAGCAAGGTTGACGTCTAACACCATCCTGTTCTGTAAGGTAACTAATCTCGTAGCCTGTAGTTCAGCAGTGATGTTTGTCAGTATCCCAGCTGTTGTATTAATAACCCCTTCCACAACTCTTTTTAGCCGACGAAGCTGAAGACTATTAGCCATGGGGCCCCAAAAAGGTAAAATAACCCTTACAGCATCGTCAAACTGTTGCCAGGTGGTATCTGTCTGATCTATATCCTCAGTGTCAACAACCCTTCTGACTCGGGGCAAGTATATACTTCTACGTTGCAGCTGATGATCTTTGTGGTAATTGGATGGGGCAACATACACAGGGGGAAGGAGGAAAGAGAGGTAACATCTGCCAGACCACCCCCTAAGAAGCCAGACGTGAGCTTGGGATCCACAGACAAAATAGACATTCTGGGGTAGGATCAAGGGTGGACTATTAATCGTGATCAGTCTGTAGGTGAAATTGCATTTACTTTCCCCCACCTCTACCTCCCCTGCCCCCTGGACACAGAAACTAGCTGTTGTGTTGACCACGGACACCGGCATCAGTTTGTCCTTAGTAACATTACGATCTTGGAAACATTGGAAGTACTTGGAGGTGTTGAACCTTTAGAAATCAGCCATTTCCATTCTAAGCCATGTTTCATTCTTCATTTTATCATATATGCTCATACAGGATTTCGGGGATAATATACCGGAATTCCCATTTCCTGCCTGTCCTATGGGAGTAAATCCATGATGAAAGCGTATGTACTCTACCACAGTGCGAGAGTCAGCAGATGTCATAACCTGAGTAGAGAGTTGGAAATGGTAGTGCACCATAACGAACAATTCAAACCAACCTTCACAGCTACCAATATATGACAATGGCATGGACAACAAATTATCGCTCTTATGATTAACTGAGGGAAGCAATACACAAACCCAACAATTTGTTGTATTGGACACATCATGGGCTTGATGCAACATTTGTATAAATATATTGTCTGTGTAAGACTTTCTATGCTCTTCTTTGTGAGGGGCCAAAGTAACAAAAATGTGCTCAGGGGAAGTGGTCGTTGTACCAACCAAGGAATGTACAGGATACTTTTCTTCCAGGAACCAGGATATTCCAAGTACTGTTATTAGTGCAATCACAACTATTAATGTGAAAACTATTTTACTCTTTATGGACCAACCCCGTGCTAGACGCGGTGGTGCAAATGGCTGTTCCTCCTCATTAATAGGCCGACCAAACCAATGCATTATGAAGCAAGAAAAGGAATGCAATAAAACTGATAACAAAGGCAATTGTTCCCAGTGTCCGTCTGAGCCTCACTGGTACAGGCTCCTATTGTTCATCAACGTTGGCGCTCTTGAGCACCGGCGGTGGAGCTTGCTCAGTCCGAGCTCACGATGAATCCCACGTCGCACAGGATAATGTTGCCCCCTCTGAGGGAGCACGTTCGATCTATCCTGTCCAATGTCAGAACAGTGCACCAATCTCGTCTCACCCTAAACTAACACCGTTGGTACTATAGCAAAGTACACCCTAACTTGCACAGTCCATCCCTGACTAGTCTGACTTCTCCTTTGGTGCACTATTCCTCAGCCAAGGGCGCAAATTGTACCTAGTGACTCCAGGCACAGAGGGGTCAACAAATAATTGTTCCTTAATGGCTCGAATTTCTGGAGGGACCGCTGCATTTAGCACGTCATCATTCTCCGCTTCCGTTTGGGTCCATGTAAGTTTGCATCACCAAAAGGGACGAACTGAGGCACTTTCTCACCCTCAGCGTCCCCAATGTCATCCCTCACCCACTGGTCATAGGGTAAGGGTATCCTGCGGCAATGGCTGGAATGAATCCATTTCTTTCGGCCGGCGACTTCCACAGCGATCCGAGTTGCAAGGAGGACTTGCTCGGGCCCCTTCCACCAGGGCTCCAAGCTCTTCTTCCGCTGGAAATTCTTTATTAAGATAAAATCTCCAGGCCGAATTTCATGCCCGGGTCCCTCTGGTATGGGCGGAAGAGACTCACGGATTTGTTGGTGAATAGAACGCAAATTTTCAGTTAACTGGCACAGGTAGTCTGTCAATAAAGGGTACTCAATTTCAGAAAACCTACGCGGGCGCGGGACGCCCCAGACATTTGCTTGGCGTCCAAACACGACCTCGTAGGGTGACAATCCTGTTCTAGAATGCGCTGTTGTTCTTGTTGACAAAAGAGCCAATGGTAAAGCATCTGGCCACTGTAACCCTGTTGTCTCCTGAAACTTTGCCAATTTCAGTTTGAGAGTACCATTGTACTTCTCAACCAAACCTGCTGACTGGGGGTGATTTGCGGCATGAAACTTCTGCTTTATGTGCAAACCGTCGCAAATTAACTGGATAACCTTGGCATTAAAGTGACTTCCGTTATCACTCCAGATCAAACGGGGCAAGCCGAAGCGAGGAAAGAACTCCTTCAGGAGTACCTTTGCAGTCGCAATGGCTGTATTCTCTTTAGTAGGGTAAGCCTCAACCCATTTGCTGAATGCGCAAACAACCACCAACACAGACTTCAAATTATAGACCCTGGCGATCTCTATATAGTCAATTTGTAGGACCACAAAAGGGAAAGTGGGAGGTGCAAAATTGCCGGGTGGTGTAGGGGTACCTTTCCCAGGATTGTGCATCATGCACACCATGCAGTACTTCACTAGATGTGCAGCGGTTTTCGAAATGTTGTCATTCTGCCATACGGGGTCTAACAACTTGCAAATACCCTTAGCACTGATATGGGCTGGGCCATGGGCCATCGTGACTACAGGAAGAACATATGCATCTGGCAACATCCATCTTTGCTTCCCTGACTTGTCAATCCAACATCCCTCATTGTTCAATCGTGCTGTACTTTCATTCCACACTGCTAATTCATCCACGGTAGCCTCATTCTGTATTTCCTTCACGTTCTCAGGTGTATCCTCAAACATGGTGACCTTGGGCACCCACGTAGCGGGACCTGCTACAAACATTCTTTTCATCTTAGTTCGGGCTGTTTCCTTAGCTGTCTGATCTGCAAAAGTGTTCCCTTTACCCACATCATCAGTAACTTTCCTGTGGGTGCTGCACTTCACTATCGCCAATTTCTTAGGGAGTGTCAAAGCGGACAGAAGCCTATATATAAGAGGACCATGCTGTATTTTTGTCCCATGGGAAATAAGGAACCCTCTCTCTGCCCAGAGTTGCCCAAAATTATGGGCGACTCCAAAGGCGTACTGACTGTCAGTATGAATATTGACAACTAGTCCCTCACTCAATTCACAGGCTCGAATAAGGGCAACGAGCTCTGCAGCTTGGGCTGACTGATAGGGAACTTGTGATGTCTCAACTACTGTATGTAGTGTAGTAATGGTGTACGCAGCAGTTGTAGTGCCATCTGGTAACTTAAAGCAACATATAGTTCCCCTTGAGGGTCAGTTAAGGGAACATCAGTCAGGTCTACCCGTCCTTTGGTCTCTTCTTCCGTCCGGAAGATACAATCATGTATATCAATCTCCTCATTCTCAGAAGGGAGGGGTAGTAACGTGGCTGGATTCAGAGTGGCACAGCGTTTGATCGTAATGTGCTTCGCAAAGAGCGTTAGCTCGTAACCTGTAAGACGTGCACTGGTGAGGTGCTGTGTCATTGTCTTATTCAAAAGTGTATCCACAGCATGGGGTACCATAACTGTGAGGTCAGTATCAAGTACGAGTCCAGCCAATTGTCTTATTGAATTGAAATTGAAAATAAATTTATAAAGCGCAACTAATGCCCAGAGGCGTCTTGGCGCTATAAACAAACTGAGAACAAAAGGAACATTAGTACAGGCAGTGATCAGGTAAATTCCTTCAGGTGGTCTGTGTGAAAAGCCACATTTTCAGACCTTTCCTGAAGCTCATCAAGGAGGGTGCTGTTTTTAGGGTAATAGGTAATGTATTCCACAGCATTGCTGCTGATCTAAAAAGGCTCCTACCTCCCCAAGTGGCCTTCTTGAAGGGGGTGGTTGCCATGTTCCTGGCCATTCCTGACCGTAAGGTTCTGTTGGGGACATACCATTTTAGTTTGTTCCTGAATTGTATTGGTCCTTGGTCATGTAGTGATTTAAAAGCCAGGCATAGGACTTTAAATTTACATCTCTGCCTGACCGGAAGCCAATGTAATTTTTTTATGGCTTCTCTCGCTGATACATTTTTGGGGATTTTTGAGATAAGACGTGCTGCCGCGTTTTGTACTATCTGAAGCCTGTTAATCAGGCCTGAATTAATGGTAAGATAGAGACTATTGCAGTAATCTAAACGGGAGAGGACCAAAGCCAGAGTCACTGTTTTTAGAAGTTCCTCTGGTATGTATTTCTTAATTTTGTTGATTAATCTTATAGCACAAAAGGAAATGGATGTGACTTTACTGACTTGGTCCTTGAATTTGAGTTCTTTGTCAATGATGATGCCCAGATCCTTAGTTTTAGTGGAGGGTACAGGCAGCGCATCAAGTACTGGTGGCCACCAGTCAGGTGTCCAAAGGAAGGGTTTATTACCAAAAATGATAACCTCCGTCTTAGACGCGTTCAACTTCAAACAGTTGCCATCCATCCAGTCACTCACATTCTTCATACAGGTCTTAAAGGCCTCACCCGGGTGCTTTTCTCCATTTGTTAAAGACACCACAATCTGTGTGTCATCAGCATAGGAAGCTAGGGCGAATCCTGCTTCTTTTATTATCAAGGCTAACGGCGCAACATATAGATTAAAAAGCGTGGGGCTCAGGGCAGAGCCCTGAGGAACTCCACATGGTAGGGAGAACTGTTTGGAGGTTGCTGACCCCATTGCTACATTTAATTGCCGATTGGTTAGGAATGATTTTAGGAGTTTAAGTGCGGTGCCTTTTATTCCTGTTTCCTGCAGACAGTCAACCAGGATCTCATGGCTGACCGTATCAAAGGCCGCTGAGAGGTCAAGCAGCACCAGCGCGGCCGTTCCTCCTCCGTCTAGGATTACACGGATATCTTCTGTGGCTGTAATTAGGGCCGACTCAGTGCTATGATGCTTCCTGAAGCCGTGTTGTGTTTCATCTAATAGTGAATTAGATTCACTTAGATTAGATTATTGAGACAGCCACAGCCGCGACTGCCCTTAGACAGCTCGGGAGGGCTGGTGCGACAGGGTCAAGCACAGCAGAGAAATAAGCACACGGTCATTGCTTATCCCCAAATTTTTATGTTAAAACAGAAAGCGCACAACCACCCATCTCATGGACATACAATACGAAGCATTTAGCATAGTTAGGGGTACCAAGCACTGGAGCCAAACAAAGCGCAGTTTTTAATTGCTCAAAAGACTGCTGACATTCAGGCGGCCAAGGCAGGGGTTCATGCACATCTTTTAATGTTAACGCAAGCAGGGGCTTAATAAGCAGCGAATAGCCAGGTATCCACTGCCTGCAATAGGAAGTGATACCTATAAAAAACGCATGCACATCTTTCTGAGTTTGCGGAATAGGCATTTTAACAATGGTACTGATGCCCTCACCGGTCAATTTCCTACCCTCCTTCGACAGTAGGTGACCTAAGTAGGTGACCTCCTGTCGACAATACTGAAATTTGGAAAGGGATACTTTATGGCCATGTTGAGTTAAATGTAGCAGCAATTTAACTGTATTGTCTCTGCAACCTTGTTCTGTATCCGAAGCGATGAGCAAGTCATCGACATATTGAAGCAATACATTACCTGTAGGGAGTGACAAGGAATCCAGCTGACTTTTCAATGCCTGACTATAGATACTCAGACTCTCTTTATAGCCTTGAGGAGCGCGACAGAATCTAAAACTTCTACCAGCTAGGGTGAACCAGGACAGATACCTGCTGTCAGGATGAATGGGAATACTGAAGAATGCGATTTTCAAGTCAATGACAGAAAAGAATTTAGCAGAAGAAGGAATCATTGTCAAGAGAGTCGTAATGTCAGGGACCACCGGAAACTGGGGAATCACTATTTTGTTAACTTCAAACAAGTCAATCACAAGGCGATAAACATCTGCATGATCATCAGAGGAACCCGAAGGTGTCCTTTTGAGAATGGGAAGAATAGGGCTATTACAGACATTAGCAGTCGTCTCATCAACCACTTCTTTCTCAATCAAATCCTGTACAATTTGCATCAAAGCTCGCTCACCTGCCTGCGGTATTTTATACTGAGGGATACGGGGCAAAATGGCACCTTCCTTGACATGTATCGAAACCGGCAATATCTGCAACAAACCCACATCTGTGTTGCCCGCTGCCCACAGTGTGGGTGGCACATCCTTAAATTCAACAGGGAGGGGCGCATCTTTGGACAGACACTGCTTGGCGCACACCAAATCAGGACCCATCGTTATATAGACACCTGCTGGGGAGCAATAAATCATAGCATGCAGTTTCTTCAACAAGTCCAAACCCATCAAATTCTCTCCACAATTGGACGTCAACAAGAATGGCAAATCAACAATGAAAGGACCAATAGTCAACGCAAGGGGTTTTGAAATGGGGCTCACAACCGGTACACCAGAAAAACCTACCGAAACATTATTATGGCCAGACAGAGCCGCCCCAGGGACCAAAGAAAGAGAAATAGAACTGTTCATTGCACCTGTATCCACCAAAAACTCCTTAGCCGAACCATGCACATCCGCACTAACATATGGACCACATTGATCTACAGGTATCGGAACTAGTCCCTCACTCTGTCCCTGGCTGTCCTAGCTATAAGACATCCCTGTCACCTCATCCGTATCATAATCACCATGATAATACTGTCCACTCCGAGCGTCATCGAAATAGTTCTGATCTGAGCGACCCTGAGAGGCCACAGCATTCTGAGCCCTGTCCTGTCCACTAGCTCCACGACCCCTTCCACAAGAACCTCGTCCTCTAGGAGCCGTGACCTTCTACAACAGCACTGAACACTCGGTACGCCAGTGTCCCTCCTCTTTACAGTACACACACTAATTCGCCCCTAAAGGCATGGTATTTGCAGGCCTGCTAGTGCGTGGAAGCAGTCGGGCCGAACCACCATGTCCTCTACCATTTCCCCTAGAAACCTGCTGCAACAACACCTTCATCTTCAAATCCTTATGCTTCTTCTCTGACCTCTCCTTATCCTCATTTTCCCTATGCTCATAGTACTGAGCCATATTCAGAAGGGGAAGAGGTGGACCATGTGCTCTCGGAAGCCTGCAATCGGGTCGCAATTTCAGGAACTAAATTGGAAACAAACCAATTAACAAACAGTCGCACACCACCTTCAATCGACAAATCCTGTCCACTATAATCTAGAAACACAGCTTCAAACCGAGTGAAACAAATCAGACACACTCTCATCTTTCTTCTGACGACAAGCTGATAACTTGTCCCAATCCACTTTTCTCTGAGGAATAAGGGAATGCATATACGTAATGATACGGCCGGGCAAAGCAAGTATCTCCGCTCTAGGCTTATCACCTGGCTTCCGTTCCTGATCCCATGCTTTAATTTGATCCCAGATACCACCCAATTCCGCAACGTGATCCTGGGTGTGTACTTGTCTCCAAATATCGACCAGAACTAGTAAACGAAAAAACATTTCAATATCCGCAAGCGTCATTACTGTTGAAGAGGCTGCTCCAGTCAATTCCTTATAATAAGAGGTAGGATTTTTCCTAGGGTCAGGTAACTGAGTCTTAAGAGACAAAACTTCACTCCTTTTCCACAGAGTATAAACCCATTGCTCTTGGAAACGGACCTCTACCCTTGGCCTAGTAACATGATCATGCTGATCCCTGAGCTCTGGTATCTTGGGATGGTAGATAGGATGAACCTCCCGCATCGGAAACTGAGATACCGGGGTGGGGCTCTTCTCAAGCAGCCTACCCCGATAAGCAACCAACGTCGCAACATTACCAAAGACATGAGCAGGCTCCATATCAGTAACATACACATGATCCCAAATATCGTATATGATCTGCAGCGCTGCACCCTTGAAATACTGTTCCCAAAGGCCGATCAAAGTGCCGACATATGCTTAAGGGCATGTTGTTGTACAAAAGGCTCATAATCTTTCATCACACTCCACACATCTTCCACACTATAAATGAGGTTTCGGGCCCACTGCGCAGCCTGATTAGCCACCACCTTTTTCTCTTCATCTCCCATATCAGATCGGACTAACGTCCGCCCCATACGCACCTTAAATTTCGTCCAGTCTCTATCCTCAAATCCACGTACTGGTGTCCCACTACTCTGCAATGTCGGGGAATGGAAGAACACAGTGGGAGTGACGACAGAGGCAGTAGGCACTAACGTCGCTGCTGGCTGTGTCGCGGGTGTAAGAGCTGGCGAAAGGGACTCCGAAGCAATAGGTGTTGCAGGAGTACTAACAGTCATAGTTGCCACAGACAGCGAGGGCAAAGAAAGGACAGAAGGTTCCGTACCCAAGGCAGTCTGATCAACAGTAACAGAAGCAGAAACAGCGGAGACAGAAGAACCGGGTGGCTGGGCCTGTAAGGGGAGAGCTGGATATATCCTCTGTGGTGCATACGGAGGTGGGGGTCGAGTATCTAACAATTGTTCCACAAACATATCATTGTCTTCTTGGGCCACATAAGATTTATCAATCTGTAATTGAAATCTCCTATCTTCACGTTCAATCCCTATCTCTTGCTTCTCTCTATCATGCGCTACAGCTTTCTGAGTCAATGTTTGCATTCTCCCTTTTTGGGCCTCTTTCTCTGCTTTCATTTGTCTCGGTTTAGCCGCCTTTTGCCATGTTCTGAGGGAATCAAACATAGACTGCCTACTTCTTCTTGCAAACAACTTCTCCTGTAAAAAAACAATTTTTTGTTCATCAAAAGTGCCCGCAACGGTCACTGCAACTCGGCATTGGCCATCGTATATTTGTGCCATAGCGTACTAAACATAATAGGGCCAAGGCCATGCTTCACATACATATAAAAATTCGGAGTGCCTTCCGGAGGTGCTGGCTGACTTTCTGCCAGTCGAGCATCAGCAGAACAACAACGACAACAAGAAACCAAAAGCCGGCTGAACCCAGGCATTTTCAAAGGTAAGCCAAATTCGTTATGTTGCCTGGCAAAGTGTTCACAGACACTTTGTAGCCAAATCGGTCCTCAGACCGTACCAAATGCAAACCAAAATGGTACCATATCCACAAAGAACCAAAACAAACTCACCTGGTGCACACAGGTCAAACGAATTTACTCTCCACTGCCAACTCTTCGGACCAAACGGTCAGATCCAAGGGTTTCGCCGTTCAGGGCCCCAGCCGGGATGACCACTGGGCAAGGCACCGACCGGTCAGACAGACAGGGCAACTGTGAGTTCAGAAACTCTCGTGCAGGGATCCCTGGTCCACCTGTCCGACCCGACGATGGCCCCGGCCTCCCCACCCGTCCGCGGGCGAGGATTGGTCACCCGATGGAGTCCCTGTTCGGGCGCCAACTGAAGGAAGTGACCCGATTAGGGCCACCCGGGTCACTTGCGACCACCTCTCGAGTGGAGTCCAGTCTGATCAGCCTCCTGGGATTGCTGCAGAGGGACTGACTTCAGCAAACATGGTGATACATTATGTTCAATTCAGAACCAATGAAGACACGCCCCGACTGGAAATTTCCAGTTGGAGGCCGCTAGACAAAGAAGGTACAGAAGGATGAGTTTCGATCCTGAGACCGGGCACACGCTATCTTAATGCCAAGGTCGTTCTGCCTGTGCCCGCCGCTCTAAAGGTGGGAGCAGGCCTCTATCTAGTGGGAATGGTATGCGCTAATAAGAACAGTGTATTCATTAGTACAGCAAGGCCCAACCTTGGAGAAATGAAAACTACCACAGCTGCTCTCAGCAGAAACAGAGATAAATTAGTTTCGATCATGGCCTAAAATGGTGGATAAACATAAAATGGTGCCGCGAATGCTAACTTAAGATGTACAATACATAAACAGCACAAACATTTTTATTCCAACATTCTCTTCTCCCTTATGCTTTTTGCTTCCACTTTCATTTGTGTTTTTCTAAATCTGTCCATTCATCTTCTTCTCTCTTCTTTTGCTTTTTCTGTTTCTGTTCTCTCATACTTACCTCCCTCATTCTTCGTCCTCTCCCTATTTTCTTTCTCCTTGTGTCCATCTCTGTTCTCTCTTTTTCTCTCTGCCTATCTCTTTCGTCTTTCTTTTTTTCTCTTCTCTCCTAGTTTCAGTATTTGAAGGTATTTACCCTCAAACTACCACATGCCACTGAGATAGCTTCAAGGCACTCTTTCACAATGTACAAGGGTGAGTCACAACTTTTCTGCATTTTCTGCTGTTTCCTGTAGCTTCTCTTAGCAGTGGCAGCCCCACCCTCGCATGTTTAAATACTTGCTTTCAAAATTACATTTTTTTGCAGTATTTTCAAAATGCTGGTTTCACCTCTTGTTTTTCCCACTTTCGCTAGTGATTGCGCTTTGCCCTGGTCTTAATCTCTGCTCTAAAATGTTCAACATGTTGTCTGCACACCTGGAAAAGCATGTTAAAAAATCCCCATTTTCCCAAAATTGCCTAAAATGTTGTTTTGTGCGATACCTCATCGAAATCTCTTTTAAGTGGGTGGGCTTGCTCATTCCTTGCACCACTTGCTCCGTCCAATATGGGACTAGTGTGACATGGTGATACATTATGTTCAATTCAGAACCAATGAAGACACGCCCCGACTGGAAATTTCCAGTTGGAGGCCGCTAGACAAAGAAGGTACAGAAGGATGAGTTTCGATCCTGAGACCGGGCACACGCTATCTTAATGCCAAGGTCGTTCTGCCTGTGCCCGCCGCTCTAAAGGTGGGAGCAGGCCTCTATCTAGTGGGAATGGTATGCGCTAATAAGAACAGTGTATTCATTAGTACAGCAAGGCCCAACCTTGGAGAAATGAAAACTACCACAGCTGCTCTCAGCAGAAACAGAGATAAATTAGTTTCGATCATTGCCTAAAATGGTGGATAAACATAAAATGGTGCCGCGAATGCTAACTTAAGATGTACAATACATAAACAGCACAAACATTTTTATTCCAACATTCTCTTCTCCCTTATGCTTTTGCTTCCACTTTCATTTGTGTTTTTTCTAAATCTGTCCATTCATCTTCTTCTCTCTTCTTTTGCTTTTTCTGTTTCTGTTCTCTCATACTTACCTCCCTCATTCTTCGTCCTCTCCCTATTTTCTTTCTCCTTGTGTCCATCTCTGTTCTCTCTTTTTCTCTCTGCCTATCTCTTTCGTCTTTCTTTTTTTCTCTTCTCTCCTAGTTTCAGTATTTGAAGGTATTTACCCTCAAACTACCACATGCCACTGAGATAGCTTCAAGGCACTCTTTCACAATGTACAAGGGTGAGTCACAACTTTTCTGCATTTTCTGCTGTTTCCTGTAGCTTCTCTTAGCAGTGGCAGCCCCACCCCTCGCATGTTTAAATACTTGCTTTCAAAATTACATTTTTTTGCAGTATTTTCAAAATGCTGGTTTCACCTCTTGTTTTTCCCACTTTCGCTAGTGATTGCGCTTTGCCCTGGTCTTAATCTCTGCTCTAAAATGTTCAACATGTTGTCTGCACACCTGGAAAAGCATGTTAAAAAATCCCCATTTTCCCAAAATTGCCTAAAATGTTGTTTTGTGCGATACCTCATCGAAATCTCTTTTAAGTGGGTGGGCTTGCTCATTCCTTGCACCACTTGCTCCGTCCAATATGGGACTAGTGTGACAAACTTTTTCGGGGCTTCTTTGGCTCCCCAGGCTTCATCTAAGAAGCATCCACGGATTCTTGCCCAGGAAACTCAGGCTAGAATGTTTTTCCAGGCAACTCTTGAAAATGCAGCCTGGCAGTAAGCGCAGCGGCAGTTCCTCCGTGGGAGTGGAGGAGCATCGCACCCCCACACTGCTGGGCAGAAAGCATAAAAAATAAAAAGGTAATAAAATAATTTTTCTTCCATTTTATTTTTGATGTTTTCTGCTAGCAAATGGAGTGCGAGGGCAGGGCGGGGCCAGTGCGTCACTGCTTCCAATAACTGGCAGCAGTGAGGAGTGGCCATTTAAGTTTGCATTACACATGTTGGTTTGACTGGCTACCTTACTATGGCCAAACGGACATGCGCAATTCAAACCTCTCCAACCCGGCTGTCTTGGACAGCTGGGATGGAGAGCAGGCACAGGTCTGCACTGCCTATTTGAGCGTGAAGCGAGCCCGCTCCAGCCAATCAAGACTCTTTAGAACAGCGTCTTCATTGGATGAGAGAGTTGGCTGTGGGCTTTGCGCTCGGAGGACGTGCTGAAGAACATGGAGCTGCAGTGTAAGGTAAGTGATTTTTTTTATGTGTATATTCATGTTAATGTGTATATTATTGTGTATTATGTGTATGTGTTATGTGTATATATGTGTATATGTTTTGTATAGTATGTGTATTTGTTATGTGTACATTTTTTGCGCCTCCTAATGTGATTTGCCACCAACCACCATTGCCTTCGGGTAGAACTTTGACCCAGCTGGAAGTATAAGGCCAAATGCAATTTTACCTCCTAATGCGAACCAAAGCAAGTTCTGCAAGTTCAGTTCAATTCAATAAATCTTTATTCAGTCAGCTGTATGACCATAAAAGCTCATAAGATAAAACAGTTTATACACAGGAATGCATAATAAAAAGACATAAAAGATACAATTAAATATCAAATAAAAACAAATCAAGCAGCATAACATTGGCAATTTAAATTCATGATGCCTACCTTTTTCTCCGACTTAAGGCCTGAATAACAAAATTTAAGACAGCGGAACAAACCACCGGAGACACTATGCACTGCAAAAAAATGAGGCCCTCATAGTGCGAATTAGAAAATCTCCCTTTATGAATTGGCCTTAAGATTCGGGATCTGTAGACTGCATACAGTGGGCAAAATAATATAAAGTGCTTAGTAGTTTGGCTGGAGGTCCCATCACAAGGGCAGCGGTGCAAGGAGGCAAACCACGATCATGTGACTGGGAAAGCCACTAGACAATTAATCATATTAGTGCGAAACTGGGATAGGTAACATCTATGCTGAGGAGTTTTGATTCATGAAGGATAGGGCTCCATGCCACTGGACGTTGAAAGAGCTATGTAATGTTGGACTGATATCATAACAATAGCTTTTTCCAATCTTAAGTTTTCTTTATGATCTAAAAACATCAAGTGAATCTGCTCCTTGGGAAAAGTGTTAATTTTAGCTAGGCCTGGGCGGTGAACTCTACTTCGTTCGCAGAGTTTTCCGTTCTCCGCGGAACACGCGGAGTTCCTCGCGGAGCAGAGTTTTTTCCTCACTCATCAACATTAGGTTGGCGAGCGGGAGCAAGGAAAATCCAATGCTAGACCACCGTGTGTGGTCGTGGATGATCGCAAGCCCTCATGTTTAGAAACCCTCCGTTCAAGTTGAGGAAGCTACCACTCGAGTAGAAAATCTACTAAAGTGGCAGAAAAAAGCAGTGCCCTCTTGCCCTGTGCATGGTGCCGATCACGCTGATTTTCAGGCACAGGAAAAACACACAGAGCTAAAAATCAACACGAGCGACGCACTCTGCTGCTTGCGGAACTCTGCGTAGTGTAGCAGAGTTTTTTGGTCACTTCGCGGAGTTCCGTATCTGTATTTGCCCATAGGTCTGCCAAACCCAGATCTTGTTAGGATGATTTAACATACCTTAACCACGGAATGGCCTGCGCAATACTTTGTTTCAGATAATTTTCAACAATATCACATGTGCATTTCAAATCCTGAGACAGCCATATTTTAACCCAAAGCATAATGGGAGCTAGCCCCACTAGGTCTTCCAGGAAACCTAGCCCAGTTTCACTATGAGTGATCAGGCGTGAAGTGGATCCCTGGAGCCCTAAGAGTCTAGACAAAAATGTGTTCTCTGCTGTCTGTAAAGATGCCACTGGGGCGTAGCCCCACATTCCTGCTCCATGCGTGGGCACTGACAGACACTTACTTTTCTATAGCATCACTATTTCTTTCTAGGGTATGTGGCCCAATTTATTTGGCAAATCTATAGAGTGATTCACATGCTGCCTCAGTGGGTTGTGATCTGTGGTTTACCAGTCTATCCCCCGTCAGATTCTGCAAAAATAAAATCCTCAAATAACTAAAAGTCAGTATTTTCATTATTGGTATGCCTCCCACAAAGAGCTTCCTAGAATTGGTGTTTTTAGGACCGCTAGTAAGAATGTATATGTATGCTATCTTGTGGTTAACCTTGAGCTTCAAATCACCTATAAAAGAATGAAACCCTTCCAACAATATTTGCAACCCATTTGCGGTGCGTGATAAAAGCACTGCATCATTCGGGGACCAAACGGTTACCAACTGACACCTTGTATGGGTGATGTCAAATCCCCTTCCTGGGTAAAACGAACCCGTATTATCTTTATGTAGCCTTCTCAGAACCATTAAAAGTTTAGGATCATCCCAGAGTTTATCTCTGTCCGATAAATCGAAGACCGAGGGGAGGTCCATAAAGGCCATATGTATGCCACCTCTGCTGTCCTTGACAAAACAAGTTCTGCAAATGAAATAACAGGTCACACGCCCTCTGCTGGGCCACTCGGTCCAGCATATATTCAGTTTTGTGAGTATGGTGGGATTCAGTGGCCAGATCCAGCCAAAGACTGTGCTTTGAAATTATGGTGGCAACCTGAAAAGGTCAAAGTTTAACAGTGTAACTAGCTGGATGTTACTTCCAGCACCCAATAAAGCAACAACCGCTTATCAAAGCAAGGTGAGTTGAACGGGCAGAGAGATACTGAGATGGCTTTGTGGTACTGTGTCTCTACGTTGATAACTATGGCAACCTAGCTGCAAACCAGGGATGCACAAAAAGGACGGGAATTGCAATGCAGTGGGTGTAACCATGGTCTGAGGAATACATTGCTGCTGAAAGAGATTACAACCATTATCCACTAGCTTTCCCCAAATTTATTAGAGAGGATTCATAAAACACAGGATCAAGATGCCAGTAGGTAATAAACTTCGGGATTCTGAAATGTCCCATGCAGTTTTCTAGAACAATCCTGTTAATTTTAAATCAGTGTCAGAGGAGCACAGGCAGTTGCTAAAAGGAATAATTTCCTCAGCATAAATGCAGCTGTTATTGCCATGTTTTCTTGCTCATGAAAACCATGCCTAAAGGAAGTGTCAGTTATAATTTTCAAGCCTCTTTTCTACATCGCCCCTCCCCCCCTAGAGAAAACATAAATATGCTTGCTCTGCTGAAAGGGTTACAAATGGAGGTTGTCTGTCTGATGATCAAACACACAAAAGGTGGTGGGAGGAACACTTACAACTTGTCTAACCACTGGCATCAGGGTAGCATTCCAACCCATCGTTTTTTTGCTCACCATGCCACCTCAGTTTGGGCCGAGCCATATGCAAATCAGGCTTCACCCTGCTTCTCATGGGAACAGTCCAGTCTGCACTACCAGGCCAGGTCCTCATCAAACCGGAACACAAGTGACCTAGGACCTGTTTTGCCCTAGTTATGGGCTCATTAGCAAGTTATAGCTTGGTTTCTGTGGCACAATGTGCACGGAACCCATATCTAGGCATATACTCCCACTTAGGGCGGCACATCAAACACACAAAAGGTGAGGGGAGGAATGCCTGCAATTTGTCTAAAAACTTGGGAACCTGTCGGGGTAGCATCTCAACCCATGATTGTTTTGCTCAACATGCCACCAGTGGGTAGACAAATTGCAAGCATTCCTTCCATCACCTTTTGTATGTTTCACCTTTCTAATGATGCCAGACTCATGACCTGTGTACTCCCTTTGTTTCTTGAAATCATGTGATGCTCACTGTAAGACTGTATATACACTATATATTTGTACCTTACCTTTTGCTTACTGAGTTCACTCCATATGATTTGGTGGGGCACTCTCTGGCTGGCCAAATCTGTGATTCATGAATATTCATTTTAGTATGTTAATAAACACTTTCACACTTCAATTGCTGTGTGCTTAGATTTCCTGTGACAGACGTGGTGCATTGGTGGGGAAGTGTTTGCACTTTATCGTACTCGGGAACTGGAGGTGAACTAGCCTCCCCAACAAACCAGGCACCAAATGGTAAAATGGGGACAGCACATGGGGAACTTTGATGGAGAACGGCCCAACACTTGACTCACCAATCAGGTCAGACAGTGCACTTTGAAAAGTATGCATTGTGAAGTTCTCTTGTGTTTATCGACTGTTTGGAGACTAGTACTGTGTTGAAAGTGTCGTCTAGGCAGGTGACCACAATATAATCAAACAGAAATCCCTCTGCCTGCATGCTAGTATATATAGTGCTAAAGAGTCACTGATACATTAGAACATCCTCACGGCCCTGACCTTCCAAATTATGATGCAAAAAACATAATATACTGAAAAATCACATTTATTAATTTCGTTTTATCAAAATGGTAAAGAACATGATCAAAAAAAAAATTCTAGGCAGGTGACAACAGGATAAACCTGTTTGGGTAGGGGCATGCGGCGTCCTATGGTATCAGGAGCTAGAAATGTGAGTGTGATCCACAGTATGCAGCAGGAGGCTCTAGAAGAGTGCAGAGAAGGGAGGACAGGAAGTGCCTAAAACCCTTAGTATGGACCCTAGTTTTTGAATGTGTGACTGAAAGATGTGCACAGATCTAGCCACGCTGGCACCACTGCGAGCCCCAAAAGGGTCTGACGCTGGGACTTCAAATGCAAGCGAAGTCACTGTTCAGGCGTGAAAGAAGCCTTCAACCTCTCTTCAGAAGAGCAGATGAGAAGGAGCTGCTTGACCCATGCTTACCCTTCTCACTTTTCTACCTCACCCCTGTTTTGGATGATCTGTGGCACAAACCCAGCAGACACTGTGGGCATGATTGCAAATGAAGGCATTGTAAGGAAAAGGGGGTAGGAAAGTCTAAAGCTATAATCAATAGGACCCTTTAGCAATATGCAGTGAATGTGACAAAACATGTGCTGGTATGTTGAAGCCTGGATTAAGTACACTGGCAATGAGGATAAAAAGTATTTTGCGGAAGAAGATACCTTTAACATTGAGCACTTGAACAACTTTAAGAAACAATTGAATGATCCTAAGTATAAATCAAGTTCGGAATAGCGAACAGCATTCTTAAATTAGTTCAAGGAAGCTATGAAGTGTAAGCAAGAATCTCAGGGGTGGAGATTGAAAGACTCCCATGAGAAACTGCGATACCAAATTAATCTCTTGAGGAATGGTGTTAGGACTTGTGACAAAACTCTCACACCTCCTCCTATTATGTTCGCCAACTTACTAGTCAAAACAACCCAGGGGCAGTAGAAGAAAAGGAGGCGGATGTGTTAGATGTATTATATTGCTGCATATCAACAGGGGGTGTTGGGGTGCACAGCGAGGTGGGCAGGGGACAGAGCAGAACTGGCTAATGGGCTATAAGGAGGGGTTGAAAAATGTGTGGTTAAAGCAAGTCTTTAAAAAGGCTAGGATGGAGTGTTGAGAAACAAGAAAAAAAAGTGGTTGTCCCAAAAGTGCTGCTTTGAATCCTTGCCAGACAGTACCAGGCTGCTGTCCACGTAAGTAGAGATATCCTGATTTGCTCTGCCAGCACTCAATAGTTTTCCACCTCCTTCACTTCCATTGCCTGTGTTGTCAATCCTGTGTCACTTGGCAATACCACAACGTTGGACAGATTGTCAGAACCACCTCTGTCAGGTCCCTTCATCCACATTCAAATTGATTTCATACAAATGCCTTGAAGAAGTGTTTATGTTTATATTCTGGCTTTTGTATGAATGTTTTCCAGATGGTTTGAAGCATGTGAAGATTCATATCACTATAACCAAGAAACTGCTTAGATATGTTAATTTTAGATTTTGTATTCCGTTTCCGATTGGGATGGCAATGGTGCTCTCTTTTTAAAAGGCATTCACCAAGAACTATGTAAACATTTGGGACTTCATTGTCCTTCCTAGGGGTGGGCGTAACTCACATAGTTCTGTTTAGCATAATCACATGGAAGTACCTAAAAGCACCACAAGGTTACACAGAATTACATGAGAACTGTAATTCTACATGTAGCACTATTTTCTAGGCCTGGGCAGAGTTTTAATTACCCCGGAGTATTCAGAGCAATTTAGGGGATTCTGCATTCCTCTTTGGCATTGAATTACCAATAAATATGCAATTACTCATACTCATGTAATTGAGAGTAATTTGGAAGGGATAAATCCTACTACGAGAGCACATTTAGCAAGTGCGAGCAGCCGCTTGTGCTCCTTCTTACTATTCTTTCGCATTTAATTCTATTTCTTAGAGCAAAAAGCATCCTTGTGTCCATTTTAGACATGAGGGGGCATTTTTACACTAAGAAATACCAATAAAGGCAGAATTACTCCTTGCGGAATTCAAGCGTAATCTTGCAGAGTTCTTAGGTATTTCTGCATGATTGCACTATGCGGAATTACACCCACCCTTACTATTTTCTTAGCATAAAAATGTCCCCTTATGTCTAAAATGGACTTGAGGATGCATTTTGGGCTACGAAATAGAGCTAAATGCCACAAGACATGAATAGCATTGCAGGCAGCCACCCATGCTCCCTAATTGTGCTCTTGAGGTAGGGTTTTCCTCCAACTAACTCCTGGCATTTAGCACTAGTTTCTTATTGCAAAATGCACCCTCACATCCAAAATGGAAACAAGGATGCATTTTGCGTTATGAAAATAGCGATAAAATAACAGAACACAAACAGTAGAGCAAGTAACCACTCTCTAGGGCGAGTAAAAGACTGTTTGAATTCTTGCACTTGCAAGCATTGTGGAGGTCTAGGGGAGTCTTTTCAGAATCAGTGTGTAACTCTACCCCTTGTTAATTGCCCGCACGAAGCCTGCTACCCATCTCTGGGACCAACGGCCCCAATACAAAGAAAATAATATCCTGCACATTCTGGAATGGTACCAATGAAATTTGACCATTCCTTCTGCTGTGCATGCACCCACCTACCCATGGATTCTAACTGTGTTATCCCGTGATTCTGATCATGTTTGATTGGAACAAACAATGTGATGATTTACATGTACCAGGGCATGAACTTGCTAAATGTGATTATCATATCAGTCGCATTTAATTTTCTAATCAGACAATGCCTTTGCATGACCAATGCATCGTACCCCCTGCTGTTCAGCTTGCTTCTTCTGCTCTTGGACTAGTTTGCAAAGTTGGAAATGGGGTGTTTTAATGGGGTACAGTGAATGTAACATGACCATACCCAAGTGTAGTAAGCCAATCATTTTTTATGTTTTCATTCGAGTGGCACTTATACAATCGATCTTTCCTTCTGGAGCCACAGAAATATCCTGCTCATATTATATACGTAGATACAAAGCCTATATTTGGTTATCCAAGTACTAGTTCAGATCCTGTTATCCCTGCTAAACTCCATCCCCTCCATAAGAGATCGCCCAGAGCAATTTCTGACACTGCAAAACGTTTTGTCATTCTGTTTGTTATCTATGGCGTAGGGTTATAGGTCTATGAAATTCAACAACTGGCCAATTGTAAGAAACTGGATTATTATTTGGGGTGGGTGACTACCCACCTCAAGGAACAATCACAACACTTGTGAGGGTGAACTTTCAAAGTCACTAAATTAACCTGAGCTCAAACCCCTGGTAAATGCGGCACAAGGCAGCCAGGCTTAACTTAGGGCATTGTGTTAAGTATTTATGCAGTACCAAAATGGTGATAAAGTCAAAAAGCAAAACAATAAAAATTCCAAACTGCATTACAATAATACAATAAACTTTAATAAACAAAATGACAAATCTCCAATAAGGGGAACCAGAGATATGAATGTCTAAAGCTTTAAGTAGGAATAGCGTCAAGAGTCACAAAATTCCATTGATAGCCAATGGTCCTGGTAGACTGGGACCTAGGAGCAATTTGACGCTGACTTGAAAGGGGCACGGGTCGGATAAACAAACCAGGTTAGTCCTGGTCAAAGATTTTACTTTCTGACTAAGTCCTTTAACCTCCAATTCACCACAGGAGTACACACCTAAATCCTTCAAGGAAAGAAGAAACTCAGTGTCAGACAGAGGCCAATAGCAGGGTTCAGTGCAGTCCAGTTGTCACTGGTTAGCTGGGCAATAGCAGGAAACACCTCTTGTAGCTTGTGTATCCCTGTAGCTTGAACAGGAGGTCTCCCCTAAGACCCTTGGATTCCACTTCTTTTTCCTGGGTACAAGAGTGAGCAGGTCTAGTCTGTCAGGGCTTCTCTCAGACCAGAGACAGCATGTGCAGTCCTAATTGGTTCTTTCTCAGGTCCAGCAGTTTTCTGAAGTGGGTACCTGGAGATTCAACATTTACGCCTGGCACTAGTTAATGGGTGGAAATGAGTCCTAGGCACTCCTTAACAAATGGGGTACATGTTCCTGGGACTAACCCTACCCACTTTGGGCCTTTTGAAGATGGTGAAACATTTTGGTCACACTCAGCTTGGGGTCTAAGAAGTGGGAGTGCATGTGGAAGTACACTAAGCAGACCCCCCAGGATATTGCAGCATAGATTTGTAAATTTAGCGGCACAAAAATGGAAATTTTGCAGCATTATTGCGGCACTTTAGTTTACTCATAATCATTACTTTTCAACTGATTGATTTAGCAGGTATTCAACTTTGAAATAGGCATTATAAACTGTCTGAGAGAGTTTTGTTTGCTATATTCTCCTTTGTGGTAACATTCTGGAACATAGGTTGAGCCAAGCACAATAGCACAGAGACACCCTTGACCATGGAGTTGTCAGAGACCCCACTGACCATGAAGAGGTCAGAGACACCCCGGACGTTGGAGATGTCATCTCCTCACCCTCTTTTCCGACAACACTGCTGTTCCAGGAAAGAGTTGAAAACGAAAGCGCTATTAACTGGCCCACTCTGTAAAGTAGGCTAATGTGTTTGCGTGTGACTGAAAACACTCTGGTCACTTTGCAACCACTGTGTCTAGTTGCATGCAGTTATTTTCCATACATTGTACTTTTTTTTATTTTATTTTTTTATTTACCCTTTCTGTCCTGAGGCTGCAGCTCAAACAGAAAATGCCAGAGAAAGACAACATTTCCAACAAAATGTTTCTTTCTTTTTTGGATCCATTTCACAGGGGAACGAATGAAGGAGAGGAAAGAGAGGTAAGAACCGCTTGCTGAAGTCACGGATTTCCTTCAGCAGGCTTGGACTAGGGAGGACATGGGGCTCCAGGGACCACTGATCCCCCCTCCCCGCCCCTTTCTGTCCCGAGGCTGCCATCGGAACAGAAAATGCCTGAGAAAGATGACATTTCCAACAAAATGTTTCTTTCCTATTTTGAATCCATTTAATGTGGGAACGAATGAAGGGGAGGAAAGCGAAGGTAAGAACCACTTGCTGAAGTCACGGTTTTCCTTCAGCAAGCTTGGCCGAGGGAAGACATGGGGCTCCATGGACCACTGACCCCCCCGCCCCCTTTCACCAGAGCTGGCAGGTGAGGATGCAGTGAAAGGGGCATGCGGACACACTCATCCCAGCTCTCCGCCCCCTACCAGGAAGGAATATTAACAATGGACCGGACCGCAGGACGTGTGTGCGTTCAGCAAATAAGGTACTTCCGTTTTTTTGCTATCTGCCGGGAGACCATTTTTCACGCCATAATGGGAAATATTGCGGCCATCGCGCTCCTTAGCCGATTTCGCAGTAATTTCGGGAATCACAAAATGGCAAAATGCTGGAGGGTCTGACTACGGTAATCCTAGTAGACTCCCACATCTAACACTAAAATTGAGTTTGAAGCAGCCACTATACCTGCAATAAACCCAGAAACAAGTCTGGGGGGACAAAACTAGGGTTTTCCAGCACCCAGACAATAGATACACAGGAATTGCCTTGGCATCCTGTTCTGTACCCTTCAAGTGTGCCCTAAGTCTTACATATAAACCCAATAGACCTGCCAAACAGGATTTAACACTGTACTGTAAAAAAAAATGCTCACAGCCCCATCCTTTTGCTAAGCTCAAAGAAGTCATCCCTGCCCATTCAGGTCAACCTGTCAATCACAGTGACCTATTGTAAAACTCCTGGGAGGAATGTCACACCGTTTTCACACATATTAAAATCCTTATCACTGCTGGGTGAAGTTGGAGAGTATATTGCAAATGAGCCTACAGGAACTTTAGGCAAGGGAAAGGTAACTTTCTCAAAGTTATTTCTCCTCAATATTTATTAAAAATCCAACTTCACCACTTTTTAATAATAATTAAAAATAGTTAATTATTTTTCTAGCTTCAGTATTTTCGAGATACAGTACAAGGATTTTAATCTGTACTCTGGTTTTCTACACAGGACAGCTAGACCTTCCACAGAGAAGATAGCTTTTGCGTGCTAGTCATGGTAAGGACATGTTAACCTTAAATTTCTACATGTCCTGCTTTTAAATGCCATTCACCCTGCCTTGCTGGCTACAAGGCCTACATAGGGGTGACATTGATATTTAAGAGGGAGGTTTTGACCTGTCAAAAGGGTTTGACAGGTTGAATTGTAGTCTATTAAAGTCCTGCTACAATGGTAGGCCTGAAGCCATGTTTGCTTCAGTAGTGAATGGCACAATAAGTGCTTCAGTCCACTAGTGGCATTTAACTTCCAAGTCCTGGGTAGTTTATTTTTTTATTTTTTTATTTCTGTTTTTATTGAGTTTCAAAAACATTACCTTAAAACAACAAACCAACAAGACTCAGCAGTGTAGTATTACCAATCCCAGTACATGCAGAGAGTACAATTGAAGAATAAATACAGTTGTTATTTCTTAAGGAGGATGACATTCCCCTAAGCATTGAAGGCCAGGCCTTCCCCATCCTCTCACACCTGTTTCCCTCAGTGACACATATATCATCACTCTGGATACCCATCTAACCTGTGTTCGCGCAATTCTTTCCTGTCATGACGCCATCGTAAGTTTATAGCTCATATTTATTAACTCTGTGCCGGAATGCACTGGGTAGTTCCTTCCGCCCCCAGAGAGCTCCGATATATTTTGTACAACCCCCAAAAGTTCTTTGGCCTGTTGCGTGGCGGGAGTAGCTCACTAAACACTTCCGTTTGCGTGCTACAGTATGTCATATCATTCCTCCATTGTGTTATCGTAGGAAGAGGCCCATGCCACCAATGCATCGCCACCCCCCGCTTGGCTACCAACAGCCCCATATCAACCAGCCTGCGCGCCCCTCTAGGGATTAGCTTTGAGTAACCCAACAAAGCCAATGCTGGGTCAGGAACAAGCTTGAAGTTCGTAATAAGCTCTATTTCTTTACATATTAAGCCCCAATATAATGCTATACCAGGGCACGACCATGACATGTGGAGAAAGTCAGCTATTGGAGCATGACAGCGGTCACATTCCGTATTGTCTCTCAGACCATACCTGTGCAGCCTCTCAGGCGTATAATATACACGATTCAAATATTTAAAGTGCACAAGGCGATGCCTGCCATTAAGCGATATACGCTTCGTGCTATTGCAGCAGTAGGCCCACATATCATCATCCACTTCCATGTTCAAATCCCGCTGCCACGCCAAATGCGCTTTAGTGTACTGATTCACCCTATCTAGCATGGAAATGTGGTATATGGAAGCTACTATGCGCTTAGGGGACTGTGCCTTTATAATATGTGTCAGTGCCAAGAGTTCCGGCGGTTCTAAAAATTCCTCACCCAGTAGCTCCCTAAGGGCGTGCCTCGCTCTGTGGAATTGGAATTTAGTCAATATAGTGTGTGTTTGCTCAGTGTGATCCAAGTCATCCCAGCTCCTGGCAACTCCGGGCGTAAAGACATCCCTCATTATACTGATGCCCAACTTATGCAGTGCCTGAATAACCCCTCTCTCCATACAGGGCGTCAGCCACACGCACCAGTCAAGCCGCATCAATGGAGAATAAAGTAGCGACCCTGCTTGTAGTTGCAAGAGGTAATGCCATGCGTGTGCCGTGGCATTGATCGAATCCAACACACATGTCCTCCGATCTATCTTTTGAAACAGCATCGCTGGGAGAGGGAGTGGATCAGCAACCTCTGCCTCAATACGAAGGTAAGGTACGTCCGGGGAGCCGTGTATCCAATGATATGCATGTGCGCCTTGTGCCGCTCTATAATATAAAGTAAAATCCGGCGCCCCTAACCCACCCATCGAGTAAGGAAGCACCAGTATCTGCCATCGCACCCGCGGATGCTTGCCAGCCCAAGCCAGCCATACCATTAACGAAGTGAGGCGCTCAAAGAATGCTCGCGGGAGCACCATAGGTATATTAGTGAAGAGGAACAGTAGCCTTGGCAGGACCACCATCTTCATGATTGAAATTCTACCCAATAGAGACAACGGTAGCCTTATCCATCTTTCCACATCTTCCTCCAGTTTGCCAAAGGCTGTCCCGTAGTTTTCCCTAAACACTATATCAGAATCTGTGTGCAATTTAATACCCAGGTACCTCACCGCCTCGGTGGACCATTGTAGCGGGTACTCTGGTTCAAACTGCAGGGTGCTCGGGGTAAGTGGGAAAATAATAGACTTCTGCCAGTTAACATGCAGCCCAGAAAGCACCCCAAAACGTACCACCTCCCGTATAACCGCCGAAAGATTAGTCTCTGGGTGTCGGACATACAAGAGTGTATCGTCCGCATATGTAGACACTATTAGTTTATACCGCGGAAAACTTATGCCCCTATTCTGATGGTATTCCCGAAGCGAGCAGGCCAACGGTTCTGCTACCAGTGCATAAAGCAGCGGAGATAGGGGGCAACCCTGCCTAGTTCCTCGCGTTATGTGTATCGATTCCGTGACTATATTACCAATTTTAATTCTAGCCGTAGGTCTGCAATATAGGGTGCTAATTAGCTGTAAAAAAATTGGGCTCACCCCCATCCTAGTAAGCACCTGCGTCATAAATGACCACTCTACCGAATCAAACGCCTTTTCTATGTCGAGAAAGACAGCAACCACCGGCGTTTCCAGTCTAATGTGCTGTATTGCGCCAAAAACCGTGCGCAGGTTATAGGTTAGGTTCCTGCCCGGCACAAAGCCCGCCTGCTCAGGTGCCACCAAGAGAGGGACCAGAGGAATCAGTCTATTGGCAAGAATTTTTGCGAAAATCTTTGTATCCACGTTTAATTAAGGATAAGGGTCGATACGACGCGCAATCTTCGGGTGGCTTACCTGGCTTAAGTAGAGCCACAATCACTGCCTCGGACATTGAGGGAGGCATCCGTCCGGAGACACACATATCATCAAAAAGAGTCATCAACTGCAGGAGTAAAAGATCTATGAACACCCTGTAAAAAGCGACCGTCAATCCATCGGACCCCGGGGAACTTCCCGCACGCATATTATTCAACGCAAGGAGAATTTCATCCTTCTCTATATGACGCATGAGGAACTCCCGGTGCGTATCCGTGAGCCACCGCAACTTAATGTGCGCCAGATAATCCACTATATCTTCTTCAGCGGCGACATTCCTAGAGGAATATAGTTCGCCATAGTATTGTCGGAAGCGCTCCGCCACTTCTGCACCATCTGTCAGCATCTCACCTTCAGCAGATCGAACCGCCACTGTATTATGTTTCTCCCTGCGTTTCCTAAGGGATTGCGCCAAGACCGATCCTGTTCTTTCGCTCTCACCATACGCCCTTGCAGTGGCATATTTGCCTAGGTGTTTAACCTCATCATCAGCAGCTGAATGGAACTCCATCAGCAGCTCTGCGAGCTCTTCCCTAGTGGAGTCCTCCCCGTTAACTAACATACATCTCTCCAGGGACTGGATCTTACTCTCTAAGTCTGCCAAACGCTGACGAATAGAACGAAGCACCCCTGAGTGCTTTGATATTGTGACCCCCCTAATGTACACCTTAAATGTCTCCCAGACTGTCTGATAGTGCTCCACAGAACCCACATTTATATCAAAAAAGTTTCTATCGCAACCGCCATTTCTTCCTTGAAAACCACATCAAGTAATGAATAGGGAGGAAAGCGCCACGTGAACGGGGGGATGTGTCGACAAGGAGTGTCAATCTCTAACAGGATCGGAGAGTGGTCTGAGAATGTACGCGGCAGTACTTGACACGAACGGACCCCCTCACATAGCTGCTGGGCCGCCAGCCAATAATCAATGCGTGTATGCAAATTGTGGTACGCTGAATAATGTGTTTAGCCACCCTGACTTGGATTCTTCCAACGCCAAACATCTTGCAAATCAAACCTTAGCATTACATTATCAACCACCCTAGCAGCAGCGGAAACATGCCTCACCGGCCCGCCCGAGCGATCTAAACTTTGATCTCGCACCAAATTAAAATCACCCCCCCATAGCTGTAAACCCCCATTGCAGCCGGCAACTATTTTCTCCAGTGTAGCAAAGAACTCTGGACAGTCAAAATTAGGGCCATATAAGTTGACTGTAACTAAGTCCATTCTTTTCCCAGAGCACCGAGTAATAACATATCTGCCATCCTCGTCGGAGTGTATGGGGACAAAGGTGATTGCCGATTTAGGGTTAATCCAGGTGAGCACGCCGCGTGCGTGCGTGGTAAAACCAGCCGCATGTATATTTCCCAACATACCCCTGCAGCGCAGCATGGGGGAGCTTAGAGGGAGATGTGTCTCATGCAACAGGGCCACATCTATGTTATGTCTAATCAAATACGAGTGAATTTTACGAATTTTCCTATAATTGTTTAAGCCCCGAACATTCCACGTTAGTGCGCGCAAGGTAACAGGCCCAGCCCCCCCGAGGACCACCCTTCTCGTGTGTCATGCAATCAGACTGTACCATCATTCCAGCTTCGGGGGAAGATTAATGCCTCTGCTGTACAAGTTTTCAGATCTATAACTGCACCAAATACCACTTCTGTAATGCCTCTACTGCACATGTGAGTATGTCTATAACTGCACATTTTACAACATCCGAGTCTCAACAACCCCCCACCCACATCAAGGCCCCCCCAACTAGGACCTGACGAAACTTTACCCAATCACCTACCCCAATTAACCTGTACGGAGCATTGTGATGAACATTAAGGTAGCTGCCCCACCCCACGAAAAACAACATGGGATCCCCCCCTTTGTGTGCAACGCTCGTAGGCGTAGGTTGCCAACGAATCACTTACAACCTGCTAGGTTACAACAAACGATCCCCCCACTTCCACATGCTGCCGTTTAGCATAAAACCAAGGGCCATGCATACCCCTTAGGTCACAGCGTGGGGAGCAACCAGGCACTACACCCGACGCTCCAACAGGCAATAATTAGCCCACCCCCAACCAACACCATCCAAAGGTCAATTTAGCTTGTGCACTGTACTGTCCCCAAACAGCACACCAACCCGCACTTCTGGTGACACAGCTTGTCCATGACCATCATGCCACAGCACCCCTTCGGACTAATAGATCTTATCTGCATGATGATAGTTCCCGTATCAGTCCTGCTCGTCCAGGGGCCCTCCAGCCGCCTCTACAGTCACATCCTTGCCCGGACTGCTGCGCCCCTCCTTAGACCAGGTCTTCATCGCTTTCTGAAGTGCTTTAGGATCCGTAAAAAAGTGCGATCTGCCCTGATGGTTGACTCTCAGACGAGCCGGGTACAGCATAGCATAGTCCATATTTCGGTCCCTCAGCTGTTTCTTGAGGGGGACCAATTGACAACGCGCCTCTTGCACTTTCATTGTAAAGTCTGGATACAATGCAATTGTCGACCCTTCATACTGCAGAACTTGCCGCACCCTTGCGACATGGAGCGCCGCATCTCTGTCGCGATAGTTTAGTAACTTTGCTATTATCGGTCTCGGCGGTGCGCCGGGAGCCGGACGCTGGCCCAGCGAGCGATGCGCCCGTTCCACCACAAACATGTTTGAAAATGTCTCAGGGCCCAGCAAAGTCACCAATAATTTCTCGATAAACTGCTCCATATTTCCAGTGGCTGTCGTCTCCGGCAGTCCCGTTATGCGCAGGTTGCTTCTTCGGGATCGTGCCTCAAGATCCTCTGTCTTATCCTGCAACACCTGCAGCACTTTATCCATTCGCTGGCGCCCTGAGTCTAGATCCGTTTGCGCTTCCTCCACTTCCCTGAGTCGTCTTTCCGCCATGTCAAGTCGTTCCGCTTGCTTATCAATCCTTTCGGACATCCGGTCCACTCGGTAGGAGAGTGAGTCAATCTTGGTACCTAAGACTGCGAGCGATGTCTGCAGTCCCTTTTCCATCGACGCCAGCCTGGTTTTCATATCCCAGTCATGTGACTCCAGCTCCCGCTCCGTGCCAGGGTGGCGGTCGTCCACAGATTGGGATCGATCCCTGGGCCTGCGCTGTTCAAATGACAGTTTTTGCTGCGTCTTGTCCGTCCTCCCCATTGTTAGTCGACTCCGTGCTGCTCCCCAGTCAAAGCTTCTCACTGTCACGCACTTCAGCCCTGTCTCGTGTCTGAGCCTCCTTGCAACACTATGTAGCTGCCGCTTCAACTGGTGTCATTCCTCTTTGCCCAGACCTGTGCCGATGCAATGTCCGCAGGCTCCCCACAATCCTACATGCGTCTCTCACATGCGCTACAATAGTCTCTGTAGAGTCACCTCTCACCTTCTGTGTCGGTGCGGCTAGAATTGCTCCCTTCCCCACGTCAAGCAGGGTCTTCTCAGCACAGCGACCCAAGCGCTACACTCCCCATGGGAAAGAGAGCTCAACCAGCAGTCAGGTATGTCTCACTTTCAATGGATCTGCAGGTAGCTGGCAGCGGGATGCGTCGGGACTCGGTACATGTCCCCCTACATGAGCTGTGACTCAGTGGCTCCCATGCGGCCACCGCGTCTCGCTATCCAGGCTTTCGTGGCGTCTGTAGACTGTCCATGTGTAATGATTGCGCTCCGAGGCAGGACCGAGCGTCACACAGCTCCGTCGCCCTCACTTCCTCAGCATCACGGTCCCGGCCGCAGGTCACCGCACCGATACTGCCTTTCTGTCGCTCCGCTTCACTAGCTTACCGCCGCTTAGTACACCATGCTAAGCAGCTCACAGGTCGCAATCGAGGCTCCGTGCTGGCAGGAAAAGCGCCGCTCTCGTGATCCGAGCGGCCGCTGAGCTCGCGCCCCCCCGCTTCAGGTGCACTTCCGGTCGGCCGATCTGCAAATCGATGCCGGGGATTACGCGGCCCAGCTTACATGCCGCGCCGTCACCGCCGCGACTACGTCGCTGCTCTACCTCCAGCGGCGAAAACCGGTCCGCTCTACTGCCGGTCGTTGCGGGTGAACTATGCCCGAAGTTGCAGCCTCCGAGCCCCGGTAGAATGCAGGATAATTAATGAATAGACGGCTTGGTTATGAGGAGCTCCTCGGTCAGGCAGCCATCGTTAGCGCCAGCAAGCTCCGCCCCCCGTCCTGGGTAGTTTCTAACATATACGTCGACTGAGGGACCAAATAACAGGATGGCTTCGACCGCTGCCACACTCCAAGGACTTTCATATAGCAGCACCAGTGGGGGTGGCTAAGACCAATCTCCAAGCTGCCGAGCTACTGGAGGAACTTGCTCTGACTATAACGCTACGACGCTGAGGCACTTTGACTTTAAAAGCCATTGTGGAACTTCTAAGACCCATACTCACTAGTGAGACCTAGCCAGAATGTTGCATTATGTCAACGGGGAATAACCACAGTCATTAGACAGGGAAGTGGGACCCAGAATCTTGCACAGACAATGTTAGGGTGCCGGTTTTAAGAAGACTGTATATATTATTATTAGGTGCAGTATTTCACTTTCTGTTTGTAGATAAATACTACCTTTTTCATTAAAACAAGTATCTGGCTGGACATTCATTGATTGGGGTTGCTGAGCATATTTTGAGTCTTGTGCATTTGTAACCTTGCACCTACCTCTGCCCGAGAAGCTGTGAAGTACTCGACCCACGCTACCACCGAGAATCAAATGCTGAAGGGCAGTACTTGTCCCAGATAACCAGTATCCAAGGTAGGTTGGGCCCGGAATGTCAAGAGTAAAAGGCCACAGCGCCGGTAGCTGGGCCCAGTAACCCCTGAATGCCGCTTGGCCTTTGAAATGCGGCTGCCCGCGGCCCCCGCAGGGGGCCCCCTAAACGGGCGGCCCCTTTAGTGCCATTTGGGCACTTCCCCACCCCCACTAAGAACGCGGGGCTCGAGGAGGAGCCCCCTTCCAGACGCGTATCAGCGATGCGGCCTACTCTGGTCAGCAAGCTGTGTCTGGCAAATCACAGCCTACGTTTTATAGGGTGCACTCAAGTTTCATGGAGGTGGCAGTGTGATCAAGGTTGGGTCATTACGTTGGGACCTTTGCGAGCGACCGGGCGGTGCGCGGTTGTTTGTGGTGCTGTTCTTTTGGAGTCTGGATGCCCGGTTCGTACCTAGGCCTGTCCTGTTTGGCGCCAGGGGTGGCGCTGCTGGTGGCATGCGCCTCCAGCAGATTGTTTCTGGGGGCACATGGTTTGCTTTGTTAGGCGTGTGTGGTCTATTGCACACTACTGTGGATACTACAAAGCATTCTTACTCTGAATTCGACGTCATGTCTCGGCGGCCCATGTTTTGAGGCAAGAACTATATCGCCGTGCAATTGTTATCGGCTCTTACTTCACGAGGCAATGTTTGGGGGCTTGAGGTAGACGAGGAAGACGGATGCTGTTAACAGTTATGTTTTGCCCTAATGTTACTTACCTTTACTTGAGTTGGGGCATGTTCAGTGCATCTCAATCTATTCTTACAGTCCCTGGTGACGGGGCAGCTATTCTGCAACTCAACCAGCACTTTTTGCTTTGCACCCAAACCATTCTTGCTTTTATTTGTACTGGGTTACACCCAGACACTTCTTACTGTTACTGGTGATGGGATATTTGCGTGCACCCAAACCATACTAAATTGTTGAACATCTTGGGGCATGCTAAATGCACTCAGATGTTAATTACTTTTGCTGGTGTTGGGCATTTATATTTCAGTTCAAACCGTTCTTGCATTTACATATTATGGGGCATATTTCTTGCACCCAAATGTTGTTGGTATTGGGATTTGTTTCTTGCCTAAATCGGCGGCACTGGTTTGTGTGTAGACATTTAGATGTCCTTAACAAGAGATTGCCAGAGGAATTCATGCCTTCATGGGCGCTGGGCACCAGTACGCAGCTCTACCCAAGGCAACCTATTGCTTAGCTTCTGGGGCTTATTCGGGTTGGATTGCCTAGCATCCCGTTGTGCGGATGCGGTGGCTCCAGGATGCATTTCAGATTAATGAGTACAGAACGCGGTGGTGGGGTAGGGCTGATCAGTCTGGCTCGACACAGGGTGAATAAGGGTCGCTGGTGGCGTCTGGCGATGCGGGTCAGCTTTTAAAGGTGCGGCGCTTCATGTTTTTTAGAGTTGGGCCCTGTAATGTTAAAGTTCGATTATTCCAGAGCCCCCTGGCAGTGCCTTTTGGGCGGGTTGCCCTGTCTCTGTGCTTGGGCCATTCATGGCTGAGCGCCATGCAGCGGGGGAACAGAAAAGAGTGGCACACTTGCTTTTCCCCGGCATTCTTATTCATTCGCCTCAGAAGCGAGAGTGAGTGCCCTCCCCCCCCTTCCCTGGGGGGGCCGGGAGTTTCAGAGGGCGGTCCATTGTCGTTGCGGGGGCGCCCCCTCCCCTTTTTGTTGGCGGAGGGCTTAGCGACCTGTGTCCCAAATAAGTTGATAGACAACTAGTCTGTTTCCAAAGGCAGGTGTGAGTCTCCCCAACCACCTCCATCCCACCCAAGCCCTGAAGAATGGATTATAATTCACTTTCGCAGGCAAACAATTGTATTAAATTCAGTCGGAGCTTCAGCCAGCTGAGCTCACCCCGAGTTTCACAGGCGGAGGGCTTGTTCTTCGGGGCAAAATGTTCCCAGTCTGGTACAGGGGGAGGTAGACTTTGGCGCAGGTTTCAATGCAGGTGTTAGGTGGTCAAGTGGTGGTGTTGACTGTTGCAACATCAGTAGGACACCCAAGCTTACCTTGTGTTCCTCCGTCAAAGCCCAACTATGTCCGTTGAAAAGCTCTGGCTGATGTTTACTGCTCTGCCCAACTTTAGGAATATCTTGAATTTTAAAGACATCGTGCAGTAAAGTGTGATAGTCTCCTTTAAAATTCATAAGGGTGGCGCTGTTTGTGTGGTTTGTCGTGTGGTTAAAGCTCCAGTGGCGCAATCGGTTAGCGCACGGTACTTATACAGCAGTACAAAGCAAAGCAATGCCGAGGTTGTGAGTTCGGGCCTCACCTGGCATTTAGTGGCACAAGTGTCAAGTTTTCTGTAGAATGGCCTTGCTGTAGTGTAGCGCGGGCGAATGCTGATTCTAGTTTTGCGCAATATTGGGCGTCTCTATGTATGTGTCGCCGTGAACAGCTCTAGGTCAGATCTTGTGTTACTCCGCCTTCAGTTGGCGCTGCGGTGCGTCTGCCTTGGCAGTAACCGGACAGAGTGCCCTGGGTGGGGCTAAACAGCATATCAGTTTGGGGTTGATTATTGGTGCATTAAACCAATTTGTACTGCTACGGTGCCCTAAAGTGGGGAGGCCACTTGGGGGCAGTGTTTCTCACTTTGGCTGGAAATGAATGAATAATGTCTTCATTCACTAATAGCGATAATGGGCATTGATCCATCCTTTTCCTTTTCAGCACGGTAGACCAAATTGGTTTGATGTGTCTTTTGACTTTGAGCGATTCGTTCAATGCTTTTCTTTCATAGAACTATTTTCGCTGAATTTTAATTCAGTAGTTTTGGATGGCGCCTATGTCCCAAATCCAACACTGTTTCATTGACGAGCTGGTGTCTCGCATTTAAGGGGATGTCCATGGTTCTTTGCGTGGCTAAGTAATGTTTCCAGTACACAAAGACACCCGTTGCTTAAGGCCTCATGCTCCTATTGCTTCAGCCTTGGTTTGGTCGTACCATAAAGGGGGCCAGTCACTTACGTATAAACCGTCGGTGGCTGCGTTAGAAAGACTTTTCTCACATTTGTTAATGGTGCAGGATAATTATTGTTTTACTCTAGGAAACTGGGATCTCATGCCCAGGTTCTGTCTCTTTTTTGGCCGTCGGTTACCAGCCAATTGGTGGGAAAGTACAGATTTATATTTACTCTGTGCTGTGTTATGCTAAGTGCAGCTCCTACCGGCAGGTACGGGGTTGTGCTAACTGAGCGGTAGGACGGTGGCCCGATTGACCTTGTGAGTTATGTAATCCCTGTGATGTCATGATGAGGTTTGGTAGCACAGGGTAATAGGGGCAGATGGAACTGAGTTTCTCTTGTATGGACGATACGAAGGGTAATCAAAATAACCTGGTATGGAGTCTCTTCTGTAATGTGCCACTGTGGGAGTGCGGTTGGCACAGTAAATTTACACTGCCTCTGGGATAAGCCAAAGTCTCTGCCTAGCCCCCTAGGGGGTGGGCAGGTGGCAGCTTAAGTGTACTCCCTTCTGACTAGAGAGGTGGGTTCGGACAGGCTTAGGTGCATACCCTAGCCAACTAGAAACTCCAGTTACAACATTGGTAGAGAATGCCTAGGAGTTGTTTGCAGTCCGTTCGCAACTGCCCCACAGGGCGAATGTTTTAGGGCACAAGGTTTGTGGAGGGCTCTTGTGTGGGAGCCTGGTGAAGAGCTAAGGTCAGGCTAGGATGCCTCGTGCTTTCGCCGCACGGTTGAGTCCCAGTCACGAGCGGATTGTATCGGGGTGAGCTGGCTGTGGGGCAGGAAGCGCCAAGGCATCAGTAGCACTGAGAGGCTTTCCGCCAGATGCGGTATCCGAGGCAAGGGGCATCTGTTACATTGGAGCCCTACTCAGAGGGCTGCCTCAAGTGCTTGGAGGTCTGTTGGCACCGCTTTTCAATGGAAGCCATTGTCTAGCGGGCTGCTCTGAGCAGAGCATTTGCAGGCGTAACTAACGGTGACAGCTACCAGTTCAAACGTGCATCTTTCACTAATTTACTCAGATAACTGGGACAGGAAGTAAGGCGGGCTGGATAACTCTTTCTTCTACCTGCATGGGCACATCTTGTCAAGAGTGAGTGTCAAAGAGTTTGCACTTCAGCCAGGTATTGTTCGCACCCATCCACACCAAGCCGATTGCTTAAGGTCACCCTGGGCCGCATTTACACAGCCCAGTATTAGGCCCCTTGTGGTTGTCAGTGCCATGAATTAATAAATTGAAGTGAACAGGAGGCGTGACCGTGGGTTACAACAGCAGATGTTTGGGGAGAGCTAGACTCCACCCATGGTCAAGGTGTATGTTTAATTAGTTGGAGTGGCACTCTTATTTGACCAGGGATTCGGTGCTACACGAGGGCATCGCCGCGTTGCGGCCAGAGCACGGGCATTGTGTGCTTCCCAGGGATCAGCAAGTGAAGGCAAGGCTCTTTCCAAAGCTGGCACCAGAACACAAGGTAGTCAGGGCCAACTTGTCTGTTGGGTGACTTGAGTAGGCACCTGTGTAGTTGTCACTCCACAAAGGGGTGAGTTGTCTCCAATAGTGGGCACATTACATATATTGTTTCAAACCAGATTTGACACCATTAATGTGTTCACCAGGGTCTAGTAAGCAAAGAGGTCTGCAGAATTGTCTGGTCAACAGTGCGAAGTAAGTGCACTCTAGAACCGAGGTTAGGTGACACAGGAGGATGGAGGGTGATTTCAAGGGACACAGGTGGTGTGACGGCAACGCGGGACTGTCCGCTTATGCTGGGTAGGTGGTTCCGTATCACCAACCAGAAGAGTGCCATGTGGCAAAAAACAATAAATATGTTTAAGAATGATATAGATGCTGGTCAGGAGAGGTTTGTCAAAGGTATTACACTTATTGCCAGGCATTGTTAACAACCCATCCACACCAAGCCTATTGCCTAGGTGCCTGGGCCGCATACACACAGTCCGGTATTAGGCACCGGCGGTTGTCAGCGCCAGGAGTTACTAAATTACAACTGTACAGTGGGCGTACTTGCTAACCAGGCAGTATTGCTACACCCTCCATGGGCCGATTAGTCAGACACCAGTAGCAGTGAGTGTGGCTTGCCCTCAGTGCAGTTGGTAGGAAAATTTAAATTCCATGTACAGGTTATACTGGTCTTGCTACCAGTGGGTCTCGTGTGTGAGCGGGTTAACTGCTTTAAAAAAGGCATAAAAGGTGTATGGCATAACACATAGACTACTAGGAATTAAATCAGGGACCAGCTACCTTACACATGGATTTCGGTGGAGGGCAAGTAAGTCCGTCCGGGGTAACCAAGTGTACCGGGTCTGTGCTTGGCATCTTGGGTCAAAGCGGGTTGGCACACAGGGGGTGTCTAGGTTTCTACCAGGCACACTCTGCAGGTATAATGCAAAAGAACGGCACGTTGACACTATTTTGAGTGTGACAGATGCAACAATTTTATCCCTGCCAAAGCAAACCAAGGTTCTGATGGTCAGAGGCACAACACATATCGGTTCACCCCAGCCTCACTGAAGGTAGTCTGTTAGTTGAGGTATAGAACGGGACGTCTTGCGTCAGAGTGCGGATATTGCACGGGCGACACGGCAGATAGCCTGCTGTCAGACAAGGGTGTTTGCGGGCTAGGAGGCCAGGCAATGTAGCAGAACCAATTCTAAGGACCCCTCTCCCCCACCGTACTGCCCGAGCATGTGAGTGCAGTGGGATTGCAATGTTACAGGTATTTTCCCGCTCGTACAGGGGAAGAAGGGACATTGCGGGAAACTGCCTTAATAGAGTGGGGGGCTAGACCTATAGAGGATGTGCACCAGGAACCGCAAGTGCGTGCTGTTAAGATCAATATCTCGCAGCGGCAAGTTAGCCAGTTGGCATGCGTCAGTTGGTTAGGCCAGAAGGTGTGCCGTGGCTCCAATAGCGGCTTGAAATGTGTTTGGAGCACCATTGCTGACAATTCCAGACCACACACTGCGCCTCGGCCCAGTAGGTGAAGCCATATGCTCATGTGCGGCTTGATCCTGTGGAGGCCAATTTTCCCTGGATAAATAAAGTACTAGGTCTTTAGCTGGGTTGAGCATTAAGGGTCACAGCTGGTTAGCAGGTATGTGTGTATCTGTGATCGAGCTTTAGTTAAGCAAGCCTGGTAGGTGGCGTAAGATGTCACTCCAAATGGTTGCTGTGACCTCAATGGTGTGCGCTATGCGAACAGTCTTGTTCGCCAGGGTTATTAATCGCATAGGTCTGGGCACATGTCTGGTCAACTTCAACAAAGTAGGTGCACGCTGCTCCCGGGGCAGGTTACGGGTTGCTTCAGTGATGCATGAAATGCCCCGTCCGCATAGCGAGAGTATATTAGGCTGGTTGTGGAAGCGGTGTGCTAAGCAAGTGTGCTGCTGTTCCATAAATTGGCAACAGGTGTTAGGGAGCACGAAATGCTAGAAGGACTGCAACTACAGGTTGCAGGAGGTGGGAGCCACATCAGCTTGAAGGGTAATATAGCGATGTTTAAAAGTAGAGCTCCCTCCTGGGAGGCCATCACATTCTTGCAGGTAATGCGAGGCACTGGTCCATTCCCAGAGAAGGATAAACCGCTCCATGCGCAAGTTTGCAGAGCAAGGGGCTTTGGCTTCATCAGGCATGAGCTATGCCAGGCGAACACCAAAGGTTATTTTGACAAAGTTGGGGTGCACCTGGCACAGGTGGGCTTGGATCTGTTCCTGCTGGACATGAAGGAGGCCCGGGAAATTGCAGGTTGCAGTGAGAAAGGAACTGTTTTGGTGGGGGCTCTTTAGGCGACGGTGGCCGCCTCCAGAGCTGTGGCGGAGTTACAGGGCGATCTGGAAGCAGATGGGTACAGAAGGGTACCTCTGCGTGGGCACAAGAGGGGTGCCAGAGCCAAATCCCAGGAGCCTCATGGGAGGGTCCTGGAACAATTACGTCGGCGCCCCGTTAGTCCTTCGGGCGGTTGTGGGCCTGAACAACCGGGGGCTTGCCTTGCTACGCTCCGCCCTGAAAGGGGCGTGAGTAATAAGGGACCAATGTGTCACGTGATCCAGTAAGGGGATCACCCCCATAAGGGTAGCGCTGATTGGATTCTCCACAGTGCTTGGCTCATCAGGCGGGCAGGGCAGCATAGAGTGGTACAGCTGCCTGCCCTTGGATCGCCCGTAAGATAACCCACCATATTTGCATACTTTTGTATGGAATAAACCTGCAGCAATATTTTCCCAAACAAAAGTTGTGTTGTGTATTTATTTATACATGCATACTCTGTTGTGGTGTGGGTGGGGTGTGTTGCCAATAATGGGACTATGCGGCTGCCCGCGGCCCCGCAGGGGCCCCCTAAACGGGCGGCCCCTTTAGTGCCATTTGGGCACTTCCCCACCCCCACTAAGAACGCGGGGCTCGAGGAGGAGCCCCCTTCCAGACGCGTCACTTCCGGGTCGCAGAGGAGGTGGGGAGGTATTTATGCCTCCCTGGCCATCTTGGCGTCCTCTTTGCGCCGGACACGCCGTCTCCCACCCTATCGCATACCCGGCGTGGGGTTGGCAGGCGAAGTACATAGAACGTTGTAATGTTTTTCTTTTGTCGTTGCAGGCGGAGTTACAGGGCGATCTGGAAGCAGATGGGTACAGAAGGGTACCTCTGCGTGGGCACAATAGGGGTGCCAGAGCCAAATCCCAGGAGCCTCATGGGAGGGTCCTGGAACAATTACGTCGGCGCCCCGTTAGTCCTTAGGGCGGTTGTGGGCCTGAACAACCGGGGGCTTGCCTTGCTACGCTCCACCCTGAAAGGGGCGTGAGTAATAAGGGACCAATGTGTCACGTGATCCAGTAAGGGGATCACCCCCATAAGGGTAGCGCTGATTGGATTCTCCACAGTGCTTGGCTCATCAGGCGGGCAGGGCAGCATAGAGTGGTACAGCTGCCTGCCCTTGGATCGCCCGTAAGATAACCCACCATATTTGCATACTTTTGTATGGAATAAACCTGCAGCAATATTTTCCCAAACAAAAGTTGTGTTGTGTATTTATTTATGCATGCATACTCTGTTGTGGTGTGGGTGGGGTGTGTTGCCAATAATGGGACTATGGGTTCTGACAGTAATCTTCTCCTGGGAGCCAGTCTAAAAAATAGTACATATTTGTGCCTTGCCTTTAGCTTATCGAGTTTGTTCCACACAGTTTACTGGGGTACCCTTTGATCAACAGAGTCAGAAATTCACAGATTTTAATTCACACTTGGTTAATAGACCCCTTCAGACTTCAATTGGCAAGTGTGCAAACTTTGTTTGATACTGTGAAGTGTTTTAGAATTGTAAGAAGTCATTTATGCTATTGATTTTTTTTCTAAATTTGAGAAAGAGTATAAGACATTAATATTAAGAATCTAATAATGACTTTTACGTTATTTTCTGTCTTTCTCTCCTCAGTTAATCTACTCTCCTTGCTGCTTTAGTATCCCGGATAAACCAGCTTTTTTCCAGTTGTTGCTTCCCTGTACCAGAATATCTAGTTGTAAACTATGACTATTTTGCCCTACTTCAAAAAAACAATTTAGACCATAGGGCCATACAAATGGATCGAGTAAAACAGATTAAATATGACTTTTTGTCATTAAAAATAATTACATTTTGTGATTAGACATAGCATTTTATCATTTTAAACCCCAAAGATCAAAAGTAAAAAAAAAAATACATATACACAAGAAATTACATTCGATCTTTACAGTTATCAAGGAGACAAGATATGTGCATGAACTAATGGGTCTAGTCTATTTCAGGCTTAATGACTATGTAGCGCCACCTTCTGGAACAAAGGTTCTGAGTCAGAGCGGAGGCAGGATGACATAATCTTACTGCATGTGCTTATATTAGAGTTTAGGAGCATGGACCAATGAATCTGCCTCCTTTCCTGCAGAGTATGGGAACATAAAAGCATAAACTGTAGCACAGACTCTTGGCCTCCAAACTTGTGTGCACATCATGAGTCTGTACTTATTAGTAGTTACCTATTTTTTGGTATAGGCCAACACTGGCAAGATTCCAAGTCTGAATTTAATATAAAGAGGTGCACCCTTATTCAAAGCTTTCTGATTGTCTTCTTACAAGAAACTTGGCTAACAAATGTATTTTTTGTGGAAGGCTTTAGTACACTCTTAGCCTCATCCTCCCATCAAATAAGTGTAGGCCGAAAGGAAGTCTGGCCATTCTCCTAGTCAACACCGTATGAGGTAGTGTGGACACACAAGTTTCTCCCTATTATCATATGGTCTGTTACAAATGGAAGGGTGGGAAGAACCTTCTGTTAATCAATTTCTAAAATAATTGATAATTATGTGGTGGACCTCATTACTGCTTTTGACAGTGAACTGGAAGCATTTTTGAGTTTATGCAAGGGTGATTTCTATATTGTGTCGGTGGGGAATTTTTTTATCCAATGCTGTACTTCTACTTCTAGCAGGTCTTGCGGTCTGTCATGGGATGAGGTCGAGAAATTACACACTTTGAACATTCTAGACATGGGGAAGCCCTAAATAATATTCTGCTCAATTATAAGTTATTGTTTTCCTCAGATTTTTCAAGCTCACTTGTGACAAGATGGCCATCTTATTTAGGCAACAGCACTATTGATTTTATAATAGTGTCAGGTAATATGAGCATCCTTGTTAGAGATATCCACAAACCTCCTTCTTGCTTTAGCGATCATAATCCCCTGATTGTAATATTTGATATGTCTTTTGCAAAAGATGGGAAAACTACTCTAGGAAAAGAGCTGAAAGTTAGTAGACAGAATGGGTTGGCAGTGAAATGGGGTTCAACCAACAAAGAGGATTTTTTAAGTGAGCTGGTCAACTCATGTGAAGCACAAATACAGTTGTGCCTGAATGAGAATACTCAGAGGGAAACAATTGTACATATGTACACCTGCCGGTCCTCGCATATTAAATCTCAGTTATAACACGACCTCCGAGAGCACCAAAAAACAGGGCAGGTTTGATAATGAATGTAGAAAGGCACATAAGGCCCTCATGTCATCCCTAAATATTGTCCCATGGGACAAAGAGGTCCTCATCAAGTGTAGATCACTCTATAAGAGAACTTTGTAGGAAAGGAAGCAAAGGTTAAAGGATAAAGCTTGGGAGGCGCTCATGGAAGCAAGTGGCATTCTGGAGAATAATGAACAATCCATTTCTGTGGGAGGACAAAGACCCCACATTAGAGTCCAACATCTCTCCAAATGATTAGACTTCATATTTCTCTGGTGAGGCAGGCCCTTGTACAGAGGATTAATCTAACCTGAATAGGGACATTGAGCCAGGACCTGCATAGGGCTTAGTCTTTGACTTTAGGGGTGCTACTGCAGCTCTCAAGGGATGTCGCCAGGGCTCAATTTGAGCTGGTGGTTTCCGGTGCTCAGCACCGGCACTTAATTGTCAACGCCGGTGCTTGTGGCAGACTGCCACAAGGTGGCACTGTCTGGCTAATTTGGAGATGACCACAGCAACAGTTAATTATGAATTCACTATACATTAAAAATTACTATTACTGCCACCCAAGCCATTCTTATAGCTTTGGGAGCCCGAAATAATCTGAATTGTCACACTTGTAGGAGCGTGATGGTTAGTAGTTGTGTTGTTACTATTATTGGCAGCGCTGGCAGTGGCAAGGTATGGTGCAAGCTGCAGTGGCCTCTTGGCGAGAGCACTGACACTTACGTTTTTTACAAATTAAGCAAGGCCCCAGGCCCTGACGGTGTTCTACTAGATTTATTCATAGGGTGTATTGAGATATGGGCTCCACTTCTTACCAAATTACGTAGTTAAGGTAGGCCCTCCTCCTTCATGGAGGAAGTCTGTCATAGTTCCAATCTTCAAGAAGGGAAAGAAAGCTGATCCAGCCTGCTACAGCACTTTTCAATCTTGGATTCTTCGAAGAAGGTGGCAGGAAGAATACTTTTGGATGAACTTGAAGGGTGGGCACAGGATCACAAAGCTATCTCCGCTATTCAGAATGGTTTTAGAAAGGGCATCGGTACAACCGAACAAAGCCTCAATTTAGCTCTTATTATTGATAAATATACAGTAGCCAACCAGGAGACTCTCTACCTCTCATTTATGGATCTTTCATCTGCTTTTGATTTAGTTAACTGCTGCTTGCTGTGAGATCTTTTACTTGATCTGGGGGTTGACACATGTATTGTCCAATTTATTCAACAGTTTTACATTGATATGCAATGGCTATAATTGTGAATCTACTCTTTCTTTCAAAGTGGGCAAGGGCATAAGACAGGGATGCAAATTAGCTCCCTTTCTTTTTACCCTATACATCAATGGCATAGACAACTTTTTATTTGCCAAAGTGTTAGATGTGCCATATATTGGTTCCCGCCCAAACCCTATCTTATTATGTGTAGACGATGCTGTGTTAATGGCCCACAATGGTAATGCATTACAGTGTATTCTGGATAGTTGTTTGTCTTTTATGGAAGCTCTGGGTCTTAAAGTTAATAGGGGCAAAACATATATTATGATTGTGGGACCAAGCAAGAAATAGGCAAGGACATTTCTTATCTAAGGGGAAAAAATTATGGTGAATTAACTTTTTTCCTATAAAGGGATCGCCTTTAGTTTCTCTAACTCTTGGTCCAAGCATGAGATTAACAAGAAATTGTATTTTGAGAGAACATTAAATGCTGTGGATAGATTTGCAGCTAGATTAGGAAGGAAGCCAGTTAAGGAAATTCTACCTCAGCAAAGTGGCGTCAGGTGTTTGCTGTGGGGTGGGGGTTTAGGATCACACCTGTATAGCTCCACACCAGGTTGTACAAAATAAATATTTAAAGAATATTTTAGCTATCCCACCTAGTAGCACAAACTATATTTGTCATAAGGATTTAGGTGTGTTATTGATTGGGGATTCTATTTCATTTGCCTCCCTCCTGTTATGGCATGCTGTTTGGTTAATACTGAAGCTGAACTAAATTGGGACTTGATCAGAGATTGACTACTCTGGATGGGCTTAAAAGAATTCTCTGGTTTGAGCAGGTTTGTTTAGTCACTTACTATGAAGCTCGTTAAACAAAACAACTTTACGGATTCATGAGGATTATGTAAGATCAGCAGGAAAGACCTGAGGACCTTCTTGCTTGATTTGAGGGATAATGAGAGCACTACTGCTAACTTTTGCTAAGAATCTGTTCATGCTTATGTAACTTTATCGTTTCAAACTGGTATTCAACCTTATTTATGTTGGGTGAATAATAGGTTCCAATGCTTTTTGTTGACCAGATTTTGATTAAATACAATTCATATGCACGTTGCTATTTTAGATGAAGCAAGGGATTTGTTTAATCTTCAACCTTGTACCTGTGACTATTTCTCTGAACAATCAGTTTTCATCTAGTCTTTTTTGTGGCTTTTACCATGAACCAAGAAAGAAGTAGATTCTACTGCTGCTGAAGGGTTTAGATTTTGTTCAATGAAGACCAGCTTCATTACATCTCCAGCAATTACACACACACTTTATATGTATATCTGTGCCAAATTTTCTATCATCGGTGGTGAGGTTAAGGAAAATAATCTAGACATTGCACTTTACTGTTTTCTCCCCTTCCTCAGAGACAAAACACTGTATTAATAATTCATTTTATTTATTATTACTGATATGTTTTATGTATGCCATGACTGATTTTAACATAGTATGTTTTATCTTATCAGTTTATTTATTTATCTTTTATGGAGTAATGCCTGCTCCGAATAAAGATCGATTGACTTGACTTGATAGGTAAAGAGTCCATCTTTCCTCTGGCAGTAAGTTGGTTAAGTATGGATCATAGATGATTGTAGATTTGAAATCCAGGTACTGTTTTAGGAGTCAACCACCTTGGCCATGATGTTATCCTGATGGCACTTTTTAAAGATCATTAAACTAGTTACAGATTTTGCACCTGAATTGTGCCAAAAATCAGAGCATCCCATATATGTATTTTTTTTTTTGTGGCGGCTTCATTGTCCAGCCAACACAATTTTGTGGAGCCTTTGATTTACAGGATACCCAGGAATTATTTGTGGTTGTTTGCTATGTGCTTGCTGCTCCCGACCCAATACAACACTGGCATGATTCTCTCACATATAGGCCCAATTCGGCTCTCAGAGCTGCCATTGGTTTACCGGGACCTAGATGTAGAACATGACACAAAAATGTGTTCTATACCACTTGTCGAATTCTGGCACTCCTGTAGCCCATAATTCCACCCCAAAGGAACCACCGATTAATGCTTTGATTTTGTAAGTGTGCATCACAAGTTCAACTGAACTCCAGCTAAACCTATTTACGTAACAGATAATTGCACCCAAGGCTGGTCTTAAGTATGTGCCCATGCCCAGGGCACTGACCCCCAGAGGAGTGTTGAAACTTCCAGCAGTGCAGCACTCCCCCTACGACTTAGATTCAAAGAAGTGTGTATAAACTGTTTTTCTGAAGGTTGCTGTTGCCCTTGTCTGCTTTGTGTTTGTTTTCTTTTCATGGCACCCCTTAATCTTTCCCCAACCCCCCACCCCACCATTCCTCTAACTGCTCCCAAATTTTCAAAACGGAGACAATTCAAGATGACAAGTGGGGGGGAGGGGTAGCGAATTTGGTTATGCCCAGGGTTCTATCTGAGCTAAGGCCAGTTCTAATTGCGCCTCTACGTTGGCTCATTGATTTCTCGTTTTTTGGTTAATTGGTCTGCCCAGGACAGCTTATAGTCAATCCATATGCATCAGTCATCAGTCAAAATATTTTACTCTCCCAGAACTGCACAATACATTTTAAGTCTATTTTAACTATGTTGATGTATTTAGTGATATGAATTTTGTTTTATTAGCATTGATGGTAAGATTTTTGTTAAAGCAGTTATTTTCAAATCCATGGGTTGATGCATAGACTGTTCAGTTTGAGAAATAAGACTGCATCAGCAGTGAATAACAATATAGAGAATATGACACCTTCCAATTAAGGGACATTCAAACAGTGGCGGCTCCTCTGCTAAGGCGGAGGAGCATTGCCTCAATGCTTTTTAGCAGTGAAATTAAGGAAAAATAAAATAATAATAACTCGCTTTATTATCATTTTATTTTGTCCTGATGTCCGGCAGCTTTGCAGGCAGGGCTGCTCTCATGACAGGAGCAGGGGGAGTGGTGAGCACACTGTAAGTGCGCATGAATGTTTGGCCTGCCGTCTCGGGCCGGCCAAACATTCATGCGCACTTTGCATGTTCTCCACGCAGGCTGCTCCCACTCAGCGGCTGAGCGCCGAACCACGGTGTTCAGACCAATCACAATGCTACAATAAAGCCTTGTGATTAGCTGTCTGGGAGCCTAGGTATGCTTCCTGTTCTGGCCCGGAGCGAGAGACTACGAAGGAGAGAGACGGAGAGAAGGTAAGTTAATTTTCTCTTTTTTACACCCTCTTCCCCAACGTCCCCTCTCTCCTGCCCCCGCGCTACCACCCCGATCCGTGCCAGCCGCCACTGTATCCAAATCTATATCCGTGAGCCATTTACCAATATCATTGATAAATTAAAGAGCATGGGTGCAAGAATGCATTGGCACACTCCTTATTTGATTTCAAACTCTGGTGTGCACTCATCTCTTGTACTAGAATATTCCCTGGTTGTATTGCCATGATATAGATATTGAAGGACTGCTAATTCCTGGCTCCCCAGCAACTCTTAGGGTCAACCATAGCAGTGGTCTGTCAACTAAATCAAACGCAGACTGAAAATCAATTTTAAAAAAACATGTATAAAGGGTAATTATTGATCACGGTATACATTAAGCATCTGAGGTAAAGCTTTGTGGACTGGTCTGTCTCGACTCCCTTCTTAACACCTGCTTGGAGGGTTGATAATATCCTACTTGTTTATCTTTTCACAATTATACTTAAAAATGGTCTCCTCATTTTACCTTTACCCATTTTTATATGGACTGGACGATTTTGGCAATATGGCACCAGTAATTTTAGTTTCATTGGTACTAATGCCTCTAGGCTGACCCGTCCACACTTACTCCCAGAATGTGAGTGTTTTCTGCATGAATAGTGAGTTGGCAGTGCATTGCTTGGGATGGTAGTGGTATGTGGGTAGGTGTTTGGTAGTGGGAGGGGTAGTACCATGCAATAAGGCATTAGTGAAGAGGTCTTTCTCTGTCCTACATTGATCTATTGAACTCTATTCCTACACAGGTGAGAATCCAATCGACCCTCTTATACTTCAGAAAAGCTTTAAAAACCAAATCTTCTCCAATAGCATTTAAGGTGTTCTTCCCAAAGATCAGTACTTCAGTGTTGTCGGAGCAGGCGTCTTGCTGTATGCCTATGTTGTAGAGTCTGTTGATGAGGGTGTCGTGGAAGACTGTGTTGAATGACGCGGAGAGGTCGAGGAGGATCATGGCCACAGTATCTTCATGGTCGCGGAATGTTCTGACATCATCTGTGATGGCAATCAGCATGGTCTCAGTGCTGTGGTTGGCACAGTATTCTGAATGAGAGGCGTCCATTAGGCGGTTTTGTTCCAGGAATTCAGTGAGATGCTGGTTGATGGCTTTCTTGAGAACTTTGGCCGGGTAGGGAAGCAAGGAGATTGGGCGATCATTTTTTAGATCATTGGGATCAGCTGAGGTTTTCTTTAGGAAGGGTCTAATGTCTGCGTGTTTCCATCTGTCTGGGAAGGTTGCTGTGGAGATGGAGGTTTGAGGATGCTGGTGAGTCGAGTGCTGATTGGGTTCATTGCGAGGCTGTAGAAGTGGTGGGGGCAGGAATCGGTGGGCACCCCGGAGTGGATGGAAGACATGATGGCTGAGGTGGTCAGGGAGGTGAGCGGTGACCAGGTGGTGATGGTTTGGCTGGTGTTTGTTGGTTGGTTGAGGTTGTCGGGGTTGAGGGTGGCGGGTTGGATGTTGAAATCGCTGTAGATGTTGGTGATCTTGCTGTGGAAGTAGTCTGAGAGTGTGTCACACAGTTCTTGGGAGGGGTGGATTGTGTTCTCTGTGGCTGTCAGGTTGGAGAATTATTTGACTATTTTGAAGAGTTCCTTTGTGTGGTTGGCTGCGGAGTCAAAGCGGGTGGTGATGGCTACTTTCATGTGCCGGTGATAGTTGCTAAGCGCTGTTTTGTGAGCTGCTCTGTTGGTGGGGTTATTGGTGGCATGGCAGTTGCGCTTCATGGTCCTGAGCTCTGGGGTGTACCACCTTGCATGTTTGGAGCACTTGTTGGGTTCTGAAGGTTTCTGTGGGGCGACTGTCATTGACCCAGGCGTCAAAGTTCTGGACACCCTGGTTGAGGTCTGTTGAGGCCTCGGATTAGGAGGTGGTGGGGGCCTGTGACCACTGAGTTTCAAGGACCTTACTTCAGCTGTGGTGGGAGGAGATATGACGCCTGGTGATGGTGTGCTGGGCGACAGTGATGGTGAAGTGTACAATGGTGTGGCCAGTCCAGGTGAGTTCTGTGGAGTGGCTGAATTTGATTGTCGCTGGAGGTAAAAATGGGGCAGTATGGTGGTGGGGTGTGGTTTCTCTCCAGTATACTTGCGCTTTCGAGGTCACTAACTTGCACACCAAATGCCTGCCATGTTGCTATGAGTCAATTTCATTGCACTAGACATGGACTTCTTCGATTGAACTGATTCACCCACAATATAAAATCAAATCCCACCCATCAGAAAGCCACATGCATGGAGCCAATTTGAAACCTAACTATGCTTTAATTAACAGCATAGTACTTGAAAAGTTCTTGTAAACATATTTAAGATAAAACATAACACTTTGAGAAGCCCACAAGTTTAATGCAAAAACAGCCAATATGCAAGGTAAAAAGTGGCAATTGACATTTCTACAGACAAGAACAATGGCTCAAAATCCAGTTGAAGCATATAATCCAAAATTCCATAATCTCTGACACATTTTATATGTGTTTCTCTCAACAGAGGTTAATGGAATCGTGATCTCATGATAGAAACGTGTTACTTCAACAAAATTAGCTACTGAAAAGGAAGAAGGATCCTCTTGTGAGAGGAAATTCAAGACGAGCTATAAGGATATAGATGAAAAACAGAAAACGCGGAGTTACTGAAATTCGCGTTTCTTATTGCCAACCTTCAGGGGGAGGCTACGTTTACTATGAGATGCAGGGAAATTTGCAATTGCACAACACTGAATAAAATTCGTTCTAAGGTTCAGAGAAATAAGAATGCCTATGGACATGTTTAGGATAAAGGGCGCTTCAGATAAATATAAAAAGTACATTAAAATGGAGTCATGTAATATATCATTGCTCTTTAAGGCATACAAAAGACATACATATGTAATAGAGCGTTCATAATAAGGCATTGGTATTAAAGCACGGAGTACATGATTCTGCTTTCTCACGAATTAGCTCTGTGAGAAAATGCTGTCAAGTCAGACCTAAAATTCCATGAAGCATTGAGCAGTGCACCAGAATAGACATCACTGAGCGGCTGGGTCCGTTTTTGGAAGTCCATTAGCTCAGCTGGCAGATCTAAAATAGGGAATTCATTAAAAGAGCAATCGTGCACGTCTCTTTCTGGACATGGACTCACCTCGTGTTGTAAGAACTGAGTGAGAAAGCGTGGACGAGTAGATAACAGAATTACGCGTAAAGCTCTCTCGTATATGATCCTCTGTTCGAATGAACATCTCACTGCGGGTGCTAGAGAGAGGAGCAGGTGTAAAAACTGAAATGTGTGGAAGGTCGTGTCGAACACATACCCGGAGATGACGTGAAAACCATCACACCTTACGCCTGTGCACAGGGGTGTGTGAAAGCGGTCAGTGATGTGCAGCAAGACGCGGCGAACTCTTGAGCTGCTTAAAAAAAAAAATCCTCACTTTGTACAGAAGCGAGTGACTGTGCTGCTATAATGCACAGTGCCCTCCCACCCCTCTTCAGAGCGATTTTTCAGCGCTCCGTATTTTGGCAGTGCTTAACTCCTGACTATAGCCTGAGTATTTGAAAGAACACACACAAGTTGCCGTTGAGTGCCTGGAGAGCGCGCTGCAATGCAACTTCGTAGCCACTGAGAGAACGCAGGGGATCCTGTAGCAGTTACACCAGGAGGTACAGAGTTAGTGTTACTGTTTTCTCTCCTGGAAACCGGTTTCAAAACACCCGAGCCCCTCTACCGATTTATAGCCTTCGGTGTATCTTAGAACGGAAACAAAAAATGTTGCGGGGTTTCTGGAAGGAAGGTGAGACGTACCTCCCTCCCGGCGTGCCCCGATACGGCGTTTGCACGACTGCAGGCAGAAGCAATGGAGAAAGTGAGGGGCGTGGCGCAGCGACCTGTGTGTAACCTGGAACACGGATGCGCGGCGAGGGCAGGATCAGTGCACAGACGGATGTGCTGTTTTCAGGACGCGAGCCCGGTCCTGCCCCTTCCTTTCACAAATACAGATCCTGTCCAAGTGCGCTGCGCGTCGCGGGCTGAGGAGGGCGGCTTGTTCTCCGCAGTCAGGCGCGCGGGACACTGGGGCACAGCTGTACAGATGCCTATTGCTACATTTAGAGAAAGGGATTTGCATCACACAGAGCGGGAGCAGGTTCACACACTGTGGAGGGCAGAAAAAGTACAACGTGTAGCCGTAATCTACAGGGGCGCAGCCATAATTGGTGCAGTGGCACCGGAGTGCAGGATGGACACTGTTTTTTTTAAATTTCAAACCAGCTGATGGCGGCGTGTTTCCTCTTCCTTTAGGACTCGCACGGCACTGGCAGTCTAAAATCAACTGCACAATGTGTTTAACTGTTATCGGCGGAACTGCGTGCACCGCCTGAGCACACGCCTCGACTTTTCATTTTGAAGCACTAAACAGACGAAGAGAAGAAGAATGTAGTGCAGGGGATATGAAGTTGGTTACGTGTTAGGTTAGAAGGGGTGTTGACACCACTCAGGCTCCCCGAGACTGGCACCCACTTATGGGTCTGCTTCCCGCGGTCTTTGGAACCGCCAACACGCTTTCCACAGCCCAGTCAACGCGCAAGGAGTGATGAGGTGTGCACAGGTCATGTTCCAGGCACTTGGGGGCAGATTTACAAGACCCTTGCGCCACTTTTGCGTCACTTTTCCCATGTTAAAAGTGACGCAAAAGTGGCGCAAGGGCTTGTAAATATGCCCCTCGGTGTTTGTAGCTGCTGTCTGCACACAGGTTAGGGGTATCAACAGCTCCAAGGGACGCGCGGATGGTTGTGTTCAGTAAAATTACTCGGGCGAGAAGTTCTGTCTTGTCCCACTGAGACCCAGGTGAGGGGCTGACAGGTTCCGCACGCAGAGGAAAAACGTGCGCAAGTGAGTGTGACAATAACGCGGGGTGTGTCATGCAGGTGAAGTGGGTCCTGGCCTGCGTGTCACAACCTGAATCCAGGGAGGCAAGCATTAAGAATAGGTTGCCAGCACAGCTGCAGCGGTCTGACAGGTGCTGAGCGCGCACTGTAAACAGGGGCTGTTCATCACCGGCCCGCGCTCCCAGGTATGGGGTAGGCAATGGCACAGGTGTGCTCGCTCCGCGGCTTCACTTACACGTGTTGCTTCTTGTGGACGCTACAGGTCCGGCACCTGTGTCGACTCTGTGACGTCACGGGAGGCGGGGAGTCCAGCGCTCCGATTGGCCCCGTTGCAGAGGAGATGCAAATGCCCTGGTGAGGACAGCCCTACCTCGGTGCTGTCCTGGGCCGGGGAGAGAGGCGGCCGCGGAGCTTGACGTGTCATGGGGGAGTAAGGTGCCTCCTGAGCGGCGCATACCCGGGCCAGGGGAGCAGCAAGCCGTCTCTGGAGGAGGACGGTCAGACCCGGGACACACCGACTGTGGACCTCCCAGCAGCCCTGAGGGGGTCTGCGGCGCTGCAAGTGTCCAGGAGCGGACCTCGACCTTAGGGCAGCAGCAACAAGTGTCGGCACCATGCTGGACCCCTCCTCCAGCGAGGACGACTCGGAGCTGGAGGGCGAGCGCCCACCGCCGGACTCGGTGCTGCTGGCACCCGGCACTGACCCGTCGCTGGCGCCCCCAGCAGCAGTGCGCGAGCCACGGGGGCCCGGGGAGGGAGGCCCCGCGGTCGGCGGCCGCTGCAGCCCCAGCCCCTCCGTCCGCAGCGAGGGCCGCGAGGAGCAGGAGCGGCTGCAGCGCGAGGAGCGGGAGCGCCGGGGCCGGCTGCAGCTCTACGTCTTCATCATCCGCTGCATCGCGCACCCCTTCAACGCCAAGCAGCCCACCGACATGGCCCGGCGGCAGCAGAAGGTGAGGGGCCTGCCGGGGAGCGCTGTGCTCCCCTGCTTGTGGTTACTGCCCTGCTTGTGTCGGTGTCTTCACTACTACCCACATGCTAGCTACTACACTTAAACCGCTGCCTGTACCTCTGACTAAAGCACAAGTACCGTCTGCCTCTCAGCGCTGTGCTTCCCCTGTGTGTGCTTGTGGGCACTGCCCTGGCTGCTTCTGCAATCTCTCTTCTCCTGCCCCTGCTCTACCTGCCACTCGCTGTGCAACTTACTACAGCACCAGTGCAGCGTTCCATGGACTACTGCACTTGAACCACTGTCTGTGCCCCTGTCTACAGCACAAGCACTGCTTGCTGCTGAGCACTACACCGCCACTGGTTACTGTCTTATTCTTGTTGTAAATACTGTACTGCCCATCTCCGTGCACTGCACTACCCGCCACTCGCTCCTGTGCTTGCACCTCTCTGCCCCTGACTACATTACCAGCCCTGCCCTCCACCGTGCGCTGCCCCTGCGTGAGCCTCTGGTTACCGTCCTGCTCCTGTTAGTACTTACTGTACTGTCTCTGCCACCACTGACTGCTCTGCCTGCACCTCCGTGCGCTCCTGACTTCTGGGCCAACACCGTGCACCTCCTCTCCTCGCTCTGCCTGTCCTGCTACTGCCTGTGCTGCCCCCTGCCCACCCCGGGAAATCACAGCAACTCTGCACACGCCTCTGTCACATACTAATTCACACATTCAACTCATCACTTGTTTGCCCTTCTGTGACCCTCTGTGTTCTGTCCCACTCGTACCTGTAGCTCGGTGCTTTCCTGCTCCTGGTTGGGCCCCTGCTTGCTTTTAAGTCTCTTGAGATCTGCTGAGACCTGGTGTTAGGAATCTGCTCAGATGTGTCACACTCGTCCTGTGGGGGCCCTTCTAAAACACAAACCTAGCTATAAAGCAACAGACCACTGGTGGGAGTCTGTACAACTCGCTAGGCGGCAGAGCTGGGGGAGGGCGCTCAGCATTCTGCAGTTAGGGGCAGGTTCCCCAGGTGTAGGGTGACCAGAATTTTAAAGCAAAAAACCGGGACATTTCACAAAAATAGAAGGACTATAATTTTATGTCAAGCGAACGCACAGAATGACAGCGCTCCTCAGCAGAAAATTACAAAACAGGCAGTAAGAACATACATAAGATGCAATTTTTAAACCCAGTAGCTTGCCTGTGAATTAAATTGCTTTCTTGGAACAACTGCTAACTATCCCTGCTTTGTAAAACTTAAAAAAACACCTCCCCCCGTTTTTAGTCGACCCTCTCCAAAAACCGGGACATGAGCTAAATTTCTCGAAAAATGCCCGGACAGCTGGTGAAAAACGGGGACCGTCCTGGCAAATCCGGGACGCCTGGTCACCCTACCCAGGTGTCACACACTTGAGGTTTCTTGGGCGCCGGGTGCTCTTCAGTTCCTTCTGAAGCACGTGCACATTGCTGCTGCTCTGAGCTCCGTCAGTGCCTGTTGCAGATCTTGAGTGCTTTGAGAAACAGCCTTTGCTTGTAGTCCTTTCCTTCGTGCGTTTCTTTGTCTCCCCCGGGCCGTGTCAAGGCTGCCTTTGTTGGGTGCTGCATTGTCTCCATCAGATCCAGTTTTTTTTTTCTACCAGGTATTGTGGACGCCACTTCAGCCCACTGTTGTAAGCCCCGCCTCCCGTACTGCCGCTGGCTGGTTCCTGCCACCTATCACTGCCCTGTGTGCGTGCATCTGGGATGCACGACACCATTCAGTGACTACACGCTCTTTAACCTGTGTGTAACGGAAACAATCCCTGTGGGTTTCTGTGATACTTATGCAGATCCTGGAAATCGGAATGCAACTCGCCAAAGTCGTCTCTGCCGCTTAGGCTCTTCTTCACACTTTAGAGCCTCCTTTCTCTTCTGTATGCACAGCTCCCGGTGCTGCCTGCTCTCCACCCATGTGCAGCTACAGAGGCACCTTGCATCCCTCTGTCCCAGAACATGTGCGTGCTACAGAGCCTCTTGTGCATGCACTTGTGCCTTAGAAGTGTGCAGCATCTCCATACCCACAACTAACCCGTCTATTATGCTTGTGACCCCTGCAGCCCCTGTGTGCTGCTTTGTCTATTGTGCTTGCGACCCTTGCAGCCCCGTGTGCTGCTTTGTCTATTGTGCTTGCGACCCTTGCAGCCCCGTGTGCTGCTTTGTCTATTGTGCTTGCGACCCCTGCAGCCCCGTGTGCTACACCGTCTATTGTGCTTGCGACCCCTGCAGCCCCGTGTGCTGCACCGTCTATTGTGCTTGCGACCCCTGCAGCCCCGTGTGCTGCACCATCTATTGTGCTTGCGACCCCTGCAGCCCCGTGTGCTGCACCGTCTATTGTGCTTGCGACCCCTGCAGCCCAGTGTGCTGCACCGTCTATTGTGCTTGCGACCCCTGCAGCCCCGTGTGCTGCACCGTCTATTGTGCTTGCGACCCCTGCAGCCCCGTGTGCTGCACCGTCTATTGTGCTTGCGACCCCTGCAGCCCCGTGTGCTGCACCGTCTATTGTGCTTGCGACCCCTGCAGGCCCCGTGTGCTGCACCGTCTATTGTGCTTGCGACCCCTGCAGCCCCCGTGTGCTGCACCGTCTATTGTGCTTGCGACCCCTGCAGCCCCCGTGTGCTGCCCAGTCTATTGTGCTTGCGACCCCTGCAGCCCCCGTGTGCTGCCCAGTCTATTGTGCTTGCGACCCCTGCAGCCCCCGTGTGCTGCCCAGTCTATTGTGCTTGCGACCCCTGCAGCCCCGTGTGCTGCACCGTCTATTGTGCTTGCGACCCCTGCAGCCCGTGTGCTGCACCGTCTGTTGTGCTTGCGACCCCTGCAGCCCCGTGTGCTGCACCGTCTATTGTGCTTGCGACCCCTGCAGCCCCGTGTGCTGCCCAGTCTATTGTGCTTGCGACCCCTGCAGCCCCGTGTGCTGCCCAGTCTATTGTGCTTGCGACCCCTGCAGCCCCGACCCCTGCAGCCCCTGTGTGCTGTTCCATCTATTATGCTTGCGACCCCTGCATTCCCCAGTGTGCTGTCCCGTCTATTATGCTTGTGACTCCTGCATTTCCCGTGTGCTACCCCGTCTATTATGCTTGAGACCTCTGCAATCCCTCGTGTGCTGCCTTGTCTATTATACTTGTGACCCCTGCAGCCCCCGTGTGCTGCCTTGTCTATTATACTTGTGACCCCTGCAGTCCCCCGTGTGCTACCCGTCTATTATACTTGTGACCCCTGCAGTCCCCCGTGTGCTACCCGTCTATTATACTTGTGACCCCTGCAGTCCCCCGTGTGCTACCCGTCTATTATACTTGTGACCCCTGCAGTCCCCCGTGTGCTACCCGTCTATTATACTTGTGACCCCTGCAGTCCCCCGTGTGCTACCCGTCTATTATACTTGTGACCCCTGCAGTCCCCCGTGTGCTACCCGTCTATTATACTTGTGACCCCTGCAGTCCCCCGTGTGCTACCCGTCTATTATACTTGTGACCCCTGCAGTCCCCCGTGTGCTACCCGTCTATTATGCTTGAGACACCTGCAATCCCTCGTGTGCTGGCTTGTCTATTATACTTGTGACCCCTGCAGTCCCCCATGTGCTGCACGTGTAACTAACGTGAAATTTCCAAAATTACTCTGATTACTATGGGGTAATTGAAATTCTGAACAAGCCTACTCCAGAGGCCCGCCACATCCAGTGACCCACTTTTCTGCGAGTGGGTCTCAAGTGGCTCCTATCTGTCTAGTGACCCCTTCTCCATGTGCGACTCTGCCTCCCTCTGCTGCCTTTGCCGCTCGCAAGCATTCCATAGCGTAAGAGTTCAGTGCCAGAGTCTATGTATTGCTGGCCGTCACATTTGCCTGTCGGAGAGAGCTGCATTGTTCATTCGTGTGCAAGGAGTCGTTGTTGGTCTAACATCAATAACCAGCTTTTGAGGTTTTGACTGTCACTGAACAGGACTACAGAGGACAGTTCTTGAGTGCCCTTAATCCAAGCAGCAAAGCAATCTCCCCTCGTACTAAGAGCATCCCATTTCCAGACGATCTCTTGGCACTGCCCCTGTGGGCCAGCTCCTCATCCTTCCCACATGCCCAAGAACACTCCCCTTCTTTCATCCTAGACTCTGTGCAGTGCCTTCATTCACTTGTCTAGATCTTCCATTAAAATTGGCACAGGTTTTTTGGTATTTGTCTGTAATTTTTAGGCCATTAGTTCCAAACTCACTCACACATAGATTTTCGGGCTTTGTCTATCGCACAAACTAAATATATATTGAAACATTGCTTGCAGGGCCAAAAGCAGAATATGTGATCTTTCTGGCATTGCATAAATTGTTTCTACTATGAAGCGGTAGTAATTTCTCACCTTCAATACGGCTCGGCCCTTCTCACCAGCCTCTACAAAAGCAGGATGGCTGCACGAGCCGCTGTGAGTTTTGATGCAGGCAAAGGACTGGAACCTACTACCCAACTCTTGCAGTCCTTGAGAAGCATTATGAGATCTGCTTTCCTCACATACAAGATCCTAATCTCAAGACTCCCAGCTACCTTTCTCAAAAGTTATTGGTGTCTTGAGTAGGGGTGGGTGGAAAGTTTAATTCCGCTGCGGAATCTGATGACTCTGCATTACTCTTGTAGCGCAGAGTTCCGTTCAATTGCTTCCAATTGTTGCATGTCAGAATTTTTTTCCCGCAAGGCTCCAGAAATGCAAGCAAAATTTGCCCTCCCAGCACAATTTTCTAGTGTGGGCAGTTAGTCAGAGGGCTGCTTCTCGAGTGGCTTTGCTGCCACTTGAAAGAGATTTTCAGCGAAATCATTCCAAATGGCCATGCGCTTTTCAGCTCTACTGGTGCTAAATTGCAGTGCGACGTGCATATTTTCTGCTCATTGGCAGAACTCGGCGGAATACCCCTATCCTTGAGGTTCACAAAACCTGATTTAAAAATCCATGCACCCTAAGTTTGTAGAAGACCACCTTTCACAGATCTCTCTGAAGCAAGGCTTCTAGAGTTTGTAACTCCCTCTGATGGGTATCTGGAACACCCTTTATTTATTGGCTTCACATACCCTCTAAAACAGTGATACTCAAAGTACGGCCCAGGGGCTGCATACATCCCTCCTGACCTTTGCATGCTTCTCCCTGGTCAACAGCAGCACTAGGCTGCTGTTTACTCAACACAACACTCGCATTAAAAAGATGTTAAATAAACGGGCAAAGTATTAAATTAAAGGTTACTTAGAGGTAAAGAAAGTAACTAGGGTGTCCTGAACCCCTTAAGTTTAGAAATACCTACATTTTTAAAGACCTCTTGCAGCATAAGTGCAAAAGTATAATAGTCTCTTCAAAGTTCTAAAAGTGCATTTCATTAACATGCAGAACAGTTTCACCTTATTACATCAGATTATATAAGTGCACTGCAGGGTATTTTTTTTTTATAGGGGAATAGTTTTCAAACATGAATTTAGAAACATTCATTCTCCCCTGCCCCCAGACAATGCAGGGTGGTTTACCTCTTAGTTCACTATTGAACAATGTGAATATTGAACTAAAGGGTAAATCGGTTATGTTCACTCTTTGGGTGGCCTGTGTTCCTATTATGCGCAAACAACACAATAGTTTATTAAATAAAACACTGGAGAACGTTTTGTATACCACACATCCTGAAGTCCTGTATTTCAAGGTTCTCTAATCTGATTATGGAGAAAAAGAAGGGAAAGTGAAATAACCAAATTGTGTGATCTTAGACAATTGTTTTAAGTGGAGAAGCTGGGATTAATCCAGGTTTTCTGTTTTCATGTTGTGCAGTTCAGCCACCAGATGTATATGCTTCGCTTCCCCTACACCCACCTTGCTGTTAAACTCCCTCCCACCAATCCCCTACCGCCACCCTGCTGGTGTCAGTGCAAGGTCATTATTAGAAGCTTGGGTCACCAGGTCTAAGCGATTTCTATGCTTTGCACTTCCAAACAATGCACAAGTATAGAAACAAGTATACACCAAACAAAAGCTCAAATATTGACATTTTGTTCAATTGACAATCAAATATAGAAAAAGTTCTAGCATTTTCAATTTTACATCTTTATTTGTATACACATTATTAATTTTAGTATATTAATAATTAATTTGGTAACATAGTCGTGGACCTCCTAATTAGGCATTGTTGGACCCCCAGGGGTCCTCGGATAACGGGTCAAGAACCACTGCTCTAATCCATGTCTGTCTTGAGCTCGCAGATGCTCAGCTCAATGATCTGACTACACTGCTTGTTTATCTTTACTGTGCTTCAATTACCTCATGTCAAACTCCTTTTTTAACTCCTCTTGTATTAGATTATCTAGCTAAAATCGTTTTCTGTTTGAACAATGCAATTCAGTGAGATGCAAAATAGTCAATCTACTACTGTTACTGGAAATAATCTCTTGCAGCATTCTGAAATTGTTTTCACTCGTGCTGCTCGTAGGCCTATTTCCTAACGCCTGTACAGGGCTTGTACATCTTTTTACCACGTTTCCCCTATTCGTGTTATTACATTTTTGCTATCCACTACTCAAACGATGATTTCTCCTTGTATGCCAGTGTTGTCTCTCTGTTTCAACTTCTGATCGGGATTGCCCTCTCGACTCGCATTTAACTCATATTATCTCTTATCATGGTTAAGACAAAATCTCTAAATCCATGCATCTATTAAGTAAACTCTTTTCTGAAATATTCCAGTTCTCTGTTTGCCCCTCCCCCACCCCCCCCCACATGCAATTCTGCTACATCTAATCGATGTATCAGTATTTTTCTTGCCATCTATAACCAATTTTGGTATCCTATAAGTTAATCATGAATAAATCCACACCGACGTTTCTCCTGTTAAATACACCCTCGCGTCTTTCCCCGTTATACAATTATAGTGCTATAAACCCTTTTACTATAACGGGGAAACCCACTACAGTCCCCATAGAAACTATTTATGCACATTGACACTCTGCTGTATTCTAGCTTTCTCTTCCTCATTTCCACTGTTTCTCCAAATTTTCAAAACTGATATTTTTACTTTAACTCCTTCTCACCTTGGTTCCCAAGCTGCGCTACCATGAACCCAGAAAGTATGGAACAAGTCCCACAAACATGCAAGGGACTTATTAGACTCTAGACAATGTACAATGGTAGCATTTTTTTATAGGAAATTATTTCACAACTCTAGCTATCTGCAAAAGTACAGACTTTGCGGTATGTTTATCTAACGTATGCAAATATATTTATTGTATACATCATAGCTGTTTATTTTTTATAAGCTACATATTATTGTGCCTGCTCATCACTTCATAAGCAGCAAGGTTTTGCATGAATTTACACAAAAAATGCATACATGTAAAACTTTTGAATCATACATGCCACAAGATACAAAAGAATGCCAAGATAGTTTTAACAAGCTAGGCACTCGAATTCAATCTTTCGTTATATCGATCTCATCAAATTAATATCATAAATAGATCGTTTGCTTGTATCAGTGATCTTCTTACAATGGTGTACCATGGGCCAGGAGTACTGTTCCATACAGGATGGCCAGACGTTTTTGATGGCGTTCTGTTTTTATGTAGCACTCTTTTTTTTTTAGACTCTTGATTTTGTGAATGCTCTACAAAAATAAATATATTATCATACATAAAGATGTAGAAAGCACTTTTCAAAGTAACTTTATTGTCTGTTATAGCCCACTGCCAAGGGCTATATCTGTTGTTAAAGACCCTGAGTCTGAGTTTTAGGCCCGAGCTGCAGATGAGCGCCTTTAATGAGGTTGAGGGCCTTTAACAACCAGTATAGCCTGAGGCTGAAGGGCTATAAGGCTATTGGAACATCCCACCCACTGAGGGTAGAATGTTCTAAATTAAAAAGGGAGAAACAGGAAGACAAACATTGGAATGCTGGAGCAGAATGTTTATACCATCCATTATAAACCCAGAGCTACTCTGTCTTCTATGGTGCTTCCTATATTCCAATGTTCTAAATAGTCATATATAGCTCCCAAATAAGGTATGGTTTAGCTTTTTAAATGCCACAAAGTGACAGTATTGGTTGGTCTACTTGTATACGTCTTATCACCAAGTTAAAGTACTGTTTTGAGCATGTTTGTGCAGTGTAATAATAACAATATGTGTAAGTGGTGGCTTTCAATTGCAACATTATCAGGGCCAGACTGGCCGTAGCGGGCACCGGGCGTTTCCCTTGTGGGCCGCAAGGGTGGGGGCCGGTTTTGGGCCCGGGGGGGGGGGTGATTTTGTTACCGGGGGCCGGCAATATCGGCCCCCTGTAACAAAATCGGCCGAAACCAGCTCTAGCAAACAGCTCGGCCGCACCCCCGTGCCTCCCAGGGGGGCCGGACGAGCCATTTGCCTGGGACGGCTTCGGTTCCCAGTCCGGCCCTGAACATTGTCTTTCAACAGCAGACTCTTTAAATGCACTACACCTAACCCCTTCCCCGAGTACTTATTTCAAAGAAGTAGGCAGTGTCTGGCAACAGTAAGGAGTGGGAGCCTGGAGGTGACATGATTTCCTTTGTTCATCATAAGTTCCCCTGTACAGAGGTTGATTCTCTTCAGCACTCATTGCAAAGGTACTCTTTCCTTGTCAGTGAAAAGAAGGTTCCTTACAGGAAATATTGATGGGTTTTTGACTTCAAGGGCCACTATATGCTGCCCTGTAGGATTGGTTTGTTTTTCATGGTGTTTTACTCTTGGAAGTAGATTATAGTTTTGACTCCATGAAGCCCAGACATAGCATATTTCTAATTCTTAGTGCAAAAGAATCTATAGTCCATTGCATGTCACATATATTGATGCTGGGCTTTCATCGCGCCATACTTGTAGCAGTTTTCTACTTGGAATGCAGCAGGCTTCAGGAAACATCAAATATTTCTGGTTTCCACCTAATTTTATATCACCTTACAATTTACATCATCTTTTGTGGTCCTGTTAGAAGTCCGTCATTTTCAGTTTCTTTGCTCTGTAAAGACTTGGGGCATAGTTTTTGATGCCCTCAACGGAGGGATGTGTGAGCTCGGAGTTAGAAGCTGCTGCTCATGTCAAAAAATATTTGCATGGTGTTTGATTGAAAGATGAAAGGGCTATTAAAGTTTTAGGTGACAGACCAGAAAAATAATCCGGTATAATTGTATCAATTACTTTATTCATTTGGGCAAACTCTATTCCATGTTAAATTTAAACTGTGTTTATAGAGTGATATAAACAGCAATATACAGAGAAAAAACCCAGTAAGTATTCTTAAAAAGAATAACACAGCTTGGTTGCATAGTTTCACCACTGAATTTTTATAGAAAAGTTAATACAGAGCTTTCACCGCTTTTTGAAGAGTTTATAAGGCAATGCTTCGAAAATGTAGCAAACTGATTTCTATGACCTTGCTCCCTTATAATACTAATTTCAAAAACTGATAAACAGTTTATTTTGTGTTTCAGTTATTGATCCATCTCTCAGCTTAGTGTTGATTTAAAGATTCTTACTCACAATTTAACATTGCGATTAAACATATTGTTCCAAAACTAGTGCATCACAGTCACACTAACGTTTTATTAGAGGTGGATTTGACTATACAAATATACTTACCCTACTTGACATTTTGGATTTATATAATAACTCTGAAATCCCAAAAACTGTACTAAGCCTCGATGTTGAAAAGTCATTTAACAAGATAAGCTGATCTTTTTTTTTTTTTTTTTTTTTAATACAAAACTCTGCTATGTTCATGTCTCCAGAAGAATGTCTTCTATTAATGCACTGTATAAAGAAGAAAAGTTCAGTAGATGCTGACAAATGGAATTATATCCAAAACATTTGGAAGAAAATTAGTCGGGGCATTCCATTATTACCAATTCTCATTTGTTTAGTTTTAGGGCCCCTACTTAAACATCTGCAAAACTATTCTATTCTGGAAGTATATCTCCCAGTACATCCTTTAACAAAACCCTAGCCTACGCTGATGTCTTGCTGCTTCTCTCAAACTTTATTACCTGTGTGCCACAGGCTTTGAACATTTAAACATACAGCCAGTGCTCAGGCCACATACTCAAAGGGTCATATGGAAAGCTTAGGCAGTGAGTAGTTTAAAGGTATCGGGTATTGCGGCACATAGTTTGTTGGACCCTTCAAAGACTGTAGCCTTCAATCTACAGAATGCTATTAAGATAAAGATTGCGCCATGATAGATGGGCTAACCTTAATATAATTTATGGTGAAATACTAATGTTATTCCAATTGAAATACTGTCCAGGTTCTTCTGCAATTTTAGCTGCATACCACATTTCATTAACATATTGATACATGCCGATGAAGGTGTTATCCTTGTCTCTCACAATCACGCCGCTTTAACTAAGATTTTCAAGGCCTCATTTGCTGCAGAAATTGATCCAAGCTGCTAGAATTCTTTTTTTTTTTTTTTTTTTTTTAAACTACAGTGAAATTCCTATCTGGGTACTAGACTGCAGGGGAACTTAGACCCATCTCTTGCGTATGGCCATAGCTAAATTAGGGAGAAAATACCTGTCCCAGTGGCTCTCAAATCAGCTAGAAAGACATAACTTGCTAAATGCAACACAATTGAGGCTTTGCCTAGGTAAAGGTATGGCAACTGCTCTGGACAATGTCCTTGACTATCAGAGGATATGCTGGGATGATGGTCATCCAGCAGTAAGATCTCTGCAATGCCTCTGATACCGACAGTCGAGTCCTAATTGACCAGTTGCCAACAGTCTAGATCAGCAGAATTGTACTTAACTGTTTTTCTTCATTCTTATCCGGATGCAGTTAGGATTGTCAGATCCTCAGTCCTGGACTAAGTAACATACACCAACTTTAGTCCTTTCAAAAAAATTTGCGGCACATGCTTCAATCCTTTTAGCTAGCGAGACCTGAATGAGCTCTAACTGGCTTCAATTGACTGTGGACAGTTCTCACCTGTGATCTGAGCAGCCTAGGAAGTGCAGCTTCTGCCTGGCTTGTCAGGGTGCTCCTCCATGCTCTGCCCCTGTGGTCAAGATGATCCGCTTTCTGTTTGATAAGGATCTTTCATTGGAAAGCCAAGTCAGTTCACTCTGCATGTGTCCTCCGGCTCCAACTAAGACAGCTGAAAAAGGCTCTTCCATGCATCCCACCGAATATGACCACACTGATTACCTAATGCCACTAACTTGGGCTCCCATCTAGGACCCTGGCCAAATTACAAATAATTTGAAACTTGGCTGTCTTATTGTTTTTTGGATTTCGGAAATTTGAGTATGCTGGCGGCATGTTGCAAACTGCCTTGGCTTCTGTTAAAATAGAGAATTAAATTCAAACGTTGTGCTGAGACCATCGGGCCTTACACTGGAGTGGTGCTCCTGCTATCAAAACACACATTTACACTGTACCTCTTCAGCACTCTCCTCACACGTTTGGTACCTCGCTTTATGCACACTTGCATAGAAGGCCGTGGTCTAATACGTATGGTCTGTGCATGAAAAAGGGTGAAGGAATTCTGGGGAATGAGATTTGGTAGGCTCCTATTTTTTTGGAGTTCAAGTGACATTCGCTAAACCACTTATTACCTTGGGTTATTATGATCAAATTGGGTTTGCTCAAAATCAGTAAGAAACGATTTATAATTGATGATTGGAAAGAGGATTCATTTGAGTATAAGCTCCCCAAAGAAGATGAATTGACTATTGACTTGTGCCCAAACATCACATTAAAAGCTCTTACATGTAAAAAGGGAACAGGCATGCATTAAAAAATATATGGACTCCGTTTCTTGAACAGTATAAAAAGTGAGTTTCATTTTATACAATGCTTGCTGTGGTTTGCTCGTCTAGTCCCCTCCTTTTCTTCCTTATTGTGTTCCCCCTTCCTTTTCCTTGTTTGCTAACCTACATTCAACTTCTTCGTTTTTCTGTTTCAATTAATAATCGAATCCTACATACAAGAATAAATGATTTAGCTTATGAAGTAAACTTTAAATATCATTATTACTGTTGCATACCATGGTCTAGCTATGTGATATAGTATTGCAATGCTAACCTTTATATAGTTCTAATTTAGGCTTGAAAGTTATGCGAAATTGAACCTAATTTTTGTTTGCAAAAGCAAATTAATAGGAAAACAGATAGACGGGAGCATTGCGGAAGCATTCCTCCTTGGCTCCTATCCACATCTCGGAGAGAACCGAGTTAAGGTTAGTTTTATAGACCTTTCATTAGTCGTAGCCAAGCAGCAAGCGGAAATTAGCTGAAAAGCTAGAACAGCACTATGCACACTGTAATAGCTCAAAGTTTTGAAATGGGCAGGAAGAAAAATTCCCCCCACTCCCTTCGTACAGAATTACTAAGGGGGATGAGAGACTGGGCACATGCATGAAAAACAATAATTACTGTGCAATGAAAAGCCACCTGGAACTAAATTCCGGGTGCGGGGTCAGACAATGAGCACAACTTGACCGAAAAATAAGGTTTTAATTATGACCTGGTGTGCAATAATGAAAGCCCACGCGAGTGAGGGTAGGTAGACCCAACACTCTTGGGAAAGGGCTGAGCTGCATGACTGCGACTAAATGCACAGGAATGAGTTTAGTTTGGCAACCAGGTATGAATTGGAAATAGTGATGCTATGATGCTTTTTTCCTTTTGATTTTCAGCCATTAGACTCCGGTTCTGTAGATTAGCTAGAGTCCAGAACTAACAAAGGGGAGCACACTTACATGCAACATGGCCATTTCTCATGAGAAAGTATGCCAAAGTGTAGTGTCACAAAATGATGAATGTGTTTTGCAAATATGTAACGAATTTCAGACAACAAAACTATTTAACATTTTTTGTTTAATAAAAGCTCATGTTTGTTCAAACTAACAGGGTGGCTTGCTTAAGATTGGTCAGTTGAGCTCTTGAGGGCAACATCATGAGGAGGTGATATGCCGCATGCCTGTCTGAATTTGGATGTTTACAGGAGCAGAGCTGTATATTGGGAAATTGGTACCAGATTAAGAGAATAATACCAATGTGGAGACTATTCACTTTAACACATTTTCTATGCATACAGTTCATGTGCGACTCAGTTTGTTAATAGGGCAATATGAAATTAAAGTTTGTGAAGTTATAGGAAGACTTATGCTGGTTGGCTATTACGAGGGGAAAGATCTTGTGGCTTTGACCAGTTTTGCGCGATGTGAATGGGATATTCATGATCAGATCAGTTTTTGAAGCTTGCGCTTCAGTCAAACTGGGACACTATGGTTTGGAATTGTGAAGTTCAATTTGAGGGTGCTTCTGGGGTTGTATCTTTTTCAGCAAATTGATACCGGATTAATCAGGCTAATTCTTTCACAGTCTCAAAAGGAGTACATTGAATGGAAAGTTCCAGCTGTCCATTTTTCATTTTTTTTTATTATTACATTTACTGATTAAGCCTGCTTGTAATATTAAAACCTGTTTTAAAGTGAAAGACTTTACACGGATTTGAAGGTCAATATGTTGGTATGAGGTGTACATAAGAAGTATCGTTATGATTTGTCTAGTTTATATAATTGTAAACAACTTGATATCAAATTTGAGACTTAAACTTGGGACACAATTGGAAAGCAAGAAGTATATCTTGAGGCAGAAACATTGATGAAAATGAGCATATTTTTTTATGGACCGCAGTAACATTCACTTTCTATATTTTATATTTCGTTTTTAATGACTGAATACAAAAAAATGTGATCAAAGTACAACCCTGGTTAACCTATAGCTGCCTGAATATATGTCTAGAGGAAAGGAATTGAGGGTGGGGAGGAATCCTCATGGGCTTATTAACTCACTTACTGGTGGGCTTGGGCCTCCCCTTTCTCAGTAGGAGGGCAGATCCCCAAACTCTCCCTGGTGAAAGGAGGAACAGCCGAAAATACAGTTCCCAAAATTCTGAAAAAATGTCAGGGACAGGAGGCCTGAAACTAAAACTCCCAGTGGCTGAAAACACAGCAAGAAATGACGTAACGGGGTACAGGGATGTCCAATTTCTTAGGTGCTTATTTGTGGCATTTCTGACGGTAGTATAATGTGTCCTGTTGATTAGCAGATATTCCCTGCAGAAGACCCGATCATGGAGGTATCAGCTGAGCATTATTTCATCACAGTGCTCTGCCTGGTCTCAGCCTGCAATTGGCTTGGGGGACACCAAGGGGCATTGTTGGACCTCCTATACACCACAAAGAGCCTGGCAGCCATTTTTCAAAAGGCACACTAATTCTCCTATGGAAAGGAAAATGTAACACGGAGAGAGTTCTATCAACCATTCGTGCATCTCTAGATTTGGGATTTTGTAGAAAGGTTCTGGGGTGCATGGACCTTGTTTACTAGGCTCGGTAGTTGTTGTGCAACCAGGTTAAAGGCAGAAGAAACCTTCTCACAGTGCGTTATGTTGAACATTATTAACATGCTCATTGAACAACAGAAGGTGTTTTATGCAGAAGTGTTCCAATATAAATTTGCATTGTTTCATTCAGAATTTTACCTTTTAATTATGGTTGTCAATGAATCTGACGAAGCCAGTATTCTCACTTTTAGGAAACTCACCCCTTTGTTGTGTTGGGCTCATGGGGGTTGGGGTATTGTGTGTTGGGGTTCAAGGCTTACTGGTGTTCAGGCTGTCATAGGCGCCTCCAGCATATGTGCTGCAGGGTTCATTTCGGTGGTTTCCTGACCTCTGGATCCTTTCTTTAGTGTGTTGGTTGTGTTGTGAGACCAGAGGGTGTCACCACTGGCTTTTTCCAACTGGCCATTTGTTAATTTGTGAGTAGTATTTATTAGTGTTTGTGCTCGGGGGTACTTATCTTTTAAAAAAAGAAAAGGCACTGACTGGACAATAAATGATTGAATGTTGCATTACTCAGTTCTGACTCTCAGCAATACAAGGCAGAGCAGTCCAAGGTTAAGTAATTTAGATAAGCAATATAAACTTTGCTTTTCTTTCTGAAATCTTTCCTAGACCACTTCCTGAGCATCGCCTCTGAGTTATCCTCTTGGGCAGAATGAAGTTTTTTTTTTTTTTTTTTAATTTGAGCCATAAGTATGACGAACATTATATACATGACATTAGAAGTGTAGACAATCCAAAGATTCTCTTTTACATCAATGCAAAGACAAAAAACTCCAATAGAATAATTTACTGAGAAAAAGAGAAAAAGAACTAATCCTATCCGCATTTGTGGAGGGAAAGAAAAGAAAAAGGATAAGAGAAATAAAAGGAAGAAAAGAACTTGTATCATAGAGCCATAGGTAAAAAAACATGAAAGAAAACATCATCATGGGTAGACAACACCTTATTGCTCCCATAGCCGGTCAGTCCAAATCCGATTTAAATTTGAGCCAAGAGCGTGGTCCTCTAGCTTTGGCCAAAGCGAGTTCCATCTCATAAACCTGTCTAAGTAGAACCCATAATTCATTAACAGTGAGACTGGTAGTATCTACCCAAGCTCTAGCGATACATAAATGGGCACACACAATAACAATCGTTACCAGAAGGCTCCAGTCGCTAGTGGCCTCACTTCTGATCCCTAGAATTTTTTTTTTTCAGTAAGCTGGTAATTGGGGCCCAGAAGTGGACTGAGAATACTAAAGACCCCCCTCCAAAATATGTCAAGCTTTGGACAGTCAATGAACATAAGCCTGAGGTCTGCAGCATATAGCCGACATTTCGGACAAAATGATTTTTCTGAGTTACAAGAAGCCCACTTGGATATGACCGTCTGAGTGTAGTACAACATGTATACAGCCCGATGCTGTTGCAACTTTAAATTAACTGATGTTACCCCTTGATCGAGTACTTCCATGCACTCCTGAATGTCCTCCACGGTTATTTCAGCCCGTAAGACCAGGCTAAGTTTAGCCGCAACCTGTAAGCTATCTTCATTGACACGAGCCAAAAATTTCTGATAGAATGAGCCGATTACCCCTCGGCCAGTACGTGTATATATTCCGGCCAGTATTACTGACGAGTTTGTCATTGTTAATAACTTTTTGCCTCGTATAAAATAATCCCTAACCTGTAGGTATTTAAAGAATGTTTTTTTGCGAGAGGCCAAATTCGTCCTTAAGTGCAGTAAAAGAGCGGAACCCCTGTCCATCATAGAGTTGGCCCAGTCGAGGGATACCCTTATATTGCCAGTCTTTTCCAGTACAGTCCTGGAATATGTTGGGCATCATTGGATTGCCCCATAGCACTGTGCATTGATGCTGCGCCGGGAAAGAGTATTGCTTACAGATGTATCTATGATTACCTTAAACTTTACCCGTTTAAAGTAATTGAGGTCAGCAGTTTTATACAGCATAAACCCCACTGTTGGGCCACAGGCAAGCTGATAACCTAGCAATGTTGGACCAGCATTCAGTCTGCAAAGCAGGCTGTGGAGCCGACCGGCAAAAGAAGCCCAAAAATAGAGCTGAAAATCTGGGAGCTTAAAACCCCCCTGTGCATAGGTTAATCTCATAAACTTGAGAGCCCTCCGAGCCCACTTGTACGCCCATATGAAACTACCTATAACACTATTCAATTTCTTAAAGAAGGACGGGGGGACGCGTAGTGGTATAGAGCAAAATAGATATAAAAATTTAGGGAGGATACTCATTCTTATAACGTTACACCTCCCATAAATACTTAGTGGGAGCCGATGCCAACTAACCAGTTTAGCTGCAACAGTTTTCAAGAGGGAGTCATAGTTTAATGTAACAATATCATTAGCCTGACTACAAATACATACCCCAAGATAAATTGCACTCCGGGTAACCCCCAGTGTTTGTAGGGAAAGCATCAGATTGAAAGTAAACGATTGTCTGAGTCTTAGCAACATTCAGCTTATAGCCTGAGAAGGAACCAAATAATAGGGGTGGGCGGAATTTGCATAGTCGCGCTACGCAAAGCTCCGCGAAACGGTTAAAAATCTCAGCGAGCACGCAAACGTTCCGTGAACACGCGGAATTGCTTGTTCCGTTCGCGATGCTTTTTTCCTGTTCGTGAACGCTGTTTGCGTGCTCGGGGAGAAATATCTCGTGAACAGGCATTTTGAAAGCGCGAACAAGCAAAAACCTCCGAAGCCGCGGATCGCGGAATTTTTGGCAATTCCGTGTTCTCCGCGGAACGCGAAATTACCCAAATTCCGCGAGCGGAACGGAATTTACCGCCCAGGCCTACCAAATAACTCGGCCTCTTGCATAATATATGTAATGGCGTCGCCCGGATTAGTAGAGTAGACCGCGATATCGTCGACATACCCCGTAACCTTAAGTTCCATACCATTAAGACACTGGGGAGATCCTTCCATTAAGCAGTAAGTGCCTTATGTATGGCTCGATGTAAAGAGCAAACAACAGAGGTGACAGGGGGCATCCCTGCTGTGTCCCGCGTTGTACACCAAGAGTAGCAGATGTCAAGCCATTCACTTTAATTCTGGTAACCGGCTTTTTGTACAGCTTCTGTACCGCAGAGACGAACCTGGGGCCAAAACCGAATGACTGCATAGTAAGCCATAGGGCCTCCCAGGCCACTCTATCGAATGCCTTTTCCGCGTCAAGCATGACCATGCCCATTTGTATATTAAGTTTACACGAGACATCGAAAGCCGCTATAGCAGTACTTATGTGGGCCGTTGTATCTCTTCCAGGGACAAAGCCATGGTGCTGTGCTGATACCAGCTTGTGGATAAAGGGAGCTAGACGGGAGGCCAGAATTTTAGAGAAAATGTTGGCGTCCGCATTAATTAGTGATATCGGACGGTAGGAGCTTCTATCGTCGACCGGTTTCCCCTTTTTAGGGAAGACCACAATATTAGTTACTCTCCATGAATCAGGCGCATTGCCCCCATTGATGATATCCGAGCTGAGCTGTAGATAGACCGGAGCCAATAAGTCCGAAAAATACCTTATAGAATTCAAGCGGGATGGCATCATCGCCAACCGCTTTACCAGAGGGTAAGGACTTGATAGCTTCTTCAACCTCAATCAACAAAATGTCTTTCTTCAATTCGGCATTGTCAGGGCAGTCCAAGCGAGGCAGACGGCTCGCCTGCAAGTATTCATAGCAGGTGTGTTGACAGAAGGAGGGAGCAGCTGAATATAAATCAGCCTAAATTGCTCAGTTTATATACTGTGGTTGAGTAAATGACTGACCACCTGCCCCTCTGATAATTTTGACATTGGTCCTGGCCTTTTGATCTGCGATCTGAAGGGCTAGCACCAGTCCCACCCTCTCCCCGTATTCGTATTGCAAAGCTTTGTTTATGATAGAAGCGATCTTATCCACTAACCCTCTGTTGATTTTAGATCGTATTTTTAACATCTGAAGGTAGATTACCTGCTCCCCAGCATCACCAGCAGTGATTGCCCCAGCATGCTGACGCTCTAAATCTAAATGCTCTCGCCGAGCCAGTTTGGTCGCCTCGGTAGACCGTCAGTTTTGAACCAGGATAAAACGTAAAGTTTCCCCCTGATGAACGCTCTCATACAATCCCATACACTTGAGATGTTAGCTGTGCCTAAATTATCTAAATACTCCCTCAAAGCCCTTCTGATGTTTGCCACATATTGAGGATTACTGAGTAAGTGCCTCGGAAATGAAAAAGGCCGAGTAGCTTTTCTAGCTCCAAGTTGTCTCTGTAGGGTCAGCATGACAGGATTATGATCAGAAATGATCTTAGGACAGACCTCCACCGAAGCATTTTCCAAAAGCGACCTCTTGGTGAAGATCATATCTATGCGGGAGTACTGTTTGTGGGTGGGAGTAAAAAGTGTAGCCTGGCAGTGTGGGATACAGCACTCGCCAAGCATCGTCAAGCTGGTGAATATGCAAGAGCTCCCGAATTGCTGCTCTAGTTTTAGACATTCTTGCCCGACTTTTGCTATTAGTAGTGTCAATTTTACTGTCCATTATGCAATTAAAGTCGCCCAAGATTATAAAATCCACATCCCAGCCTAGTAATTCAGCACTCAATTGATCAATAATCTCAGGGCAATCCGAGTTGGGACCATATATGGCACAGATCGTAGCGGTGCGACCCGCTATCAGCAGCTGGACTATAGCCCATCTCCCTCTGCTATCTGACAATGTACGCATCACTGTGGCGGCTAAGGTCCTTGATTTCAGTATAGCAACCCCTGAATAGAAACTGTCTGCGATGTGCATACTAATGTATCATACCCAAGCTGTCCTAGCAACAACCTATCTTTATATGCTAAATGAGTTTCAGTTAGGCCTACTACTTGTGGTTTCAAAATAAAAAGTTCCTCCCTAATTAAACGCCGTTTGCAAGACTGGTTCAACCCTGCGACGTCCCAGCACATAATTTTTAGGTCTGACCTTGAATAATATAAACTTCTGACATCTTAATTTGGACATCTACACTACTAACTGTTAAATGTCTTTTTACCCCCCATCACCCAGTGGAAAACCTACATCCATCACGTGCATCCTCCCCCTTGTCCTGAAGGGACCCTCCTCCCCGAACCCCCCCAGTACCTGCTGAAAGGAATCATCCCACCCCCGAGCTGTCACTGACTGACAGCTTTAGTGGATGCCAACCCACCCCCACCGTGGCCCAGCGGCCCCACACCCTCCCATCATACCTACAACTAGTAAAGAAAAGTAAAACCCCTTTTTAAACACTCATCGATAGCCGTTTCCCCCCCCCCCCCACTCCGACACCCCCAACGAGTTATTCCCTCCCCTTTTTCCCTTTTAAATTCTAGGTCTAGAAAAATAAAGATGAGGGAAAAGGGGAAAAAAGAGGGATATTAAGAGAGCGAAAGGGGAGGGTAGGGAGAAATGGGTGAGAAGCCAGGCATGTTGTACTCAGTTTCTATCTATCTATGCCAATGCACTTGTAGCGTCTCCTCCCACGGCTTCACCTTGCCATTTCGAAAGAGCGTGTCTGGCCTCCTGTTCATTTTTGAAGAAATACGAACATCCATTTCTTATAGTCTTCTGACATGCTGGCTCCTGTAGATAGACTTGCGAATACACCAATTTAAAAGGGTCGATAAGCTGCCGCATCCTCCAGCGCCGGTCCATTGTGGACCTACACAAGTCGGCGCGCACAAAGATAGTAATATTGTCCAATTTGACAGGAGACGAAGGGTGCGCTTTAGTGTAAATTGCTTGGCGCAGCAAGAAGTTGCCTAAAAAAATCAGAATGGGACATGGTCAAGGTGTATTGTCACGATTCCCTTGTGAAATAGTAAAGGGTATGCGATGTGCCCGTTGAACTTGGGAGTCCATGTCCCAATCCTGAAGATCAGGAAATGCTTGTTGGAGCAGACTGACGATATATGCCTGTGGATCCGAGCCCTCTCTCCCCTCTGGTATGCCAAAAACATAGATTGTGACGCCGTTGGCGGTTCTCAAGGTCCTCAACCTTAGATTGTAGGAAAGCCACCCGAGTCTCGCATGCTTTAGCAACACCTGCAGTCTAAGTGTTAGTGTCTTCAACTAGCGCCACCCGCTCTTGCAATTCCGTAACGTCAGTAGACAAAGAGGCAACTTTGCTAGTAACTTCAGTAAGCTCAATCTTGATATCTTGACTGTCTGCCTTTGCTTGACTGTAATATTCCTGAGCCTCCACTCTTTGGAGAGACAGCGCCTGTAGATTAGCAGTTAAAGAGGGTATGGCCGGCTCACAATGCTCCGAGTGACCCGCTTCAGGGCTTAATGTGCTGTCCTTTCTTGCACCTAAAATTCCGGGGACAGATGTTATCCTAGTCTCAGCCAATTCTTCGCCGTCCCTCTCAGATCCACATTGCTGGCTGAGAACTACTGGCAAATCATTTGAGACTGCCGCGGGAGAAGTAAGTTGTTGTTTACCACCCTCGTCAGTGGATTAGAGACAATACTGCCAGAATTGGAGAGCCTTGAAAAAATAGCTTTGACTTCACCTTTCGATGCCACCCACTTTCGCAGAGTACTAAAACTGCCAGCAGTCTTCGTTTTGCTTAAAACATCACTTTTAAGTCGTCCCGCGACAGTAGTGGGGAGAGGCATGACCCCCCCCCCCTCCCCACACCACGGCCTTTTGTGCTTTTGCCCATTTTGGCACCTCTGGTAGTTTTAGGACCTTTTCCCCGTAGGGACTTCGCCTCCACCACCACCGCCGCTGTCGTACATGCAGCAGCAGAGGCTTCGATCATTTCATCATTGCTCCCATTGCCCCTAGCCCCTCGAGCCACGTCTCCTGACTGTGATGATGCTCCCGGCAGAACGTCGTCGGGTACATCCTGAAGGGCCAGATCTAAAGAAGCGGGCATGGAACTGTCGTATACCACTGACGCCATCATTTTCATCCTGCTGTAATGACGGATTAGACTATCCCCGCCTGCTGCTCCACAAGTTGGAGGGTTAAAATCCAGATTGTGGAGTGTACCAATATTATCATTTCTATCATTACTGATACTTGGTAGAGAGTAAGCCTGCTCCTGTTACTGAAGTATTTGCATAGCAGAAATAGTTACCACATTGGGGAAGTAGTCGCCGACTCTGACAGTACTTGATGAATGGCTCTCATTTTCACCAACTCTGTTGCTTTCGTCTTGAGCCTCAAGACCATTCAGATCGACCGATGATTTTACAGGGGGGCCATTCCTCTTTAAATCCAGAATGCCAGCTAAAGGTAGACCCCTTTCGACCAAGCCATCCTGTACTGCTGACATAAGGGCTTCAGCCATCTCTTGCCCAGGGATGAAGTTGACCGAGCCACAGGACCGGAGTACCCCCCCCCCCCCCCGGCCAGAGCGGAGTAATCTGAGGATAGGTCGCCCTGACCCTCGTGCCCACCTGTGCCAACTTCCTCAGGAATAGGGCTACTGCCAAGTAATGCCAAATTGTCCCTGGTACGCCCCCGCCCCTTCTGGACCAAAGTATGTGGGGGGCCCATAGCTACTACACTGGGTAACACGAGTGACCACTGACCAGTAATTGCTGAGGCTCGTCATGTATCTCCAGAAGCAGTCGCCTTGGTGTAATAGAACGTCAGCCCAATATGTGTCCAAAGTGCTGCTCAGCCCGCATGCACTAGACTGCGTGTAACAACTGAACCAAGCCGCCACATCGATGTTTTCAGCGAGCGGCTAGCTGTTTGATGCCTGTTGTCGAGCTGTCTACACCGCTCCGTTCAGCCTCCGTGAAGCTGCGAAACCGTACCGCTATGGAGCCACCGGGCGGTCAATCTATCCGCTGTCTGTCAGCACAAACAGGTAAGCAGGCGTGGAGAAGCCGGGCTGCTGTCTGGGGGGGGGCGCTTCGGAGTGCCCCCCCCCCACACTCGTCAGGTCGAACCGGGCTTAACCTCAGCCCCTAAGTGTGGGAGTGCGAGGAGCTGCGTAGCCGATGGGGAGTTCACTGAGCGACATCCACAATAGCGGACTCACTCCGCCATCTTCCTCTCCTCTTGGACATAATGAATCCTTTCATTTGACAGTTGTGAGTTTTTGTAACTATTTGTTACTTTCTACAAGTGCTTCCTTGTTTAGAATAGATGAGTCTGCATGCTACGTGCTGTTCTTAAAACACTTGCATCATTGATCATAAGACTGTCCTGAGCAGCCATTTTGATCATTGCATTATTTTAGTGTCAAAGTTGCACGTGTTTTGTTTCCTCGTTACAACAAGTGGGATTACCTACGTTGGTTTAATGAGGCTCAGAAGTCCTTCAGACAAGACCTGCTCGATTACTCCAATACACCAGACTGTTGGGAATTGGCAGATAAATATGGACAGATTTCCTGTACATTCCTGAAGAGCCCCAAACCTTGCAGGCTTTATTAAGCTTAGGATAGGGATGCAAGCTAATCTCACTAATCCAAAACTTCTTAAATCCAGAAGTAAAAAGGCACTCCTAAAAGTGAAACAACTCTGAGGGAAATGTTATATAAGACATAAACCACAGAAGCTGAAGGGGGGCATGCATTTTCAGTTGAGAGCTCTTGAGTAATGCAAAAGTTAAATGCATTCATTTTTAACATCTTTCATCACACTTGCCTAGATCAGTTGAAAATTAAATCATCCACCTATTCTAGATGAAGAGGAGCATAAGCATACTTTTCCTACATTACATGGTCCTGTAGGACAAATAACTATTCTGAAAGAGTGGTGTCTTAACTGTACCCCATTATGACACTACATTTGGATGTACACCTAAACAGTGCCTGTTGAGTATAACCCCAAGCAGGAAAAACACGAAATGGGGCATACATTTGTAGCATTGGGACTAATATTCGGAAAACACTATGTAACCATATGCTGGCTTCATCATATGTTATGCGAATTTGTATAGAACACTAATCCCCTCTAACGGTATCCAGGCCGTTGAGCAGGTGTGTAGGTGAGTGGTCACCTCTGAGTTATTAGAAGTCAGGCCTTCAGCTTCTTGTGGAACTTAAGAAGCGAGGAAGAGGTCATGATCTGTTTAGAGAGGCCGTTCCATGTTTTTGGTGCAATGCTTTTTGTGAATGTGGGATGTGTGTGAAGCGAGGCTGAGCGTAGGTGTATGGCAGGCTGGTGAAAGTATATGTGGTTCTTCAGGTATGCTGGACCAGTGTTGTGTAAGGCTTTGTATGTGTTCGTTAGGAGTTTGAATTAGCTGCATTTGTGAATGGGGAGCCAGTGGAGCTCTCCGAGGTGGTGTGGGTGAGATGAGGGCGTGGTGTGGTCTGGGAGGTCGAAAATGAGTCTTGCGGGGGTGTTCTGGATGGTCTGAAGTCTATCTAGGAGCTGCTTGTGGATTTCGGTGTAGAGTGCATTGATGTAGTAGAGCCTGCTTATGATGAGTGCTTGAGTGACAGTACGTCTGGTGTTCTGTGGCAGCCACTTGAAGATTTTCCATAGCATACATAGGAAACGTACGGCATGCACTGTTTATTTGTGCATCATGTTGAGCTTGTCATCCAGGATGATTCCAAGCATTTTCAGTGGGTGCTGGTCCTAGCAATGTCATGGGGGTGATCTTGTTACCGAAGACCGCACATCCATCTTGTCGGGGTTGAGCTTCAAGCAGTTGGTTCTCATCCGTTCTGCTACCATGGTCATGCAGTTGGTGAAGTTGGATCTGGTGGTGGTTTCCTTGTCCACTAGGAAGAGGATGAGTTGGGTGCCTTCTGTGTAGGATATAATGGTGATGCCTTGGGGTTGTATGATGTTGGCGAGCGGTGTCATGTAGATTTTGAACAGGGTCGACTGAGAGATGATCCCTGGGGGACTCCGTAGAACAGGTTCTTGGTCTCCAATGTGAAGGGTGGTAGTCTGACTCTTTAGGTCCTTCCCCTGAGGAAGGAACAGATCCAGTTGAGGGCCGGTCCTTGGATGCTGATCTTGTGAAGTTTTCTGATGAGTTTGCAGTGGGAGACCGTGTTGAGTGATGCAGAGAGGTCAAGTAGAATGAGGGCTGCTATTTCTCCTTGGCCCAGGATGGTTCGGATGTCATCGGTGTCTGCAATGAGGGCTGTTTCAGTGCTGTGGTTCTTCCTGAGACAATTGTGTGTTGTCCAGTCGATGGGGCCATTAGAGGTGGGCTTTGAGATGCTTTGTTGATGATCTTCTCATAAAGGCCCTTCAGAGACGCCATGGCATAAAGGACACTTAAGCGTGGGCAGTGGCTGAGAAAAGACTCCTGAAATTGCCCAGGAGGGATGTAAAGGCACCATAAAATGGCCCAATTAAGTTATGACTTAACAAATTAATCATGAATTCAGAAGATGAATTGTGCAAATTTAATGATTTGTGAAATGACTAATGCATGATGTAACCAGATCTAAGCCAAGTGCAATTATTTTGAGAGAGAACATTTGAGTTATAACTGATAATGATCTTCTGATATACTGCTTGAAGAATGATTTATTGTATGTTTAAATAATCTGTGTATCTCAGCTGAGTTCCAACTTGATATTAAGATTGTGTGCATGCTTCATTCATAAGCCTAAAAATATGGCTGTTTCCCTCTTCTGCTTACGTATTTGGTATAATGCCGAAACTGAATTGCATATTTGTTCCTGTTTTTAAACAATGGAGTAGTTTGCAACCAGAGAAATAAGTGCACATTCAGATTGACTGAAACAATACTGTTGATCTCATCACTCCTAAAATAGTTGCTGTCCGGGGGTAACACTACGCAGCAATGAAGATGGCTGCTCCCAAGTGCAGGTCCGATGGCCCCTGCCCACAACTGCCTTTCTATGGCATGATCCACCCCTTCTGCCTCTTCCAGGGGGGCCCAAGAAAGTGCACCCATCCCTGGGCCCATATGACTGACAAAATCCCTCACCCTGCAGTCCAGTGCGCTGAGGACTCATGGGTGTGGCCCACTAATGAGCCCTGAGACCTTCCATATGCCAGAGGACTGCAACGAGTATGGCCTCCTGGGGAGGTGCTGGTGCTGCCGTGCACTATAAAGCTGCCTCCCGAGCTCTTATGTTTTTTTGACATCCCGCTGGTCACTTGCTGATGCCCCCGTCCCCCTCTACCCACAGACTGCCAGCAGTCTTTGACTGGCACAAAAGGGAGCAGAGCTATGCCACAATGAGTGGTTGCTCCCTAGCGTGACCCCTGGCCTGCAGCACCCCTTCAGCCTACTCCGGGGGGGGCCCAGAGAAGTGCTCCCATCCTAGGGCCCACACAGTCACAATGTTTGCCTCCCAGCCACCCAACACACTGACAAGCCACTGAAGGAGCCAACTAATGCTACCCGGAACTCCCCTAAGGCCGCAGGGCTGCAACAGATACGGCCTACCTGGCAGGTGTTGATGCTACAACATGCAGTAAGCCACCTCCCGGGTTCCTTTGTCTTTGGATACCTGCTGCGCTCCCTCACCCACAGACAGTCAGCAGACCTTAACCTGCACAACTGAGGTGCCACACCTCCCCGAGGCCCCAAAAGTGGTAAAAAAATCCCTCCATGGCACTACACGATCTCCCCTCCTCCAGAAACAGGAAGCTGGATCTTCCTACCAGGAGGCGCTAGTGATGCAATTACACTATATTGGTAAGCCGCCTCCCGGATTCTCCCTTCTGTTCTCCCCAGCCTTGTGCTGTACCCAGTGAGCTCCTCTTACATCACCTATTAAGAGTTGGCAGGGTGTGTGACCCCTCTGGGACATGCCACCCTTCCAACTGGGGGCTTCTCATACTGAACATAATGGCCACCCCTCATCTTGAACAGGACCTACAGAGGCTTTGTTTTTTTGCGTCTCTGGACGTTTATAGCCCCTTAGTGGAAACACGGCCTACTGGAGCAGCTTGTTCTTTCACAGCAAAACTCCTCGCTCCACTACTAAACTGCTGCCAAGAGAAACCTAACCTCTTGCGATCTCCTGTGCACCCTGTGTGATATGCATAAGTGGGGATAAGGATCAATACCTTGCCTTCCTCGTGACCTGGTGAAACAGATGTCCAGTAAAAAAGTAGCTTAACCACTTACTTTTACAGAAGCCACCAGGCCGGAACAGCTTTCAGAACCCAGCATATGCGCAATGGCCGCGGTTGTAACACTTGATTCAATCATGACCAAGCTCAAGTCTATTCAATCCACGATCTCAATAGTGCAACATCTCACAAAGGAAACAGAGAACTCAAGATGCTGAAAAGTGAAATGTCACATCTATGCTATAGACTTGATTCGGCGGATAAACACCTAGACTAATTGGACCTTAAAGTGGCAGAAACGATTAAATGAAGCTCAGAACTTTGGAAAAACCAAAAGAAGCTTACGGATTTGGAAGACAGGAGCTGTATAAATAACATCTGGATCTTTGGGGTCCCAGAGATGGAGGGCAATCAAGATCTCAGCTTTCCTCCAAAGTTTCTTCCGGAACTTACTGGTTTAATCTTCACACCGCCACTGGAATTCCAGCATGCACACCCAGCAGTAGCCCATATGGCATTCTCCCAAACCACCCAGTGACCGATGATTGCCAATCTCCTTCGGTTCCAACATACATGGGCCATCCTAACAGAGTCAAGGCAGCATTGTCCCTACACCAATAACAAGCATAGAATAACCATCTCTGATGATTTCTCTTATGGAACTCACATTACTTACAAAAAATGGCTCCCGCCTACGCCCTGCCCTAATTAAACTTGACCTATAGTTCAGCCTATTGGATCCAGCACTAGTGATCTTTACAGCAAACTGCTGTACCAGGAAATTTCACGACCCCGCAGAACTTAAGCAGTGGCTGGAACAGGAGGGAACCCAGCCTGCGAACATGAATACCACTCGGTCTTTAGCTGCAATGACCCTGGACCCCTCCATTCTTCCCTCAATCATAGACAGGCCCCAAAAGGACGCAAAACTGACCGGACACCTGCTTCCCTACTATGGACAGGGAAAAAATTCTGCTCTCCCCTGAAACCCTGCGGTCCATAGACTCATTTATTCCTTTTGGATTCTGCATTTAGAGCCCCATCAATTCCCCGGACCCCATTCTTTCCCTACCCCAGATCGTTTCTCTACATAACAAGATGCGACTGGTCCGAAATTCCAGTGACCTCTACTACCCCAATCAAAGTTAGCTGACTGGGGGCCCTCCTGCGGGGCCCTGATTTGCATATTTTTCGTCTATCTCTTGTGGGCACCCTCCACCCTCTGATTCCTCATTTTCCACCATGACACAACACCGCCTTGCAGACCTGGACATGTGGTCCCTCAAAGGCATGACTCCCTTTATCAAACCCAAAAGGACCTTAGCCGTCTTGGGATCCAAATGACCAGATATTATTCTGATACAGGAAACTCATCTCCTCGCACTAGAATCTGCCGAAATGAAACGTGATTGGGTGGACAAGGTGCGATCTGGCTCAATGACCCCCTCTAGGTAGACAATGGTCCTACGTACATCTCTAGATTAAAAAAAAAAAAAAAAAAAAAAAAAATAGTGGCCATACTCATTCATATGAAACTGCCTGTGATGCTCCTGAAACCCTGAACTGACATACATGGCTAAGTTCTCGCCCGCTAGTGAATTCCAGATCACACTTTGCCAGGGATCCATTTACGCTATGACTCATCGGTCCTCCAAGAAGACCGACTCACTCATATCCCATGCTCTGATCTGGCATAACTGCTATAACCATAGACTTCAGACCCGTCCTATGACGAGAATGGCACCTCAGGGTCATCAATGTGATAGACCACTTACTGACCAATGAATCTTTGATGTCCTTCATAGACGTTTCAGAAACATTGATACCCAGATACTACTTCTGGAGATATTTACAGCTACGGTATAGATTCCACTCAATGCAGAAGACCCCCAAATGACTCCACACTCACTCCTCCTTACATCCATACCTGATTTGTTGGAGCCATTACAAAAAACTGATTACTGGACTCTATAATCTCATACTCGCCAAGCAGTTCTCCGCTCTGCTGTAATTCCTTATACTTCATGAATGGCAATAGCCGCTCAACCTCACCTATACTACAGCCCAACTGGATACATCTCATGGCCAACCATGACAGATCTTTGAGAACCACAGACTAAATTCAGCTACTTCAAAATCCTTCAGGATTGGCTCTGAACCCCAGAAAGGCTCTACCAGATGAACTGGAACCTCTTCCAGGTGAACCTCCTACCTGTTGGCGGTGTTCCAGCCTGAACAGCGTAGTTCTACATATCCTCCGGTCCTGCTCCAGAATCCAGCCCTATTGGACCCAGAAATGGTGAACTCTCACAGAAGCCGGTGAAGTGGACTGTAACTCATTGGCGGCCCCCACAGTACTGCACAACACCTGGTTCATCTCTGCTATTACAAGACACCAGAAACGATGGTTGTCAACTGCCCTTCCAACAGCGAAGATTTGCATCCTTCGGAACTGGTCCAAGCCTACAGCCCCTACCAATGAGGACTGGACAAACTGTATGGCGATGACAGCGACCCAAGAACGATTGATCAGCAGACTAAATGGTCAGGCGCAGCTTTTCTTAGATATCCGGGGTGGTTTCCTACACCCACATTAGTAACACAGCTCTGCTTGCACACTGAGCCCATTAGAGAATGACCACCTTTTTGTTTCTCACTGAACAGTATGTGGGTATGGGTAGCCTCTCCTTTTTACAACCAGTCTTGAACTGTAAGTGCATCTTTTTCTTTTATGTACCTGAAATCTGTAACTTCCTTTTCTGTGGATCAGTCATTGCACATGCAGACACGATTGTAACAAGGTGTCCCAATTTCATTGTACAGATATTCTTCAGTGGTATGCATTTAGCCTTTATATAACCACTCTTTTATTGTTATACTGATGTTTCTCCAACGAGAATATCATTAAGAAAATGAACATGTAAATGTCCAGATTATTTGATTATGATACGTCAAATAAAAAATGTTTCAAACAGCAAAGCTCTCTCGCTGAAGGTTTTTATTCCCATGTCTCGCTTGGCATTCATTGCTAACTGCTCTGCAGGACCGCGTTTGTTTTTTCTGCCGTTTCTGAAAACACTTATTGCTCCTGTGTTACTTGCAGAGTGCAAAAGGGGTGATTTATCTATTTTTAACTCAGTTTCCTGTTCCACTTTCTTAGCCTTTCCTGTTAGTTCCTTTTTTTAATGACTTGGTGACAATCTAATTACATACTATATAATCATAGTTCTAAGCCAGGTCCTAACTAGGTGAAGGGCAATTGTTTATTTTGTTCACTTATTTGGTACATATTCTATGTTAATTTCCGCTGCTGGCATGCCTTTAATTGTCTAATTCTAAGATGGATAGTGACCTACTAGTCTTTCTTCTGAAGGCTTACTCCTAGAAATTACTTTTCTGTTAAAAATCTTCTAATTAGCTTTATGGAAAGTTTAAGTCACTAGAACCTCTGGGCACTACATTTAAAAAAATAAATAAAAAATAAATAAATAAATAATAAAAATAAAAAATAAATGTTTTTTTACCTTTTTGCCATTGTGTGTTTTTTGTTATTAACATCTGAGGTGTCTCTTGCTCTGAGGACCAGTCAAGATACTCAAATAGGTAAAAATAATTGATCAACGCCCAATAGGAATGAACGTTGGATTCGAGACTCACTCCAAAATCACATTTTTCATCTCATTCAACGGTGCTTTTATATGATCTAGATTTAATGTCTCTAGTTTTTTGCACATTTGTGGTTTTGACTGTCACTGTACACCACATTTGCAGCAGCCTGCCTGATAGACACAGTTGTTGTTCTTGTTGCATGTCTTAATCTCTTATTTGGATCTATAAAATGTCCTCCTCCAAAAAATCTGGAATTTTATTACAAAATAAATGCAATCTTTATATGAATGAGTTGCCATACATGATATGAGAATTACGCAGCCAGTGGTTTTTAACGCCTGACTCCAGGAGTCACCAATTGGTGCGTCCATGATGTGGACACTGAGGACAGTTTACCTGTGAAGCATAACATTTACAGGGTAACTGACAGTCCGGGGCAGCATTAAGGAAGAGGTTTCCAAAATGTTGGCGTTAGGGGTGATGGAGTCCTCCAGCAGCCCCTGGGTCAGCCCAGTGGTCTTGGTTCCGAAATCTGCTGCACCCGGTGCCACTCCTGAACTCCGGTTCTGTGTGGACTACCGTGGGCTCAATGCAGTCACCAGGACTGCTGCGCACCCCATTCCCAGAGCTGATGAGCTCATTGATCGGCTTGGAGCTGCCCGGTACCTTAGCACATTGATCTAACATCTGGGTACTGGCAGATTGCCTTGACCGATGGGGCAAGAGAGAGGTCTGTGTTTTCAATGCCAGAGGGGCACTACTAGTTCTGTGTCTTGCCCTTTGGGTTGAAAAACGCCCCGCTACCTGGTTAACCAGAGACTGGTCAACCAGGTACTGTCCAGGCTGGAGGAATTCAGCGCCGCTTACCTGGATGACATTGCTGTGTTCAGCTCCAACTGGGCGGAACACTTGCAGCACCTCAGGGAGTGTTGAAGGCTCTGCAGAAGGCAGGCCTCGCTATCAAGCCAATAAGTGCCAGATAGGGCAGGGTTATGTGGTGTCCTTAGGGCACCAGGTAGGAAGCGGCCAGGTGGTGCCACTACGACCTAAGATTGACACCATTCTGGTTTGGGAGCCCCCCAAGACCCAGACGGAGGTGAGAGCCTTTCTAGGACTCACCGGGTACTACAGACAGTTTGTCAAGGGGTACAGCACTTGTGTGCTCCAAGACATGTGGACTGATCCATTTGAGGGGGTTCATGCAAGAGTAATGTAACCTACCTGGTTAACTTGCAGACTCCCAGGAACCCTTTGATGGTCCTGGACGTGAACTGCCTCAAACTTCACTTTGAGAGGTCTGAAGTGACAATGCTCCTGGCTACAGGTGATGAAATGGAAGAGGAGAGTGAGCCTCTTCCTGACCTTCTGTCAGCCAAGGAACATGATAGGTCAGTGGATGGAGTGAACCTCTCTCCCACCCTGACCCCAGAGCAGCAAAGGGACTGTCACCAGGTGCTGGGACTGTTTGCCTCACTTTTTGGCCAGGCTGAAACTCAACCAGAGTGGTATTCTGGTTGTACTATCCTGTCATCTCCTCCTGGCTGGCTTCCAGGTTCGCCTGAGCAAGTTTCCTGAAGCGTTGAGTCTGGTATCTGAAGGCCAGCATGTAGCTGAAAACATCTTGGGGAGGGGGGGGGGGGTCTTACCAGGGATTTTCTCCCAGCCCTCCTTCACCAGACTTGGAGGTGTTCTCACAGGGTGCCCATACAGCAATTCAAAGGACTGAACCCTAAGGATTTCTGCGGTACCTCCCTGTAGCCAAACAGGCATGGTAGAAAGACATCCCACTTACGTCTCATGGGTTCTGCAAGACACTTTATCATGCCTTTCAGGGTTCGGTTGAATCTCTCAACCAACCCATTCCCTTGGGGATGGTAAGGAGTGGTGAATTTGTACATTGCGCCACACTCCTCCCACAGTGACTTCATATACCTGGAAATGAAGTTTGTACCACGGTCAGAGACCACCTCTCTGGGGAACCCCACTTGGGTAAAGATCCCCGTCAATGCACAGCCCACCACAGGGGCCGTGATTGCCCGGAGAGGGACAGCTGCCGGGTACCGGGTGGCATGGTCCACCAACACCAAGATAAACTTGTTGCTTTAAGCTGTCTTGGGTTCCAGTGGCCCCACAATGTCGATGCCCACCTGCTCAAAAGGGGTGCTCACCACAGGAAAGGGTTGGAGGGGAGCCTTACACTTCCCTCCTGTCTTGCCACTTACCTGGCAAGTCTGACAAGACCTACAATGTGTGCCAACGTGCCTCTGCATTTGGTGCAAGTAAAAGTGGGTAACAAGCCTGTGATAGGTCTTGTCGCACCCCAAATCTCCTGCCCACATCATGAGCCAGACCCAGTAGGAAGGTCCTCTAGCACGCGGGTACCACCAGCACATGGGTTGCCCCGGGCTCAGCGACCTTAGGCTCACTGTAAAGGAGACCATCCTCCCAATAAATCAAATGTGATCCGAACGGACCACCTGCTGCCTGCTGCCACAAACCAACAAGAGTAGGGCATTCCATCTGCGCCTTTCAGAACTCCTACCTGGAGGGACCTCTTTCCTGCTGCCAATGGGTCAGCTCAGGCAGGTCTTCCAGTTCGGCCACTTGCTCCCCTGTAGGTTCCAGGGCATCTCCCTCGGGTTCTGCCTCCTCCGGGACCGTGGAAACTTCGGGGGCTGGTTTCCCATGCCCCCTGCCCTTCTTATTTCTGGCAGGCACCTGGGCCACTGTTTCAGGCTCCAGGTCCTCTTGATCTCCCCTACTGGCTGCCATTGACCGAGTGGTCACACAGGCCCACTCGGCAGTCCCAACATCTTTAAATGAGCCTGGCGCTCTACCTCCCTCCAAGGTGAGTTTTCCAGGTCATTGCCAAGCAGACAATCAACCGGCATGGACGGACTAACAAAGACTTTGAAGGAACCTGAGACACCCACCCCCCCCCCACTCAAAGGGAACCTGCGGCACCTTACACAGGCGCTCAGTTGTTTGCAGCAACTACAGGGTGAAGTAAATTGGGGATGACCTGCTCTTTAGACACCCATTGACACCTGACAGATGTCACACTGGCTCCTGTGTCTCTCAGAGCCTCCACCCTCCTCCGATTGATTGTTTCCCACTGCAGGTACTTTTTAGGGTTATCCGGCAGGCAAGTTTCCTGGACCATCTCTCTGTCTCCTAATGAGACAAGGGTCATCACAGCTGGCTCCCCACCCTCACTAGGAACCAACTCCTCCGCCAGCACTACACTAACCCCGGTGACGGTGCACTAGTGGGTGCTGGTGGTGCCTTGGGGCACTTGGGATCACTCGCAATGTGGCCTTCCTGACCACATGAATAACACTTGCGGGGACCTCGGTTGTCTGGCCTACACTTAGGGGGCCATGGCTTCTTAGAACTGGGGGGCTGGGACTCCTTACCCTGGGAACTATTTTGGGGCCCTTTAGAGAACTCCTTTTGGTTACCCTTGTGTCCCCCACTCTTCTGCTGGGGGCCCTGCCCACCTTTGGCTGGGTTTCCCACAAACCCCTTGTGGACCCTGGTACTCATCCAGCAGTCCGCCTCCTGAGCAAGCTTCCTGGGGTCAGTCAGGTTACTATCCATCAGATGCTGGCGCAGCTCTGGAACACACAGACTACTCAAGTGCTCCCAACTAATCAGATTGTCCAACCCCTGGTAATCAGTTACCTTGCTGCCCGTTATCCAATCATCCAGTGCTCTGCAATACATGTTCACACACTCAACCCAAGAATTAGACTCCAGCTTTTTGAAGGTTCTAAACTTGTTCCTGTACTGCTCAGGTGTGAGCCCATACCTGAAGCATAAAGCCTCCTTCATAGTGGGATAGGTCAGATTACCCGCCTCCTCCAAAGGTGTCTGGGTTATCCTCCCATTGGCCTCAACGTGTTTCCACAGGCCCGCCCCCCAATGTTTCTCTGGGACCTCCTTCATGTGCAATGCAGCCTCATAAGATGCAAACCATGCATAAATATCCGTCCCCCTTCTGGAAGTTTTGTACTAAGTCCTTGGGAATGTAAACTTTACCCCATTGCACTGGCTGTGCACTGCCACCATTTGTACTGGACTCTACCTGCTTAGCTTTAATGTCCAGTTCTCTCATGCTGAACTCATGGGGCAAGATCAATTTCTTTTCCTCCAAAGCGCGAGCGTTCTTGCTCTCCTCTTCCTTGGTATGGAGCCTCAAGACCTCCAACTCATGATCTCTAGCCCTGCACCTTTCCCTCATTTCCTCTGGCGCCCAATTTCTGGGAGAATGCGGTCAGCCCTAGAGACTGCTTTCCCAACAGGCAAATCCTGGGATCTGAAACCATTTTCTGGTGCACCCCCATCCACTTCTGCATCCCCTGTCTCCTCAGCTTGTCTGGCCTTCCACCAGGCCCCTAAGGCTTTCTGCAGCTCCTCTTTCCTAGAGTGGCTCTTCATGGGACATCCCAACTTTTTGAAGAATTGCTTCAGTTGCTCTACTTTGTAATCACTCAACATTTCAATGTCCAGCTCCAATTCTGCAGCCTCACTCGCTGATTTACCATTTAGAGACATGATGCATGGATAACTCAAGGGTCAGATCAAAAAAAGAACCAAAATAAAACGCAGTATGTGGTTGCGTAGTGGTCTGCACTTAAACTAGTGATGTACACCAATCACTGTGGGTCAAGTACAAATACAAGTTCAAATCCTCACCGCTGACCACCAATGTTAGAAATGGGGGTCTCTAGTTGGCAGAGGTAGGTACCTTAGTCCAAATAGGGACCCTTGTTCTAGTCCGGGTAAGGGGGGTACACACAGATAACCCCTGCTCACCCCCTGGGTAGCTTGGCACGAGCAGACAGACTTATCCCAAAGGCAATGTGTAAAGTATTTATACTTAAAACACACAGTAATACAGTGATAACACCACAAATGGACACCACACCAGTTTAGAAAACGAAAGTATCTTTATCTAAACTCAACAAGATCAAAACGACAAATCCAACATACAAGTATTAAGAAAATGACTTTAAAAAGGTTTTAAGCAACTGGGTCCATAGAAAACTATGGATGCGTGATTTCTCTCAAAGTACCTGTAGTTGCGACAAAATTTACAAGGCCAAACAGCCGCAGAGATGAGAAGCGTCAAACAGAAAGAAATGAGTCGGTTCCTGAGACCATGGGGAGGCGATGCAACAGTTCTGCTGCATGCAGGAGAAGTGATGCGTTGTGTCCGGTCTGTAGGGGGAAGTGATGCATCGATTCCAAGACGATTCTGGTCCGCGGGTGATGCATCGGGAAAACTTGCCCCACAAGTACAATTCGTGGAAATCCGGGATGTGTCCGCGATCGATGCGGTGGCGTCGAGCGGCGCTGCGTCGGTTTCTTCAGCCGTGACCCCTCGAAGCGTCGGTTCTTGCAACGGTGACAGGCGCTGCGTCGGTTTCGGCAGCGCGCGCAGCTATGCGTGGAGATTCTTCTCGCACCGTGGAGCTGAGTTGAAAAAACTGTCACAAGAAGAGTGATGCGTCGATTTTCTTGTAGTTGCGTTGCTTTTCCAGCTCCCAACAGCGGAAATAACCTCCAGAGGCCCAAGACAGTCACAGGCACCTCCTGGCAGGTCAGAACTCCCAGCAAGGAAGTTCAGGGGAGCTGAGGGTGAAGTCTGTGTCCCTGAGACTTCAAACAGGAGGCAAGCTAAAATCAAGCCCTTGTAGATCTTCTTCAAGCAGGGGACACTGCACACAACAAAGTCCTCCTTTCCTTGGCAAAAACAGCTACTGCAGGCCAACACCAGACACACAGCAAAGGGGCAGTACTTCTCCTCAGTTTCTCCAGCTCTTCTCCTTGGCAAAGGTTTCTCTTGATTCCAGGAGTAGTCTAAACTTCTGTGGTCTGATCCCCTCCTTTTTATACAGTAAATGTCTTTGTTCTCTGAAGGCAGAGTGTCTTTACCCAGCCAAAACCAGTTCTGTCCTCTCTGTTGCAGCTGCCCGGCAGGAGTTGGAGACAGCATTGTGGAAGGCAGACCAGGATCATTCAGGTGAAAGGAAATCTCCTCCCCCCTACTCTAAATGCAGCCCAGCCCTGACTCATCCAGACTCTCTGGAGCCACTGCACCTCCCCAGCCCCTGTCACTCTACAGCCAGACAGTCAATCCACATCCTAGCAGAGGCACACTGGATGGTTAGGCAAGAACATAACTTCATTCTAAAAGTGGTATTTTCAAACACAGAATGTAAAAATCACCCTCACTAAAAGATGCATCTTAAAATTCCGAGTTCTGGCATATCCAACTTTATTTTCCTATCTTGTTCCCATGGGCAGTAATGCTCATAAGATGTTATGAGCAAATTCCCCATTCTATCCTATGGGGACAGAATGCCTTACAACAGTGAAAAATAAAATTGGCAGTATTTCACTATCAGGACATGCCATACACCTCTGGGCTTGTCCCACCTTTCACATACACAGCACCCTGCCCACAGGGGTACCTTGGGCCTACCTTAGGGGTGACTAACATGTAAGAAAAGGGAAGGTTAGGGCCTGACAAGTGGGTGCACTTGCCAAGTCGACATGGCAGTTAACTGCGCACAGGCACTGAAGTGGCAGGCCTGAGTTATCTTTTCAGAGCTACTCATGTGGGTGACACAACCAGTGCTGCAGGCCCACTAGTAGCATTTGATTTACAGGCCCTGGCACACTTCTGTGCACTTTACTAGGGACTTACCAATAAATCAAATATGTCAATCGGGGAGAACCAATTGTAACAACAATTTACACATGGAGCACTTGCACTTTGACACTGATCAGCAAAGGCAAAGTGCCCAAAGCATCTAAGCCAGCAAAAACGAAATCCAGCACAGCATCAAAAATACAGTGGGTAGAGGCAAAAAGTCAGGGGAAACCATGCCAAAGATGGCAAGTCTAACAATGACCCATTGCGAAATTTGGAATTTAGTCTACTTTTCGGAAATATATAGCTTTCCTGGATCACACATAGGTTTCGCATTGGCTTCCACTACAAACTGGAAGTATGTTGAAAGCACCAAAAATAGGTACAGGGGGCTACCTCTTTGGAAAATTCCATTACTGTGGTAAAAGAATTAGGTTTTTTGATCCAGCTCTGCAAGTTCTTGAAAGCTGGGAAGAATATGACTTTAGTACAGGAAAAAACACACTTTTTTTATCCAGAGCACTTATTTTCCCTATTTTTCCCCAAAAACTCAATACGTAACTATATGTTAGCTATTTTCTCGTTCCCCTCCAGGGGAATCCACAAACCATGGGTACCTTTAGAATCCCTAGGGTGTTGGAAAGAAAGGACGCATATTTGGTTTGGATACCTTATGTGGACAGAGTTATGGAGGGCTGTTAGAAGGTGGTTCTGACACTATGGGCCGCCCGGATTTTTCGCTTTTTGAGACCCTAGGTGTGGAGGTTTTACTGTGGGAGAGCCTCATAAATTGGGACTCCTCCACAGTGAACTCATGAGGAAAGAGACCATGTGGATTTTACTGGTGTCCCCTAGCTTGACTAGGCGCTGCGCAGCAGCTGGAGTTAGGGGCACCAGACTGGTTACATGCAGACACCTGTGTACCTGCGTGTGCACACGGGTAGGGGCTGCGCAGGGAGATTCTTGGCTTGCGCAGTCCAGGAGCAGCTACAAAGTGAATGGTGTGGCAGGACTTATGCAGAATTGGGTGGTGACACGGAATAGGCCTTATACACTAGGAAGGAACATGCCAGGGAAGTCAGTGTGCTTTACTGTGTTTTTCACTTCATTATTCCCCTATGGGGATGTGGAGCCCATGTGCTAGATTAACTTCCATAAGGCCTACAGATTCCAGACACGCACTAAAGTCCACTGTAGCGGATGTGAAAAGAAGTATTTTGCAGAGTCCAGAGTCATATTTGTACTGCTTTTGGGTCATCCAGAAATGTTACATCTCTGAGTCAGATCATAACCAGGGACTGGCTGGGGGTTGACCTCAGCAGGCTGGATTGATGACCTTTCCCTCCCAGAGCGAAGACCTCCTTTCCACGAAGGGAAGATAGGCGGAGCTACAGGCTCATCCATCAGCAGCTATCACTGGGTGCCAGGCACCAGGCTGCACCTAGGAGGGAAGGGCTCTGGTTTCAGAGACCATGTGGCCAGAGACCCTGGACGACGCCATTTTGAACAAACCCAGAGGCTGGACAAGGAGGGAGCAGGGGCAGGGAAGTGATGTGTCGCTGTTTGATAGGACAAGCAGAGACTTCCTGCCAGCCCCATACTCAACTTTTAAAAAGTGCTTGCACAGGAAGAGAAGCTCTCTGGGGTGTGGTCTGCGGAGGCTGAAGGTGCTGGAGCCTGGCGCAATGGGCAGTTTGAAGGAGGAACCCCCTGACTGTCCCCCAGGGCCCTACCAGCACCAGAAGAAAAGCCCAGGACCAGCGCGCAGAAGCGGAGGCCTCTGCGCAGGGAGAAGAGAGGCCAAGGAGGAGAGACAGGCGAAAGGCTGGCGCAGGGAGCCAGTGAAGACAGCTCCCTGCTGGATCCCCCCCTCTCAGAGACCCCGAGGGCGAAGGAGAGTGTTTCCAGTGGCTGGGGCTGGCCACCCGGAGCGCAAGGACACGAAAATGGGGCAGATCGGACCCCAGGGGCTGAGCTATGGCCCCCAGAAGGTGAGCGACCTTTGACCCCCCACGAAGAGGTGGTCGGGGCCCGGGAGCCCATCCCCGGGCCCCGAGCAAAGCCGGGAGCGCCGCCGCACTCCCCATGAAGATTGTGCCCTCCGGGGTGCCAGGAGCCCACCCTGGCCCCCGGCGAAGAAACGGAAGGCGGGGGGAGCGCCGTCGCCCCCCCCCCATAAAAATGAGCCCAGGGGGGCCCGGGAGCCCATCCACAGGCCCCGAAGCAAAGTCGGGGAGCGCCGTCGCGCTCCCCGTGAAAGTGCTCCGGAGCAAGGCGCCAGGAGCCGGCCCTGGCACCTGCCGATGCGCGAAGCAGGGGGAGGGGCCCGGGAGCCCATCTCCGGGCCCCGAGCGGCGAAGAGTCAGTGGGGAGCGCCGTCGCGCCCCCACGGGAAGAAGACTTCGGGGGCCCGGGACCCCATCTCCGGGCCCCGCGGTGATGTCTGGCGTGTGGTGGGGGAGTGCCGTTGCACTCCCCCGAAGTCCGGCCGTCTGCCCGCCAGAGCGGGCAGACCAGAAAGGAGTTGCCGGCTCCCGCGGCAGCACGCGTGGGTGCTGGCCGAGCGGGGAGCCAGTGGGGGCAGCCGGGGGTGGGCTCACCAGGCTGCCCCCCAAGGCAAGCGGGTGGTCCCAGGTGGGACCGGGGCCCCGACACAGACCCATGGAGCAGCATGGGGCCCGGATGGGACCGGGCCCCCGAAAATGTGCAGAGCGGCTGGGGGTAGGCTCCCCAAGCCGCATTCCCTTACCTGGGGGTCCGGGTGGGACCGGGCCCCCCACCGAGGCCTGAAGATGCGGCGAAGCCGCCAGCAACTCCGCGCGGCTCTCCCCGGCACAGCGGGAGAGCCGCTCATCTATTATGCGGAAAGCGGAGCACGAAGCGCCCCATAATGCCTTGCTAGGCATTTCAGAATCGAGTGTTTTGGTGCTTGTGGTGGCCCCAGGAGGACGGGGTCACCACCAACTTAGTGCAAGGGTGCTGGGGAGCTGCTGGAGAAGCGCAGTCTCCCCAGCACGAAGAGAAGAGTCCCACCCTAAGTGTCTTGGGGATTTAACCAGGATAACCCCTCAAGGGCTCAGCTTCCATTTAACACCTTCTGGGCTGGAACTTTTGTTCTACAGCTGAGGGTGTGTTTTTGAAGTGCTTCATGGAGTGAAGGGCTGAGTTGGGGATGTCTGGAGAAGGGCATCCCCTGGAGGTGAAGAGGTGTAATTGCACCAGAACTGCATTTACTCACGGTTATTCCTTTTTAGAGGGACTGAAGGTCACATATGTAATGTGAAGGTACCTGTGTAAGGTGATGTCATAAGCAAAGTGGGTTATGTTGCCAGACACTCCTGCTAGGGTGTCTGGCTGGATATGCGTAATCCTGTGATTTCATCTGTGATGCCTTTAGGGGCTGTAATTGCAACGCATTTTAATGTCCAACAAATGTGCTGAGTACTGTCATTCTCAAGTGTGCGTAAACATGTATTTTTGCTGCTGCGCTTAAGTGAGGAACAACCCAGACTGTTAGCCCTGAATATGTAGGGGTGCATACTGTATGGTCAATATAACATGCTCAGTCAGGGTTATGTGTCACTAGGGCAGGTGAACCTATTTTTAATGCGTGTTGAGGTAATGGGGTGGGTCGCCACTGGGATGGTGCCAGTGCGCAGGGCCCTCGCTCCAGGTTATGCTCAACACACTGCATTAGGGGGCAAGATGATGTGCATACATGGGAGTGGTGGTACTAGACCCCACCCCCTTTTTGGGAGGGGTGGAGATGTTACTGTAATGTCACAAAGTAATTCCAACAGCTTATGTATATTTGTAAATTGGTGCATAGTATTGAGTAGTGTGTGTTTAATAAATGTACTCTTACTTTTATAAAGCAAAGGACCGACTGGACAATCAATTATTGAGTGTTATTTCTGCGCACCTGCAAATGGCGATTACTAGCCCACACCACCTCCCTTGAGTAAAGCCTCAGACTGCTCTGCAACGCTACCCTCAGAGTCAGGCGCTACAATTGGGTGTTTGGTTCCCAGTGAAGGACAAATGTAGTCATGTTATTTGTGCAGGCCTCACAGATACTGCCTCGTTTTCCAACATTGGTGTCTAGCGGCGGGAAACATAGTATCCCATTCTGGTGCGCATTTATAGCAGTTGATAAGTCCAGTTTTGCCACACATTACCTATGCAGTAATGAGCAAATGGAAGAGCGCAAGGCTCTGAGAAGGGTTCAAAGTTTTGGTTAGGTGAACTAAAGGTATGGGAAAGGAAAGCCCTGCGCACATACGGGTCATGTGAAGATATTATGGTTGAAATGTAAACTGTATTGATATGACCGCGCTATGTTGATTTTCATGTGCTAGCGGGATGGTGCTTTCCAGGAAATTATTGCATACAAATGTTCTAAGCCATATTGTACACCTTTGAACCCTAACACTACACGCACTACACTTGCATGAGGAGGGTGTCTCCTCAAGAGATAGGGACAGCAACTGATACCTACATCACAGGTGGGGGTGTAGGGGTGGATTGACCTTTGTGGGGGACAGGAGAGAGAGGGGTCCTGGGAGATTCCCGCACTTTTTAAGGGCAGGGAGGGTTTCCACAGAAGGGGCCCCAGGTATTCTTCCCCGCTGAGAGTTTACTTGCCATTGGCGCAGGCCAAAACCACTGGAAGGGTGGGGCAGGAGGTTTCTTTACCCCGGGTAGTAACGCCCCAGGGGTTCCCATGGTGGGGGACCCCCAGGAACTTTTCCCACGGTGGGAGGAGAGTGTGGTAGAGTTGGGTGTCCGGCAGGCCCCCATGTTAACTGGTGGGGAGGTGCGCGACCCAGGGGTGGCCCCTGGTAGGGGGTGGCCCCAGAGGAGGGTAGTTCTTGAGTGATGGTGTGAGGTGTAGCCCCTAGGTACCCTAGGTGGGCTAGGTAACTGACCCAGTGGAGATTGGAGTGGGGGTGATGTACACCCTAGTTTCCAGGTGAAGGGTTAGTGGTGGACCCTGAGGCGTCCGGGTCGGGTGGACGGTGACCAGTCCGGTAGGTCCTGTGGGTCTTGAACCCAAGGACCAGGAGCAGGGGGGTGTTTCCCTAGCTCGGGGCAGGAGGTGGACGTCTGCAAGGTAGTACCACCCTGAACACAGGTGGGGCCTATCTTAAGTGACGGGACCCTGTGGTTCGCAAAGGGGTGGTGCAGGCCTAGCCGGGATCTTTAGGGTCCCTGGCTTGGAGTGGTCGTGCTACCCTGAAGGCAGGTGGGGCCTATCTTGAGGGGACCCTGCTCTTCATAAGGGGTGGTGCAGGCCATCCGGGGACCATGTAGGTCCCTGGGTGGTCTCCCAAGGCGCTGCTGGGAGACCGGGGAGGGCCATGAGAGGTGGGCCTGGGTCTAGCTAACTCGGGGCCCACAGGCTCTCTAAGGGTACTCTGGGAGGAGAGCGCGCCTCTCGGAGGGAAGGGTGCATAGGCCCTGTTCTCGCAGCGGAGAACAAGGAAGGGGTCTAGGTTCCCGGGGTAGTTTCCGTGGGGAGCTACTGACGGGGGGGAATGAGCTGTAGGATGTCTGACGGGGCACCCTCCGTGTTCCTTCCTGGCACTGCCAGTGTGGTAGTGAGGCCGGTCTGAGGTCCTATCAGGGAGCCAGGCAAGTGGCCAAGGGGTGCTTTTCTGTGTGGGAAAAGCATGAGTGGCTGTGCTTTCATTAGGGAAGCCAGTCGTCCCGAAAGGGTGGTGGCAGCAGAATGACCTCAGCGGCAGGCTGAGGGTCCGGGTCCAGAGAGGTTGCATCTTTGGGGTGCAAGGACCAAACAGAGAGAGGGTACTGGTTGGAACAAACTCCAGAAGGGAGACCAGCTAGTGACCCAGGGGATGGGATGTAGACCTGTCCCGGAAGACCGCAACGGTGCTGAGGCACTGGACCCTTGTCCAGAGAAGGGGTAGGCATAGTGTTGCATGCCCAAGGGCAAAGGTGGGCCTAGTGAGGCCAAGTCCATGTAGACCATGAGTGACCTAGAGGTATCTAACCTAGAGCCCGGAGGGTTCTTAGGGTAGTCTGGGATCCCTTTCATGGGTGGAGATTTCATGGATGGGAGGAGTAGGTGGTCTGAGCGGATAACTGGTGAGTAAGGGGGTCTGGTCAGAACCCCTTATAACTAGTTATCGCTGACTACGGGAAGAATACCCATGTAGGGTGGCTACTTCTTCCCTGTAGGAATCAGCTGAACGCGGCGTGTGTTAGAAGGTGGTTCTGACACTATGGGCCGCCCGGATTTTTCGCTTGTTGAGCACCTAGGTGTTGAGGTTTTACTGTGGGAGAGCCTCATAAATTGGGACTCCTCCACAGTGAACTCATGAGGAAAGAGACTGCATGTGGATTTTACTGGTGTCCCCCTAGCTTGACTAGGCCGCTGCGCAGCAGCTGGAGTTAGGGGCACCAGACTGGTTACATGCAGACACCTGTGTACCTGCGTGTGCACACGGGTAGGGAGCTGCGCAGGGGAGATTCTTGGCGTGCGCAGTCCAGGAGCAGCTACAAAGTGAATGGTGTGGCAGGACTTATGCAGAATTGGGTGGTGACACGGAATAGGCCTTATACACTAGGAAGGAACATGCCAGGGAAGTCAGTGTGCTTTACTGTGTTTTTCACTTCATTATTCCCCTATGGGGATGTGGAGCCCATGTGCTAGATTAACTTCCATAAGGCCTACAGATTCCAGACACGCACTAACGTCCACTGTAGCGGATGTGAAAAGAAGTATTTTGCAGAGTCCAGAGTCATATTTGTACTGCTTTTGGGTCATCCAGAAATGTTACATCTCTCTGAGTCCGATCATAACCAGGGACTGGCTGGGGGTTGACCTCAGCAAGCTGGATTGATGACCTTTCCCTCCCAGAGCGAAGACCTCCTTTCCACGAAGGGAAGATAGGCGGAGCTACAGGCTCATCCATCAGCAGCTATCACTGGGTGCCAGGCACCAGGCTGCACCTAGGAGGGAAGGGCTCTGGTTTCAGAGACCATGTGGCCAGAGAACATGGACGACGCCATTTTGAACAAACCCAGAGGCTGGACAAGAAGGAGGGAGCAGGGGCAGGGAAGTGATGTGTCGCTGTTTGATAGGACAAGCAGAGACTTCCTGCCAGCCCCCTACTCAACTTTTAAAAAGTGCTTGCACAGGAAGAGAAGCTCTCTCTGGGGTGTGGTCTGCGGAGGCTGAAGGTGCTGAAGCCTGGCGCAATGGGCAGTTGGAAGGAGGAACCCCTGACTGTCCCCAGGGCCCTACCAGCACCAGAAGAAAAGCCCAGGACCAGCGCGAAGAGAGCAGAGGCCTCTGCGCAGGGAGAAGAGAGGCCAAGGAGGAGAGACAGGCGAAAGGCTGGCGCAGGGAGCCAGTGAAGACAGCTCCCTGCCGGATCCCCCCCCCCCCTCTCAGAGACCCCGAGGGCGAAGGAGAGTGTTTCCAGTGGCTGGGGCTGGCCACCCGGAGCGCAAGGACACGAAAATGGGGCAGATCAGACCCCCAGGGGCTGAGCTATGGCCCCCAGAAGGTGAGCTACCTTTGACCCCCCCCCACGAAGAGGAGGTCGGGGGCCCGGGAGCCCATCCCCGGGCCCCGAAGCAAAGCCGGGGAGCGCCGTCGTGCTCCCCGTGAAGATTGTGCCCTCCGGGGTACCAGGAGCCCACCTTGGCCCCCAGGAGCCCACCTTGGCCCCCGGCGAAGAAACGGAAGACGGGGGGAGCGCCGTCGTGCCCCCCCGCGAAAATGAGCCCAGGGGGGCCCGGGAGCCCATCCCCGGGCCCCGAGCAAAGTCGGGGAGCGCCGTCGCGCTCCCCGTGAAAGTGCTCCCCAGTGGGGCGCCAGAGCCCACCCTGGCCCCCGCCCGATGCGCGAAGCTAGGGAGGGGCCCGGGAGCCCATCTCCGGGCCCCGAGCGGCGGAGTCAGTGGGGAGCGCCGTCGCACCCCACGGGAAGAAGACTCGGGGGCCCGGGACCCCATCTCCGGGCCCCGCAGTGATGTCTGGCGTGTGGTGGGGAGTGCCGTTGCACTCCCGAAGTCCGGCGAAGACTGTCCGTCTGCCCGCCAGAGCGGGCAGACCAGAACGGAGTTGCCGGGCTCCCGCGGCAGCACACGTGGGTGCTGGCCGAGCGGGAGCCGGCGGGGGCAGCCGGGGTGGGCTCCCAGGCTGCCCCCAACCCCAAGGCAAGCGGGGGTCCCAGGTGGGACCGGGGCCCCGACAGACCCACGGAGCGGCATGGGGCCCGGGTGGGACCGGGCCCCCGAAAATGTGCAGAGCGGCCGGGGGTAGGCTCCCCGAGCCGCATTCCCTTACCTGGGGGTCCGGGTGGGACTTTGCCCCCCTTCCGAGGCCTGAAGATGCGGCAAAGCCGCCAGCAACTCCGCGCGGCTCTCCCCGGCACAGCGGGAGAGCCGCTCATCTATTATACGGAAAGCGGAGCATGAAGCGCCCCATAATGCCTTGCTAGGCATTTCAGAATAGAGTGTTTTGGTGCTTGTGGTGGCCCCAGGAGGATGGGGTCACCACCAACTTGGTGCAAGGGTGCTGGGGGAGCTGCTGGAGAAGCGCAGTCTCCCCCCAGCACGAAGAGAAAAGTCCCACCCTAAGTGTCTTGGGGATTTAACCAGGATAACCCCTCAAGGGCTCAGCTTCCATTTAACACCTTCTGGGCTGGAACTTTTGTTCTACAGCTTAGTGTGTGTTTTGAAGTGCTTCATGGAGTGAAGGGCTGAGTTGGGGATGTCTGGAGAAGGGCATCCCCTGGAGGTGAAGAGGTGTAATTGCACAAGAACTGCATTTACTCACGGTTATTCCTTTATAGAGGGACTGAAGGTCACATATGTAATGTGAAGGTACCTGTGTAAGGTGATGTCATAAGCAAAGTGGGTTATGTTGCCAGACACTCCTGCTAGGGTGTCTGGCTGGATATGCGTAATCCTGTGATTTCATCTGTGATGCCTTTAGGGGCTGTAATTGCAACGCATTTTAATGTCCAACAAATGTGCTGAGTACTGTCATTCTCAAGTGTGCGTAAACATGTATTTTTGCTGCTGCGCTTAAGTGAGGAACAACCCAGACTGTTAGCCCTGAATATGTAGGGGTGCATACTGTATGGTCAATATAAGATGCTCAGTCAGGGTTATGTGTCACTAGGGCAGGTGAACCTATTTTTAATGCGTGTGGTGGGTCGCCACTGGGATGGTGCCAGTGCGCAGGGCCGTCGCTCCAGGTTATGCTCAACACACTGCATTAGGGGGCAAGATGATGTGCATACATGGGAGTGGTGGCACTAGACCCCACCCCCTTTTTGGGAGGGGTGGAGATGTTACGCAATGTCACAAAGTAATTCCAACAGCTTATGTATATTTGTAAATTGGTGCATAGTATTGAGTAGTGTGTGTGTTTAATAAATGTACTCTTACTTTTATAAAGCAAAGGACCGACTGGACAATCAATTATTGAGTGTTATTTCTGCGCACCTGCAAATGGCGATTACTAGCCCACACCACCTCCCTTGAGTAAAGCCTCAGACTGCTCTGCAACGCTACCCTCAGAGTCAGGCGCTACAATTGGGTGTTTGGTTCCCAGTGAAGGACAAATGTAGTCATGTTATTTGTGCAGGCCTCACAGATACTGCCTCGTTTTCCAACAAGGGCTAATCACAAACTACCCCAAATGGCCAAAACAGGGCTAAGCACGGGGGAGGGGGTGCAGGCCCAGCAGTTAAGGGGTTAATCCTATTTGTGTGGGTATGTTTGCTTAAGGGTCCTATAGCTCACTGTGCTGTAGCACTGAAGCTGCACCTCACTGATTTTTAACATGGGTGAGGCATGTCTGGGGTTTATTGCACTTTACAGAGGAATGTAGCCTAGGGGCCTACATTAGTCTCTTGGGTTGGAGTCCAGAATGGTTTGTATAGTGTTGGTTCCTATCTGTAGTAGCACAGCAAGATAAAAAAAAAAAAAAGTAAATAACCCTGTAATACGACCCATCGAAATAGCCAGAATAAGTCAACCATTGCATCCATCGCATGAATGTAAGACTTTGTATAATTAAGTATGATTTTTTTAAAACTCGTTTTCATGATTGTGTACTCTAACAAAATTGTCTAGCAAGATGACCCATGACCATTATTGTTGAATGCCTAAAGGAATAGGGCCCTCTGTGTATAGTGATTGGTTGCTTTGAATTTGTGTCTTCAGCCATTGTTTGAAAGTGTCCTTCACTATTCACCACACAGAAATATTTCCTTTGAACTCCTTTCAAGATTGATGCATTAAGTGTATGAGTTCCTATTGGGAGCGTCGCATTACAATACATGGACTGAAGTCTCCATGGACTGTAGTGGAGGTGCATTGTCTGAGCATTGGAGCAATGCTGCCCAGCCGCGCAGCAGGAAGGTTTCTCTAGCCTTTCACCTGGTGATGATTGTGAGGGTCATTCTCCGTGCATGCCGTACCAGCAACCTTGCTTTAGTATGACATGAAAATCCATCAAACAGAAGCATTTCAATGTGTCCAGGCATAAGGTGTGAGTCCAGACTCTACAAAATCAGGTGCCACATTGAATTGAGGAAATCCCTTCATCTGAGGTGGCTGCTGCAGTATTCTGCTTCCAGCATTTTCTTTGGTGACAAAGGTTCACACAAGGTCTAGCGCTCACAATGTGCTAATTGCTCTCATTTCAGCTTGTACATAATTTTACTCTAGGAACTCTTGTGATTGCGGCCAGTTAGATTACTGTCACTTTTTAGTCTGAAGGATACCATGCCTTCTGCTGCAGCCATGCACTCTGCGGCGCCCATCTCCTCCGTCCGATCTCTCCCTGCAGCCGCCTGTGTGCTGTCATCAGACCTAGTTTGTTTCTCTTCTGCTCTTGGTTATGTGCACCTGGTTACTGCAAAATGGCGACATTGGTGCATCAAGAGTGTCATGAGCCATTGCAAGCAAGGAAAATGTTCCTTCTCCCCCCATAGTGAAAAATATTTGTTTTAATATTTATAACCCGGTGCCACTGATTTGTTGCACGGTTTATAGCTACGCCCCTGTTTCTGTTTTTGCTTTATTCCCTGAAACCTTGAATGGCGAGACAGGCCTGCCAATTTCACATGCTCTGCTCCAGGCGGGGAAACGTTCTCTTTAAAAATTGACCCATAAAGACACTCTGAGATTTCATTTTTTCCCCCCATTAAAACCAGAAAAAACGAGGAAGCTTTGCTTAATGTCACATAGAAAGGTGATTGCATTTAAGCAAGACTAGCTTCATTATGGCATAATGATGAGAGTTAATGGTGCATAGTGCCATGACAGACTGAAAAGGACATTTTCATTAACTCGACTCCTCATGCCTCTGTTCGCTGACTGCAACTGGCCCTCCTTTCGTACCTGGTGTTTCTCGCGATGTGATGCATGGATTAAAACAAATAGAAGAAGGGAATAGGTTACCATAGTGCGTTTGAGGATGTTTTCGTACAGGCAGTATGGTTGATCGCGCAGGGACTATGTGAGAATCTTTTGATTTTAACCATTCTGGTGGTCATGCTTTATTTTCTGTTGAAAGAGACCTGTACCACAGTTTCCTCTCCAGTGCTCCACACGGTTATGCCCTATTGTCATTGAAAGAGTGCTGGACTCTAGGGATTTTTGGAGACCTCCTGAAGTGATGCTCCTTTCAGTTTGGAGTATGTGCTAATGTTGGTTCTGTCGGGTAGAGAAATTGCTTTAATGTTACATTAATATTTTTGCATGGAGAAAAAAACTCTCCTAATTTGATTCAATCAAAAAGCAGTATATTGACAGCATTCGAATCGGCTTCCCTTTCACACCGTGGCCCTGACTGAGCTTTTGACGCATGCATTAACTGTCCTTTGGTGTGACTCATTGCCATCGTCGCTAAGACTCCAACCTTTGGTGGATTATACCTTGAAGATTTATACCTTGAAGAGTTCCACTGATACTAGTCCCACTAGCTGTCTCCCCCTGTGTCCTGAAGAAGACTCGCCATGACTCCTTATTCAATCACGCACTTCTCTGGGTCGAAATGTCAACGCACCTATACAATCCAGACCCTACCCTCTCCACTCCACGTGAAAAGCAGATTAAGCATTAGACGGATTGGAGATACATGTGTTCAGGGATGGATGTCCATTGAAATGAACATTTTAGAGATCTTTTGTACAGCACTGTATATAGTTCATTCACCTACAGCACCTTGTCACCTCTATCTCACCTAATCACTTATAAGTTAGTCCTGCATTGTTTTTCAATAACTTTGTTTGCCTGTGACAGCCATACTATGTTATAACCAGAAAACTGAAATATTGTAAAAAGAAAAACAACTAATGCTGTCAATATACTGCTTTTTGATTGAATCAAATTAGGTGTGTTCTTCTTTTTCTCCATGCAAAAATATTGATGTAACGTTAAAGCAATTTCTCTACCCGACAGAACCAACATTAGCACATACTATAGACGCCCAGGTTCTGAGGGTCACTGGGTCACCCCATAATACTTGATGCCTTTCAGTTTGGAGGAATGCTGCCCCCATACCCAGCCTATGTTATTTTTGGTTGGTGACAGTTGATCTTAGTAACAAGGTGCAGGCCTTTTTACCTGCATTTCAGTGTGGCTATTGCTTACCGACTCTTCCTGGTAAATCCGTGTAGCTGATCTTAACTGGAGCCCCTTATTCCCCCGGAGTATATCTTGTATGTGAGTATATTTGAGGTGTACCAACGAGGTGGGGCATCCCATGTATGCTTGACTCCCCTTGGGCTGTAGGGTGCAGCATAAGGTTAGTAGTAGTTAGTCACTGTCTCCCTAACATGTTCCCTAAAGTTGCTGTGTTGTCTTACCTCTTTCTTTGTAGTGCACTATCTAGCTTTCTATGTGCATACCAAGGAAGGGCCATTTAAGCTATGACTCAAATTTTGAACCAGTTTAAAACTTCAGACGGCGCAACATAAAGACAGATTGAAATGGTGAACCGGCCAAATCGCACATCCTCGCAATCTGTACTTTGGGCTGTAAGCTGAGAAGACCTGGAATACACTTGCTGCAATTTCATCCCTATATGATTGTCATGGAGATGTGTGTATTTGAAAAGAAGTGATCTCTGCAACACTTGAATCTCCTAAAGTTTGGGGTGGATTTTGAATATGATGTGACGTGAAGATGCGAACTGTCCCCAAGTTCTGATAAAAGCATGTCCTTGTCACTGATCCAACAAGCACCTTTGGCTCATGAAAGATTTGCTTGCACATGTAGAGAAGGGAAAAACTAGAAAGGTTATCCATGCCTACCTTATGTTAAGGGGTAGGACTGGGGGAGGGGGCAGGGGTCCTGGAGCTTTGCTACAGATGAGTTGGACTGCGTGGTATCTACTTGGATCCTGCCTTAAACCACTGATGCTTTAGATCCAGTGTGCCCTTGCTGTAGTGAATTTCTTACTGCTGTTGTTCTGACTCGGAGTGGAGACAACAGCTGATGGCCTAGCCGAGTTCAAAGTGATGTCTCTGCTCATTGACCTACTGCGGGACAGAGACTGGTGCATTGTCCTTCAAGAGGAATGCAAAAACAACAGTTGATGGACAGAATGCAGAACAATGTCATACATTCACCCCAGTACAGAGATCTGGGCCTAAATCCATCGTTTTTTTGCTCACCATGCCATTCCAGTTTGAACCCAGCCATATGCAAATCAGTCTTGACCCTGTGCCTCATGGGAACTGTCCAGCCCGAACTGCCAAGCCAGGTCCTCCCTGGACTGGAAACAAGCATCCTAGGAATTCAAGAGGAATCCCATGCGGTGGCATGTCTTGATTCATTGTGTTCTGAATCCTAAGATGTGTGATCAAGAAAAATCTGCCCTCTGAGGTGATCCATAATAGTCGTGGACCCACCACCCAACAGGGGCGAGGCTAGAATATGATGCTGGAGGCACAGAGAGCCAGTATCCTCTGAGCCTGGGCATCAAGCGTCAAAGAAGATGCTGCCATCTCCCCTTCATAACTGCGACCTCCCCAGTCCAACTCCATCTCCAGCCTTCCTCCGTGTCAACAATCCTCTGACATTCAGCCTGAACGCATTCACTTTCACTTCTGCAAGGCAGACTGACACCACACTGATCTGCCTTTGATTGCTGGTTGTGCAACCACTGTAGTTTCCCCTACATTTGCAGTGATTGGGGCCCACCCGCTATGTAAAGACCCTTAAAACTCCCACCTCAAAGTATTGTGAACTCTTGAAATAAACTAAAAATAGTGAGGTTACAAAGTCGGCTGTATGGCTGGTTAATACTAGGTTACATTATAAAATTGTAACCCGATTTCCTCGAACTTCTTAATGATGCTGCATGTTTACTTGCTATAATGAAAGACTTCGTTGATCATTCTTATGAAAACAATAACACTGCTTTAGCAATCTATTGCCCTGCACAGGCTGGTTTATGAATGTAAAATTGTGCCCCATTTCCAGAAACATTGTACTTAAAATGGTTTAATTACCTACACACAGTCTTCAATAGCCATAACCCTACACCTATTCATCCGTGATTGATAAACTGAAGTGGAAGCCAAAAAATAAAACCAGGCCTGGCTTGAATAGGGCTGTCACAAAGGGCTTCTATGGCCCATAATCTTTCCGGTACTTCCAATTCCCCAAGAGGTCAAAGCATTTCTCTTCTTGGGAAGGAGTAGTAGGAGAGAGAGGGTGGTGCAAGGATGGCAGCGAGGAATAGTAAGAACAGAACTAAGTCACGTATACAGCAGAGCAAAAAACAGACCAGCTCCGTCAAGGGAACCAACACCAAACGTGGATGCCTCTAAACTCTACCATCAATCTGTAGTGCAACAGAAAAGTATTCTAGGTTGCCAAAGTTGCACCCATGCAAAGTTCAACCAAAGAACACCCCCATATATCTGCCTGCTATCATGAGACCTCCCGCCCCACTCCCCAGTTCATCTCCCCTAAAAATCGTCCAATGGTTAAGCCATTGAGTAGGTCGTAGACAATTTAACTATCTTGAGAAGGTCAGAAGTTTTCCTCCGCTAAACTGTTGTGCTAAATTTTTTTTTAAAACCTGTCGTGCAAAAGACATCTATCCTCTCTAGGTGCACAGGAACTATCTAACCGAGATCTAAACAATCTTCTTGTTCTATTTACCTAATTGGAAGGGAAATGCTAGTAAAACTAAAACTACTCCTCAGTGAAACTAATACAGAATCTTCGTTTCATGTCTGGTCTAGTAACGAAGTATACACATCAGGGTGCACAACACACAGCTGTCCAATCTGAGATATTTGCAGTTTTGGTTTCCTGCACATATCCCAGCAGTATCAACAACCAAACTGCTTCTTAGTAAAGTAGTGTGAGCCCAGGAATATGGTTTATGATTGCATACCCAGTCACCCTTTCGTCTCCTTCCTTTTGTATGCCCATAGATGTTTGAAACTAATAGTCTGACACTGCTTTAGAATTAAAATAAGCATTCTAGAGGGAAAACATTACACCTGAAAACAGAACCGACCACTACAAAGCATGAATAAGTAAATTATGAAAGCTGCATAAAACCTCTTGTCTTTAACATCCCTATAAGGCTCATCTTTGACAATGCTGCCTTCCTTCCACATTTCTGCTGAACTATAAAGGGGCTTTCAGACTTACCCTAACGAAAACTGGGTCATAGACAAACATATATAGTTGGTTTCCTGTAGAAATTAATTATATTCAATGCTCCAAAGACTTTTCAATTGCCATTGTGAAAGCTAATTTAATCAGCATTAACAAGTCAATACTTTGTTTGTTATGCCCTCCACTCCTCATCCTCTACTGACTATCTATACACATTATAGATCAATATATTAAAATATTTCATACTGACGCATGTCTACAAGACGTATTTGCACAAATTACAAAAACATTTACACACATCCTGCCAACAAAAGTTTCTTTACACGTGTCCAAGTTTCCTCAATTTTATAGTATGGTAAACATCAGAGGTTGTCCATAATTATAAAGTGGTAGGCAGGTCCAAAGTCCTTGTATCACCCTTCGAGTCACCACTTAAAGTTTATGCACAGTCCTTCGTTCAGAATTGGACTCCTCTGTCTCATGGCGTCGACAAGTTTCAGCCTTCAATACATTCCAGGCCTCATCAGGACAGAAGTAGCAGGGATACATTTCTTAGAAACAACCGGGCATATCAGAACCTCGATAACCAGTGCAAAAACCTAAATAAATTGGGTCTCAGTTGCTAGTCCTATAACTAGGGGTGGGCGAAAAATTCCGCTCCGCTGGCGAAGTTCGCTGAGTTTTGCCCACTCCGCTTTCCACTTGGAGTGCAGAGTTCTGGGAAAACTTCACCAAACGCCATGAGTCTGAGTTTTCTCTTGTGAGCAACTCACCAGCGTAAAGTTGGCGAGTGAGAATTTGCATCCCTTAGTGTGATTTTCAGGCGCTAGAGCGTATCCCTGCAAGATTTCTCAAATGCTGGTGGTCCGGGCAGGTTGCGACTATTCACGTTGAGAAAGCTGCCACTTGAGTAGAAAATCTACTCGAGCGGCAGAAAGAAGCAGCATCCTCTGGCATACGGTGTGGTACCGCTTAAACTGATTTTACAGTGTGGAACGAGCTCCTGCTAAAAATCAGCGTGAGCAGCACAGCGTGCTGAATTCCACCTGCTCGCGGAACTCCCCGGAATCTCGCTGAGTTTTTAAGTAACTCCACAAGTTCCGCCCACCACTACCCTTAACCACAGTCTCACAAAGGCATCAATCAATATCTTGGCACATTATATCTTATGATATCACTCTTCTCTTTAAACACAGCAGCATAAGCAGCCGTTGGTGTCTTTGATTAACCGTGAGGTGTGTTTGGGCTGCGAGTGCTTCCACCGGTGCAAGGCTGGCAACCTCAATTACCATCTGCTTAAAGGGGGGGGTATGGCTAATCAAACTAGAGCGGCCATCTTTGAATTGAGAACACATTTCTAGCACACATTTTTCCCCACGGCTGGAATTAAAGTAATAGGTCAATAATTTCCGATCTTCTACGACCTTACAGTAGCTCTCTTTAGCAGGGAAGGGACACCATCCCTTTCCCATTTTTTTTTTTTTTTAGAACAAACCTCGATGTCTGATGGGTTCTTTCTTCCCCATTCCTAGTAGAGTAGCCCAAATATCAGAGTAGATGATTTGAATTTTCTAATTGGGAAAAATACTGCCCACTGATTGAATAGTACCTGTGAGGGTTGAGCTAGATCTCGGTGTAAGGATGCTTTTCATGCATTTTGCAAAGCTTGGATGCTTCTCTGAAAAACTGGCTTTGACCTTTAGCAGCACTTGTTTATTGATCTTACTGTGTTTTGCAGTTCGTAAGTTCATCTTCCCCGTTAAAGCAGCTCAGTCGATGTTTAACTGCCTGGAAAAAGTCTTTCATGCTTCAGTATCACCTAACCAAACGTCACGCTGGCAGGTAGTTCTTGCTGTATGCGGCAGACTGTCCGTTTTTAGAAAGGTTCCAGTCGTCACTGCGTTATCAAAGACCTACTACTCACTCTTTGAATATTCAGCAGAATTTTCTGCTAACCTAAATTAGCCTCCGAGTTTAAGAAAAGAACATTCACTGGGGTCTCTTCCTTCTCCGATGACAACCCGGAACTTTAATCTCTCAAATGGCGAGCGCCGGTCTCAATCACAGCCCCTGCTCATTGCATGTTTAACTAAATTAACCACAGTGAAGAACCACTTTAATGACCATCCCAATGTATAACTACCAGTGAAAATAACGTGCTATTGTTCAAAACAGTACGTGACACTAAATGAAAGCAGTAACTGTTGAAATTACGGTTAGGATAGGTATTGGGGTTAAATTGGATTAGGAAATAGTAGATACTGGTATTGGGGTCAAGCCTAGAGTACGTGCAGGAGATGTTGCCTTGTATTTTTGTCACAATGGATTCTTTTATTATTGCTATTTTCTTTTTGGCTTAATGAGAAAATGTGTAACCCTGAATACTTCATACCATCAGTAAATCATAACAGCAGGAAATTCATGCATACAGCTATGCAGTCTAGCGGGCCTTGGAGCCCAGGGCAACCGTTTATTTATTGAGCGTATAGTGCATTCACGAGATTGCTTTATGTGTCATTTTTGTATGCAATGCAGAGACAAAAATTGTTTATCCAGGAGTAGGAAAAAGTGATGAAAATAATATAAATGGTAATTTGCAGGGGAAGATGACACAAAGAGGATGAATGCCAATAGGCTTCTGAAGTGCGAACCGCATCCTAGGGTTTCAGAGCATCAGGTTGAGTGGTGGTAGCACAGGACCCTGGGGGGGGGGTAAAAATAATTCTTGGAGGAGGAGTGGAGAGTGTTATTTGGGTATACATGTGGCCCTGGAAGGGTGGATCGAGAGAAAACCGAAGGGCACACATTTGACAATACACAGAAACAATGGTGTAACATATAATGATACCCCACCCTTCATTCTAAGAGGGGCCGGTATAATGTCATGTAGGCTGGTCGTCTTACAGATCTCAAAGTCCTTGGGCAGAGTAGGAGCTGCCTTCATTACAGGGGTGCAGGATGCTGGCGTAACAGCTCTGCACAGAAAATGGAGGTGGAGGCAGAATGGTAAAGAAGCCTTCACATGAAAATCACATGAAGAGAGATGGGACCTGTGATGGAAAGTTAAAACAGGAGAAAAACAGACCAGTACCAAAACGGTCAAAGCAAAGTGGTCTCTTCTTTTGGCATTGCCAGTGCAGTCCTTTTGGTTTTGCCTATGCCTTTTGCCAATGCTGGACAAAAATGAGAAAAGAAAATGATTATTATTGACTTTGAACAGCACAGGCAAAAAGTAAAGACTGCATGAGGAAGCAAACACACTTTTGTGTCGAGATTCTGAGTTAGACCTAGCGTCACCATGCATGCCCACTTAATGAGGAGGTGGCTATTTTGCATTTTATTTTAATTTACCTTTTCATGATGTCAGACTCCCATCTTGGAGCAGTAACTTAAAAAAGAAATGAGCGGCACATCAGATGAGTAGACCCACAGAAAATTGCAGATGCTAGCTCCTCCCAAAAAATAAGTCTTTTAAAAAAAGAAAAGAAGAATAAGACGGGGAGCAATGGGGAAATGGGTAGGAGGGTGGAGTAATTGCTCATCAGCAGTGGTTACTACCCGGGGGTGGGAGGGGGTGCTGTGGGTGGAGCAAATGGGGAGTTAAGTGGGAAAAGGCGAAGTGAAGAAAAAAAACTGATCATACCGAAAGGAGCAGAGGAAATCTATGGATGGTCGGGGAAATGGGAACAATTTGGACTCCTCTAGAGGTGGGAAACTTCAGTTTGGAAGTAACACACAAGGGAGAGAGCAAGAGAACACATTCACTCATATGGAGGTCTACTAGAAAAAGAATGGTCCTTGATGTGCTGCTGGGAAGGATACAAGTCAGCCAGTGAATAGGATGGTTAAGAAGCTAGGCTCCAAGTAAGTAGCAAACGCAGGAGGAAGAAGAAAAGCAATAAATAATAAGCAAGCAAATTATATTGACAGCGCCTACAAGTTATAAGAAATGAGCTGACCCTTAGCAAACTGTAAGTATTGGAATTGTCCACAATAGGTCTTTGACAGCAGGCAGCTAAAAGTTGTCCTGCAAATTAAAACGTGGTGATCGAAAGAGTGCTGGAAACCCATGAGAAGAGAACCTTATTACATATGGAACAATCAGTGGCGGCTGGCACGGATCGGGGGTGATGGGGGTTGTAAAAAATAAAAAGTTACCTCATCACCACGTCTCTCAGGTCATTTCTCCGCATCTAGAGTCTGGCAGGAACGAAGCAGAAAGCACACAGGCTCCCCTAAGCCAATCACGACGCTGCTGTCAGCAGAGTCGTGATTGGTCTGAGTGCTGTGGTTCAGTGCTCAGACTTGGGCTATTAGCCTGTGCTTGTTCTCCACCCAGGCTGTAATACAGTGTGGTGGAGAACATGCAAAGTGCACATGACTGTTTGGCCGGCCTAAGACTGTCGGCCAAACAGTCATGCGCACTTAGTGCCCACCACTCCTCCCCCTGCTCTTTGAGCAGCCCAGCCCCGCAAAACTGCTTCAGCAGGGAAAAATAAAATGATAACATCATGTCATTTTATTTTTCCTTTTTTACACTGCTGAAACGCAGTGGGGCGACGCTCCTCCGCCTTAGCGTAGGAGTCGCCCCTGGGAACAATGTGAGAAAAATGAAAGTAAGAGAAGGGCTTTTTGTAGACTGGGAAGTAATGAAAGCAAAAATTGTGATGGTTTTAAAGCTGAAGTAGATGGGCCGCAGCAACTGAAGAGATGTTTGGGGAAGTGGGGCTAAAACCCATTTGAATTTCGTGAGCTATTTCAAGATGTCGGGAGCTTTATGGAAAATAACTTTTAGTCTGTGCTGCAGATCTCTGCAACTCTTGGATAATTGGGGAGTGTCGTGAAGAACATTGATCCATCATTGAATAATGTAATATTGCTTTTGTCCACAATAGTGCTGTTGTGCAGGCGCTAATCCTAGGATTGGTGACCACTAAAATGAAAAGGTTTTCTTCGATGGCTGTGCCTGCTGTAGGCATACCTCGTATTACTCTGTCACAAGTTAAAGGTCTCAATGAAAGGGAGGGATAAAGGGGGTTTAAAGAAAGGAAGGGGTAAAGGGGGTTTACAACGAGCAACCCATCCAGAGAGAAGAAAACCATCAGGGAGCAGCAGGGCAATGGGGGGGAATCAAAGAGCTCATCAAGAGTGGCGAATGCTGAAGTAGAAACTAAGAAGGGCCAATTAAAAAACACTTTAAAGAATAGAAGGGAGGACAAAACTGTTAATATACGTGAAAAACCCCAGGGGCGAAAGGATAACATCAGGAATTTAGCCGAAGGTGGGAGTTTACTTAAAACAGTAATTACTAAGAGGAATAAGCAGGGAAGAGAGAATACTGGTACCACAGCAGCAGAAACCAGTGGCAATTTGTGGCTACACTTTGAACCTTCCGAAATAGAGAAGGGGAGGATAAAAAAACACGGAAGATCACACCCTTAAATCGATCCCAGCTTCTATATTCTTTCTCAAAATGCCCAAGTTTGAGAGAAATTGGGACAAAGGATCTGAGGCAGGTAGGCTTCAGCCAAAATAACAAAGGGAAGGTGCTAGTGTACTCGGGGCTGGTAAAGGCAGCCATTGGAAAAGCCGAAAAGGAGGTACTGAAAGAAGGGATAAGATTAATATCAGAAGGAGAATTGGAGGGGGGTAACCAACAAGGCAGTGCCTTTCTGAACTGTCACGCAGGGTTAGGGAAAAGGCAAGTAAGGCTGATAGCCGGGGAGGGTGGGGAAAGAGAAAACATCAAAATAGCCGTTGAGAAGAACTCTGAGACTATCAAACCTTGGGGTAACCGGAGTCTAGAAAATAGTTATCTAGGCCCACCCCAGTGGGATCAGAATGAGTTTGATTGTCTCAGTGAAATTGATTAGGAAAATGGGTTTTCGCACAGCTTGAAAATTATATCCTGGAATGTAAATGGGCTAGGAGGTCGGACAAAAGTCGAAAGTGTAAAACAACTAACCCAGTGTGCTGAAATCATCCGTTTACAGGAAACATGGCTATGCGACAATACCCCCGTAATTGAAGGCTTTGCCCAACTTCACAGGCCAGCTAAGAAAAATAGGTATGGTCGTTCCTCTGGGGGGGATTATGACTCTCACTTCAACCAGGATTGCGAAAAAGATGATAATAAATGTAGCATGTAAATGGTTGCTGGTCTGTAAGGTATCCCTACTGGTTACAGATAGGAAGTGCGAATACTTGGTACTTGTGAATGTCTATATACAATGGGGTTCCCATGAGGAGTATGAGGTGGAAATGGGGCACTTTAAGGAAGATATGGATGTATTGTGCGAAGAACGTGAGAATGATCTGATAATTGTAATGGCAGATTTCAACCATAAACTAAACTCCAAAAACTAGATCCATGGTTTAAAGAAATATTGGGCTCATATAATATAGTGCCAGCTGACTTCCCCAATTGTATTTTGTTGGACTTGGCCCTTTTTGGCAGGTTCACCCCTGAACTTTTTGCCTTGTCTGTAACCTGGTGTTGGTGATTTTAGGCCTCTGGGCACTTTCGCACTGTGGTCCAGTGGAAAGTGCGTGCGCTCTCTGTGTACTTGTGGTGAGATTGGCCTGCCCTCCCATAGGAATGCATGGGGGAAAAGTGTGTCCATGGTAATTCCTGGTATGAGAGGAGCAGTGTGGTCAAGTCTGGTATGTATGAAATTGTGTGAATAAATGCTGCGCAATGGTGTGCGCAGATTTATTGTGGTTATTTTAGAAATGCCACTTTTAGAAGTTGGCATGTCTGTGTGCTATGTGTCTGCCTGCCTGATGTGAATTGCATGTCTGGCTTTGTGAGTGACAGGGGCTGGGAGGTGTGTGTGGCTCCAGGAGGGGCAGGGTGAGTCAGCGCTGGGCTGAATAGGACACCTGGGCTAAGGGTAGTGGGAGGAGTAATCCCCTGACTCTGAATAGGATGGTGCTTCCCTAGTACAATTCTGGCTCCGCCCCCTGTGGTGTCTGATCACTGAGCCCCCACCTGACAAAGGGGAGAGGAGCTGGGCAAAACAAAGTGCTCCAAATCCCCCCTAAACCAGTTCTGACTGGTATCCCCAATCCCTGTGCTGTGACACCAAAGGATTTACTGATATAAATATAGGGGCTGTGACCCCATAAAAAGAGGCAGTGTGCTGTATTTGTTCCTGACCGGGCGTGCTGCTGCTGGGGCCCAGGGGGGCTGCCAGGAGGGCTTTCCTCCCTGGGCCCTGCATTGCCCTTCATCTCTATGGGAACTTTCTGCTGGATTTACTCTGGACTGCAGGACCATTGCCTGCCCCTAGCGCCTGGCGAGTGCTTTGTTTATTTTCCTACCGAGCGCTTTGTTTTTCCCTTACAGCGCTGGGCGGCGATCCTTGTCGAGGGAATCCCGACGTAGGGATTCCCCCGCTCTGTCCAATGTATTGCGGGTGCCCACCCCGCTTATACGTTTGTTTTTTTATGGCGGGTGCCCACCCCGCATTTGGCCTGCTTCGCGGGTGCCTACCCCGCTTATGGTTCATTTCCGTGGCGGGAGCCCACCCCGCACTTTGCCACAAGAAATTATCACCGCCGCCGGCCCGATTGAAAACGGAAGTCAGGCGCGTCCGCCTGACTCTGGGCGGGACCTCGCTGACACCATTTCCGCCTTCCCCCGGCCGGGAGAAGGCGACGCGGAAGTCCGGAGCCCGCAGCCTGTGGGGATGGAGGCGGAGGGGGGCGCGAGGCACCGTGTCGGTGCCTGCCCCCTCCGCCCAAGTGGAAGCACCGCCGGAGCCTTCCCAGCAAAGAGAACGGAGCCTCTCAGCTACCCTGGTGAGTGGGACTGGGTGAAGCTACGCTTCATCCTGAAGCGAGGCATTGTGTGGCGAGGCTCCCATGAGTGAGGGGAGCCCCGGAGACGGAGTCCTGCCCGCAGTCCACAGAGAGGAGACTTCGTCCGCTGCACAGAGTCCTGGTGAGTGGGGGGGCTCCCTGTGTGCCTTTGTGTGCCTGTTCGAGGCACAAGCGCCAGTGCGCTCCATTGGGGGCATGATTTGTTTAAAGCTCCCGTGCGCTCCAACGCTTGGGGCCAGTTTTATATGGCTAAGCGAGCCCCAGCGGGGCCCCGAGGGCACAGTCGTGCCAGGGCCCCTTCCCCTGATGCTCAGCTGCGCCGTACCAGCGCTGGCGGCTGCAACGTTTTGCATTGATTCAAAGGGCACCAGGAGTGCCAGGCCTTCGCTTGACTCACAGCTGCCCAGTAAGTAGTGGGCAGCTGCAATGTTTAGGCCATTCTTTCTTTGGGGGCCTGTCTTTTGAGTTAGGAGTGAGATGCACTCCTTGGCCCCGTATCTTCACAGCTGCGCAGCACTTAGTGCCAGCTGCTAAGTTTAGGCCTGCGCAAAGTGCGCACCCTTGACTTCTGCTGCAGTGGCAGCGCGCCCTGACTTTTGGACATAGGGCATTTGAGCCCCTTTTGAGATGGCCAGTTGGCCAGGGGGACGGTTGGGTTTATAGGGCGCCAGGCCCTAATGTGATATTGTGGTGCTAGGAAATGTGATTCCAGTATTGTGATTTACGCACCCTGATTTATACCTCTGTGGTTTATGCTTGGGAGGTTATCCTCCACTGTGATTTATGCCCCTAATGTGAGTGATACTTAGGAGGTTAGGGTCTAAGATGTTAGACTGATGAGGTTGGCGTAGAATAGATTCACGCCTAAATGTGATACTGTGCATAATGTGGTTTATGTTACAGGATGATGCTGAGTACAGTGGTTACCAGTAATTACTGGTTGTGGTCTGTTTATGATAAGTTCTACATTTACTAAGTTCACTTTGTGATGGTTCTGACAGTGGTCCAGTTGGCCCTGTCAGGTGTATATAATCCCTTGTAAATATGACCTAGTGCCAGGTGGCACGATGTATATTATGTGATTACTATTCTAATGTGTTATGAGAATACAAAAGCTATTTTTGATATAACCTTGTGTGGAGTTCCTTTTGTGGTGTGCCTGGGATGTTGTTGCTGTGTGCATGCGCAAATGCTTTACACATGGCCTCCGGGATAAGCCTGACTGCTCGTGCCACGCTACCAAGGGGGTGAGCAGGGGTTATCTTTGATGTGTAACTCCCTCGCCCTGACTAGAGTGATGGTCTCTGCCTGGCTTTGGCGCAAGCCTTAGCCAACCAGAGATCCCATTTCTAACATATTTCTACTAGACAAGATGTAACACTAGGGAAGTTGTTTGGGGGTTAAAGGGGTTGTTTAGTTTAAATGGTAGGTTGGAAACCGACCGCCCTGCCAAACAGACCTATAGGATAGGTACCCAATATTGTCCCATTGATTGTGTGTTTATCCACGCATGGAATTTCGCATTAGTAAAATGGTTCCAGGTAACCCAGAGTAGAGGCAGCGATCACAACGCCCTTTACTTTGAATTATCTAGGGGGCCAATAAGCCACCGTGAAATGGTACTTCCTCAACAAATGGAGTACCCGAAACGCCTGACAACGAGGCTAACAAATGAATATGTTGAAAAACTGGCTAGCTTCCAACAGAAATTAAAATATGGAAAGCGCAAGGGATCAGAAAGTGGCCAGGATTGAGGAAACTATAGAACATGTCGTACAATGCCTCAGAGGAGAATTGAAAAGTAAGAATGTTTGCTCTATTGACAAGCAAACAACACAAGGAAGACAATCTAGCTGGTTCAATCTGGAATGTATGAATATGAAAAGATTAATAAAGAGAGAAGAGCGAGAAGCCTAAGAACAAGGTATGACCAGGAAGACTGTTAAACTTGATTAAACTGAGAAAGGAATATAGAACGCTAGTTAGGAATCAGAAGAGGATTTTTAAAGAGAAATGTTGGTATAACTTGCTGGAAACAATTGAAGCAAAAAATGTACGAAAGTTTTGGAAGCTGATACAGGAAGCCTCCGGACAGTCCCCCGGGACTTTGAGCTGTGTAGTCGAAGAATCAGCATGGGAAGAGTACTTAGGCGAACTATATGGGACATGTGAAGAGTCTGTAGTATGTAATACAACTCGCTGGGGAGAGGTTGTCGAAGACTTTAAAATGCTCTTTACAGTAGAAAAGGTAAAGGATACAATAAGAAAGTTAACATTAACCCGGGCAGCAGGACCCGATAACCTCCCTGTCATCATAATAAAGACACAGTTAAATTGGTGGGCTGAATTCCTATCCCATATGTTCTTAGCCATATTAGACTCTGGTCATATCCCCAAAAATTGGAGAGGGGCAGTAATTAGACTTATATATAAGAAGGGAGATAGGAAAGCCCCGAAGAATTACAGACTGATTAATCTGCTGGATATCGGTGAGAAAGTTTTCGCCAAAATAATCCTCGGCAGATTGAAGGATTGGGTGGAACAGAGGTCGATCGTGCCGGTGGAACAAGGAGGCTTCAAGGAGGGACACTCTACGATTGGTCACTGTTTCGCCCTATGGGCAGTGGCGCGGAAGTCTATTGAGCAGCAAGGAAAGTTGTATTGCTGCTTTGCAGACTTCCGCATGGCATTTGACCTGGTTGATGGGAGATGCCTTTGGGAGACCTTGGAAAAATATGATATCCCAGAAGGGCTCCTGGCTGTAATTCAGGAGTTACATAGCCAGAACTGGGCCCAAGTTCTTAAGGATACGGCGGGGGCCTTGACACCAAAAATAGCGATTAATAATGGCCTAAGACAGGGCTGTGTATTGGCCCCCCTTCTTTTCACCAACTACCTTGGCGGTAGATACAAGTGCTAGTGCAAAAATGAATGGGAAAAAATGTAATAGCATTTATGGGGATATGTCCCACAGACCACTGATAAAAGCTTATAATGCTATGATACCCATGCAACTACAATATGGAGCAGAAGTCCTCTGCTTAAGTGGTAAAAGCAGTTGGGATATCAAGGAAGGGAAATGCATATGACCCCTAATGTCATTGCCGGGCTCATCTATGATCCAGGCAATTAGATTAGAGCTGGGTATGACTTCATTGAATGTGCTGGTGGCCCTATCAAGATTCTGGAAAAGATTGGGTACAGGAGAAGCCATGAAAGTGTCACAAGGGTGTAAGTGAGTCTCAGCATAGTGACCTAAAATGGGCCAAAGAGGTCCGAAAGAAACTGTTTACTGTCTGTGAAAACCTAAACGTGAGAATTGATCAGCAGACTCTACAAATAGAAGTAACAAAGAGTGAACTCAGAACTCTAGGGAAGGAAACCTCTAGGTTGGAAGATATGGAGTATCTGAGAAAGAAAGAATCTGTGAAATTCATGGTGAATAGTTAGGTGAAAGAAATTTGGTTTCCCTATCTGGATATACTACCTAATCAATGGCTTTGATCAGAAGTACTAAGATTAAGAATCAGCATTAACCCTTGTATGACTAATGGGCGAATAAAAACAGAAATGATGCGACCCGATGGTAAATGTACATGTAGGTTGGGCACAAAATGTGATAATTTACATATTTTCTTGGACTGTCTAAAATTTTTAGCTCTGCGGAAACAGTTTTTATGCCCTATCTTTTTAAAAATTATGCCGATTTGCGTGCACAAGCTATTGAACTTCTCACATATATGCCAAACCTTTAAATAGCAATAGCCATAGCGAAGTATTTGAAGGCTGTAAAAAGATTGTTTATGGAAAAGGAAATGAATGGCTGAAAGGTAGGATAGAAGCTATAAGGGATATGGATTTTAGATAATTTTTATCTGATATATACCTTTTAGGGAAAATTTTTACAACATGAATTTTATCGTTATTAAAATATTTGTGTGTATATATATATATGTGTATGTATGTATGTATGTATATATGTATGTATGTATATATGTATATATATATATATGTGTCTATGACTTATGCATGGAGTATTGTGAAAATTTGAAAGGAAGCATAAGACTATTATAATGGCGTTTGTTGATGAATTTGTAAATGATTTTAGAATATTTACATAGTGATATGTTTTTATGTTTTAACCCCTTAACTGCTGGGCCCTTCCCCCCCAGTGCTGAGCCCTTTTTTGGCTATTTGGGGTAGTTCGCGCTTAGGTCCCTGTAACTTTTTGACCACATAAGGTATCCACGCCAAATTTGTGTCCTCTTCTTCCAACATATTGGGGATTTTAAAGGTACCCAGGGTTTGTTGATTCCCCTGGAGGGGACCCAGAAATTAGCCAAAATACAGCTAAATGTTTTTTTTTGTTTTTTTGGGGAAAAATGGGGAAAAAAGGGCTACAGATTAAAGCGTCTGGTTTTTTCCCTGCAAATGGTATCAACAAAAGAGTTGTGGTGCTGAAATTACCATATGTTTTTGGCCCCGTGCTCGGCGGCCATCTAGGAAAACCTACCAAACCCACACATTTCTGAAAACTAGATACCCGGGGGATTCCAGGGAGGTATGGCTTGCGTGGATCCCCCAACATTTTCTTACCCAGAATCCCCTGCAAACCTCATTTAGCTGAAAAAAATCACCTTTTCCACACATTTTTGTGTGAGGTCACCGTGCCGGCACACATGTCCTACCACCCAGCTACCCCTTCGTCTCCCGAGTAAAATGATACTCGCGTCCTCGTCGTTCTAAATAAAAAAATAAAAAACACTACGAGGTACGTCTTGGGGGTGCGCATGCGCAAGACTTACAACGTAGTGTTTTTTTTTATGAAGGACGTAGAGGACGCGAGAGGAGCAGGAAGGAGAGCGACCAGGCAGGGGAGGCGGCAGAAACACAGGTAAGTGCCTTCTTTATATCTTTTTAAAGCATTTGGGAGGGAGCTTTTTCAAACTCCGTGGAGCTACGCATAGAGGCACTACGCCAGCTCCGCCCAGGGTTACTCTGTATGTCAACTTGCTCCTGCCATTAGCTGGGGCTCTATGCCCTCACCCTTTGGTTAGTCATCTCCTGAATCTCGCTCAGACCTTGGTTGTAGCATTGCTTGTGGGTAGACGTCATAAGCCATACTTGGAGGCATGGCAGGTCTCCATGTTTTGAGAGCATGAGGCACCATATGATGGGGAAAATTCCATCTCCGGTACAGCCTCTGCTTCCTGGTAAGCAACCTATTGAGTCCATCCCTATCACCCAGCAGAGGCGCATTCCTCCATCTGCTGGGTCTTCAGCTGCAGTGACTGGGATAGTGGCATCCAGGATGGCTCTCTGAGAAATACTTCAAACTGTGGTAGGGTTTGAGACCTGTCAAGAGGAAGCATCCCTTACCACGCAGTGCCCTTACCACGCAGTGCCCTTACCATGCAGTGCCTTTACCATGCAAACTTTCATCACGCATGCCTTTACAACAAAAATCATAAGTATATATCTGGTAAGTGTGCACACAATTACCTGATATATACTTACGATTTTCATTGTAAAAGTATGTGCGTGTTAAAGGCATTGCATGGTAAAGACAGTGTTGGAGGTAAAGACATTTTTAGTGTTTGGGGTGGGTAAGGATATTGGGTGGTAAAGGGTGGTTTTAGGGTTTAGGCGTGAGTGATGGTATTGGGTAGTAAGGATGTATTTAGGGTTAATGATGGTTAAGTTTAGGGGTCAATAATGGAAGATATAACCTATTATCCATAGGAAATTCGTAACATTCTATTCCCAATAACTTTGGCGTTGTTTGACGAATCATCGCAAAGTTTTCAAAACTAGTGGGGCGCTCCGGTCCGCTCCTGTCTTGAAAGTTTCGGGGTGATTCATCAAGCGGGAGCCGAGAAAAAAGGGGGGGGTCCCAAAACGTGTTTTCTCCATGTTAATTCCCATAGGAAATTTTAGACACGGCTACAGCCCGAACTGCTGAACGGAATTACACCAAATTTTGCAAAAAGTTAGCGCTTGGTTCAGAAAGCGACCTTTTTTTTTTTTTTTAAATGGTGTAAATCCGTTCAGCAGTTTTGGAGAAAATCAAAAATTAAAGTTTCGATTATTTATGGCCGCGTTGGATCCGCGCACCCTCCCGATCTCTAGCTTCATGCTAATTGGCTGTCAACACTCCAAACCAGGAAGTGTTGGCAGCCATCTTGTGCCTCGGTAGAACCGAGGCACAAGAAATGAGAGAAACAAACGCAATAAGGGGGCAGGGTAGAAACACCCTGACCCCCTAGGCCTGCTTAGGGGGTCCCACAAGGACCCCCAGGGCCAAAAAAAGCATTTTTTTTTATTTTAAAAATCGGCGGTATGCGCTTAAAATGCGCGGATCCCGCCGTGAAAAAAAAAAAACGAAGCGCGGTCTCCCGCGCTTCGATGTTATTTGGCCCCTGGGTGGGCCAAGTCCCGGGGGCATGCAGGGTAAATTATAAAATTGTGTGGCGCGTTTTAAGTTGGGGAATTAATTCCCCTTGAATACTGGGGGTCCCTGGGGGCCAACTAGCCCACCAGGTACCTCCTGTGCACGCCACAGGGCTGCGTTGCAGAGAGGTGGTGTAGGCCACGCGCCTTTTTACACCTCTCTGCAACACAGCTCTGTGGCGCTTACTGGAGGTACCTGGTGGGCTTGTTGGACCCCAGGGACCCTTAGGATTCAAGGGGACTTTATCCCCCAACTTAAAACGGCCAGAGGGCGTGTTTGCACACATGTAACCTCAGGCCCCCCCCTACACCAGTGTGAAAACGCGCCCCATGGCGCGTTTTAAGAGGTAGTTTTAATCCCCTGCCCTATTATGTACTAGGGAGTTACAGAGGAGGTCATGCTAATCACAGGGGTACCCCAACGCATAGTGTTCCCTAGTGTATGTAGGTGTTTTAACTGTATTCTAAGTGTCTTTTACCATAGCACTGGCTCTAGGCCTGGTTAGTCAGTCAGTTACTACCAGTACCCATCTGGAAAAGGTGTGGGCACAGGATGATTTTGCAACAAGGCCTCTTTCTGCTCCTCTGTTGGTTCTTTCTGCACATGTCTTGCTTCTTCCTGCATTTTTCTTCGTCTTTGTGGACTTCTGTTTCTTTCTACATTTCTTTTGCTTCTTTCTGTGCGTTTTTTCTTCTTTCTTCACATGTCCTACTTCTGTAGGCATAGTAATAAACTAGCATTTGAAAAACCTTTGAAATTCACTGAAAAAACCATAGGTTTCAGTCACGTTATAGTTAGAAATTAGCATTTAAAAACCTTTGAAATTCACTGAAAAAACCATGGGTTTCTAACTATAACGTGCCTGAAACCTATAGTTTTTTAGTGAATATATATATATATATATATATATATATATATATATATATATATATATATATATATATATATATATATACTGTTTTTTAAAAGTTTGAGTGTTAAATATATATACCAAGGTGTATTGGTGAATCAGTGGGTGTACGAGTGCCTGTATGGATGATTCAGTAGGTGCGTGACTGACTGTATGTGAGTGATTAGGTGTCTCAGTGAATGTATGGTTGAGTGACTGGTTGTGTGAATGTCTGTATCAGTCTGTCAGTTGGCATCTAAGTGGCTGTATGGGTGCGTGAGTGGCTGTATGGGTTTGTGATTAGTTATGAGTATCTGTATGGGTGTCCTAGTGTCTCTGTGGGTGGATGAGGGTGTGTGTAACTGCCTGTATGTGAGTGGGTGAGTGGGTGGCTGTATGGGCTAGTGAGTACGTGAGGGGCTGTATGGCTGAGTTAGTGTGTGTATGACTGTGAGGGAATGGATGTGTCAGTGGTATATGGGTGAGTAATTGGGCATTAGAAAGGCAGTATAGGTGAATGCTGGGGTATGAGGGGCTGTATGGGTGAGTGAATGTGAGAGTGACTGTATGGGTGAATGAATGCGAGAGTGGCTGTATGGGTGAGTGTGTGCTTGTGTCACTGACTGCATAGGTGAGTGAGTGTGTTAGTATCTGTATGAGTGAGCCGGTGTGTATGTAACTGTGTGAGTATGTTGCTGTTTGATTGGGTGAGTGAGTAGGTGTCTGAGTAGCTCTATGGATGACTGACTCGGTGTGTGAGTGGTTGTATGGGTGTATAGGTGGATATTTCAGTGACTGTATGAGTGAGTGGGTGTAAGAGTGGCTGTATGGGTGGGTGAGTGGATGTGTGTGTAGATCTATGAATCAGTGAGTGGGTGTTTAAGTACTGGTATGGGTCTGTGAATGGGTTCGTGGGAGTGGGTGTATGAAAGGTTTTATAGGGGTGTGAGTGGGTTTGTTAGTGATTATGTGGATGATGTCATCAGTGATGTCATTTGAGATGTCATGAGTGATGTCATCAGTGATGTCACTGACCATGCCATGAGTGAAGTAATGTGTGAGGTCAGAAGCAGTGAATTGCTGGGGCGCGAGTTATAGTTAGCTCCGCTAACTATAACTGCTGAATTTCACTGGTTCTGTACGAGTGAAACCAGAGTCCAACTATAATGTCCCTGTACCCTTTGTTTTTTTTCAGTGTATTTCTAAGTTATTTTTATACCATTACCTAACTATAACATCCTTGTAACCTTTGTTTTATTTCAGTGAATTTCTATGGTTTTGTAAGTAGTAGTCATGTTTGCAGAGTGCTGGCGAAAGGGGGGGGGCTCTGACCAGCTCTCACGAATCCCACTGTGTAGGACTTACAGGAGGTACCAGGAGGGCTTCTTGGCCCCAAGGTTCCTCAAGAGTAAAGTGGACTTCATCCCCCAACCAGTAGTGCACCTGAGGCACGTTTGCATAGTAGTGGAGAAAGTAGGCGGGCCCTCAATCAATCAAACATTTGTAAAGTGCAGGCTACTCACCCGGAACGGGTCTTGAGGCACTGAGGGAGAGGGGGGGGGGGTTGGGGGTGGGGGTGGTTCCTCCAGGCTGGCAGGTTCACTGCGTACTATCGAAGAGCCAGGTCTTGAGGTCCTTTAGGAACTTGGGGAGCAGTGTAGTCTGTCGGAGGTGGAGAGGGAGGGAGTTCCATGACTTGGCCGCAAGGAGGGAGAAGGAGCGCCCCCCTGTTCTGCTTTAGTTGATCCGAGGTACAGTGGCACGGGAGAGTTGTGCCGAGCAGAGGGAGCGCTGGGGTGCGTTGAACACGAGGCGGTTGTTCAGGTTGGCGGGTCTGGTGTTGTGTAGGGCCTTGTGTGTGTGGGTAAGGAGTTTAAAGGTGATTCTCTTCTCTACAGGGAGCCAGTGTAGGGTTCGCAGGTGTGGTAGGTTGAGGACTAGTCTGGGGGCGGTGTTCTGGACGTTCTGGAGTTTACGGGTGAGGTTCTTGTTGATCCCGGCGTAGAGTGCGTCGCCGTAGTCCAGTCTGCTGCTGATGAGGGCGTGGGTGACCATTTTCCTGTGTTCGGGGGGGATCCACCTGAAGGTCTTGCGGAGTAGGTTGAGGGTGTGGTAGCAGGAGGAGGTGATGGCGTTGACCTGGCGGTCCATTTTGAGTTCGGAGTCCAGGATGATTCCGAGGTTGCGTGCATGGTCAGTGGGGGGTGGGGGGAGCTCCGAGGGTAGGGGGCCACCAGGTGTCATTCCAGGCGTTGGGGTGTGGGCCTATGATGAGTATCTCTGTTTTGTCCATGTTGAGTTGCAGGCAGCTGCTCTTCATCCATCCGGCGATGGCTGCCATTCCGTCTTGAATGTTGAGTTTGGTGGTGTTTGGTGGTGTTTGGTTCGTTGGATAGGGAGAGGATGAGTTTAGTGTCATCTGCGTAGGATGTGATGTTGAGTCTGTGTGCTCTGACTATGGCTGCAAGCGGGGCCATGTAGATGTTGAACAGGGTCGGGCTGATGGATGATCTCTGTGGGACTCCGCAGGTTGTAGGAGTCTTTTCTGAGAGGAATGGAGGGAGTCGGACTCGTTGCGTTCTGTCTGAGAGGAAGGAGTGGATCCAGTCGAGGGCCTTGTTCCGGATTCCCGCGTTGTGGAGTCTGAGGGCTAGGGTGCTGTGCGAGACAGTGTCGAAAGCCGCGGAGAGTCGAAGAGGATGAGGGCTACGGTCTCTCCTCTGTCGAGGAGGGCGCGAATGTCATCTGTTGCCACGAGGAGTGTGGTCTCAGTGCTGTGGTTCTTCCTGAATCCTGACTGGGAGGGGTCGAGTATGTTCTCTTCGAGGAGAGGGTTGTTCTCGGCATGTTTCCAGTCGTCTGGGAAGGAGGCGGTCTCGAGGGAGCAGTTGATGAGTTGGAGTTCCGGGGCGATGATGTCTGCGACTTTGCGGTAGATGTGGTTGGGGCAGGGGTCTGTGGGAGCCCGGGAGTGGGTTCTCTTCATTATCCTCAGCGTGTCTTTGATGCTGAGGGCAGTCCAGCTGTTGAGCATCAGTTGTGTGGTGCCGGGTGCGGTGGGTGGAGGTTCCTCATGGGTGTTGTTGATGTCGAAATTGTCATAGATGGTCTTGATTTTGTGATGGAAGAAAGCGCTGAGTTTGTCACAGAGGTCCTGTGAGGGTGGAATGTCGGTTGTCTCGCTATTGGGTTGGGCGAACTCTTTGATGATGCCGAAGAGTTCCTTGCTGTTGTGGGCGTTGGTAGTGATTCTGTCCTGGAGTGCTTTCTTCCTGGAGAGTCTGATGAGCTTGTGGTGGGCCATGGTGACTGTTTTGAAGTTGTCGAGGTCGGAAGTGGTTTTGGAGTTTCTCCACAGTTTTTTGAGTCGTCTGCAGGGGCCTCGCAATCATGCTTTCCTTTTTTTTCCCTTCTTTATTAGGGAAGGGGGCCATGTGGCCCATGTACCCTCCCTTGCATTACTTACAATATTTAGCCCCAGGGGTGGTGGTCCTCGGGGTGGGGGGAGGCCGCGAGGCTCCCCGCATATAATCATGTTACTACCCAGAGGAGCGGTGGCGGTCCCCGGGGCTTTGAATAACCTGAGGATGGCACCCCATGCACCCCCCTCCTACGTTTCCAAAATGCCCCCTGGACCTGGCCCACACAGGGGCTTATTAATAAATAAGTGCGGGAGCCCACGATTCATTTAAAAAAAATATATTTCAGCTGGAGTCGCGAATCCTACACAACTCCTGCTGAGATTATATTTTTTAAAACCGCTTTTTGCCACACCCAAGCGAGGTAGGGTGTCAGGGTGTTTCTACCGTGTCCCTTCTTTTTTTTTTCCTGGTTTGAAGAGTTGGCAGCCCGTCCGATCGGGAGAGGTCGCAGATCCACCACGTACGTTCATATACAACTGGAAATTTCTTTAAATAACTCAAACTACTGAACGGATTTACATCATTTAACAAAAGAAGGACGCTTTCTGCACCAACAGCTACCTTTCAGCCAATTGTGGAGTAATTCCAATCAGCAGTTCGGGCTGTAGCAATATCAAAATTTTCCTATGGAAAGTAACATAGGGAAAACGCATTTTAGAACCCCCCCCCTTATCTCGGCCCCCGCTTGACGAATCCCCTCAAAATTTTCAAGACAGCAGCTGAAGTGAGTGGCAAAATAATTTTTAAAATTTCATGAGGATCCAGCAAACAACTACAAAGCTATTGGCAAATAAAAAAACGCTTTTCCTGTGGAAACTAGGTCCTAACTATAACTACCTATTGGCGACTGCCAGTAGGTGCTAAAAAAAGAAATATATATATATATATATATATTTGTTTTCCAAAGGTGCCCGAAAGCAGTGAGAGGCACTCGACAGCTCTCCGCCTGCGGCGTTAACATGCAGCTTGTCCTTCTGCTCCCATTTCCATTCATAGCCAACGCGTTTCAAGGATACAATCCCCTTCCTCCTGGGCTGCTAACCACACAAATGACGGCTCACATTCTCTTAATTTCCGGCATTATTTATTTCATTACTGCCCCCAGTGGGCGTGTGCTTGGTGCGATTCATTTCCTCAATGCATGATGGGACTCAGAGTCCCTGATGCAAGTTAAAATTATTCACTTTTATAAGTTCAATCGGTGGTCACATTAAAAGCACATTATTTACCTATAGTAGGTTGCGGAGCACAAGGGCAAGCTCAATTAGCATATTGAGCGCTGTGCTGTACCAGTGTTGCACAGTTCAACACCTCAGCCCATAATGATGGTGCTCTTCTCCACGGTCGGTGCCGCCGTGTAAATAATTTTGTTTTCCAAAGGTGACCGAAAGCAGTGAGAGGCACTCGACAGCTCTCCGCACACACTATATATTGTGTGTATGTATATTTATATAACTTACCATTTGGGTAACAGAATTCTTGCACGGTGCTAAGTATCCCAGTTACTGGTTCCCACCAGTATGGTATTTTAAACATACAAAAAGCAAAGTACTGAGATTGCAGCAACAATAACAATTGACCAAACTTCTTCTTGTTTCGTTGCTTTAATTTCTTTTATTCTTTCTTCAGGTGTTGCATATCAATATAGCCAAACAGCCTTTAGTGCAGTAAGCAGCCACAGAAAATAGCCAACACGTGTTTCGCGCTCCACTGCGCTTCTTCAGGGCTGTTACAAACACAAAATTAACATCAATTATACATCATCCAAAGCCATAAACAATCATAGTCCTACTTAATAACACACTGCATGCTACAAAAGAAAATGGTTTCCAATTCACTTCCTAGCTACAAAGAGTACATTCACTATACAGTAACAAATGTCGAACAATTTCTCACTATGGTAAGCAGTGTAAGTACTACAATTTAGAACAACATAATATAAATAAAATAAAATAATGGTCTATTTCGTCCGTCTCCCATTAAGTCATGTGGCCTGTGTCCCATTCTGGCTTATAAAGAGTACTCTATCCCACATTCTAAACTAATCATTGAGGAGGAGCTATTAGTTGTGGAGACCTATTAATACTCTACATAACTGTAGTAGTTACCTTCCAATTCTATATCATAATAGCTTCACGATCTCATGCTTGCTTCACACTTGTTACAATAATTCCTGCAATTGTTAGTCTGTATAAAAAAGAGGGGAACATTTGTAGACTATGAAAGAAAAACCGTTCTTTCTACTCTATTTAGTGTTATTAACTTTCTTTAAATCGTTCTCACCCCAACTTGTTGTGTTGGGCGTTAGCCTAATTCTGAATTAATCCACACTGTTTATTCTTTCACTGGTAATGTTGTTTAGAAATCAGGTTCCCCTTGATACGGGTCTGTAATAGGAACAGAGTTGCAACATACTCCTCATATCTCTAGTTCCATAGATATTTAAAAAGTTTGTTTCAGTAAGATAGGCACCTTGAATACCTTTAGCTGGAGAATTTTATCAGGCAAGTTATAACCCAGACCAAACATGGTGTTAGTCAAAAATGAGAGTATGTACTTATTAGTAATTTCATCTAATTAGATTGTGTATGATCCTATTTAAGCCAAACCGATCGAGAAGAAAAAAATCCGTTACCCATGCCACTCCTAGGCGTTTACAAAGTATTCCCAGATTTACGCCATGCAAGTAGCCTTCTGATTTACTTTCTAACAAAATCTGACTGAAATTTTCTGAGCTTCTCTTTTACAGTATTCCCGCTGCTCATTAAGATTACTTGCTAGCGCCCCCATAGGAGTCCTCATTATTCTTAAAACAGTCCATGGACTGTTCTTCCGCTACTGCCGCCCTCGTTCAAGCCTGATATCAAAACTCTCGCCAGGGACCTGTATTCGTCCCCCACTGATCCTCACCTCGAGACGGCTGGAGGCCTCCCGTAGATCTCATCCGTAGAGCGGGTGTGATCTGGGCCCACATCCCCCTGCTCTTCAATACTCTTAATTCCCTTCATTTGCCGCACCTGGGATGTCGCAAAGATTTTACTCGTTTTCTTTGGAAACTAATATTTTGTTAAAAAGACCTATCCTTGCTTTTGTTGTTTATGCGCTTTTATGCATCTTTATCAGGATTCACAGTTGTTTTTAACGCCATTAGTAGCCCCAGTCTTAATATAATATTAAATCTCGCCAAATTATTAAATTACAAAAATTAATTATTTATTTGCATTTGTTGCCAGGTCAGGATTCGGACAACCGACCTTCCCCTGGATAAATGTCCCGTTTAGGTGCTAGTGCTATCGTGATCTGATATTCAGTATCTGGTATTTGGAGACCCAAATATTGTCTAGTGTGAACACCTCCAAGATTATTACACTTCAAAGGCTACTAACACTTAAAGAAGCCACCCTTTTGATTTCAAAATAATATGAGATATAGCGTAATGTTGGTGAAAAATGAACTAAACTGATATCTAATTATGGATTAAATTACACAAAGATAATGGGTAATTTATATTGTATTACATTACTCCTTCACTACCTTGTTGGGATGTGTACCCACAACCTTCATATTTAAGGCTTACACCTTTACCTTCTTGTGCTACTGTGCGCCCCAACACCACTATACTTTTTTTCACCATATTGTCATTATTTTACAGCTTAGTCATTCATTCTTAATTTTTAACTCCATTCATATCCAAGTTACATGAATGCATGGGCGTTACCCATAATAATCTACTTTCAAAGATGTAGTGCTGATCTAATTTAGAAAACGTTCATCTGTGATTTACGAGGGACCTTGTTCTACCACAATTCAGTGATGTTTTGTCATAAAATTATATCGGTGGTCTAGATTTGACATAACCACCTTAAAAATACCACGGGGAGGAAGAGGGAAAACTCACTTTTTCTCTCAACAATGCTGTAATATATCTTAGCATACTGTTGTGCTGCTAGTCAGTACGGACGACAAGAAGTCAATAAAGGCAAACGTATAATGGCCTTTTGTTATATTAGTCTTCAATGCTATCATATTACTGTATATAGTTCTCTGTCGATATTCACTCTAAATTGAACCGTTTGTAATTTGTTAATCCAAAATGTTTCTCTAGACCATATTTTCTTTTCCAAATCCCCACCCCTTCTATCCAAGGTGTCATGTTCAATCCCCATGAATCAAATACCTCCTGTTTGTCATCTTATGGTTGTCACGAAAATGTGTCGCCATGGGGAATTTAAATCGCAATTTTTGATTGCACGTAAGTGTTCCATCCACCTGATTTTTAATTTCCTCACAGTTGACCCTACGTACATTTTACCACAAATACATGTCATAGCATAGATACAGCTGTCTGTATTGCAGTTAATAAATGCATTGATCCTGTATTTCTTGCAATATTTGCTGTCATAGAAATCCTTAGTTTTGTGAATTACATGTTTGCAACAAATACAATTATTGCATCTATAAGAACCAGAGGGTAACATACTGTTTCCCACAGTCAGCGGACCCCTACTTGGACTGCGTACTTCATAACTCATTGTGTCGCTAGGGCTCAATGAGCTTCTAAGTGTTGGTGCTTTCTTATAAACCATTGTCGGTTTCGCCTGTAGTATTGTATTAATGTCGTTATCGAAGGTCGGTACGTCCCAGTGCCTACACAAAGTGTTATACACTCTATTTGTTCCCTCACTATATGTTGCAATGTATCTTACTGTATTGTCCTCTCCAACTTTCTCCTTACTTTTGTCCTGCAATAGTTCTTCTCTCTTAATTCTTTGAGCCCTTTTTCTTGCTTTCTCTATGACATCCTCATCATAGCCCCTTCTCATAGACCTCTGTGTAATATCATCCGCTATTTTATCATATTCCTTCAATTCACTACAGCTCCTTTTGGCTCGTAATAATTCTCCATATGGGATATTCTAAATCTGCCTCCTCAGATGTCTTGAGCCCGCATGTAAAAGGGAGTTAGCTGCTGTGGACTTTGTGTAATTTGGATTCTAGATGTCCTTCATTCACATATAACTAAGTCTAGAAAGACGATGCACTTCTTACTATACTCCAGGGTAAGTGTTATGTTGTATTGATTGTCATTCAGGTAATTATGAAAGGATTTTAGTGTCGCCTCATCTCCCTTCCAAATCATAAAGATGTCGTCTATATACCTGCCCCAATACATCACCTTCTCATCATAAACTTCCCTCAATTTTCATGCATGCTCTCTCTCGTAGTGGCCCATAAAAAGATCTGCATACGAGGGAGCAAATCTTGAACCCATGGCCGCCCCTGTAACCTGATGAGGTCCTTCCTATAGAAGAAAAAGTTGTTTTTAAGTACCAATTCTACTTAGTCCAGAATCAGATTGGAGTGTTGCAGATAACTGGCTCATTTGGTGTACAATAAAATATCGAACAGCCTCTATTCCTTTCTCATGCTCTATACTGGTGTAGACTGTTCACGTCCATGGTTACCATATACATAGCTTCCTCCCAACTTATATCTCTAATTTGTTTTAAAAAATCCTTAGTATCTTTTATGTATGAACCTAGTGTCTTAACAAATGGAGCCAAGTACATGTCTACATATTCTGAGATACATTCAGTTATACTACCTATTCCTGAAATTATAGGTCTGCCTGGTGGTATCCTCCCTACCTTATGTATTTTTGGTAGGAAATAGATTATTGCTACTTTGGCATTTTCCACCCATATGTAGTTATACTCCTCTGTGTCTCGCAATTGTTTGTCTACATACAATCGAAGTTTCTTTTTAATCAGGTCTTTAGATTTCACTAAATGTGTTGTTGTTACTCTTTCAGAACTTTTCTGGTCTCTCTACTGAGGCAATGCTTCACTACGGTAATCACAGTGATTTAGTATCACCACATTGCCACCCTTGTCTGCTTGTCTTATAATAATAGATTTGTCATCACTCAAGTCTCGCTATGCTTTGAATTCTTCTTTATTCAAATAGTAGCTGTGTTTTATCGGTACATGTTTGTCAAAATCACGCATCTCAAGATTCGTAAAGACATCCAATACATTCTCGACTTTGATAGGTGGTACAAATCTAGATTTTGGTTTCAAATTGCTAGTCATACAATGATCAGTCTCTATATCCAATTCAATTGCTATATCTTCAATATCACAATTGGTTTCATTGTCCAAATTCACCAAGACCCCAATATCTATTAGTTCTTTGATGGAGATATGGCTAGGATCTCTTCTAATCTGTAGGGTCTCTTTACTACCCGATCAATTAAGAAAATACTTCAATTTCAAGTTGCGGACAAAGCGATTTACATAAATTTTGGCATTCAAATCATCCCATCTATTTGTGGGTGCAAAACTAAGTCCTCTATTTAGGCCACTTCGCTCAGATTCTGTCAGAACTTTACACGAGCGATTCACTACCAAATTCTCTATTTCTTCTGTTCCGTCTCTCTCTGTGTCTGTAGTCTGGTTCTTTCTCTGTCTCCTACCGAGGGATCTGGTACCCCTCCTTTGTTCCCTCTCTTCTGTCCTGATCTTGCCCCCCTATTTGGAACTGTAATCGGCGTATTCTCCACAACTCCCTTAAAGATGAGGATCTATCACCGGTCACCTGATCTACTGCACTTGTTCTCTCGATGTCTGATTCGCTGCTACTCAGACCTGTACTCGAGGTTTCACTTAAGGTAGCATTCTTGTCTCTAGTATTACTAGTTTTGTCATCATTGCGGAGCGTTCCATCAAATTTTCTTGCATACGTATACACACTCCCATATCTATAGTCCCTCTAGTCCCTGGAGAATGTTATGCGTTTCTTCTCCTGAAGTTCCACCTGATATTTGTCCATTACATTCTCCAATATCTCATAATTCTTAGCAGTATTTTCTAGGCTATTCAGATTTTCTATTTCCTTTTTAATCTCTTCTATTTCTTTCAACAAGGTCTCCCTCTGATCATCCGCAAATTCAATTAGCATTCTCATAAGCTCTCTAGATGTTACATTGAGCCTTTCTTCCCACCTTTCTGCCTTCTTCTCATCTAGGTCCTCTACTGCTGGAAAGATGTTAATTCTCAGTCCCCTCATCGTTCTTTCTGCATCTAGATATTTCCTTAATGTCATGGCATCCCACCATTTAGCTGATTCTATTTTTTGGACACGCTCTAGTCTGACAAATAATTCTCTCAGGCTTTTTCTACTCTTTGTAGTTTCATCTGACTTAGCTAAAACTCCTGAAAACAAGTGTTTAGCTAATTCTTCTCTCTTATCAAAAACTTTAGCCATTCCTGAAATATTTATCTCCATCTCTAAAAGCCAAAAGCAGCAACAAAGAAAAGCGCCTTGCTTCTGTTCAATAATATAACTAACAATTTGGGTAGCCGAATTCTTGCCCGGCGCTAAGTATCCCAGTTACTAGTCCTCACCAGTATGGTATTTTAAACATATACAAAAAGCAAAGTACTGAGATTTCAGCAACAATAACAATTGACCAAACTTCTTCTCGTTTAGTTTCTTTAATTTCTTTTATTCTTTCTTCAGGTGTTGCATATCAATATAGCCAAACAGCCTTTAGTACAGTAAACAGCCACAGAAAATAGCCAACACGTTTCGCCTTCCACTCTGCTTCAGGGCTGTTACAAACACAAAATTAATATCAATTATACATCATCCAAAGCCATAAACAATCATAGTCCTACTTAATAACACACTGCATGCTACAAAAGAAAATAGTTTCCAATTCACTTCCTAGCTACAAAGAGTATATTCGCTATACAGTAACAAATGTCGAACAATTTCTCACTATGGTAAGCAGTGATAGTACTACAATTTATAACAACATAGTATACATAAAATAAAAAAATTGTCTATTACGGCCGTCTCCCATTAAGTCATGTGGCCTGTGTCACATTCTGGCTTATAAAGAGTACTCTATCCCATATTCTAAACTAATCATTGAGGAGGAGCTATTAGTTGTGGAGACCTATTAATACTCTACATAACTGTAGTAGTTACCTTCCAATTCTCTATCATAAGAGCTTCATGATCTCATGCTTGCTTCATGCTTGTTACAATAATTCCTGCAATTGTTAGTCTGTATAAAAAAAAGGGAACATTTGTAGACAATGAAAGAAAAACCTTTCTTTCTACTCTATTTAGTGTTATTAACTTTCTTTAAATCGTTCTCACCTCAACTGGTTGTGTTGGGCGTTAGCCTAATTCTGAATTAATCCACACTGTTTATTCCTTCACAGGTAATGTTGTTTAGTAATCTGGTTCCCCTTGGTACGGGTTGTAACAGGAGCAGAGTTGCAACATACTCATATCTCTAGTTCCATAGACCTTTAAAAAGTTTGTTTCAGCAAGATAGGCACCTTGAATCCCTTTACCTGGAGAATTTTATCAGCAAGTTATAACCCAGATCAAACATGGGGTTATTAGTCAAAAATGAGAGAATATACTTATTAGTAATTTTATCTAATTAGATTGTGTATGATCCTATCTAATTCAGCCCAACCGATAGAAAAAAAAAAATCTGTTACCCATGCCACTCTTAGCAAGCAATCTTAATTAGCAGCGGGAATACTGTAAAAGAGAAGCTCAGAAAATTTCAGTCCGGTTTTGTTAGAAAGTAAATCAGAAGGCTACTTGCATGGCTTAAATCTGGGAATACTTGTAAACGCCTAGGAGTGGCATGGGTAATGGATTTATTTTCATTTTCTATCTGTTGGGCTGAAATAGATAGGATCATACACAACCAAATTAGATTAAATTACTAATGGGTATATACTCATTTTTTTACTAATAACACCATGTTTGATCTGGGTTATAACTTGCCTGATAAAATTCTCCAGCTAAAGGGATTCAGGGTGCCTATCTTGCTGAAACAAACTTTTTAAATGTCTATGGAACTAGAGATATGATCAGTATGTTGCAACTCTGTTCCTGTTACAGACCCGTATCAAGGGAAACCTGATTACTAAACAACATTACCTGTGAAGGAATAAACAATGTGGATTAATTCAGAATTAGGCTAACGCCCAACACAACCAGTTGAGGTAAGAATGATTTAAAGAAAGTTAATAACATTAAATGGAGTAGAAAGAATGTTTTTTCTTTCATGGTCTACAAATGTTCCCCTCTTTTTTTATATAGACTAACAATTGCAGGAATTATTGTAAGAAGCATGAAGCAAGCATGAGATCGTGAAGCTCTTATGATATAGAATTGGAAGGCAACTACTACAGTCATGTAGAGTATTAATAGGTCTCCACAACTAATAGCTCCTCCTCAATGAGGAGTTTAAAATTTGGGATAAAGTACTCTTTATAAGCCAGAATGTGACACAGGCCACATGACTTAATGGGAGACTGATGTAATAGACAATTAGTTTATTTTATTTATACTATGTTGTTATAAATTGTAGTACTATCACTGCTTACCATAGTGAGAAATTGTTCGACATTTGTTACTGTATAGCGATTGTACTCTTTGTAGCTAGGAAGTGAATTGGAAACTATTTTCTTATGTAGCATGCAGTGTGTTGTTAAATAGGACTATGATTGTTTATGGCTTCGGATGATGTATAATTGATATTAATTTTGTGTTTGTAACAGCCCTGAAGAAGCGCAGTGGAGTACGAAACACGTGTTGGCTATTTTCTGTGGCTGCTTACTGTACTAAAGGCTGTTTGGCTATATTGATATGTAACACCTGAAGGAGGAATAAAAGAAATTATAGAAACTAAACAAGAAGAAGTTTGGTCAATTGGTATTGTTGCTGAAATCTCAGTACTTTGCTTTTGTATATGTTTAAAATACCATACTGGTGGGGACCAGTAACTGGGATACTATGGCGCCAGGCAAGAATTCTGTTACCCAAATTGTTAGTTATGTTATTGAACAGGAGCAAGGCACTTTTCTCTGTTGCTACTTTTGGCTTTTAGCGATGGAGATAAATATTTCAGGAATGGCTAAACATTTTGATAAGAGAGAAGTATTCGCTAGACACTTGTTTTCAGGAGTTTTAGCTAAGTCAGATGAAACTACAAAGAGTACAAAAAGCCTGAGAGAATTATTTGTCAGACTAAAACGTGTCCAAAAAAAATAAATCAGCTAAATGGTGGGATGCCATGACATTAAGGAAATATCTAGATGCAGAAAGAACGATGAGGGGACTGAGAATTAACATCTTTCCAGCAGTAGAGGACCTAGAAGAGAAGAAGGCAGAAAGGTGGGAAGAAAGGCTCAATGCAACATCTAGAGAGCGTATGGGAATGCTAATCGAATTTGAGGATGATCAGAGGGAGATCTTGTTAAAGAAATAGAAGAGATTAAGAAGGAAATAGCAGTATTTTCTGGGCTATTCAGATTTTCTAAGTATTATGAGATATTGGAGAATGTGATGGACAAATTGCAGGTGGAACTTCAGGAGAAGAAACTCATAAAATTCTCCAGGAACGAGAGGGACTATAGATATGGGAGAGTGTATACGTATGCAAGAAAATTAGATGGAACACTCTGCAATGATGACAAAACTAGTAATACTAGAGACAAGAATGCTACCTTAAGGAAAACCTCTAGTACAGCTCTGAGTAGCTGCGAATCAGACATCGAGAGAACGAGTGCAGTAGATCAGGTGACAGGAGAGAGATCCTCATCTTTTTTTAAGGGAGTTGCGGAGAATACGTTGATGACAGTTCCAAATAGGGGGGAGAGATCAGGAACGGGACAGAAGAGGGGGAGAGGGAACAAAGGAGGGGGTACCAGATCCCTCCGTAGGAGGCAGAAACAGAGACGGAATAAGAACCAGACTACAGACACAGAGAGAGACGGAACAGAAGAAATAGAGAATTTGGTAGTGAATCTCTTGTGCTTAGTTCTGGCAATCTGAGAGGAGTGTCCTAAATAGAGGACTTAGTTTTGCACCCACAAATAGATGGGATGATTTGAATGACAAAATTGATGTAAATCGCTTTGTCCGCAAATTGAAATTGAAGAAGTATTTTCTTATTGGGGTCTTGGTGAATTTGGACAATGAAACCAATTGTGATATTGAAGACATAGCAATTGAATTGGATATAGGGACTGATCATTGTATGACTAGCAATTGGAAACCAAAATCTAGATTTGTACCACCTATGAATGTTGAGAATGTATTGGATTTCCCGATAAAACATAGCTACAATTTGAATAAAGAAGAATTCAAAGCATTGCAAGACTTGAGTGATGACAAATCTATTATTATAAGACAAGGGGGGCAATGTGGTGATACTAAATCACTGTGATTACCGTAGCGAAGCACTGTCAGTTGAGAGGTCAGAAAAGTTGCGAAAGAGTAACCACAACACTTTTAGTGAAATCTAAAGACCTGATAAAAAGAAACTTCGATTGTATGTAGACAAACAATTGCGAGACACAGAGGAGTAGAACTACATGTGGGTGGAGAATGCCTAAGTATCAATCTATTTCCTACCAAAAATACATAAGGGAGGATATCACCAGGCAGACCTATAATTTCAGGAATAGGTAGTATAACTGAACATATCTCCGAATATGTAGACATTAAAGAAACTAAACAAGAAGAAGTTTGGCTATATTGATATTGTTGCTGAAATCTCAGTACCTTGCTTTTTGTGTCTGTGTGTGTGTCTATATATATGTATATATGGCGAAGAAGACCACTTAACTAAAAGTAGACCAAGGACACAGCGGGGATTTCTTCAGGAACCCTTTATTCACTGTCATGGTGCAGCGTAATGCATTTCGGCTTCCTTAGCCTTCCTCAGACGCCGTTCACCACCAGATTGCACCTTCTCCCTCCTTAGTTCGATCTTCGGCCCTCCCATTAATGGGAGACCAGCTGACCCTGCTAACTCAAAGCAGCTGTAGTCAAATGTGAGACCACAGCTACCAGCATGCAACAGGGTGGTGAATACCGTAGCAGGGTAAGTTACGATTCCAGTGAGCGCTGGAATTGCCTTGTAAGGGGGGGCCATGTAGTGGCGGGTGCCGTCCATATAAGAGTGTCCAGGGTTCCCTCGAGTCCCCAACCCACAACCACAGTTCAGACCGGGCCGTGGAGAGAAACTACAGTGAGCACACCCCCGCCACCCCCCCGTGAAGTCACAGGCTGCCTCCTGGCAGTGGCCACTTGCATGGCCCGTTCTCGTGGCGGTCCCGGGATAATCAATCCCTTGATTCACAAAAAGTTTGTTGCCAGCTAAAACCCAGGACTCTTCACTGGACGGGTCCTTGTAACGTGCTCCCGGCGGACACGGTAATGTAGCGATGAAGACCACTTAACTAAAAGTAGACCAAGGACACAGCGGCGATTTCTTCAGGAACCCTTTATGTATATCTCTATCTCTATCTCTCTGAACAAGTTTTGCCCTCCAGTCTGGGATGAAATCCATTGTTTTTTTTGCTTGCAAAACCATTCCAGGTTGGACCTAATCATATGTAAATCAGTCTTGACCCTGCTCCTCATGAGATACATATATCGGTCTGTCTGTCGCCAGTAGGTAGTTCTAGTTAGGTCCTAGTTTCTTAGGAAAAGTGATTTTTGACTTGCATATAATCTTTTGCACCAGTTGACGAATCTTCCTGAAAGTTTCCCCAAAAAGTGCACCAGTGATTCTAGTTGTGCATGTAAAGTTTCAGGGCAATCCGTCAAGTGAGGGGCGAGAAAGAGAGAGGGAAAAAACAAAAAGTGCATTTCCCATTTTAATTCTCAGAGGGATTTTGAACACAACTACAGCCTGAACTGCTGGACAGAATTGCACCAAATTTGGCAGGACAGTAGCTTTTGGTCCAGAAAGCCCCCTTTTTGCTATTTGGCACAAATCCATTCAGTTGTTTTGGAGATGAAAGAAAAAGCAAACTTGTATATCTAGGAATGCGACCCCTCCGCGAATCCTCCCAATCTTGTGCAGACATCTGATTGGCTGCCAACACTTCAACCAGTAAGTGTTGGCAGCTATCTTGGAGCTCTGACTCAGCCGAGTGCCAATAAAAAACAAGAAAAGAGAGCAGGGTAGGAATACCCTGACCCCTAGGCCTGGTGCTGGGGTCCCCCATGGACCCAACAATGGCCACAAAGCAATTTTTTGTAAAATATTTTTGAGGTAAAAATCACAGCAATTCCCAAATTCGCAGCAAAACAAAAAGCGTGCGGTATCCTGTGCTTGTTTACAGTTTAGCTCCTGAGTGGGTCAAGTCCTGGGGCATGTTGGCATAGAAAAAAACAGAGGCAGGCATGTGGGGCTCCCATCCTAAGACCCTTTTGAGCCCCGGGACCACCACGTCCCGAGGCTTTAATATATTGAATATGGGAGCGCGCAAATCCCCCTCCATGGGCTTATTTGAGCTCCGGGGACCACCACCTCCTAGGGGCCTATGTAATATATAAAAGTGGGAGGAGGCCATGTGGCTCCCCTCTCGGCCATATATGACCCTGGAGACCACCATCTACCTGGGGCCAGCCTGTGCCCGTTAAAGGAGAGGAGGCCGCGTGGCCCACCTCTTGGAACCATTAATGATCCAGGGGACCACCATCCACCAGTGCTGGCTCCTGCTATCTCCAGAGTTGCCCACCCTCGGGAGATAGCAGTTCGCTTTTGCTGGGTAGGAGCTGTGATGGCTCCCAGCATACAGTAACTCCACTCCCAGCCATTCGGAGCTGTCAAACTGCTCCCGCTTGCTGGAAGCAGAGTTTTCATCTGTTTCCCTGTCCGCTGACATGCAGGTAGATAAACAGATTAAAGAAATGCTCCTACACGCAGGGACTGCATATTTAGCAGCCCCCTGCATGCAGGAGCAATGCCGGCTCCCGGAGGAGGCGAGGATCCTGCTGGGAATGCGGAGGCATAAATACTTCCCCTCACGGTCCCCATCAAAGCACACTGGGTGCCCTGGGTGGGGCCAGGGAACCCAGGTAGATGTGGCTTGGCCCCGGGAATGGGTCCTGGGGCTGAAATCAGCCTGGGGAGGGGTGTGGCCCACGTGGCTCCCCTCACCATTGAATTTTGGCCAGAGGATGGGTCCTGGGGACTGCACAGCCCCCCTTCTCCATTGTACAAAAGGCAAAAAAGAGGGCAGAAAAATGAGCAGAAAAAGGCAAAATGGAGGGCAGAAAAATGAGCAGAAAAGGCAAAACGTATCAGAAGAGGGCAAAGTAGAGCAGAAAAATGAGGAAGAAAGACCAGATAGAGCAGATGAGAGCAAAACGGGGGCAGAAAAACAAGCAGAAAAGGCAAAACTGAGGGCAGAAAAGGTAAAATGGAGCAAATGTTAAAACGGAGGGGAGAAAACCGAGCAGAAAAAGTCAAAACAGAGCAAGAAATGAGCACAGGAGGCAAAAACAGAGGGCAGCAGGTAGACCGACAGCAGAGAGTAGCAGACTGTGCGGGCAAGCTGCACAGGACAACTATCTCAGGGGGAGCTAGCATGAGGACCTGCTTAATTTTTTACAGAAATAGAACCTCAATGGGAAACACATATATTTAAACATAGCTGATGCCCCAATTGAAGCGCCACTTCTGTGAAGGACAAATGATCCTGGGCTTGACATATGCAGAGCAAGTGTTTTCTCTCTGCAATTCCACATTGAAAAATGATCTGAAATGCTTTATGGAGGTGAATGAATCGTTGATCTATTGGAGTGCAATGTGTAGTGACTCTGGCATGTGGGATCTTTCTTGTCCTTACCTGGTGAGAGCAGAATCCATGGTTTTCCCTCTGACTGAGATTATACAAATGTACAAAATCACCTAAAGCTCTGCCCATTTGACCCCGTCCACCTTAGTAGTAAGCAATTGTCTTCCTGCCTTTTGCCAGGATGATGGGTATCTTAACCAAAGGCCCCCCTTCGCTTTTCCCAATGATTTTGGTGATGCGTGCTTGATGCTGAGAAATATGAGCACTTCCCCACCAAACAAAGAAGCCCTTACTTCATATAGTTAAGAGGGAGGACCCTTGTTTGTTGGAGATTTATCTCTTTGTATTCTCGCTGCCTTTTCTATAGGAAGATCCATGTTATCACATATTTCTGGATAAAGATGCATGAGGAACAATTACATTGCCAAAATGCTCACAAGGTCACTGGTGACATTTCCTCATGCTTCATTATGCAGCACACACTCACACACACTCAAAGGTTACAATTAGGGAATTTAATTAAAAACACCTTAGAAATTCACTTAAAAAAACCAAAGGTTACAGGGACGTTCTAGTTGGGGGGGAAAAAGCATAAAAAAGTAGAAATTCAATAAAAAAAGAAAGGTTACAGGAACATTATTGTTAGCAACTAACGTTTAAAAAATCCTTAGAAATTCACTGGAAACACCAAATGGTTACAGGTATGTTATAGTTAGGCTGTTATTTCACTCATGCAAAACCAATGAAATTCAGCAGTTCTAGTTCCTGAGCTAACTATAACTTAAGACCCCACAATGCACTGCTTATGATCTTCCATATTACATCACTCATGACATGGTCAGTGACATCACTGATGACATCTCAAATGACCTCACTGAAAGGTCATCCAGTGAGTGCAAGTATTTTCTATGAATTTATGATTGTTAAACATATATGCTAAGCTACTACAAAAGTTAAATTAGTATACTAGGTGTAATAATAATGTGTGATACTACTTATAACATATATTATGTGAGTGACTGTATCCATGTGAGTGGGTGTCTGAGTGGCTGTATAAGTGTGTGGATGACTTTATGGGTGAATAAATGGGTGTGTGTATAAGTAGGTGTGTGAGTGCTTGTGAGGGCGAGGGAGTGACTGTGTGAGTGGCTATATTGGTGAGTGTGGGTGTGTCAGTGGCTGTATGGATGAGTGAGTTGCTGTGAATGGCTGTATGGGTGACTGTATGGGTGAGTGAGTGGGTGTTTGAGTGGCTGTTTGAGTGGGTGTTTGGTTAAGTGAGTTGGTGTGTAAGTTGCTACATTGGAGCCTTGGTGTCTGTGAATGGCTTTGAGTGAGTGAGCAGATGTGGGAGAACTTGTATGTGTTAGACGTGGCTTTTCAAGTGGGTTTATCCCCAGAATTTATGCTTTTGAGCCTCCTGTTTTTGACCTTGATTTTGTTGGTTTTAGGACTCTGGGCACTTTACCACTGCTGATCAGTGCTAAAGTGCATATGCCTCTGTGTAAATTGTTATTATGGATTGGTGTTTCCATTATTGGCTTATTTGATTTACTACTAAGTCCCTAGTACCGTGCACTGTGTGTGCCCAGGGCCTGTAAGTCAAATGCTGCTAGTGGGCCTGCAGCACTCATTGTGCCACCCACACAAGCAGCCTTTCCAAGGTGTCACAGACCTGCCACTGCAGTGTCTGAGCGCAGTCTCTACTGCCATGTTGACATGGCAAGTGCACCCACTTTCCAGGCCCTAACCTTCACGTTTATTACATGTGAGTCACCCCTAAGGTAGGCCCAAGGTACTCCTCTGGGCAGGGTGCACTGTATGTGAAAGGTAGAACATGCAGTGATGTGTGTGACATGTCCTGGTAGTGAAATACAGTGTATTTTGTTTTTCACTATTGAAAGGCTATCTATCCCAGAGAGTAGAATGGGAGTTTATTTATTACATCTTAGAAGTACAACGTCTCATTGGGACAAGATAGAAAGATGGAGTTTAGTATGCCTGAACTCACACAATATAAAAATCATCTTTACTAAAAGATGCATTTTTATATTCGCTTTGAAAATACCACTTTTAGAAAGAATTTTCTTGCTTAGCCATCCGGTGTGCCTTTGCTGGTTTGTGGATTGACTGGCTTTGGAGTGACAGGGGCTGGGGATGTGCATTCACTGTAGACAGCCACTGGGTGTATCCTGCCTTTCCTGGGTGAGTCAGGGCTGGGCTGAATAGACCTGGGCTGCATTTAGAGTAGGGGGAGGAGATTTCCTTGCACCTGAATGGGCCTGGCCTGCCTTGGACAATGCTGTCTCCACCTCCTGCCGGGAAGCTGCACCAGAGAGGACAGAACTGGTTTTAGCTGGGCAAAGAGCTTCTCTGCCACCAGAGAACAAAGGAATTTGTTTTATAAAAAGTGGGGCCCAGAATTTTAGATTACTTCTGGAATTCAAGAGGAACCACTGCCAAGGAGAAGAGCTGGGAAAACTGAAGAAGTAATGCCCCTTTGCTGTGTGCTGTCTGGAGTTGGCCTGTAGTGGCTGTTTCTGCCAAATAGAGGATAAAGACTTTGCTGTGTGCTGTCTCTCCTGCTTGAGGGAGATCTCCAAGGGCTTGAAGTAGAGCTTGCCTCCTGTTCTGAGGTCTCAGGGACACAAAGACTTCACCACTAGCTCCCCTGAACTCTCTTGCTGGGAGTTCTGACCTACCAAGAGGTGCCTATTCCTGTGTTGGGCCTCTAGAGGTTGTTCCTGCTGCTGGGAGCTGGAAAAGAGACGCAACTGAAGAAGTGCGATGCATCCACACCCTTTTCCAACGCATCGCTGCCATGCCGCTGAAAAAACCGACTTAGCGCCTGCCCGCGGCTGGAGAAATCGCCGCATGCCGAATCCCGTGCACCATCTCCAAAGTCTGAGATCACCATACCAATTCAGACGTAGGCCCTGCTGTGCAGCTGCAAGAATCAACGCTGTGGCTGGATAGACCAACGCAGCGCCTTTGCCACTGTATCGAGAACCAACGCGTCCCAATCCCCAAGCATTGCAATGTGGCGACAAGTCTACATCAACGCTGGGGCCACAGTAAGAAACGGACACATCACCTCTCCTGGAGTAAGGAACTGATGCATCACCTTCCATGGAGAAAGGAACCGACGCATCACCTTCCCTGGGCGTAAGGAACCGATGCATCACCTTCCCTGTGGCTGTTTTTGTTTATGATTTTGACGTATCCAAGGTACTTTGTGTAGAAAGTGTCGCATCTATAGTTTGCTATGGACAGAACTGTTTTTACCTTTTAATAGTCCTATCTGGATAACTGTATGTTGGATTTTTGTCCTTTTGGTCTTGTTTTGTTTAGATAAAGATTTACTATTTTTCTAAACTGGTGTGGTGTCCATTGTAGTGTTGTAACTGTATTACTGTATGTGTGCACAAATGCTTTACACACTGCCTCTGAGATAAGCCTGTCTGCTTGTGCCAAGCTACCAAGTGGGGTGAGCAGGGGTTATTTTAGAGGTGTATCCCCCTTACCCTGACTAGGAAGAAGGGTCCCTACTTGGACAAAGAAGCAAACCATTGCCAACGAGAGACCCCCATTCTAACAGTATGGATGTGTGAATGAGTATGTAAGTGGTTGTGTGGTGGATGCGTGAGTGTGTCAGTGCTTATATGGGTGAGTGAGTGGCTGTGTTGAGAGGCTGTATGGGAGACTGACTTGTATGAGTATCTGTATGGATGAGCGAGTGGTTGTGTGAGTACTTGTATCGGTCTGTGAATGGGTATGTAAGGCGGTGTATGAGAGGTTGTATAGGGGTGTGAATGGTTCTGTGGATGATGTCATCAGTGAAGTCACTGACCATGTCATGTGTGATGTAATATGTGAGGTCATAAGTGGTGCATTGCAGGGTGGAAGTTATAGTTAGCTCAGGTAATTATAACTGCTGAATTTCTACTGATTTTTGTATTGGTGAAATCTGAGCCGAACTATAACGTTCCTTTTTTTTTTTGTATGCAATATATAATATTATAGTGACTACCAGAGGAATCACCTGCTGCTTGGGCTTTTGCCTCATGCCCACAAGGGTCAGACACTCCCTTTGTGCCCTACAGAGCTACTCCTTTCACATGTCATCCAGTAAACTCATGTAGGTCACCAAGTGAAGCAATGTCCTCCTCAGTGGACTCTGGTGCGGCCACTGCAGGTGCCCTCATCTATCTCACTGGAGGTACATTCAGGGGCTGAATTACCAAGCCTTCTGCCTTTCCACTTTTCAACAGCTGGCTGGACCATTGTTCCAAGTTCTAGCCCTTCTTGACTCCCTTTCCAGGCATCCATGTACCTTGTCATGGCACAGATCCACTCTGGTAAAAATCTCCACATGAGCCTTGAGCTCCACTTCCTTCCAAGTAGTGTGCTCAAGGTCATTACCTAACAAACGGTCCACAGGCATGGCAGGGCTCACTGCAACTTTCAGAAGACCTGAAACCTCTCCCCACTCAAATGTACAAGGGCCATAGGATAGTTTCCCCTCTCTGTTGTCAGTCACCACAACCTGGTGGAATGCATGGGGAATTACCTGCTCTGGGGAAACCAGCTGACTCCTTACCATAGTCATACTGGCTCCTATATCCCCCAGAGCCTCCACACCTTGCCCATTGATGGTGACCCGTTGCCTATACTTTGTAGTATTAGAGGGCACATGGATCTTAGGAACCATCTCACTGTCACCCAGGGAAACTAGGGTAACCCCTGCAAACTCACCCCCTCCCCCCCATTACCTGGGACAAACTCCTCCCCAAACACTATACTAGCCACCCCTGGAACATTTCCTCCAGTGGGAGGTTGTGCTCTTTTTGGACACTTGGGATCCCCTTTTTAGTGTTAATACTTGTAACACTTGATGGGGTGGGCTGCTAACCTTTGTCAGGGTGTTTTCTTCTGGTGGCCAGATTGGGAATGTGAACCAGACCCTTTCTCTTGTGAGTTGTTCTGGGGTCCTTTAGAGAACTGTCTTCTTATCTCCCCCCTCCTTCTAATTGGGACCCTGACCACCCTTTTGGGAGTCTCCCCCCAATACCTTTTTGGACACTCTGGTGCTAACCCAGACGTCCTCCTCTTCAGAAAGCTTCCTATTGTCCGTAACCTTGCTGTCAACCAGGTATTGGCGCAGCTGTGAGAAACTAGTTTCAAGAATGTGCTCCTTCAAAAAATAAGTTGTACAGCCCTTCATAATCATTAACTTTGCTGCCCCTCATCCTTCCCTTCAGTGCCTTACCAGCATATTCTAGAAAATCCACCTGTGTGTAGAGAGTTTGTGACTAGTCCTGAAACTTTGTTGGTACCTCTCAGGTGTCAACCCAAATTTGCTGACTAAAATGGTCTTCATGGCAGTGTCGTTGGTCTTGTCCTCCTATTGTGTAAGGAGTGTGTCCCTCCCCACTTTGGGCATGTACCTCCAAAGACTACCCCCCCCATACTCCTCTGGGATCCTGTGCGCTTTCAAAGCCACTTCATAGGCTGGCAACCATTTATCTATGTCATCCCCTACATTGTAACTTTTGGTATATGGAATCTGGATTCATGTGCAGACAGTTCAGACATGCTGCCACCATTATTGTTGTGGCTGACCCCCACTTGGAGAGATCTGATATCTAGTTCTCGGAGGTGTAGCTCTAGAGTGGACTACTGATCCTGGGATAAAATTGCTCCCTCCTTCTTCCCTCCATAGGCTGCATGTCAAGACCCTCTGTCAGGTCTCACTCTGATCCTTCCTCAGACACACATCCCTCATCAGGCACTTCTCCTTCTGAGTGGGCCTCTGCTCATGCTCTTAAGGCTTTCTGAAGCTCTGCCTTCTTGGCACTTCCCTTGTTCTTACACCCCTTTCTCCTGGCAGAACCCCTTGAGCTGAGCCACTGTGTATGCTTCCAGGTTGACCAGCTCACATTCCACCTTGCCAGGTAGGGCAACAGACATTGCAGAGAAAAATGGGACTTGGACAAAAGGACTTTTGGAAAAGTCAAAAGATGTCAGAACAGGGAGTATTGAAAAAGGCTCGAATTGGTCTGAGTATAAAGTTGTTGTGAACAATGAGTTATTATATGTTATGGCGCAAACGCATGTCCTATCATCAACGCTGATAACCAATTTTAGAAATGGGATTCCTGGTTGCCTGAGTTATGCGGCCAGGCAGGAACCACCGCACTAGTCTGGGTAAACTAGATGCACACCAAGATAACCTGTTCTCACCCTCTGATATCTTGGCGCACAGCAGTCAGGCTTATCCACAAAGGCAATGTGTGAAGTATTTGTGCAACACACAGAGACACACACAGTAACACAATGAATGCACAACAAAAAGACTCCACAAAGAGTTAAAAATATAGATTATATTTTTATGAATAAAACAAGACCAAAACGACAAATATCCAATAAGGAGAATAGGAATTGACTTTTTAAAGAATAAACCAAAAACAGTGCTTAGAAGTCAATAGTGCTAAAAGGTTACTTTAAGTCACACTAGACTGGGGTAAATACAAACTTCAGGCCAAAAAACTGGTACCACTGAAGTTTTACCTTCGCAAACGGGGCACTTCGCTCAGCTTGAGGAGACGACTGTGGCCTGGAGCAAGAAGAGAGTTGCTAGCGGTGATCCTGTGGGCATAAAGAGTCAGCTGGGCACCGCGAATGGCAGACTGGGCATTGCGGCAGCGTTGCTTGCTGTGTGAGGACATGATGCTGCGGTGGCTCCACTGACACTTTCAGTGAGCAGCACAGTACCAGTGTAAATGGGCCTGTTCACAGTCGCAAAGAGCCCAAAAGCGTGTTTTCAGGGGCCCAGGAGCTGTAGGTGATGAAAGAAGCTGCAGAACCCTCTTCTGTGAGTCCTACACTTGCCTGAGGTGCCCCCTCCAAGCTCTGGGTCTCAGAAGGCAGAGTCCAGCAGAACCAGCAGACTTGTAGGAAGACTTGTTTGTTCTGAGACTTCAGAAAACAGGAGGCAAGCCAGCAAGCCCTTGGAGATCCCTTGGAGGGAAGGCAGAGTCCAGCTCTCCTTCCAGCAGAGTCAAGGAACAGCAGGCAGCAGGGCAACAAGCAGAAAAGCAGTCCTTCCAGAAAAACAGTCCAGTTGAGTACTTTAAGCAGATCAACAGTCCTTCTGATTTTTGGGGGTCACAGACCAAGTACTTGTACCTAAAAGTGTCTTTGAAGTAGGGGGGTGACTTCAAAAGTACCCTCTGACGTGCGCAAGGATCCCTTTCTACCCAGTCGTATCTGTCAGGCTAACCCTGAGGGTGTAAATCAGAGCTTTGTATGAGGTCCGGACACAGCCTATACAGATGTGTGAGCCACCTATTCCCCTTCCTGCCCAGGATGGCTATCAGAATACAGATGAATGCAGTTGAGTTCTTGGTCACACCCAGCCCTTCCCATGTTTGTGGCTGCCCAGAGGGAATGTACAAAGTGTAGCTGTCACCCAGCCAAGACGTTTATTGGAGACAGGCTGTCAAGCACAAAGAGCAGTAAGGACAGAGAAATGTCCACTTTCTAAAAGTGGTATTTCTAAAACAGTAATGTTAAATCCAACTTTACCAATAAGGAGGATTTATCATTGCCATTCCAAACCTATCCAACATGAAAAAGCTACTCCTCTCTGATCAGGAGTTGCAGGTTAAAAGTATATTAAGGAATTCCCAATGCTGGTGTAGGATGGGGGGGGGTAGGCCTCACAGTAGTGAAAAATGAAATAGGCTGTTTGTCACTACCAGGACACTCGAAACATAAAGGTACGTGTCCTGCATTTTGCCTACATAGCACTCTGCCCTTAGGGCCTACGTTAGGGGTGACTTGTATGTAATAAAAGGGGAGTTTAAGACTTGGCAAGTAGTTTTGAATGCCAAGTTGAAGTGGCAGTAAACTGCACACACAGGCACTACAGTGGCAGGCCTAAGACAGGTTCGAAAGGCTACTTCTGTGGGTGGCAAAATCAGTGCTGCAGCCCACTAGTAGCATTTGAAGTACAGG